>OX103975.1:9464530-9849336 GCA_944470395.2 Schistosoma turkestanicum
GATTCGTCGCACCTCTACCTTTGTCTTTCTAACCTTATCTCACTGAATTATATTTGAATAATATCTTAAAACCCTAGTCTTCTTTATTATAACATTAATACCTCTACTATCTTTATCACTATGGGATTTGATTTGACATTTGCGTCTCTGTGCTAATAATGTGGTATGGCAACATGAACTTATGTACATACGTACGAAGTTCTACGTTGCAACTGACTGACTGACTGACTTAGGTTCTAAATAAAAAAGCAAGGATTCAACACATTCAATATGGTAAGTTAATGTAAGACCACTGCCATCAATGTAATGGTTAGGCATTCGTAACACATGTCCCAACCACCACAGCTGATGAAGTTTCAATACTTCGTCTGTTGATTTGCCATCCTTCAATGAGAGACACTGCCACAGAACCTCACGATCCACAGAGTCAAATGCCGCTTTTAGGTCCAGGAAAACAACTATTGTCGGACCTCTAAATGTGTGTCTGTGTTCCAGGACCTGTCGTAGTGTGAAGATGTGGTCTATACAACCACGTCCAGGTCTGTTCTTCACGAGCTCTAGTTAGGCGTCTAAGTATAATCGAGGCTAACAATTCAGAAACTATATTAGTTAGGCTTATTCCCCAGTGATTGTTGCAAGAGGACTTTTGTCCTGAGTTTGAGACCAGTCAGATGGGATTACGTCCAGTTCTTAGATCCTATCTAAGATCTCGGTCAATCTAACTGTAAAAACTGGATTACCGTCCTTAAAATTTCAGTGGTAAGCCTATAAGAAACTGCTGCTCTACCTTGCTTCAGATTTCCTATAACTTTCTCGACTTCGTAAAGACTAGGAGGACTTATATCGATTTGCCATCCAGGATGACTGGGGATCGTGGGCAACCGAAGTGTGGCTGAAGGCCAGTTGACCTGATCCCTGAAGTGTTCTGCCCATCGACCCAACCTCCTGGATTGAGAATGAATCATCAGCCTATCCTTTTCCGAGGTGGTCTCACTGAAATTCGGATTCCTAATACCGGTTTCCTTGATAAGACGAAACAACTTTCTAATGTTGCCTATCGCCGCTTTCTTTTCCATCGCTTTCGCCACCCACCCTGTTCGTCTGCGCCTAAGCTGACTTCGCTCTTCGTTATGTCCAGAGTCACGTGGGATGCGTTTTCGAGCGTCCGTCAGTTCGGTGGATGCGACTGAAATCCGCGGCTTCATCGTAGCCCTATGGTTTACCTTGCTAGTAGATATCACTGCTGTTTCCACAGCCTTTTTGACATCATTCCAACCTGCCTCCGGATGAGAATCACTTGCATGGTCGTCTAACTGTTTTTCTAGTTCTTGAAATATTTTCTTAGCTTGATTATCATTAAGTAAAGCCCTAAGAGGTTTTCTTGCGATATTTTTCTGGCGTCCAGCAAGGCGCAAACAAATACGCGCTCGCACTAGAGCATGATCTGAATCTAAGCACGTGCTTCAGAACGAGCGACAGTCCTCTGTCGAACCTCTCCATCGGTGGCTGATGGCAATTTGATCTAGTCGGGTCCAGCGTTAAGACGACTTTGGGGGTCGCCAGGTCAAAAGATGCTCTTCTCTATGCCTAAAGTTAGTGTTTGCTAGAAATAGGCGATTATCTGAACACAGTAGCTACAGACGGTCGCCATTGTCTATTCGATTAGCCGCGACACCATAACATCCACCAATATGTCTTTCCTGCTCACTTAGTCTACCTACTTGAGCATTAACGTCACCAGCCATTATAACTATATCAGAGCGCCTAGCTTTTTGGAGGAGTTCCGAAAGCTTACTGTAAAACTCACCTTTCACGTCGTCTGAACTGCAGTCAGTGTGGGCGTAGGCTGATATGAAGAAGAGGCAACGACGAATGTCCCTATCCTTCCGAATCCTTACTGTCCTGTTTAGTCGGACGGCACACAAGGGACTATCTACTGGGATCCAGTCTAAGAGAGCTAGTTCTGCCCTAGGACTCAATGCTATACCTACACCAGCGGGATCCCGGAAGGCAGCATCAGTACTTCCAGATACACGAAGGGTAAATCGAGTTGCTTCATTATCTTGAAATGGTGAGGTCAAGTGAATGACGCTACTCGGATCCTGTATGCGCGTTTCCGAGAGGCAACACACATCAATCACGCGAGATTCTTAAGTCCTAGCTAATGGAGCCTGTCGCCCTATTTGACACAATGTCCGTACATTAAATGCTCCAACATGTAGTTTAGAACGGGGTTTCAGGAGATCAGGAATAACGTTTCGAGAACTCGAGTCGTTTGCTGCAGAGGTGCGGGGTGATAAAGCAATGTGAGAAGAGTTGTGGAGATAAGAGAGATATCAGGGGGTATAGAAAGGATTTGATTTTGATCAATTCGGTCTTGTGTGCTGTTACTGGTATGAGGGCGGTTGTCACTTCCCGGCTGCCCACACCATGGAAGGGTTTTTCTTGAGGAACCTGAAAAGGAAGGTGGATTAGAGTTGGTCTTAGATACCTGGTTGCGTGACCGCATAGCCCAAGGGACAACTGCTTGAGGCCGCTCACTCACAGCCTTTTTATGAGAGGTATTTTGAGTGTTAGCTCCGCTCTTAAAGGCCCTTAGTGGGCACCCTTACCGCCGGAGACGGAAATCCGTGAGGTAGTTTGAGGTGTGACATTTTTAGGGTCGACCTTTTCTAACCCTTCCTTCTTTGTGAGAAGGCAGCATCGCTGCAGATGTTGGTTGTGCGAGGGAAACACTTTACTGCTGTCACACCCCTCTGCAGTCAGCAGTACGACTTCGCCATCAGACCTTGGTTAACTGCCTCTAGTCTCATCATTCTCCAATCGACCAGCCTGGCATGGTAGAACCTTTAGGAACACATGTTCCTGCCAATATAGCTCGGTTGGGTCATCACGATAGGCAGGCCAGACCACCACGTCAAGGTAGCAGCTACGGTCAGGTGGGATTTGAACTAACAAATGCGTCTCTGGGCTGATGGGGTATGGCAACCTGAACTTATGTACTCATGTACGAAGTTTTACGTTGTAACTGACTGACTAACAATACTGTTAATTATTTCTGATCATGAGTTAGTTCGGTTGTCTAAGGTGTACTAGGCATTAGTGAATTTGGTGTCCTTCACAAAAATAATTTTGTCAGCATATTCTGTATTAAGTGATTTCGTCATCCTGGTGAAACATTCTCAGAAAGTATAAAGGAACGAAAAATTGAAATTTCACCAGTAGATTTCATTTTTACCAGTTTCCATGAGGGTTAAGTACCAATTACCGACACTGCCTACTGTTACTGAAAGTGTGAAACTAATTATTTACTTGTTGCCCTCGACTGGCTTTTATACCACAATAATGGGCAATTCCTTTTGTCATTTAGGGTTCGAAAGTGAGTCTTTATCTGGTCTAGTCTGATGTAACCACTAGGTGAAAGTGTGAATACCAATGTATATTTAGAAATATAAAACACTGAACAAATAACTTTTCTGTTGATTAGATCGTTCTATTCCTTATGACTTGTTATTCAGAGTACTCAACGTCCAACTACTGTGTTGTGGTTTCGTATCCCATTTCAACTACTTCAGTTTGGGAGATCGTGAAGTTCCACCAGCCTTCATAATGCAATTTCACTGAAGGCTATTTGCATGAAAATATGTTAGGCTTCTGATGTACATTTTAAAAACAGCCTATTGTGATACCAGTTCCATATGGTAACTACTGTCTATACACATGCTATGTTTCTAAATTTGAATAAAACTACTTGCTTGATTTAAATCGATAAGTACTCTTATTTTTTTTGAAAACAGGTAGAAGAAACAGTTGTACGTGATAGGGCTGTTGAGGCTCTCAGGAAACTTGCACCAGACCATACCACAGAAGCAATGGAAAAATACTTCAATCCATTGTTACATCGCCTGGCTACTGGTGATTGGTTTACTAGCCGAACCTCTGCATGTGCACTCTTCAGTGTGGTATATCCTAGAGTACGGAGCTCAAAACGATGGGAATTACTTGATTTTCTTAGAAGATTAGCCAAGTAAGTAATGATTAGCTATAAAGTTTGTATTTAATGTTGTTATTTGATAATTCTACTTGGGACTCGCCTAGATTTTAAGTAGGACACCAATATGATTAGAAAGTCATCAGAATGCACGTTGAGTCACTGCATTCTTTAACTTTCGCCGTTACTACTATTAAAAAGCATACCGTATGAAACAGCTCTGAGCTTAACATATCAGCTGGTCTGGTGACTGACGAAATCTCAGCACGGATACAGAAAGCTCGATTGGCTTTTGCCAACCTGCGTCACTTATGGTGAAGGCGAGATATCCGTTTGCTGACTAAAGGACGAGTGTACTGCGCAGTAGTTCGCTCCTTCCTACTTTATGGCTGTGAAACAAGACCAGTCAGAGTAGAAGATATTCGTAGGTTACTGGTTTTCGATCATAAGTGTCGCCGAAGCATTGCTTGTATATCTTTGTACTATCGAGTAAGCAATGCTGTTGTTATGAAACGGGTATTAGGTAAGAATGACAAATCAATAGACGAAGTATTGAAACTTCATCAGTTGAGGTGTCTGGGACGTGTTTTACGCATACCTAACCACCGACTGCCTTGACGAGCGATGTTTTGGTGTAGGAGTTTGTTGGAAGAAAGCTAGGGACGGCCAGACCAAAACATGGCAGAAATACTTGAAATCACTGACAAGTTGACTGAGTCATGCTGGTAGTTGCAGGCTACCTGGTTCGGGTCCGCGAGATAATAATAATCGATGGTTAGAGACTTTGAACGACATGGCTCAAAATCGTTTGCACTGGCGCAGGTGCATCCACTCTTTGTGTTCTATGAAATCCTAACCTCCTCAATTCCTCATCATTTCTATCTTTCTCTTCCTAAAGTTATCTCACTGAAATTTACCTCTTGAATAATATCTTCGGACCCTAATCTCTCCTCTTACTTCTAATACTTTTAGCTAACTTTACTACTATGCGATTTGAATTGACAATTATATCTCTGTGCTAATGTCGTATGGCAACTTGAACTGATGTACTCATGTACGAAGTTCTACGTTGTAGCTAACTGACTGACAACATGTCAGCAATTCACTTTGTCATCAGCTGTGTTAACTTTAAGGACGCCCTTATAGCCTGATGTCTGAAAAATCTCGGCACAGATGCAGAAGACTCGATTAGCCTTTACCAACTCCCGTCACTTATCGCGTAGGCAAGATAGTTTGCTTCTATCTACGTGGCTCAGACTAACAGTCAATGGCTGTATGGACTAATACTAGATTTTGGCTTTGGTATTTTCGGGTATGCTATAGAATGTTGTATAAGTTTATTTTGTGTCTTAAATTTTACTGACTATTAGTACTTGTTAAATTATAAATTTATATCAATTCATATAGGGATGAAACACCAATGGTCAGAAGAGCAGTCGCTGCCCGACTAGGTGAACTGGCTCTAGCTATGTCAGTTGGTCAGTCTTCTGAAAAACCCAGTGCTAACGAAGAAAAACTAAACCAGATAACCGAGCATATTTCAAATAATATGACCGCTTCTGCCACGGAATCAAAAATATTAACAGATGAAACGGTTAGTTTAAACAGTGACCAATTTACTTACGGGGTTGCTGCTGATGAACGTTCAAATGATGGTAGCGTAACTGAACACTCATCGACTCTTGCAACTCCTCTTCAATCGGATGATTTTATTCTAGACCCCGAAAAAGAGCGCAACAATATCCTCACTATAATTGTTCCCATATTTATCCGACTAGTTGAGGATGATCAAGAGTCTGTACGCCTTATGGCAGTTGAATCTATAGTTCAATTGGCACAAGCATTGGGACCTGAAGAATCTGAGGAATATTTAATTGATCTCATTCAACAAGCTACAGCTGATAAATCTTGGCGTGTTCGATGTGTTGTAGCTGATAAATTCACAGAAATTCAAACAGCTATGGGTTTACGAGTTTCACGTGAACGATTAGTGGTAAGTTAATAATTTTGTGTATTATCAGCTACCTTATACGTAAAGTAGACATTTTAGACATACATTCAGTATTCTATCTACTCTTGCAATTTTTTTGAAAATTTCCAACGCAGTTCGAATGACGATCAAAATTGAAAGTAATGTCTGCTGGGCTCCTTTATAGACATGCTTATGTGGACAAACGATCCATTCTAAAGAAACAGTATCATGCCACTCATGTGTTAACTACGTTTGCACCTCTTCAATTTTTAACACCTTTAACTACCGGGAGGTTGTATTTTACTCATATTTTTAAGAATTAATCAACCAAACATAGATACAGATACACTTTTTTTATTATCCATTTTACATCGTTCTGTCAACTACTGATAGCATCAGTTTAACCCATACAAACCACACGGATCTGTCATTTAAATCTGACAAGTTTATTATTAGTCCCATTGTGTGTGAATTCAAGCAGGCTATCCTGATGAAAAATTCTTTGCGTTATCTGATCATTAGTATAGTTAATATGCATAATCCTAGTTGATTCATTTCTCATACATTGAGGGCGATGTAATTGAGTAGGTAGGTTGGTTAGGCACCAATTACTGTCATTACTGACTGTCATTTTGAATGGTATGGTCTTCTTTGTCTTATATATATGGAGTATCATATCGTCGACCTGTGGTCTGATATCTGGTCATAATGTCATCTGACTGATCTCAATCACTAATTGTCCCAACTTATAAGAAAGGAAAAAAGTCCTCTTGTGACAGTCACAGAGGAATAAGTCTAACTAATATTGTATCTAAAATATTGGCCTCAATAATACTCCAATGATTAACGAAAGCTCGTGAAGAGCAGACTGGCGAAAACCAGTGTGATTTTCGACCTGGACGTGGGTGTACAGACCATGTATTCACTCTTCATTAGGTCCTACAATATAGAAACACATTTCGGCGTCCCACTATGGTTGTATTCCTTGACTTTAAGGCGGCGTTTGACCCTTCAGTCGTGAGGTTCTGTGTCATTGAAAGGAGTACACTAACCTTATACAGACTCTACTAGAGCACTGCGGCTCAAATGAGAGCTTATGACGAACTGTCATCGGAATTGATTACCTCGAGTGATGTTCGTCAGGGTTGTCCACTTTTTCTATTCGTATTCAACTTTGTTATCGACATGCTTTTAGAACCGACATTTTCGTCGACTGAGTTTTCAGGAGTTGACCAGGAAATCTACTTGTTTAGTTACAATATACCGATGACATAGTTCTGTTTGGTGAAGATGCTGACAAAATGCAGTCTTCTGATCACCTTAAGCAACAATGCAAGCTTGTTGGGGATGTGGCTCTCCTCCTCGAGATGCAAGCTGTTGCTTCGAGATTGGCTTGCATCGGCTACTTGCGTTGCTACTTTCACCTCAGTTTTATGGTTCTGCAGTTAATTAACATTAGACACTAGATACAAATCTTGTACTGGTATCACTCTTCAACAAGACTTATCTGCAATCTGCAGAATGCTATTGTCCTCCATGGAATTCAACTTAATATGTCACATTCATATGTGTTATTTGTGAGATGTTGGGTGTGTAGTTGTAGTTATGCTTTTCTAATATATACCAACCTGCAAATAGCTTAAGTATCATCGAAAACTGAAGTACTCTTTACCTATATACATCTTAAGTGAACGATAACCAGCCAGCGGTAACTTACATTGACAGTATCCTCCTGTTTCTACAGTTCATTATTCGACCGTATTAACTAAAGATAGACAGACAGACAGATACAGTGCAGAACTTCGTACGTAAGTACATCAGTTCAGGTTGCCATACCACATGAGCACAGAGACATAAGTGTCCGTTCAAATCCAAGAGTGATATCGATAGTAGAAGTATTAACAGTAATGGAGAAGATTAAGGAGCGAAGATATGATTCGAGAATCATAATTCAGTGAGATAAATTTAGAAGTAGAAAGATGGAGATGATGAGGAATTCAGAAGGGTATTAACTAAATAAACTCATTCACTAGATACTTGAATATATGCGACACATGATGACATTATTCTGTACCTCGAAGCAGAGTACGCGAAGAGGGTTTCGAACGTTTATGGCCGACAGTCGAATACGTTAGCCACTAAACCATGACGTTTTAAATTACTTAGCTTTCAGTTTTGCGTGATTATATTGGCTTTTATTTTACATCGGTTTCAGTAACAATAACAGTAATGATAGTAAAAATATTATATTCTGAAAATAATTACAGAATTCATGCCGGTTTGTAGGCATGAACAAATTGATGCAGATAAGTATGTTAAATATAAAGGATAGATACATTCTTTTAGATTGTTTAGAGTGTTATAATTCGAAAATTGTCCGGAGAGTACATTTTTCTATAACGTTGTGGTACATTGATTAGGAACTATTAATTCTTTGTAAGGGTTTTTTATCCTGTTTGATATATGAACAATGTATCCGAGGTCATTCTCAATGCTACTACAGAATAATTATCATCATCAAGAACTAGAGGAAGTAAAAAAACAAACTGAGAGTACAGAACAACAATAATCATAATTATCATTATTGATCTACTAACATATATATATCGGATGTTGTTTTATGATCTACAGTTCTGATGGATATTTAAATTAGTTCAGTTTACTAGGGACGCTTAGTGTTAAATATCTGCAGGTTGCGAGGTTTAATGAATGAACTCAGTAATAACAATAATTAAACATTTAATATTTCTGTAATTTCACTTGTGGAATGAGATATAATTAAAGGTGCTAGCACACCTGAGGCATTTTCAGAAAAGTAAGCATCGACATGGCCAACTAATGGTACGAGTTTTCTCGTTTCTCAAACGAATTCTGGCAAATTATTCTAAAGTCTCAATAAGTCCCAGAGGAATTCATGTATAGAGATTTTGATTGAGACTGTTTCACCAATGATATAGAATTACGGATGCTATAACCAGGCTCTTCAACATATCGCTGGATGTAAGCGACAGTTTAATAAGTATTTAAAATAAAAAGATTAAATTTATTTTAAATCGAGTCCAAGTTTATTGGATCTGAATTTAAAGTTTAAAGTACCATCATTCGTAACAATGCCTCGTTACGGATTTCAACCTTAATTTATCCTTTTTGTCAACACTACTAACAATAAAGGTTCAGTATTCTAGGAATGATTGAATATATACTTTGTACATCAAAATACGTGTTGATATACTTAATATTGGTACCTATAAATTATATCTATGTGCCTTTTGTTTTGTTTGAAATATCTATTTCAAGCTAAAAATTTCAACCATATTTATCCCATTCTTTTTTTTCCGTTAAATAAATCACCGCATATTTAGCCTTTCTTCATGAAACTGCTCCATGATGAAGAAGCTGAAGTACGAGCTTTTGCTGCAGGCAAAGTGAAAGCATTCGCCAGATGTCTACTAGGTTTACCAGCTGATGTTGAAACAAGTACTACAGATAAAAAAGTTATTGCCTCTGATACGAAAGATAATGAAAGTTCTTCCACAGCAATATCGGTTGATGCTAAAATGATGGAAGTCGATGAGAAATCCGAAACGGAAATTAATAACAATGGTATAGCATCAAAAGATGATATTATCATGTTGCAGCTATTACCGGCAATTAAAAATCTCACAACTGAATCAAATACACATGTAAAATCTGCTCTAGCTGGTGCTATTCTTGGCTTAGCTCCATTAGTTGGTAAAATTTCTACAATAGAACATTTACTGCCTATATTTCTTGCTCAATTGAATGATGATAATCCAGAGGTTCGATTGAATGTAATTTCTAATTTAGAACAAGTGAATTCAGTCATAGGGATTGATCATTTGGCTACAAGTTTATTACCTGCTATTATTCAATTGGCTGAAGATCCGAAATGGCGTGTTCGATTGGCAATCATTGAATATATGCCTTTATTAGCGGAACAGTTAGGTTTAGAATTTTTCGGTAATCAATTAACTGAATTATGTTTATCATGGCTTGTTGATCAAGTGTATGCGATTAGGGAAGCGGCTGTTGAAAATCTTGTACGTTTATGTATAAAATTTGGACCGGATTGGGCAAGTCAATATTTTATACCAAAAGTAAGAAATATAATCTGATTATTCAATTTTTATTTAATCTAATACATTGATGTATTATAAACAATCGTTAAATGGTTTATTAAGATTGTTCAAATGATATTTTGTTTGTCTGATGCAATATTGATATCGTCTGGAAAACCATTGGAAACCAAAGATCAGTGGAAATTTCTGGAGTCCCAGTAAGAAAATGTAACTTGTTGAATGTACGATAGCTGCTCACCATTTGCTACGTAAATTAGTTTTGCAACAACACGAAACGTTTGCAGCTATAAATGTAAATCATTGGATACTAACTTAAAAATCTAAAAGTTAAATGCTCATCTCAAGATGTAACGGTTATGGGCCCGATCGCTGGTGCGATCGAGGATGCGGTCAGTCCCTTACAACGTAGGACTTCGTACATGAGTACAAAAGTTCAGGTTGCCATACCCCATCAGTCCAGAGACTCATTTGTTAGTTCAAATCCCATAGTGGTAGAGATAGTAGAAGTATTACTGGTAATGGAGAAGATTAGAGTTCGAAAATATTATTCAAGAGGTAAATTTCAGTGAGATAACTTAAGTACCGAGAATGCGCACTGTTGAGAAACTCCCTTAATAGGACGAAAAGGCTTTTCTGTGATATTCGGTTTTCTGGGGTTGTCTGAAATCAGTCTTGGATATAAATTGTAGCGATAATTAGACAGCTGTCTTATTGTAATCGGACTCTTCCTCACCTCAGACGCTATAAAAAGAAGTTGAATTCAAAACTTTCAGGTCTGATGATTGACGCGGTTCATTTAGACTATTTTATCGAGTTGAAATTCCGTCATCCAAACTTAGTTTCACTGAATTAAATTTGTTCTATATTGTAACACGTTATTTATCATTTTAAGTCATGTACAATTCTCCACTTATGTTTAAAATATCCTATGACGTCATCTGTTGGAATCGCATTCAAAATAACATTTATTTATAAGATGTATAATTCTTTTAGATGTGTTAATTATTTTCAATAAAATATGTGGCTAAACACAGAATTGTGTATTTGGTTATAGATCAGATATATATCTATTATGCTAGTTATAGTATTCTACTGTTCTATTTTACACAAAAACACATTTTGAACCAGCTTTACCCAGTAGTTAATATAAGGTGATGTAACCAGTTAAAAACTATGCTGTAAATTAATAATATGGGTGTGACGTTTAACCCTTGTATCTAATCTATAGGAGATATGCTGTGTACTGAGGAGTGTTCAGAGCGATGTATCTGTAAGAATTTATAGCAGAGAAGAATAGTAGGTGAAGCCAGCCGATAATCTTGATAGATTTTCATATGCTTCAATTAGTTGTTATTAAACAAGTGATGTAACCAACTAGGTTTATCTAACGAATCGACATGTAGGTTCATTTTTTTGAATCTGAAGAAAATGAAAGGTGAAATAATCTACGAGTAGTAGCTTTGGTATATGCACATTAAGTTATCCTGATCCTGACATTATTTCTAATTGCTTACGTTCAATTATTTCTATCATGCCCCATGGTTGAGTTTGTGCAAAACCTTGGATGGATTAAAGTTAGACATTAGCACCGTTGAATGCCAGCTCACTAATCAAGAGGTTGAGCGTTCGCGCGTTAGACCCATGGTCCTGGGTTCGGTTCCCGCGAGCGGGGGTCGTAGATGCGAACTGTTGATAAGTTTCATGCTAGGATGAACTAGCCGTCCTGTGCTTCCGGATTTGTAGTAGTGGTCTAAAATTGATCAGTTCGTGACTTCATTCAAATTCAACAATCTCCACAACTCTCTAGTGAAAAATTAATACTGTCAGAAATCTAAGTTCATCATTGTTAATTTCGTTTTTATAGTGTTTATTAGTATTCTGAATCTCCTTAAATTTTCCGGGTTCAGAGGGGAAACATGTCATCTTCACATGATAGAGTTCGTTGGTTTGCATATGTAATTACTATAGTTTAATGCTGAAACTTTCCAAGAGGCTTAACGATACTGGATTCCATCTCTGATGACGTCGTGAATGTACGGTAATACAAAGATTTTAAAACTAAAATGAAACAATATGAATTTGTGGCTGAAGCTAACCACGACATTTCTTCTTTCTATTAATACAATTGGCTGTTTATGAATTTGATTTAAGCAAAAGCAACGATTGATACTTTGAATAGTTCAGATATACTTGTATTTGGTGAACTCTTATCAGCTAATTACAATCATGCTCATACTAGAATTATATAACATAATATTAAGTGGTAAACATTGTTAATTGGAAAGATTGAAATGATGATTTATCATGTGTAATATTATTCATTCATATTTATATATATATAAACAATATAAAGAGGATGAAGTAATAATTATCTATATAAAAATCAAAAAACTACTAAGATGAATTGTGTAATAATTTAGAAAGCTTATTTAATATGGGACTCCTTCGCGGCAGACATCCCCATCATTTTCACCGGTAGTGGAATCCAATACCTATGAAACCACGCGTGACTGCTTAACGTTTGGACTACCGAGCCGAAATCTAATGGTGCACAACTCTCACTTTAGTCAATTCATTATTCTGCATAACCATTTGTTGTCTTCAATAGGTACCTACCTGAAACATGACACAGCTTCTCACTCGCTAAGCGAAGAATGCGTAGCAAGGGACGAATAATAATTATAATGGTAGTAGTAATGATAATAGTAATAGTAATAATAATAATAATAGTAGTAATAATAATTAGAAACGATCTAATCAAAATCGTGTGTGATAAATTGACAACTCTCTTTTTTGAACAGATACATTTAGTTGAAATTTTACCTATTAACTATCACTCCAGTGAAGCTTGAAGAAGTTACTTTTTTATCGACGAATTGATGAAAGTAATTAATATCCCCACTATTGGTCAAATATCGGCCATAAAGTGTTCTAGTCTAGGCCTATCTGGAGTGTGCTTGAAAATACGGACATGTACTCTTCTGTCTGTTCTCCCAGTTTATATTCTTCGTCACATGATGTGTCAATTGATAAATAAGGTTAGAGGTACTGACTAAAGTAGACTTTTGAAATCAATCAATCAATCATTGTAAGAGCACCATTAGAAACCTAGAAGCACTGGATGTCCGTTTCATCCTGGTATGGGACTCATCAGCACTGCACATCCACGACTCCTGCACCTCGCAGGATTCTAACCCGGAGCCTTCTATCCTGTGCGCGAACGCCTAACCTCTGAACCGCTGGGCGTGGATGTGCACTGCTGATGAGTCCCATACCAGGACGAAACGGACATCCAGTGCTTCTAGGTTTCTAATGGTGGTTTAACAATGATTGGTTGATTTCAATTATGTAAAAACACTAATCTACATAATTCTAATTGAAAATAAAGTAGACTTGTTTCAGAGAGTAATCTATTTCATGTGTAAGGTAGGTGAAAAGCCAGTCTGCTAAGATAAACAATCTTTTGTTCAGCCTTAATTCTGTAAGTAAGAATAATGCGGCAAGCGGTTGAACAGGTAATTTATCAGTAAATAATTCCAGTTTTCACACTGCCAAATAGTATAATCATTATTATTATCGTAAATAAAATTATGTCTAATATTGAAAAACAGTTTACAGTGTATGAGATGTATCTATATTATTGTTTCTATCTTTTTATTTTTCTTTAACCATTCATAGATTATTTATTTATCACGTGATGAAAATTATCTTCATCGTATGATTTGTTTACAAAGTATTATAAGTTTATGTAAAGTTGTTAGTCCAGCTATCTGTTGTCAGTATTTATTGCCTACTGTTTTATCAATGCATACTGATAGTGTGCCTAATGTTCGCTTTAAAGTGAGTAAATTCTTATTATCATTACATTTAGTGTTGCAATTAATGAATGTTGATATATATATTGTTGATAAGTCGGGTTTATGAAGCATTCTTGTTATTGTTATATCATAGCGTAAAATCTTCATTTCAGTTTGTCTGCAAAACCCGTCATAAAAGTTTGTACCTGGGTCTGTGTTGCAACACATCACATATGAATCTAACGGAGATATTCGTTTGACAAATATACTCGTTAAATAAGTCAAAATAAACAGTATTATAAATGATAGTAAAAAATGAAACATAAGAGACATATTTGTAAATGCGTGTATTCTTCTGTTGTTGGCTTTAATGACTACAATTGATTAGTCTCTTTTATTATTATTCGTATGTTCTGAGCGGATCATCTCGATATCGCTCTTATTAACGAGCTTTTATTGAAGTTACTTAGTTGGTGGTATTGGAGGCTAGGACTTATGTATCATCCTATTTAAGGCTCGTCAGCTGAAAGTATCTGTATACCAGTGTCGATGTTCACACTGAAAATTGAACAGTATAAAAATGCACAATCCCCTGATACATGAATTTCGTCAGTCACTCAGTTACAACGTAGAAATTCTATTTCAAGTTTGTGCTGATGATGTTGTTCAGAAGAACAATGAAAGCTGCACAACCAAAAAATCCAGCTCAGAGAAAGAAACACCACCACAACTTAAAACTTCGTAGGTACGTACATTAGTTCAGGTTGCCATGCCACACCAGCACAAGGACGCAATTAACAATTCAAATCCCACAGTAGTAGAGATAGTAAATGTGTTAGCCGCAATATAAAAGATTAGGGTTTGAGGAAATTATTCAAAAAGTGTAGGTGAGTGAAATAAATCTAAAAATAGAAATATGGAGGTGACGAGGAATTCAGGAGATTAGAATTTCATAGAAGAACACAAAGAGTGGATGCACCTGCGCCAGTGCAAACGATTTTGAGCCATGTCGTTCAAAGTCTCTAACCATCGATTATTATCATCTCGCGGACCCGAACCAGGTAGCCTGCAACTACCAACATGACTCAGTCCACTTGTCAGTGACTTCATGGATTTGTGCCATGTTTTGGTCTGGCCGTCCCTAGCTTTCTTCCAACCAACTCCTACACCACAACATCGCTCGTCAAGGCAGTCGGTGGTTAGGTTTACGTAAAACACGTCCCAGACACCTCAACTGATGAAGTTTCAATACTTCGTCTATTGATTTGTCATTTTTACCTAATACCCGTTTCATAGCAACAGCGTTGCTTACTCGATAGTACAAAGATATACAAGCAATGCTTCGGAGACACTTATGATCGATCATGAAGTTCTGTGTTAGTATCTGTCATTAAAATCTATACCAAAAGGTACATTGAGTTAGAGGTTATGGCGAACTAAAATCTCTCGTCACCGCTATATTTCTCTTTTTAGATTTATTTCATTCACCTACATTTTTTGAAAAATCTCTTTTCGACCCTAATCTTCATTGCCTCTAACACCTTTACTATCTCTACTACTGTGCGATTTGAATTGATGATTGCGTCTCTGTGCTGGTTCTAATATTCCCCAACTAATTCCTATTGCTTAGTATTGTCTGACGACAATACACTCTACAAGTCCCCAAATCAGAACACGGTGGCACAGGAGAAAGATTTTATTTACAACAACAAGGTTAAATGGAAATAAGAAGCCGAAGCGAAAACAAAGTAGATACAACGTTAGTATCTTTATAGTTTTTACACGAGAAGCTTCTGGAATGTAATTTACGTGATCGACTAGCACTGGCCGGATCAGATTTAGCCTATCAGCGTGCAGCTAACAATACGAGAATTTTCCAGACTGCTCTCCAAGTCTCGACCAGGCGCTAATCGGGTAGGAAATTAGCCAATCAACGCTCAGCTAACGCAGTCCTGCTTTAATCTATTTATGTCCCACTAACAGCTGGTGTGGCATGGCAGCCTAAACTGATGTACGTACTTACGGAGTTCTATGTTGTATCTGGCTGACTGACTGGTAAAATTAAGATAACTCGTTATCAATACTATTGTTTAATATTGTTACTGTGTAATTATTATTTGTAGGTTGCTCAAGCACTTAGCAATTTGGGTTCACAATTAGATGAGAAGAATATTGAAAATGAAGTTAAATCTTGTTTAACTCGTTTAGCTGAAGATTCTGATACCGATGTGAAATTCTATGCTTATGAAGCTATGGATACATTGAAAATAACAACAAGCAATAAACCATTTCAATGTTATTATATTAAAGTTAAACAGAATTCTAATCCAAATTATATTCAAACTGACTTAGTACCATCATCAACAACAACAACCACAACAACCACGATAACTGTACCAGGCGAAGTGGAAACTGTCAATTCATCGTGTGAACTAAACAATCATTGTTTTATTGATGATCAGTCTTTTTCATCGCTTAAAATTGTCAATGATTTGACTACTAATCCTATTGATAATAATGTTGTCGATGATAATAATGATAGTAATTCATCGTCAGTAGACTCACAATTGTCTACTTTGGTTAATAACACTAACAACAGTGTTGACAGTGATAGAGATTGTGAAAATTAACCATAGGAAAATCATTACTATTATTGCTACTGCTATGATTTATGTGTATGTATGCTTTTATACATGTGTAGTGAGTGAGTGTGTTGTTAAGCAAGAACAGTTGATAATTGATTAGCATGTATACAATTCGTTGATTTATGTGTATTGATCTGCCCCTCCTCCTCCTCCCTCTCTCTCACACACACCCATACATACATACATACATACATGCTTGTTGTATACACTCTCCCTGTACAGTCAGTATACACATTGTATTCTGGTTATGCACGCGAAAATGTAACTGTTTCTGACGACGAGTTATGTTTTTTTTTTTTTTTAATTTTATTTCTACAACAATTTTTCAACGAATTCTGTATTCATAATAATTGTCATTATTTAATAGTTAGTTCTCTCGATATTCTCTCTCTTTCAATTGTAATAATGATTACAGTCTTATTAATTGAATGCATGCATGCATGACATTAATTATTGACAATGAATTTTTCTTTGTTCTCAACAATAAATTAAATAAAATGAAATGATTCCATATTTTGTAAACTTTTAACAGTTTTTTTTTGTGATTACTAAGTAATAATAATAATTCACTTTCTAGCAATCAATTTATTTGTGCAGTAGTGTTGTGTGTATGATAAAAAGTAAAGTGTGAAAAAGGGCTGTCTGAATAAGTGACACATTGTTATTATTATGGGATTCAAGTGGTCGTTGTATTTTGAAGAAGAAGAAGATGAAGAATAAAAGTTATGTATTATATATACAAAACTTTTAATTTCTATCTAATGTATTTTTTATCTCTTAAAATGCCTTCTTCCCTATTATGAATTTATTGAAATGTGATTGTTGAACTAATCACACTGTTCAACTAACATTGTATGATTGATTGATTGTCTTCTAATTACTGCAAGTTTCAATGTGGTTTGTCAACTTGTGAACATGATCTTTTACTATTATTATTATTATTATTATTATCCTAAATTGATTTGACATCAATTTGTTACAACAAGTATATTTGTTTTTATTATTATTTTTTTTGTTTTGTTTTCTTTTTCAAATTAAAAAAAATGTGTGCCTTGTTGATATGATACACAATCAAAATGAGATAGATATATACAGTGTCGTTTAAAATAAAATGAAATTATTAGTGATAATAATGTTGTTGTAATTATTATTTATCATTTTGAATGGAAATACGCTTAGACTACTATGTAAAAAAAGAAAATATCATATTTATTCAGAGTCCTTAACGAAATTCTGTATTATTGATAGGATTTAACTATATACATACATGTGTATAAAAGTTGGCACAGGACAATTAAACAGAGACGATATTGATTCATGAATTCGGTGCTTGATTAGTTTCAACTACCTAGTTAAGATAAGCGTAATTATCATTATTATGTATGGTTAGACGATATGTCTTGTAATCAATGGCTATGGTACACACACAGATAGATGCATCCACTCATTGTGCTGATGTGGTATGGCAACCTGAACTGATGTACTTACGTACGAAGTTCTACGTTGTATCTGTCTGTCGAATATAGAGTCATATTTTTACATGTTGATTTGAAAGAGCTTGGATTTGTGATGAAATCAAATCTCCTATCGATTAATAGCTGAATATCAATATCAACATGACCAGCCTGATGAGCATCTACATAAATGTTTATCTGTTGCCGATATCTAGTATCTTTGTATCATGTACTTAAAATCTAATTGGTTAGTGTCCTGTTACGCTCGACTCTATGTATGCTTAAACTATTACGAATTCACCTTAGTCGAATGACCGTCCAGGTAGGCTACTGTGATCCCTTGACAAAACTGAATCAGCAAGAAATTGTATTTTGCAAACACAGCCAGTACACAACGAATCCAAGCACTCAAATTGCGTTTATTTATACTCTATGGAGGCGTCCTTGGGATAGTCACAAAAATAGCACAATGAAATGACACAGTAACCAATCGCAGCCAAGGATTTTCCTAGTGGGAAATGTGATCTCAAGTTCAACTGTTCGCTCTATGAAATAAATCCAATATAAAGATATTTATCAAGCGAGTTCTGGGGATCTAACATCCTCAACATGTCTAATGATATCTGAAATATTTTGTAGACATTCGAGTTCGAATCCACCTAGGGGTACTAGTCCCCTTGAAATTGTACTTATACTTTATTGTCAAGTGTTAACTAGCATGAAATATGAAACCAAGGTTTCATGTTGACTAACGTCTACTAATTAACCTTGAAAGTCAATCTACACAATAATGAGTCAACATGGTAGTCATGTTTCTGTTTGATCGTTAGGATTTGATCAAAATTATGGAATAAACCAGTTTGACATTGCCTACTACCTAATCATTAACCAGTAAAGCTATATCACACTTTAGTAATGTTGGATTTTATCTAGTAGTAGGATTCAGGGCAGACATCTAGTCGTATTTTGGAGTTGTCGGTTTGACGTACTTTAATAATGGTGTTGTTTATAGCGAAACTCAAACCTATTGTTAACCACGAGACACATGTTCAATAGAGGCCGATCAATTACAGATATTAACAGCAATATTTGAAAATTTTATCCTAAGACAAATAAAATATTGTTAGTATAGTTATACATTCTAGTAACAATTACGAAAAAAATTATTTTTCTAACTATCGAATCATGAATTACTCTGAAGATAAATTTTGTTAAAATATTCAGTCTACTTAAATACGTTTGCTAGTAAACAAAAACAGTGACTTAAATATTGCACTTTCAACTCAAGTAGTTGATTAAAAGTTCCAGTCAAATGAGAATTTGACTATCGTCCGCTTTTCCAAAGTAGTACTGTAAGCCTGAACATACTGAAGTGGTTTTCTGTTGATTTATTCATTCAACTCTTGAACAAATGGTACATATGTTCGATAATAGTTGCCACTGTTTAAAATATTCCATGTTTATGAATTCTAAAATAGAAGTTAGTTTATTCAATAATATATAAGAAATAAGTGTTACAGAACTGTTGAACCTTTTTGTATTGTTACAATGAGTTATACAGGAATTACATTCAAGTTATCAGACAGGTAGAAAAGATAGATTATTGAGAATTTCGATTTTTGTGTCATTACCAATTCTTTCATTCGGCCATAACTTATTAGAGAGCTTTGGATAGGTATGAAATTACTGTAACACTGGGTATCGGCTATGAATCGCAAAAGCTTCCAAGAAATTTATGAAAAATTATTGTTTATTCGTAAAGTAAAATGTAAGAAATATATTTTTAGATTAACAATGTGATTGTTAAAGATCACGGTGACCGGTGACTAATAACAGTTTCATACACCGTTTTTCCCATTAGGATTCTGGAGCCCATGTGCGCCATTGGTTTGGAATCAGGCTTTTCTAATTCTCCTACATAGATTCTTCGTACGCAACAACTCAGTTTAGTCTCCAGACACTGCCTTTTCGTTCTCTCGTTTTCGTAAGGAGCACCTGTACCACGGGCTATATAAACACCTGGCCATATGAGAGATAGAGAGAGCATTCTGAGGGATCGGACTCTGCCTACTTTTGGGAATACTGAGGCATTTGACAGTTGACTGTTTAATGATTGAATGATAAGACTATGAATATCTCAGATTTACTTTCTTAGAATAAGTTGCATTAATAGCAGCATCCTAATCTCTAGTAATAATGAACTGAACAAACAAGTAAATTTGAGATTAAATGCATAAAAATCAAGAATGTGTATGATGAGAAACATTTATCTTCAGATAATTACTTTTTAGATCTTTCTCAAGCACATAAAATGTTGAATTTATTTTTTCGATTGGAAAACAGTGGTTCGAAGGTTCACTTCCTCTGATAAAATGCATAGATGTGTACACTGGCACATTAATAATGTACGATAATTTCAACTTCCAATTGCATATCATCCTCAAATCTCTTCTCAGTTAATTCATTAGTGAATCTGGGTAGACATCATCATTGAACAATAATAAACTATAAATTTTCACTGAATTAGATTATTTCTTCAAAAGTTGCAAATTATTTAGACTATTTACGTGCTTTTTAGTGGAAAACATCCTGTAGGACTATTTGATATGTGATAAGCAATTCATTGACTACTTATCGAATATATTTACATATACATCTATATATATATTCTCCATCTTACTTGTTTGTAATGCATAGACATAAATATTTTTGTTATGCAATAATAGGTGGACTGAATTAATTAGATTATTGATTTTAATTAGTTTATGCATTGGAAAATGTTGAAATGAACCACACCATACACAAACACATACACATACACAAAGTAAATGAATAATTTCCACATTAATATTAATTTTATTCTGTATAAAATTATTGTGATAACTCTAACTTGAAAGCTTTTCGAATCTAATTACACAATATGTTTGAATTTTTTCTTTTTTTTTTCACAGAATTCTTTTGGGATGTAAAAATTTTTACTTCATTTGGTCGATAAAATTTGATCAGCATGAATGGATTAAAGAAACCTCATTACAGAGTTGTAAGTATCTCTATGCTACAGGATGTTATTAGTCCTGATTAAAATAGTTCATTAGTAAAACATCCTAGAATTTAAATATATACTAGTCAGGATAGAACCACCCCACCTGCATAGGAAGTGTCGTGACAATAAATAAATCCAAGATTTGCTACCAACTAACTCACACTACGTAAAAGGGAATTAATTTTTTTATTAATGAATGAATATTATAAAATTAAAATAATCTTCAATAAATATTTGTAAAGAAAAAATTTAGTAGTCAGAGTATATCTTTTATTGAAACTTATTTTAGCTGATAATTTGAATTTGAATATGAATTTTCGTATTTGTGAAGTAATCAAGACTAAATTCGTGAATAAGTGACTTTCGTTTTTGAATCACCGGCAACTACATAGTTTATAACTGCTTCATAATAGTTCAAGTTGTCTCACTCGTAAGCCTCCAATGCTATCGAGGTCATGGGTTTCATTTCATGTGAAGTTATGAGAGTATATTTCTAGTTGATCTACAAACTAGAAAGAAACAGCCAAATAGAGCCACTTGGTATTCATTAGTTCTTAGACCATTGTCAATTGATCACCATCCTATCTCGTTGAATATTTCTATAGTCTTTGGATAACAGAAAAGCAGTTGGAAATCATTTGTATAAATTATAAACTTTTTATTGCTCATCATTTCAAAAAACTCACTTATCAGTTTATCTGGTTGTTTGAAGTTGAGAATCACAACTTCCTACAAATAAAGCTTTTTTAAAAAAAACTACCTTTATTCTAGTCTTATATATGTTTTTGTACGCCACTGTCAATAAATCTATTTTCGTAATCAGTGCATTCATTTTCATTTTATTGGTAGATCAAGGAACTTTCTATTTTTATCTTCAAACCTCAAATAATCAAAATATCAAATAACTAATCGGAAATATTTTTTTTTTGGTCCAAATTCATAACAAATTAAAAATTTATACAACCTATACATCTCAGTAGATCAATTAATCAGGATATTTCGCGACCAAAAATATAGTCAACTCACTTAAAATGAGATAAATTTCTCCCGACTCAGTAATTTGGGTGATAATATTAGATTGATCAAAAGACAGATAACTTATATGAACTGTTTAAAAATAGAATTAACCAAAAAGAATCTAATGCTTTTTGATAATCACGCCAATTGATCTTTCAATAAGCTACTGCATCTGTATAACATATATATTACATTCAATGGAATATAATGTTTGTATGATTATTATTGAAGATTTTATATTATATTTAAGTTGTTGTTATCCAGGACTAAATCTTGACCAATGTTTACTGACATAGTGATTCAACATAGATTGTCTTTAAAAAAGAACTCATTTTATTACAAGTTCTTTTTAATTCAGTTATTAAAAGCTACTACTACTACTACTACCAACTTTCAACCAAAACCACAATCAGGATTTTCACTACAAATATCAAGACAGTTCTACTGTATGGAGCGGAAACCTGGAGAACTACGAAAGGCATCATTCAGAAGATACAAGTATTTATTAACAGTTGTCTACGCAAAGTACTTCGGATTCGTTGGCCAGACACCATCAGCAACAACGTACTGTGGGAGAGAACAAACCAGATTTCAGTGGAGGAGGAAATCAGGAAGAAGCGGTGGAAGTGGATAGGACACACATTGCGGAAAGCACCTAACTGCGTCATGAGACAAGCCCTCACATGGAACCCTCAAGGCAAAAGGAAAAGAGGAAGGCCAAGGAACACACTACGCCGAGAAATAGAGAAAGATATGAGAGGAATGAACAAACATTGGACAGAACTGGAGAGGGAAGCCCAGGACAGAGTTGGTTGGAGAAAACTGGTGGGCGGCTTATGCTACATTGGGGGTAACAGGCGTAAGTAAGTAAGTAAGTAAGTACTACTACTACTACTACTGCTACTACTACTACTAAAACTTGCAATTTTAGAAATAATAATGATAATAATTAGTTGAACAACTAAGTGATTAATTAGACTCAGTAGCCCAGTGTATAAATTGTAACGGTTTCAAATCAAATGGTCATTGGATTCGAGGAGCATTGACACGGAGATCCAAGTGAATTCATCTGATGAATTGTGGTTGAGACAAAATGCACATTCTGTATTCTGTCATATTCTGCTACAACCGGCTTATTTTGTATAAAATAACTGTTTCATAAATATGACAAATAATAAACTAACAAAAAAAAATAATGAATACTTAATTAAGCTTTATCTTTCATCCTCGCATTTAACTTTTTCATGCTTTCATCAATAAAAATTTATGCATCGGTTATAAAATACAATGAAATGATGATATTTAATGTTGAATAATTTTTACTTGTCATAAATTTTTATTCAACTATGTAAATTTCATACAATTGGCAATCATACGTTAATTAAATGACAAAAACTTATCAGTGTTCTAAGTTAGTTTTATCATGTGATAAAATACACAGATAAATGATAAAAATGACTTATCTATAAACTGATATCAGTTTTATTTTTTTTTCAATGTAGAGATACACATAGATTAAGTTTTATTAACTATTATTATAATTTTTTATCATTAATTTCTGAAAGAAAAATATCAAATTTATTAGATTAAAGTTTAATTTTTATGACACTGTTATTAGTTTACACTTGAAAAATATATAGTTGACGTTTTTGTTTTTACAAATACTATATTTAATACTGTATTTAATTGGAAGTCAAATATTCATCAATAGAGTTCATTTGGACACACACATAAACAAAGACATATTTTCTTATGAATAGAAATAGAAAACTAACTGATTATTATTATAATAATGGATATTTTATGCCATGAAAAATAAATACCAAAGGCAAATAGAAATGTTAATTAATTTACAGTTTAGCAAAAGAGACAATAAGCAAAACACTCTGAACTAATGAACATTTTCAAAATCATAACAAAATGAACTCTTGTTTAGTGTTGTGGTCAAGTGCTAGTCCGCAAGAAAATATTGTCAATTTGGATTCATATATTAATCGGCTTTTGTCAACAAAGCTTTTAGGGTACTAATACTGATGATTGCCAATCAGCATAAAACTTATGTCATTTATTGGTCAATCCATTAATATATTTAGTTTATGAGATGAAATTATCTGTGAAACTGTAATTAAAGATTGAAGAATTTCAAACTAATGTTTGATCAGAATTTAATAATAACACTGTTGGCGAGCAGTGATCATGCTACATGAAACCAAATACAACACCTTTTACAAAAAGTTGATAAAAGTTCAGTATGTCGAATAGTATGAAATCAGACAAATTAATCATTAGATTCGTATTCAGCAGTGACTTGCTCATCAAGTGCTTTTCAGCCCTTAAGCACATGAATTCAAGTATTGTTTTGTGTGTTTAACTAGAATGTTTCAAATGAAGATGAAATTGCCATCGATAACTCTTGATTATAGCAACTGTTTTGAGTTGATTTTTTTTTATAACAAAACAAACGTTAAATATGAATAAGATTCATAAAACTTAACAGTTAAACAACCTATGTACTTGTATTTGAATAGATTCCTAAATAGATTACTCTTTTAGTGTTAATCATAAAAATTTACAGCTGAATAGTATGTATGCAATCAATTTACGACAACTACATTTTCAGCTTATTTCTATCATTTTCTATGCAGACATTCCTGACAATATTCAATTTTTCATTGAACTATTTCCACTATAGTATTAATATGCTGCATTTACTAAATAGTAATTATCATAAATGATAATTTATTGTGTTTGAGATTTTTAGTCAGACTGAAGTTAAATTTAGTGGAAACATTGTGATCGATTATACATGTTTAGTTGAGTAGTATACCGTGATTAGTTTGGACTGAATAAATACTCTATGTTACAAGTTAGTAATAGTTGACTAGAACCAATAAAATTCAAAGAGTAAGGTGGCAGAGATGTCCAAAATTTAACTGAATGTTTCTCTAACTAATGTCAATCGGAAATAACATCTATTTTATCAATGCATACTATCAATAAGTTATTTTTTTATATAGCAAAATATCTATTCAATAGGTAGGTAATCAATCAATTGATCATATCGTATTGAAACTAATTTCTGTCATTGACTGTCATAGCAAGAGACCTTCCAATGGTATACACTATAGAGAATGAACTAAGGAAGTTCAATTTTGGGTGCTGACGCATATATATAAATATATATGTATAGGTAATTAATGCTGTGACAAATGTTTCATCATGATTGCTTAGGATAATTTCAGTCATTATAATTAAATGAATCAAGTGTATTATGCGAGTAATATATGAGTATTTGTTACAGTTGAATCGAATTTTTTCACTCAAATTTTGACTGATGCTTTGAAGTAAAAAAACATTTTTTAATTTAATTTTGGTTTTTTCTTGAAAAAATTTAATCTAGTGAAAATGATCGTTAAATTTCTGGTCAATGAATTAAAATGATGTTTTGTTCAATGAACTTCATTTGATAATAGTTTAGACAAATTTGTACGGTAACAAAAATTTCTGTTCGTTTTTACAATAATCCGGGAAATTATTTATTTGTTATTTTGAATAAGTGAAATGCAAACAAATTAGCCAAATCACTGTTAATTCACAAATGAATTGAAGGAAAATTAAGTCAAATTAGATGAAAATTAGAAAAGGGAAAAAAACCGATT
Source organism: Schistosoma turkestanicum (assembly GCA_944470395.2). Classification (NCBI taxonomy): domain Eukaryota; kingdom Metazoa; phylum Platyhelminthes; class Trematoda; order Strigeidida; family Schistosomatidae; genus Schistosoma; species Schistosoma turkestanicum. Next base: position 9,490,209 of record OX103975.1, read on the forward strand.
ATTTTTTTTATTGAAGCAAACTGTTACATGTTGGAATGTAAGAGGTTTGACTAAAATTCAACGTCTACCACAATCCTATACTGGTAATAAACTGTAGGTATTTTGAATTTTCACTTATGAGTAATCAATGTCACTTGTTCTTTTGATTGGGAAAAATTAACATTGATAAAAAATTGAACATACCGAAATCTCACTTTATTATTACAACGATTTTACAACCTTATATACTATACTATACAGTAGTGTTATAGTGTGATATTATGAGTTGAATTGCTTTAGTCATGTTCAACTCGTTTAGGATTGACAAACTAAGGTATTAATCAAATATGTGAACTTCGGTATGTGATTTATTCATGTTGATAATTGTGGTGCATTAGTTCAATTAAAAATATGTGATTTTTTTTCTTCTGTGTAGTAAACAATGTTAACTGTTTAAATATAATGAAAAGGTTGATTGTGAATTCCATATTGATGATCACTGTCTTATAAAGATGACAATTGTTGACAATATTTTCAATATTTTTAAAACTTATGAAAACCTAATTAAAATCTAACTGATGATTACATATTTTATGTATTGAATGCGAGTTGTTAAAAAAATTTAACAAGTTTAACGAAATTATGCTCCATTGAAAGTCAGACAGAAATAATGTTGACTTTAGTTGTGCAAGTTGAATGCTTACAAAATATGTACAATCACGTAGATAATTATGAATTTGTTTAGTCAATAATATTTCGTTTCTCTCATAATTTACAACCAAAATCAAATTAAAGCAAGTAAAATGATGTTTGTTTTTAAATCATTTATCAAATATATATTTGTTTAATATTGATAACAGAATATAAATTCAACAGTGTTTCAACTTGTGTAACTGAAGTTAGTAATAATTATGTATGTATAATAGTGATAGTGAAACACAACATTTCATCTATTCTGAATTGTTGATAATGGTGAATAGGGTAAGCTTTGCAACATAACATTAAAACCAATCTATTCCCTAGTTTTTCATCAGAAACTAATGGTCAAAAGTTTTACTTTACAATATTATTACGGATTAATGTTTTGCATACTTTTAATCAATGAGACTAAACTTGAAAACAATATGCAAAGGAGAATGTCAAAACACAACAAAGAAGACATGAAACACGTGATGAAAATCGTAGAAAAGGCGAATTTCTTTTTATGCATTGAAGTGAAGTCATATACATGGGGGGCTGTAATGTTACGAATAATACTTTAGAAACAAAATAGAAAGACGATGTTGTCACATAGTTAAACTGTAAAGTTTTGATTAATGATGGGTTTTTGTTTGGTATAAAACAAAAGAGAAATATGAACTACAGACTGTAATAGGACTGTAAAGAGCTGAACATCCGCAATTTTATAGACGATAGAATACAGGGTCTTCATAACTTTCAACAAACTCTTATTATCAAACCAGTGAGTTGGAGTCAAACAGGTTTGTTTGAAAACGAATAGGATAGAAATTATAACATTATGTAAGGCACTAATTTGGACCTTAGTATAATCACTAACATTTTGCTCTATTTTGCTGCTTAGTTACTTTGTTTGACTAATACATAGTTATTACAGGACTAGTGTTGTATCCTTTAGTGCACTTTAAATGTGTTATTTTGACATTGCTAACAATTTCCTCATCAGTTATGTGTTGCGGTCCAATTATTGTCATATACGTACTCGTGAACTCTTCTCTAATAGATATAATTGAATGTAGAGATTCTCTTCTCCCTTCGTTTGCTAACTAATGAGTGTCACATAGCAGATAAGTAGTCGAAGAATAGGATGATTTTTTCAGCTCCGAAAGCTAATTAGTTAAAAGTTAAACTGACACATTCACAATTTCAAGTGGCCTGAAACATCAGTGCCGTTAATTAGTCACACGATAATCTTACGGAAACTATGGGCCATAGCAAGCTCAAATTTTTAACTTCATTTAGGAATTATTGTCTAACTAAAGTGGGTTCATGAGTTTAATAATTTCTGCAGCTTTTTTGTATACTGCTGTCAAAAGTCAAACTGCTTGAAATTATTTTTCCTCTATTCCAGGATTAAATAAATTTTTATTTGTTACATAACTGAATTAAAACAGTAGACTAAAAGCCTATTGTAATTAACAGAAAATTTGAAATTGAGAAATGATTTTACAGAAATTCAAATTTCTCAAAAAGAACATTTCATAGACATGAATATACTTTCAAAGTAAGCGGCTTACCATTTCAAAATGTTTGATATTGTAAATAATAGAACAATATGAAAAAAATTTAACAAAGTCGTGTTTAACAAATAAAAATATATTTGCTTTATTGGATTCAACCGATGTAAGTCAGTTTTTTCTGTATTATCTAGTTGAAAATATCAGTGAATTGTAAACTTCTCATCATTTTAATATAAAAATTAACTTTGAAAGAAATTTCCTAAAAAGCATCCTTGTGTAAACTGAAATTTTACAAAAGACTATTAGAAATGCTCAAAAGTAAATTTACACAAATCTAATCTAATTGTCAAGCGTTCTGTAATTCATTTCAGAATAATATTTATTTATTTTATTTTGGAAGAAGATAATTGTTGTTGCCATTCATGAAATCTGAAACCTATTGATTTTTTTTAAAAATAATTTAGTATTTATACATATTAACTTGATGATCGCTTTCCTACTAATATAAGTAACTGGTTTTCTTGATTTGTGACTCCATGCTATTTCACCAATCATCATTCTTTTGATAAACATTAATTTAATTGATTTATGCTTTAGGTTTTATGTAACTGAAAAACTAGCGTGAATTTTAAAATCAATAACTGATGACAGATTTGTCTATCCATAATGCTCAATCATCAGCTACCTATCAGTTGACAAAATCAGCCTTTGAAATTCATTCTATAATTGAGATAATCAGTTTAATTGAAATTTATTGTTTAAAATATTTTCAATTGACTCACTTTTTAGTATTTTTTTTCCATTTCCATCCAATATTATCTATCGACTGTGATGAGTTCAGGTTACTAGTTATCAGTTTATCTTGTAGTTAGAATTTCAAAAATATATTACATATTACTGTTGGATTCATTCTTTAAGACATTCTTTTATAACTAAAAAGTTAAGATTACCTCATCCGTTTTATGTGTAACAAGAAAAAGGAGTGATTTTATTGATGATACAAATATATTTCGTTTTTGAAGGTATACTTCACTACTACACAATAAGAAAAGTTGAAGAAACTTTCGAATATGGCGCATTGAAGAACAGTTTCAATCAGAGCTGAGATATCATTTTAGTTCATAACTAAGATCTAAAATTTTTGTTACACGATTGACCATACACATTTGCACAAATGAATTGAAATTCAATAGTTTCATTTTTTAATATTCAAATGATTCATCATTTTTTTGCTGTGATTTTTCGTTGTTAGTGGCTTTCATAAACATCTAATGATATCGTTTTATTGTTCAAAATATACAGTTCAAAGTAGATAACCTTTGTGGCAAATATATATATATGCTGTTTATAAACATTTAAAAGCTTAAAAATATCTTTATTTTATTTAATAGACACAATTTCATAGAATGCAAAATAAACAAACGCAATGGATTTTGATTTAGCTTTAATCATGTATGAATTGTACAATTATTTCACAGAATTTATGTGTATCTAGCTATTTATTTGTTTACATAATAACTATAAGATTTATTTGAGTATTTTGAATTTCAAACTTACTTGAGTACACATTTTTATTTGAATATTCTAGCTGAAAACTATATGTTTCTCAAACCTTCCCAAACTTGTTTACTTGTAGAGAAAGAATAAACAATCCATTGGTTATGATGTGAACGAATTTCAAAAATTAATTACAATTTATAGAAAAAAATGTAGAGCGTAAATAACAATTTAAGCTGCTTTATTTTCTATATAGTTTAATCTGATTTGCGTTTTACTTAAAGTGAACGAATGCGCCGTTTCGTTCACATTAAATAATTTTTCAATGTTATACGTAAAACTGGTCTGTGAAATAACTGACACTTTGACTGAGCCACATTATTAGGTATAGACTTCCTGGTTACGGTCCACATGTTTATCATAACTAATAGTTAGAGACTTTGACCAACATAGCTCATAATTGTCTACAACAGTTTATACACTGACTGTCTTCTTTTAGTGCCTGAGTCTTAGATTCTCAATTTTACGTTGTTTATATTTCTGTACATAATCTGTCGTACTACTAATATAATAATAAAAACAACAACAACTACTACTACTACTAGTACTGCTACTACTCTTACTACACTGAAGTTTTTACTTGAAATGATTTTATCCTGCTTTCTTAATGTGGTAGACAACTTGATGAATTGTTGAAAATATGTGTCAAATTCTACATTGTGAATGACTGACTGATTATTGATAATGTGTATACAACAGGAAATAAACATTGTGCAAAAATGTATTTGTTTATCCGTCACACTCATATGGAATCGTAATAATGATTAGTTTCGTTCTGTATGATAGAATATAGAAAACACGCTTATTTTTCAATGAAGAAATAGCGCTATGATTGAGATATATATATTTAGGGTTGATTTATAATGGATTTATGGTCTCAGTCATATAAAAATCTTTGAAATTCCTCACACTAACAGACATATTTGTAGTTCGTCACAAAAGCTATTTCTAAATGACAATGCTTTTTTGAATTCTGCAGTTTTGTTAATATCTTCTGAAATAGTGAGTAGGGATCTAATTGACTAGAGTTTCAGTGATTATTAGATATCGACTTCATTGTCCAATGTTCTATGATGTGTGATCACATTTTAAAAAATTATCGTATTAGCTACATCTGTCGATCATTGACGATTACTTTTATTATATTATGAATAAGGATTTTTTCAACAGATTACTGATTAATGAACGTGAAAAACTAGCTAGCTCATTTAATTATTCATATAAAATTTGGTATATGAGAGTATTCAATTTTGATGTTTTTTTATTGTCCACTAAATTATCATCTATCATAGTGTTCTTTTTTATTGAAGTAACAAAATGTACAATTAGAGAGAACAGTGATGTTGTTTTATTTTTTTAGGTCGTAAGGGTGTGTATGGTGTGACTTTTTGAATGAATTCATCAAATATATCCTGTTTAGTTATTCATAACTATAAAAAAGTATGAATGAATGATTTGTGATACAAAAAGTAGCATTTAGGTTTACTATTATGATTTATGATTAGGATTTACGGTGAGTATAGATTAACCATAAAACCCGGTACTGAATCCTAATCCTTAGGCTTCATATTCTTATCCTAATATACAATAATATTTCAAAATTTTAATCTGAAAGCCTAAATATCAGTTACAGCTTCAATTTTTATTTTTTAATAATAATTTCCTTATTTATGAGTCTTATTTTACCAGGGTTACATTTCTGCGGTAAAATTACCTATTTACGTAACACTATGCGAATTGCGAGTTTAAAATATGCTACATGAACTTGAGGCAATTTATTGACGCTATTTATTGGTTTTTCTTCATAATTTAAATTTTATTTTTTAACAAACATTAGCTTTGTTCAAAATCTACTGATAACTAGTATCCATTGAAATGGACTCTACACAATCCAGTTCTCTAGAGAGTAGGAATGAATATTTTTAAGATTAACCATGTTTCTATCAACATATTCCTTTATATAGATATATACATTCATAGTGTGAAAATATCTATCTGTAACCACATATTCACGCATAATGACGTACATATTTTTGTAAAAATAGTATGGTAATTGTAAATTTATTTACATTAGTTTTGTCTTGTGTTAAATAAATGTCTGTTTTGATAAGATTTCTTTTTGTTTTACTAAACATATTTGTGAAAAAAATTACTGTTATACGACGACAAGTGATGTATTCAGACTTGTTGTTAATATGTTATTTATACAATTAGGCACATATTTGAAGTTTTAAAAACACGTTTATTTCTTTTGTTTTGGCTAAATGGTTCAATAATGAATCATTAAACATTCAGCATCAACTGTATCAGATAAACCCATTTAATCAGTAGTTGATAACAATTTAATGAATTTTTTTGACATTATCATAAATTCGAAATACAAGTCCGTTTCCAATTCAAGTTAAGATTTGTGGTTTTGTGCATGAGTGAGTTATATCGATACAGTGTTGTCAGTGCAAGCCCGCGAGACAATTGACTAAACATTATTGATCTGTAAACCAATCTTCCATACGGGAAATCACCACCCTATTAGGCAGATTTATGAGATGGTAAGTTTTTCTAAACAGATCAATATACGTTAGTCAATTAACTGATGATTCCAGTTTAAGGTTCATGACCCTTGATTAGCTTCACATAGAAAATAATTCAAGTAATACTGAAAACTCAAGTTTATTGTTCAGTCCAATTCGAGTCCCTTGAAGGAAATTTTTAAACATCAGAACTATCTAACGAAAACAGGTTTCGTGGTGTTAATCAAGTGCCCATACTAGGTTGTGGAATTAGGGATCTGCCAAAGTGTGAATAAGAATTATTTGATGGGAATTGTTGTAAGAAAAGCATTGTATTTATGCATGCAGATTTGGTGTAAAAAAATCCCACAAACATTATAGCTAGACATAGAATATGATAGGAAATAAACTTAGTCAATATTGAAAAGGTAGCCAGAAAATAAACTTATCAGTGCATACATATAACATGGATTAATCAATATGATAGACAGATTTGTTGTTTCAAGCATTTTCAAATATATTATAGTTATTCAAAACAAATGGATTGTCCATTGTTGTTGGTGTTGTTGTCGAAAAAAAACATGTTATACTATTACCAGACTAATTTTTTACTTCCCTATTGATCAATGGCTGCCATGGTTCATCTAATTGTACTCTACCTCATTAATTTACATCGTTTGAGTTTGTCCATTTAGGTTGATTTTCAGTTGTCGATCTTTCTTCATTAGAAAGTAGTATGTTTTATAAGAATTATAAGATATTAATATTTTCAACGAATTTCTAATTCAACAACTGGACACACTTAAACAATCAGTTGCTATACAAGGATTACAAGCAGCCTATTTATAATCGATACTCAGTGATAGCTTGTAATTTCAAATTCAATCAATGAAGTCACCATAAACATAACTTTCTTGTTGATGTTCACTGTACAGTTGGAACTTCACGTGTGTAAAAATGCTGACCTGAACGTTGAACAAAACATCTGCGAAATATACTGAAATGTTGCTTGTAATTTCATTTTTGACAATTAGACTTCACAATTAATGGCGAATTTCCATTCTCTATACAAACTATTGAAGGAATAAAATATTCGCTTTCTTTATTGCGTAAAGCAATTTGTTTCAATTAACAATGTCGCTTTATGTTTTCCGCCGAAATGTCAATTTCCGTAGACTTATTTGGAAAGATTCCAAAATATTTTTGATGATAAATAACGATATGGTTATTTTTTCTGCCCCAAATTGATTCGATTCAGTTTTGAAAGACTTTTGATTATTTCAGACATATATCTCGCTGCATTTTATTCGACAGAATAAAGCAAACCTCTTTCAGACATTTGGACAACACTAGGTTAGAAAAAGTAAAAAGACTTACAATATTCTTTTTATCTGAAGTAAGTTTTAGTTTTAAAAATTGACTTATTTTATGAATCAAGTATAGTGAAGGGTCTCGGTTAACCCCTTTTAAATATTCCCAAAGGCATATATCAACTTGGTATTTATTTGCATTCTGTGCCTACAGTGTTAATCGTTTCAGTATGGTCATTATGGCGAAGTTTACACTGAATAAGATTGAATATGATTGTGGAATCTAGAATATGCAGTTCTTCCTATTTGTTACAAGTCAGCTGAATCTACCTGTATCTCAGTGTTTAGGTACATAAGATTTTGACCATCCGGGCTCATCAATTCACTGGCTGATGCATTACCATGTGAAATGTAAGGAATAGAATCCTGTGTTAGCAGATTCATCTGAAATTCCTATGTGGTCAATTATAGCTTTTAAACATCTCTGTTGAGGAAGCAAAGACAGTATAGTATCTGTAGAAGTGTGTTTAAAACTAACTTATGTTATCATAGCTAATTTCCAGGCTATATAGTAGGAAACCAGTTAGTAGTAATTATGCGACTAATGAACAAATGTCTTCTTTCTCTACCAACTAATCTTATGATTGGGCTTCACACTATAACATTCATTGACTTTTGTTCCAGTCAATTACTGGGTATAATTTCCTTGAAGATAACAATTATAATCTTCTGATATGTGAAAATCACTATGATATATTGTTGAATTGGGTTTATTGTAGACACGGAGGTTACCCTTGGGTTGTCCAATCTGACTTCATATGATGATGATGAACTGTGTGATGTATTACGTTATTAGAATTTAGAAATATAGAGTTGAAAACACGTGGTGTTTTTTGAGTGGATAATTAATACATATGATTCGTTAAACAGGCGGAAGGAAAGAACAAGTAGATATACCATGGTTTCTGTCAATTCCTCTTTAACTTAGTTCAAACGATGCTTAGATGAGTACAAGTATTTCTTTATATGACAATAGACAGAGTTATATGGACAAATAGTGACAAACAAGAATCTTATAATTATGCCTGAAATAGTTAGATGAATTCACCCTAACCGTTTGTATGAATCTATCGTATCATTTCAGCATACGATTATAACTTTGACTAAGTGCAAATGTATTCCATGGTATATGGGGCATCTTCAACCATATAACGTGAATGAAAAGGTAGAAGAATGTCTAGCAACCTGAGATATAATTCACATTTAAATGTGATCAACATAATGATAAAGAAATATTACTTACTTACCTACTTAATTACTAACCTAGGGCTGTTACTCCCAATGCAGCATAGTTTGCTTACCAGCATTCCCCAACTTACTCTTTTCTGGGCATCGCTTTCCTGTTCTATCCAACTGATGTCCATTCTTCTCATATCTGTCTCCGTTTTTCTGCGTAATGTGTTCTCTGGTATTCCTCTAATATTCTGGCCTCGAGAATTCCGAGTGTGGACTTGTGATGCAGTTGGATGCTTTCCGCAATGTGTGTCCTACCCACTTCCAGCGCTTCTTCACGGTTTATTTCTTAGTTGTATTCTGGTTTATCCTCTCCAACAGTAGGTAGTTGCCGATATTGTCTGGAGAACAGATCGGAAGTATTTTGCGTAGACAACACTTGCATCTTCTGGATGATGGCTGTCGTTGTTCTCCAAGTTCCTACCTCATACAGTAGAACTTTCGAATCGTTTGTATTGAAATTTCTGACTTTGATGTTGGTTGATAGTTGTTTTGAGTTCCAGATGTTGTTCAGTTGTAGAAACACTGCCCTTCCTTTACCGATTTGCGCCTTCATATCTGCATCAGATCCACCTTCCTCATCAATGATGCTGCCCAGATATTTAAATGTTTTTGCAACTTTCAACGTTTTCTCATCAAGTGAGATTCGTTTGGTGCTTATTGTGTTGTATCGGGGAATCTTGCTTTTCCTTTTATGTATGTTAAGACCTACTGCTGCTGAGTCTACCGCTACACTGGTCGTCTTCTCCTGTAGTTATTGTTGCACGTGAGAGTGAAGAGCCGGATCATCTGTGAAGTCTAGATCGTCAAGCTGCATCCTAGTTGCCCATTGTATCCCGTGCTTCCCTCATAACCCAGTTGATCACCATAAAAAAGGGAAAGGGTGAGAGTAAGCAACCTACCCTGACACCGATCTTCACCTAAAACGAGTCTATGAGCTGTCCTCTATGGAGGAACAGTACAGCTTACGATATAACAATACAAATCCACGTTTTTAAACTACCTTCAGTTGTATTCCTGCCGAAGTATAGCACAAAACTAAATGTTAAACATTACTGCCTGCCAAAAACTGGAACACACATGTTTGGGTTAACCTGAAAATGGAAACCTAGCATAAAAAACAAAGATGAGGTTTTATTAATCTAAAATTCAAAGCTGTAAAAATTATTTGCTCAATAATTATTTAAGACTTGAAGAGTATGTCACAGCTTTGGGATTTAAGCAAGTAAAAATCACGAAGTAATGTAAAATTGATTTCAAGATAGATAAAATAACCTAGCGAAGACTGCGTCACAAAATACACATAATGATAGTCAGTAAAGGGTTGTTGAGAGTGTTGAGTTTGATTAAAATCATATAATGATCAATTTGAGACCAACACTGGAAACCTGGAAGCTCTCAACAACCGTTCTGTCCTAATATGGGACGCATCGGCAGCGCACATCTACGACCGCGTCAGCAGAAATCGAACCCATGACTTTCGGTCTTGCATGCGAGCACTTATCTCCCTGACCGATTAATCTGTATCCTCATGTGTTAATGCCTAACTCCAAACAGTTCGTGATGTTGCACAACCTTCATCTATTGCATACGGAGGATAACAGCGACCTGCCTAACACGAATTTAACTCCACTGGTCAGGACTTACACAAGAAATCCAGGAATACGTATTGATGCTGATCACTTGTGAGCCCATGAAAGTCGTGCTGTTTCATGAATGGACCCAGTTTAGCCAATAGCACCGTTGAATGCCGACTCCCTTGTCTAGAAGCAAATAGATCACTTGAGAGATCGAAAGTCCTGGATTCGATCTCAGCTCGAGAAGTAGTAGATGTGCACTGCTGATGAATTCGAAAATTTGACGGAATGGTTGTTCAGTGCTTCCATGTTTTCGATGGTGGTCTAACATTGATCAATGCATTATTTCGAAGAGACATACATTAATACTAACAGCAATAATAATAATAGAAATGATCATTCTAAATTTTATTCAAAATTGTAAATTTACCAACTCAAAGACTGTTTCTTTCTAAACGTACAAATTCAGTTTTTTAATAGCCTTTACAGATTGGTGAATATCAGGAGTATACGCAGCATTGATTGAATACCTATGTTCTGCTCTATATAGTGTTACATTAATTTTATTTCAGGCAGTAGTTTATTTTGTAGAAGATAAATAACCGTGCAACTGAATAAACAATTGTCTGTTTATCCTTCGATTAATTAATTCAGTACAAACTCAGTGTAGACGTTTGGAAGTACTTATTTTGATCCAGTAATGGTAATTCAGTAAGCGTTTATTTCAAAAAACATAGAACTAGTTACGTTTTACAAAATTTGTCTTAGTAGCTGACATATTGCAATTCGTTTACCGTACCTGAAGATGAATGGTAAGTTTATGTTGTGAAACTGTAGATTTAAAAAAAAAGCTGTATAGAACTGGAATCTATTGTTATTTCACCACTGGATATTTATGGTCCTGGAATTCAAGTGACTCACTTGCTTGATAAGTTATATAATACGGCTCAAAATAGAAGCTATACGTCTATATCTTCTTACTGCATCCTTTAAAATAACAAGTTAAACTTCTTTTTTTAGCTGAACCTAGTCTTTCTTGATAGTATTTGTTAGATAAAATTGTACTTTTTATTGAATACACTGTTTATTGATTGGCTGGTTCTAGCATTCTTTTTAAAACAATTCTTCTGATTATTCGTATGGTACTTTATTCGGTGCCTCAGTTTTGCTAGAATACCCATAAGATAATGGTCACTGAAGAACTAAGTTGCAGCTTACTGACGTTTGAATTGGTAATCCATACAAAACAAATCAATATGCATGTAAATTTATGAAGATATTCTATCAGTTTAATTTCATCTAATAATGTCTGGTCAATAATACATTCTCACCTGATTGTATCTTCTCGTTTCACTTGTATTGTCCTATGTCCATTTACTAAACAACAGTTAGAACAGTGTTTTGGTTGAAGATTGAATTGATAAACGGTAGTGTAACAAAATGGGGTGACACCCAAAGATTTAAATTGATTATTATCAGTCTATTTTTCATTTTAAATTTTTCAATAACTAGACAAACTCATGCTCAGATATTTCTTACAATATTTCAAACGTTTAGAAAAAATAATTCTTTGTCAAATAGACAAAGTTAGTTGAGTTTGTCTTTCGTTGAATGAGTAACTAAGATTGATATCAATGTAAATTTGTTTGTCCTATAAATGAAAAAAATCGAATGTGACTATTTTTGAAATGTAAAACAATAAAGTAACCTTTGAGTATTGATCAACTGATGTTTACTGAGCAAAAACATTCTACATTTAACATTGAACTTATGTTCATTGTATGAAATAGATTTTGGGCCTAATGTTAAAAATTTTAAATAAATATCGATTATTATATTTAATACAAAATAAACCTATTTGGGACAGTAAATTCCATACCAACAACATCGTCATTGATTATTTGAAATGTTTGCATGAAAATTAAACAACGTATCTTAACCAACTGTAATATAAATTATATCAATTTCTAGTGGTCTGGGTGATCCTGTTGTTGATTTTGACGTCACAATCCTGATCATTGTTAGTCGAAACATGTGCATCTTGTGAGGATTACCATAATTTAGCCATTATATCACAAGTTTTTATTGAATGAATGCAATTTGGTAATCTATGGAATCTAGCACGTGGATTTCGTCCTACTTGTCAGCTTGATATACGTGGCTCATTTAATTGATGTCCACTCCGATATTGAAACGCAATGAATATCAATTCAAGGATGTAGAAAGTTTCATCTGCATAGACTCTAGAAGGTAAAACGCACATCTTGGATTCTACTTCCAGCTACATTTCATCTATTCTGATTGTTTAAACTTTTTCAACAGTATAACCAATGAAAAACGACTCAGCACCGCATAATAATTACTTTTCGGTATGCTTGAAACTATTACAAGTTCACTTTACTCGGTAAACGGTAAATGATGCAATGACACGATAGGCTATTCTAATCCGTTTGTCCCCGGCCCGATTAACTTTATCAAGAAGTCTTAATAAGGCGTTGAAAGTGTATTCTACAAGCACCCAGGTTGCTAAGCACACATATCAGGCTTATTTATACTCAGGAAAACCATGAAATAGCCTACTAAAATAATCCACCAACCAATCCAAGTCAAGGATTTTGCGAATGGGAAATGTAAGCTCAAAGTCAGCTTTTGCTCGAAAACATAAAACATCCAAATAAGAACACTTTCCAAGTGAGTTCTGGGGATCTAACGTCCCCAACACTGTTATAGGTGGTGTCCGTGATGATTTTCTTGATTAATAAATATTGCGTTGTAAATTCCATGTTTTTACTTTGATGTGATAAGCTTAAATATCTGAAACGGAACAATTACTGAGATTGAGAAAACGCAACATCTACAAATAGATCTATATTTTTCTTTTTATGTTCTTAATAAGCAATGTAACGTTAGATGACAGCAGAAAACCCTGTTTTGATTTAGATTACTTGCTAGTTGGTATTTTTTGCACATAGCTTGCTTGTAGTCTGCAGAGTAGTGATGCTCTCTACAGGATTCAAACATATTTCGCTCAGTTTCAAAGTCTGAAGCTTTTTCACTTAGTTACTCGGCCACGACCGACTTTCACTGAATATGAAATAGTTCAAATCGATTGAGAAATCATCATTAAACAAAGTCGTGTTTTTCTAGTTGTTTGCCTTTTTTGATCAAACATTATCAATCCACTTGCAATGCAGCCATATAGGTTCAGGGATTACTTTCCACCGTCTCTAATCACTGAATATTTCAACATGGTTATTTGGACTAGTGGATACATCGCTAATTGATCCGTAGAAGTCGATGAGTGCTAGAGACCTACGCAGTCATGTCATGAACAGAAAGTTGGTGATCAGTTCGCTTTAAACATGCCCATACTTTCCATTATTTTTATTGTCAACAGAATCACTAGGAAAACTTGAACTCCAGTTTTAAACGGAGAAATTTCTAATTAAACGGAACTTCAAGGTAAGAAGAAAATATTGCTTTGTGATTTTCTATCTTTATTTATCAATTTGTAACTCTGATATAAGCTTAGATTTGAAATTCATTGATTGTAGTAACAATATTTTACAAATTGTTTCCAAATATATAAAAATAAGGCTTTTACTAAACCACTGGTTATTGATTCACATTGTTTCTGCAATACAAATTCTTGCCTTCTTCTATGAGCTTATTTCAAACAATGACAGACATGTAAATGCTAAACTTTTGATATTAACAACTGTTTAACTAAAATGAGGCATTAAAACAGCATAACTTATTAATTTGTAGATAGATATATTTGCTCTTTTGTAAAATGATATTTCGTGTTCGTTTGTTTTAAAAAAACCTAACATAAGAAAGTTGACTTGCTATCATAACATAATAGCATGATTCCATGTTTGTTTGTGATATAATCACTTATATAAATCTTCAATAGTAGAATGTAAAAACTAAATGAAGTAAATTTTTTTTTTGTAATTTATCACAATTGTTAGAGTATGATGATCAGTTCATGATGTAAATAGTGAAGAATGAAACAATCTTTATGCACTAACTCATTTAGTGGTGCACTGTTACTGATTTTTCGATGAAATCATCAGACAAGAGATATCAGTTATGATAATTTATTTTTTCACTTTTCCATATGTGTTACAAACAGATACAAGTAGTTTGTTTGAATAGAATCGTGTGCTGATTAATTACTTTTCATGCTTATCAATAGATTTTTTAGTTTACAAGTCTTTTTTGATTTGTTTTCTGGATTCGTTTCTTTTTATTATCTGTTTTGTATTTTCACTAATCCCAACAGTTGAAGGAAAGTCAAGCAAGTATAATTGACTTGTATGATCTGATTTGTACCAAAAAGATAGCAGGATGATTACAGAAAGGACTTGTTATACACAGAGAAAATTTTATACTATTGATTTTCTGAAGTTGTCTAGCGACTTTTTAAGGTAAATTTCCAAATTGATTGGACTCATTTACAAAGTAAAACTTTAAGTGATCAGCCTTCAGCCATATATATTATGTGAAACCGAATATTACCGCTTGGAAAAATATATTTTAACCAATTAATAATATAAAGTATCTTGGATATTGAAGGAAAATTCAAGACATTGAATATAACGATTCATACTGTAACATTGAAAATAAATGTATTCTAGTAACTTGTAACTCTTTATTTTTTGAAATGATTATTAGTTCCAGAGTGTCACTTTTTTAGGTATATTGTCCAAGAATTCGATAGCTTTCGCTGCCATAAATCGAAAATTATCAATGATTGAAAACTACATATATTTTTGCACCAAATATACGTTGTCACATATTTTATAAGGATCTAAGTTTATTTTCGCTCACACGTTTGATATTACATTTTGACAAAACAATACAGAAAAAAGTAATATAACTTTTTAACAACCCTGTGATAAGCAGCGATAGATTGTAACTGAAAGTGGAATCCAGGATGGGTGTTTCATCCTACTTGGGAATCGTCAGCTGGATGTACCTGAATTTCAGATTTTATGTTCACTACGAGACTCGCTTCCCGTAATGTTCGCTTCAAACGTTGTCCCGCTATCCCTTCTACTGAGTCCAGATTGCCGCTGTAGTGTGTTATGGGGTGAAGTTTAATTCATTCGCATCGGTAGTTTGAATTTTTCCATTGATAATTAAGACTGCGATTAATCACTTTCTTTTGCTTATATCCATTTTGTGATAATATACTCGATTTTGCGATCAGGTAACAAGCATGATACGCAGACGTGGAAAGTGTAGTATGCATCAGTTGACGAGTCCCAGATGGAATGAAAAGCGAGTCCTTGATTTCTCCGCTAGCCCCTTCCCGTCTCTTCTTACAGTGTTTGTGACCTAACGACTGTATAAAGACATTCCTCACAAGATGCTCATATGTCAGGTGAGATTGATTAATGGCAGGCCTAACTATCAGTGAGAAGATTCAAATTACCAATACAAATCAATTAACCTTGTAATAGTTTATGTTGCTTCTACTGTTGATGTCTTTATTAGTCACTTGATGACTTTAATAAAAGCTTGTAAGTAAAAAGTAAAATTGAGGCATTGTGTGAACAAATATTGAAAAAGATTGATTAATTTAAGGTTCTTCATGTTGAAAATAGGTAGAAATTAAACCAATGTAAAAAAGATTACAAATAGTGATAGAGATTCAGGTTCATCTGAAAATCCCTGAATAATTAATAATAGGAAAAATCAACTTAACAGTGGTCAGTGTATCAACGTGTGAGAGTAAACTTTCTGTGTTTAAGTTCTGATATGAAAATTAATCTTAGAATAAAAATACACACAGCTAATTAGTATTAAAATGGATTCCATTGGTATCAACTATCACAACTTTTCGAAAAGGTTTGATAATTTCATGATGATTGGGACGTGTAACAGTCTTTTTTAAGTTTATGTTAACATATAATTTTGCCAAATATTTTAACAAAATCCAGTAGATTTTGTTCAATTTTGAATTTCTGGAATTTCATAGTATTGTAGAATACGATTTGATAAATTGTTATGCTTGCTTGGAAATCACTAAATTCATGTTCTGCCAGACGTCTAGTATTAATTATTTATGAATAACTTTCTCTTTCAAAAATAACAACTATGAATTTCAATAAAAAATTAGGTGAAATTCAATTCACAATACTGTATTGTTGGCAAAAACGAATTGTTATCAAAATTCTTTTTTTTTTTAGATAACTCAACTTCTTACAAAGTGAAGTAGTATTTTCACCAATTTTTTCATGAAAAGTACTATTGTGGGTTGATTTTTCATTATAGAAATATCACGTGAATGGCATATGATGATAGTTAAGAAGGCAATGAAAAAAGTTGAATATACTTAGAGCTGACTGAACATTATACTGTATAGTAATTAATAGATGATCTGTATTCGTGTCATATATGAAAGCAAAATAATTCAACAGAACTATTATAATTTGATAATTTCAAGCAAAGAGCGACTAGTCAATCGTCTTTAAAAAAGGGTTATATTTTGACAGTGGCCTGAAACATTCTATGTACTTGTGAACATAAACACTTTAAACGAATTATCATGTTTTTATGTAGTTGTATTAGATTTTTTAGTCTGATTGTACGATATAGACTTGATCAAAAGCAAATTTCATAAATAACGGAAGTAGGCTATATTTATATGTCAATCTGTAGCGCATCCGGGACATTGTATTTATTTGATGGTTTAATTAGGCTTACTAAATAATTATGTTAAATAATCTTTTCACTGTAAATCATAATCCAGTTTTAAATTCGTTCCATTGGACTTCAGCGGCTCACGACTGGACTTCAGCGTGGACGAATAATCGAGTTTGCAATGAAATAAATAGTCCTGTCTATTTCTGTATATCATACTCAGGCGAATGCCTTTCCTTGCGACGCCGGTAGTAAGAAGCCAATTACGATGTAATGGATTAATTTATAATATGCATTCATCTATGCGGACAGACATGAGGATGGAAAGCGTTCAAGCGAAACGAAGCGAATTAGAAAAGGCGAGTTAACCAACTATTCGTGTGCTAAAGAATGATTATTGAAGTACAATGAATGAATGGTGAGATACTACAGGACTGTGTTTCTTTTTATTTGCTCGTACTAAACTTCTATCCTCTTTGGATTAAGTGGAAAAAAAAATGGAAATTGAGTAAGAGAATGCTTTATAAAAATGATAAAACATGAAACTGCAACATCAAAATGATTAGAAATTGAAAAACAAAAACGCACAAATGGATTAAGTGTCATTGTGAAAGAAAGTAGACAGGAAATCAATCAGTTCTTTTCTTTTGTTTTTTTCTTCGTCAGAAAAGTAAACTCTGTTTGATCAGGCTTTGATTAAATGAAAATCTATATAAATCGAGGTCAATGTTAACAATATATTTCTATCAAGTTAAATGAAGAGAAAAAAAAATTTCAAGTGAATGAGATCAGTAGAATTAATTTTCACAATTTGATTGTCGATTAGTTGAAAATTATTTCTGGTATTTATTTATTTACTAGTTAAAAGTATTACTTACTTACTTACTTACTTACGCCTGTCACCCCCAATGGAGTATAGGCCGCCGACCAGTTTTCTTCAATAAAAGTTAAATAAAACTACAATAAAAGGGGAATAATTTACATTAGGAATGAAACAACGAATTCATCATTTTCGGTTCTTTGAAGCAGAAACAATAAATCAATCAGCAATACTGAATACAACGTGTTAAGTAAGTGAAGAAAACGTCTAAAACACTGTCATAGGTTTATGGTAAAATTTGTGGTCATGAAAATTGATTAACAATGAGGTCAAACTTGTCTGCATAATTGCACACTGTCTTCTGATCGCAATATTTTATTAATTGATTAAAGTCAAGACTTAACATATCAAATTTGCAAAGATTTGTTTCAGTAACAAAGTTACTTAACATTGAAAAATTTGTATCATATAGCGAAACATTCAATCCTAAACAGGACTATTTCATCTCAGTGAGAATAGTTATAATACGTGCAGATTTATCACGCATTCGGTTTGATTGATCTCATCAATATCAAAACATTATTAATTTTGCTTAAACCACTAAATGGTTAGATTGTCCCTATGACTAGTGGTTAGTAATATTGTCCTGTCTTTCTACTGATCCTTGACTTAATTTTATGTGTTCAAATTTAGATATACAATGCAAAGTTAGTGGTAACAATGATTATTATATTTGAGAATGATTTATTTATCTAAAAAACATGAAATTATTAAATATAAATATCCAAAAATCAATATTAAGTTTTTGATAGATGAAGTAATAAAATTATTGTCCAAAGTAAAATTATAAGTTTTCCTTTTTTCTGAGTGAAAATAAAGTTTCTAATACGGAATTACGTTTTCTTGTAGATATACATTGACTACTAAATTTGAAAGAATAAAATTTAAACAAGAACAACAATTTGTCCGACATCGAGAATTAAGTCCATTCATTTTAAGTTCAAAGCAGTTATAGACTTGTAACATTAGAAGATAGTCACTTGACATTTTTGCATTGACTGTAATTAGCAATCTATACTAATGGACACGAACTCAGTGGTTCGTAGGTTAAGAGATACATGAATATCCTGATATTAATCCACTGAGAATTGTGTCTCTGAATTGCTGTGAAGTTTTACACTAAAACGAAACGGCTACTGATTGTTCCTGGTTCTCGATGTTTGCCTAAGTAAGATCAATTTGTGACATAAACTATAGAAATTCTGTGAACTGTCTAGCGCTAGCCGAAGTGAATAAAATGTAGCTTGTGAAATGATTTTAGAGAATAGTAGAATTAAACTATTTTTATAATAACATACTGTACGGATTGTTTTTAATTATTGGCCTAGTTTACCGTAGATCATCATTAAATCGAGTGTCAAACAAAACTAAAAATCAATAATTCGTATGCTAACATTCGCTATTGAAAATCATACAAAATCTGTTGAAATGAACAGAACAACTTTAAGACTGAAACGTAATCAAGAGACTTTACTGGATAAGTTTACTCGATGAAAATTTATATTTTAGAATAGACGAATTTTTTTATTTATTCTAAATGTTTTACAACTTTAACTGACACGTTCAATTAGCTGATAATTCATGATTTCAGCGTATCTTTTGAAAAAAAATAGAAACTCCCAAACAATATTTTTCACACTTCTTCTTGTTTATATCTAAGGCAGTTTGCGTGTGGTGAATACAGGAGACTTTTTCAGACAATCGCTTAAAGCCTGTTCACATTAATTTTGATCCTATTTCTGATTCTCAGGATTTCTTCTTTGTTTGAAACTCATGGATAATATATATCTAAAACAACCTGATGAATCGGTCTCAAAATCTGTCCGTTTTTTTAATAAATAAAAGACAACGTCTAAACATACTGGTAGGAACTTCAAAACCAAACCAATGTGTAGACAGAGTTGGTCATCACTTGGAAATATCTTTTCAGCCAATGATCGAATACATGTTGAGCTCTACCTTCGCCTATTAAAAAGTCAAATCGTACAGGTAATAGGTCATGGAAAGCAGTTTTTTATCAAACAACGTTTCTAAAACGAATCGATAGTAGACCATGTATATTGAGCACATCAGGAAACAGTCTCCTTTTCTGTTGTTATCAATCAAACAATTTGAATAAGTAGTTCAAAAAAGGTACATGACTGGAATGAGCGGATTCTTTAAATATCTCCGAATGATTACTTTCTGCATTATAGACTTGTTCAGTACTAAAGTCTACATCATAGATTGACTTACCTATAGAGCTACTGAAGTTTAGGAGGTAGTGGTACCCATGTCCCAATCACGAACCGAACTTGTTACTAATAGGCCTTACAATAAGAACTTAAAATTCATATCGAGTGGTATACATGTCAAACGTCAATTAACTTGTAGGATCTAACCATACATTCATTGTACTTCAATAATTAGACGTTTAAATTATTCGATAATGGTATCAACCATAATTATGTATTTGTAAAAATTGCGTTAGCCTTAGTATAATGTACGGAAGTGGAAAGGAAGATTCATTTCAGTGAGCACTCGATCATTATTCCACACTGAAGTCGAGTAGTGAGCCACTAAAAACTTACGACACTGCGCAACCTCCCACTAATGTCATCGTTGTGTAACTATCTGATTCCCAACCGATGATGTTTAACATGTAAAAGTAATCTCTTTTGTCAATTATTCAATAAGCTCGTAATAACAGTATATTAATCAATTAAGAAAAGATCTTAGACTGGACAATATTGCAAATCCGTGATAGACATGCCGAGGCATATTAGGTTGTACTAAATCTTGTCCAAGGTTTATTGACCAGTTTTAACAAATTTTATGGTCAAAACGAAGATTCAAGAGATAGTGTCAGGGCTAATTCACCAATTTTTATTACTAATAACGACATTTATTCTATGTATATATGCTCCATTTATCATAAGCTTTCATTTGACTCACTTATTACCAATAACTTAATTCCAGTTATCATTTACAATCTCCTGTATTCGACCTGTTCATCCATAAAAGGGATATTTTTTATCCTTTGTTCTTATTAAGACCAGTATGCTTGTGTATAAACTAAGTTTGGTTGAGACATAAATATAGTAGAGGCTGTATGCCGAAATTTGGATTCTAGGGTCTATTACAGAGGAGCTGTGGAGTCGTGGTCTAATAACAATTCAGCTGTTTATTCAAAATTAACGATCCCGGTTTGAACGTATAATCGGTCAAATCAGAGATATTACGACAAAAATGAAAGTGAAGAATTCATAATGACCTGATCTATAGGATCACTGTAGAAAGAATGATAACTTATAATTTAAAAACAATTTCCTGATTTGATTTTGTTGAGCTAGAAAAAAGTTATTGAAACATTTGAAACAAAATGTCAACACTTCAAATTGATTTGTTATAAAAGAAAATCAGCTTAGTTTCGATATTTCATTGTCAAATAGATACTAAACTTGTATGTATTTCATCTATGAAACAAACACATTCTCTTCCGTTTACAGAATTCGATCAACAAATTTTCAATTAATTTATCCGCTATATTTCTTTCAGTAAATTAGTTTATCGTGTGACATAAAAGATGAAATAACATTTTTGTTAAAGGAGTGGCAGTAAGTGAATTTCACAAATTGCTCTAGCTGATTAATTACTTGTCATGTCAGCCAAAGGCAATCGATATAAGTTTTTTATTTTAATTTCTAATAGTTATTTGTAGACTTCCATTCATTTTTATTGTGATATTAATTAATTATGATCACTAAATATTGGTTTTGTTTTAATGAGAATACTGTTAAAAGTGAAATACACTTGAAACTGCATAATTGTTTTAAAATGGATAATAATAGGCTTATTTTTTTCAAATAACATTGAATAGCATTATTACAAGTAGGAGTGAAATGTTTGGTTATACTGAGATGAGATAGTCAATTTTGTTTATTTTTCGAGAAGTATCAAAGTCGATCAAAGTGTAATCTGATATCTAATGCTGTTTCTTTCATTGTCACAGGAGATTACGTAGTCTCATGGACGAAACTTCTAGAATTACATGAAATGAATGTTTTAGAGCTTTGATTTCACAGTCGAGTCCTAATGTAGAGGAAATATCGAAGAAATTTCACATGCTGAATGTAGAGTAAAGTTGTTCCCATATGTTTTGTTACTCTCATTGAATATAAGTTGTATGAATGATAAAAGGTAGTCACCGGAAGATCCTTGACCTGAGACTTCACTATAGACAAAGAGATGATTTACATTATCTGCAAAATAGATGCGTATTGTAAGATACAAATCTGTGTCAACCAGCCTCACAGTCTGAAGTGTTGCCAGTGAGTTACGTGGGCAGTGCTTGTTCTAACACTGAAATAATAATTGCTTGATTTGATCAGTAAGCAGTCTAATGATTGCTTACCAGGTAATACACAACGAGTCCAGACATTTTTGAAGATAATATATAGTTTTAGGCATATACGATTTGGCTAATAGTTGCGTTTGGTATGTGTACACAATAGACTTATTATGTATAAAAAATAATTAAAACCAGAAGCTGCTGAAAATGATTTTTCATCCTAATATGGTTCTCCTGGCTCATCTGCACACAGGATTGTACCCTTGATTCCAAACTAAGACTAATAAAACTCTGTGGGGTCGGATTTACCTTCAGTTCAATAAACTGGCATTCAGTGGTTTACATTTCTGGTTTTAGTAAGTTAACAATACTTCTCGATTATGCATTTCTCACGTCATGATATAAGTGAACTCACGGGGTCCGATCTTGTCAATGGAAATCGTATCTAACCACCAGTAAGCAAATATGCATAAACCATAAGTAGTGAAGTATATTGCGTTTCATAGTTTAACATCAAACACATCAAACATGAACTTAGTTTTGTTGATATTAAGTACTATGAAAAATGGTGGAGCAATTCTGATTTCCTTGTGATTTCATATAATCACAGAACTCTTCGACTTGTCGTTGATTATTCATCCGTATTGGTTGCTTTCAACATGAACATTCAATAATAGTGTTCTAGTGCTTGAATTTATTTTACATTGTTACTGAATGTTCTGTTGGTGAATAAAAAAATGCAACTATAGAAGTGAAGTTAAATAGGATTCTGAATTAATTAACCTGACTAACTAACTAATTAAGATCAAATGAGAGTTTAAAACACTATTTACTGCTAGTCTAACTAAAATCTTACGTGTTTCGATTTCTAGTTGTTATACAAGAAAAAAACGGAGTTCAGTAATAAAAAAACTAATTCCCGATAGTTTCATTGAATTAGATAATAATTAGGATAATTAGTGTTAGTTTTTCTATGAAATTCATTCGGTATAATTCGTCTTTTTATAAATTGCACAACTGAGCACAAACAAATTTGTGGCATAATAAAGAGAAAAGAAATTTGATCTCAACCACTTTGTGTATATGTATTTCAGATGTTGAAGCGATACTATGTGGACAAATCGGAGCAAGAAGTCACTAAATAATATGTTATCTGGAATCTATTTCAATAGCTTGATAATTTTTTCAGGCATAGATATTATGTCCATTGTTATAGTTGCATAGTTATCAGATAATATCCAATATCTTTATGTTAATACCCGATTTCAAATGTCATGGAGACGGTAAGATGTTAATCAGTTTCAGATTGTAAACAGATAATGCATTATGATCAAACGGAAAACGTTACAGTTGGCAGCATTTTATTTATTAAATGATAAAAAGAGCAGTATTAGAAAAGACTAGTGAGATATGCTCACTGACTGAGATCTGTCACTCCTTGTCAAGCATTGACAACCGACTAGGATTCTCCATCCATCACCGTCTTGGGCTCTTCCTTTAAGAGAATAGTGCTAGTTAAACCAACCCAGTAACTATGTTATCAGACTGTTCATCTGGAGCAAAAATGTAATCAATAACCTATTTAGTTCTGAATAGCTTTTAAATGCTAATAAGTGCAAGTTACTGAATATTTGGATTAGAATTTTACATGGGATATCAATGCTATTTAAAACGTCAGTTAACCTTGCTGATGAAGCCCAATCAGGATTAGACCCAGCACTAAAACAGAATTTGTCTTTTATGCAGTCATGGTGAACAACAACAATACCTAGATTTTTATTACAAAACTACTGTCACTAGTTCATACTAAGTAGTATATACGTGAATAGTGATGAATTTTTAAAAAATCACTCAGTCGCACTAACTATATCTTAAAATAGCATTATATGAAACACATACCATCAAATTTGTAAACTTTATTAAAAGCTGATCTTGAATCCCATCAATTATGGAAGTATTAGCAATAGCAAAGTAACAACATTTCCAATGTCACTAATTTCTAGAAAACTGAATGATCAGCGTAAATATTTGTTGAATAAAAACGAACAACTAGTGAAATCAATCAAAGCACTAAATTTTTAAAATTCTAAATGTTTGTTTAGAGTGTTATGGGCCATCTAAAACAGAAATGATAAAACTGAAAAATTAAAATCTTTTATTTTATGGAATAAGGACAATTAGTATTCATTTTTTATTTATCAAACGGTTTATTATTTATTCTTTTTTAGCTAAGTGCAATCACACCCACAAATTTCACAGAATCAAATATTGAATAACACTTTAATCCAATAACAGTGTTCCATCCTGATCGTCAGTCATCAGCTGTATTTAGATGCATGTAAACAGTATTAAACTTATCGAGACTCAAAGTTACTGCATAAGCTGAGGAATACATGGACTCATAAGCCTTATGTATAGCACGCTAATATCTTAGACGGAAGTCTTTTAGCCCGAATCCCACTGTAGACATCAACATTGCGTTTCATTTATATCCATTTGATTGGTCTTAAGTGGAATAAAACGCGCACCCTGCATTTAAGCTCTACTCACTAAGAGCCAGTCGCTAAACATCACTATGTAGCCAACTCTCTGAAGTTTTTATGCGTTAATGAAGACTAGTCATTTAAAATCCTTAACTCTCGTTGTATAACGAGAAAACACAAACTCAAACAAGCATTTCATCTCGATTAGCTTTCGTTAAAGCTCTGTACAAATCACTGATCGAGTGATAAAATGTAGTGTTACTTAAAAATACTGAAACTGCAAAAATGGCCATTAAAATATTCTCACTGTATTAATTAACTGAAAAATATTGCACCGACTATCATTATTTCCAAAACAAAACAAACAAACAAACTGATTTGTATTGTTTTTGGATATCATTGATCAAATAGATTTTGAAAAAGAAAATGAATAAATTCAGTGAATTATATCTCAATCAATGTCAAACCTGTCAATTTATTGATTTCGAGAATTTGTAGATTACCAAGCAACAGCTTAGTTGGATCATTCAAACATATTGACTGAATGAACATTTAAACTAATAATGCCTGCTGATTATTCATAATGAAAATTACTTATTTGGTGATTGTTTGACATTTAGTTCAGTTGACAACAATGACAAAATAGTTTTACTTCCGGGGATTATAGTAGATACTTAATTCAATAACATCGATTACAAGAGAACATGATGATGATGATGATGATGATGCTGTGACGGATTCTATTCAAATTTAAAAATAAAGTTTGAATTTCCACGGTTGTTAGGAATTCTAAAATTGTCAATTCAGTGAATAAATTTTCTATGATGTTATGTGTGAATTCCTAATTAAGCTACATTTCTTATCGGTGCGTAATAGAATAAAACAAATTTTCTACAAATGAATAACATTTTATTGATTATTTCACTTGGCAGTAAATCTATCTTGACAAATTAGGTACATTTGTTTATGCTTTAAAGTTTTCTCCAGAAAAAAATAACTCTGAATTAGAAGTACACATTTGAGTCGTGTGGTTTGTTATTCTACAAATTATCCTATTCATTGATGTGTGTTTAAAATATCGTTGCTGTAAAGAGACTTTAAGTGAATAAAATTAGGTATGAAGATAAACATTCTGTAATTGTTCAGCTGTTTGTTATCTGTTATTATGGTATCAATGAGCATAGAACTATGTGTGTATTCTAAGCGCAAACTATACATCATTTCAGTCAATTTTTATTTCCATGATTTTAATAAATGATATTTTAAACGATGACAATCAATCTATGACTGATTAGAAAAATTGTTGTATTTTTTTTCCGTGGAAAATTATCGTAGAAAATAAGGCTAAAGGTAAAAACAAAAAGAGACATTAGAAAAAATCATTTGCATTTATTAAAGAATTTCTTTCGTTTTCATTTTTGTTTCCCGTTAAAATAACCTCCGTATTTCGCTAATAAAAACACCTATGAGAATGAAGATTCTAAAATTGTCATATGTGAAACAAACAGACGTATGTTTAAAAGAGTAGCAAATAGTCAGTTTATCAAATGTACGAATAACCGAAAAAGAAATATAAAATTTTAACACACAATTACAGGTTCGTATCTGATGACGCTATGATCTGATGTTGATTTCAGATCACACTAACTAAATTAAAAAATAGACTTTTAATTTATAGAAATTTAACAAAATCATGCGCAATATTATCTGGTATGCAAATGCGCATAACATAGTAATTGAAGAATCAAAAACATTGACATAACATCCAGTTAAACAGTATTTTTCTTGGAGTATGAATTAGACCACTTAAATCTTAATCTCATAGTATGTCATTTTTTTTTCTTGATGAATTGGTTTGTTCTTCTTTGGTTTTGTTCATAAAAATAAGTATTTGTATAGAGTTTTTGTAAAATATTAGAATTCCCAATCTTTTATCCCAATTTTCCAAAGAGTGAAATGAATGAGGATGTATCGATTTTTTTCGATTCTCTTTAATAGTTCATAGTTTGAACATAGTTGTGTGTTTCAGTTTCAAATTTACATTATCAAGAAGTTAACTTTTCATTTCAAAGTCACATAAATACTGAATTCAAAATGATTAGTTGATCTTAGTGAACGAACTATTGAAATCAATATTACATTTAATAGTTATTTCATCCGATCGTGTAATACACTGCAAGATAGACGATCATGACTTTATCACTATTACGACACAACTTCTATATATCTCAGTCTGGGCACTTAAAAATCTTGTCAAGCGTAAGTCGTCTATATTTCAAACTTCAATTGATTTTCTAATTGAACAGTCATCTCCAAATAAGACCGCAAAACAATAAAAACAAACTCTCTTGATCAGACATTTTCACTAAAACTGAAATTGATCCTTCAAAGTTAGTCATTGGTGAATAAATAATAATTATCAAATCAGATAACACATTAAGCACTTTAAACAATCGATTTTACGCTGAATATAAATATGCGTATAATGATATAGGTAGATCCAATGTATGAGTCCGAAATAAGACAATCGTTGTAACCCTAGATTTGATAAATAACCAACTATATTTCATTTATTCGTTAAACCTACACTATTCGTCTGAAATCAAATAATTAAACGTTTTCAAATTATTTTATTTTGAACTCTGACTATCTTAAGAAAATAAATTCTCTTTCGAATACATATAACAATGAATTCAGGAAAGAAAAATATTTACTTACCAATTAAATCATCCAAATAATTTGACGTAAATTCATTAAATCTATGATCGAAAACAACGCAACAGTTGGAAAATATTCATATATGTTAAAACTCACTAAAAACAAATTGAACAATAATAATAACAATAATAATAATAATAATTATAATTAGGAAATGAATTTGTTTTCGATATCTATATATCTATATATATGTATGCGATTTGTTATTTAAAAGTTAATGTTCAAATTACATTGATATCACATGGTGCTGATTGACGAGATTAAATATCACTCACTTCAATGCTGTAAAATTGATTGTGGTAATTTGAATTAAAATAATGAGATTAGAAATTCATTGGAAAATGATTACTTGAAAATATTTTAAGAGCATATTACTTACTGTAGAATGATAAACACCTTGATATCGATCAAGGTTATGAGACTGTTTACATAACGAGGGAACTAAATTAGAAAAAAAATAAAGTTAATGAAATTTGGAAACGTTTGGTCAAGTGTTGCTCATAAGTACGTAATCACAACATAACTCAATATAATTAGGCTGCTTTGAAAGCATGGTGATTTGTAATTACTGTCTAATGAGCCGTCTAATTAGCTATGCGACATTGGCTATGGAAGTTTGCTTGACTATCATCAAGGGGTGAACACAAGATAACAGAAAAACAAAATCTATCTTTTCTTGGCTATCTTGTTACAGTGAAGCGATTATTAAAGAATTTTGACAGCAATGTTAGTGTATGGCTTCTAGTTGGCTGTAAAGTTAGGAAGACGGATAGTTTTCTTCATAATACAACACAGTCACTGAAAAACACAAATGCCGTAAAACTATTATGTAGACAATATCAATTATGTCATATGTGCTGAATGCTCAGTATTTGACTGAGTCTATGAGAAATCGCAGAACCAGTGAGTTAAGCAAGAGTATCTACTATTCATTGTCCGTCAGATCCTGAGGTTTTGGGTTATCATGCATCTATTTCAATCCAATGAATTTATTTTTTCCTCTCAAATTATGTCATCTAGATCTATTGCTTTTTACTTCTATTGTTGTTACATTTACTGGTCTATATTTCGTCTTGATAATTTCATCCAACTATGCTTTACTGATATGTCAACGTGAACTGATTCAGCTTCTGCTTTACCTATGACTGTCTGACTGATACTGAACTATAGTTTCGCGTTTCCCACTTCCTCTAAAAAATTAATGTATTAAATCAGTTATTCTGTATAGTTATTTATTGCTACATTTATGAAAATTATTACTTTGTGTAATTTCTACTTCAATTACATGCATATAGTTTTGTTTAGAAATGTTGATAATTGTTGTATGTGTTATTGTATAGAAAATGTTTTTATTTATCTTTTTGTGAACTTGACATACAAGTTGGTTTGTACATGTACAAAATAATTTATTAAATAACGATATTTTAACTGTACACCTGCTGTGATTGGTAATGTTAAATTTTTCTTTTTAATTTTTTAATTTGAACGTTGAAATTTTTATTAAAATACAAACAATCAAATTGATCACGTCTACTTTTATTCAAATTATTAGGAAATAAAACGAATAAGATGTAAGAAAGAAAGAAAGATATATTTTTGTTTAAAACAATGCCATCAGAATTCAATAACACATTTTTCACCAACACATGAGATATATTTTGGTTATTATTAAAATTGAAATTATTAACAAATATGAAATAGTATTTGAAAAAACAAATTGGAGAAGGCAACGATTATGATGCTTAATACAGATGGATTTTAGAAAAAAAACAAAATCTCTCTGTGAAACAATCGAATAAAATGTTGGAATCTACTCTACGATAGTTACCATCAACCAAGTGTACTGGTAAATCTCTAAAACTATATGAATCACAATATAATAACCATTGTAAATTAACTAGTCTGCTCTTTTTCAGTTTAAATAACTAAACTTTGTTTCTCATATCCATCATAGACTTTCTAATAAAGCAAGTCACAAAAAATAACAACCTATAGCCAAATACAAGAATAAAAGTACACAACATTTTATGTCAAACATAAAAATCTAATCTATTATCACTTAAAAAGACGGTTTTTTTTAAAAAAATAAAAACATTTTTCATCATCTACAGAAAGTATTAACAGTGTTTATCGATAGAGTTAGCATTTTACAAAGTTTATTAGTCAGAAATAAATCATTATCGAAATAACTAAAAGTGAACTTTAAATCCTAATAAAAACTCAATCTAACGTTACCTTGAATGAATTTCAAATGTTAGGTATGGAATACTTGTCAGATAACAAATCACAACTATCAACTAGTGTTGCTAACTAATTGAGATTTTTTTTCATGAAAAACAAATAGAAATAAAAATACTTCACTCTATTCATCTTGTTTATCAATGAATGTAACAGGTTAGTGCTGTTCGTTTATGCACGTCAGTTTAACTTTGTCAGTAAAAAAATTGAAAGGGTCAAATGAAAAGATTTCCTACCTGCATTGATAACAAAAAACCAAACTATATTTTTACATGTTTTTTAAGAGTTGGCATTTCAAATATAGGCCACTGAAAAACTTCAACAATATAAATAGAAAATTAAATTAAATGTAACATCGTTACTTAGATTAGTAGAAAAAAGTTTGGATTTTTCGATTTTGCGGTTTTTTTCGGCAAAATTTGTAAAGCCGGTAAGTTCAGTCAAACGTTCTGTTAACCTGTTCATATTTATTTTTTCAAACGTTAAGATCGATCATCACAAAATAGATATTTTGTTGTTAAATTTCGAATGAAAAAGCCAAAAATCATGCCTGTTGCAGTTTCCAATTTTCAGCTCTATATCTGGAATGAATATATCGTGATCGTGATATTTGAGAAGCAAGATCTCATTGAGTCAATATCACTCAGAATTCATTTTAAAGTTATTTCCTATTTGTTAAAGATGAATTATTCGATTATTCAATCATTCATAACATTATTATAACATACGCCTGTTACCACCGACGGAAGATAAGTCGCCAACCAGCTTTCTCTAACCAACTTTGTCTTCTCACACAGTAGGTTGTTGCTGATAGTGTCTGATCAACTCATCCGAAGTATTTTGCGTAGACAACTGTCACTTAATACTTGTATATTCTGGATGATGGATTTTGTAGTTCTCCAACCTTCCGCTCCATACAGTAGAACTGTCTTGACATTTGTATTGAAATCTTGCTTTTCCTTTTATGAATGTTGAGACCTGAAGCTGCTGAGGCTGCTGCTACACTGGTCAACTTCTATTGCATTTGTTGTTACGTGTGCGATAGAAGACCTAGATCATCTGCGAAGTTCGGATCGTCTAGTTGCATTGTAGCTGTCCATTCGACCCCGTGTTTTCCTCCTGATGTTGGTGTCTTCATAATCCAGTCGAAGGCCAGAAGAAAGAGAAAGGGTGAGGGATCTGGTCGATTCAAGAATTGTTTAAAGTGCTCAACCCGCCTTTGTCGCTGTTCTTCAGTGTTGCAGTTTAATTTGCCTTCCTTATTTTTCACTGTTCGTTCTGGTTGACGATAGTCTGCAGAGAACCATTTTGTTGTATCGCTCAACTGTTTAATGTTTTTTTCTCTTGCAGCCTTTAACGCCATCACTGCTAGATCTTCCACATATTTTCGTTTGTCGGCTCTGATGTTCCTCTTCACTCGCTTGTTTGCTCCTGAGTATCCAGCTTGTGCCTTTGCTTTCTCTAATCTTGTTCGATGATGCTGATTGCTGCCTTCTTGTTCCACCTTTCTTTAATCTTATCCAGCGTACCAACAATGATCCATTCGTTTTGATGTTAGTTATTGTAGCCTAGAAGCTCGTGACAAGCTGAAGTGACTGCTTCCTTGATCCATTTCTAACTGTTCTCCATGGTTGTTTCCTCTCCATTGAGAGTATCGTGCCATGCTGTCTTGAATTCTTTGAGTTTTACGGTATCCCGAAGAAAGGCCGAATCAAACTTTTGACATGTTGTCCACCCAGTTGTCCAGTGTTTCTTGAGTTAAAATTTCATTTTGGTGACCAGCAAGTGGTGATCTGAGGCTATATCAGCTTTCCTCTTGGTTCAAACGTTCTCCATGTGCCTTCTGAAATTTTTTTTGATACAGATATGGTCAATTTGGTTTTGAGTAGTGTGATCCGGTGAAATCCATGTGGCTTTGTGAATGCGTTTGTGCGGGAATATTGTGCCACCGATAACCAGTTTGTTGAAGGCACATAGGTTTGCAAATCTCTCACCGTTTTCGTTCCTTTCTCCCAGTCCATGTCGTCCCATGATGTCTTCATATCCAGTGTTGTCCATGCCAACCTTGGCATTCAGGTCTCCCATAAGAATCGTCAAATCCTTTGGTGAACATTTCTCGATGATTGACTGCAGCCTTTCGTAGAATTGATCTTTAACGTCGTCATTGTAGTCATTGGTAGGTGCATAACATTGGATGAGGTTCATTGTAATGTCCGCTTTCTTTGTTTTGAAGGATGCTTTGATGATCCTCGGTCCATGAGATTCCCATCCTATCAGTGCCTTTTGTCAGAAAAAGTACAAAAAAGTACATTCAATAAACTGAATAATGATTGGTAATGATTAAGTTTCAATAAGTTTTGGAAGTGTGACAATTCGTGCAAATCTCAATAAAATTTGTAAATTTATAATCAGCTTAACTTGCACGCATTTTTAAGAAGTGGAAAGTTATTTTGAAAGTGTTGTGTATTTCCAGTGGGTTGGTTTAAATGGTGAAATAAATTTAGTTAGATAAAAATTTGTTCAGAGCTGCCAGATTTGTAATGGTTATGTGACTAAAGTTAGTTCCAAATGTAAACGGTCAGAAATGAAAAAAATTATATTGAGATTTATTTCTTGATCAGTAAGTCATTATATAAGATTCCGGCAATCTGATGAATTTATGTTCGAAATTGTACCACGAAAAGTAGTTATTCTTATACATTTAAATGATGGAAAATGTGTTGTTTCTTACAGTTTTGTTTGAATAGTTTCACCCGGATGCTGGAAAATTTGGTGTTTTCAATAAGTTTTTAATTATTTTTTCTCAAACTTAAATGATGAATCTTTCTGGTGTTTCTTATTTTAGCCTACGTATTTCTGTTAGATTCTTTAATTTTAAGCGTTCTCTATTTTTGAAACTCACCTTATTATTTATATATTACTATCATTCTGATCATAACAATTGCTGTTATGATTTAATCATCGCATAATATGATCACAAAATATATTAATCAATTGTTTTCATGAATACAAGGTTTGAAATTAGTTTTGATTTCTATATTTTCTTTGAATATACCATGATAATAATTTCTGTAAATTTACATTAATCTCTTTCAAATCATGTAAAAAATGAGATGAAATTCTGTTAGCAAAAAATCTCACATTAAATTCAATAGATTTGAATTTGTAGCACAATTTTGTACAAATGAAATGAACATATAAAATGTTATTTGTAATAGTTCTTCTTAATACATGCCAAGTACATCAGTATTTTATTACAAACTATTAGATTTTTTGTCATTTTATTTAATATAATAAAATAAAATCATGGAGAATATTTGAAATTCAAATGAGTTTAATGCATTTTACTTCAATATATCAATCAATGTAAAAGAGTCTAGTCTGCCTCAAGCTAAATGAGCATGTGAAAACGACAGTTAGAATGAATGCAAAATTGAATGACCGTATGGTGGTGAGAAGCTATCACATGTAAGATTTATGAAACAATTTGCTATAGAAATTTTGAATTGAATAAAAAGCTCAATTCTCCAAAAAGTACTAACCAAATATATTGTCCAAAGCAATAGTGTGAATTGTACATACATAAACAAACCATTAGGCTTTAAAAAAAAACCCATCTTTTACGCAAACACTGAATATGTGTGAGTAAATGAAAACGTTATTCTTGGTGTATAACAAATATAGCTAAAATAGTTTGAACTAGTTTAGGTGTAATAATTCTTAAAAGATAAAGAGAAGAGAAATAAAAAAACTGATAAACTGTTATTTATAAGTGATTTGCTTTAAGATACAAATTGAATTAAAGCTTATTTCCATTTTAAAAGAACAAATCAAAACTATTTCTAGAACGATTATCAGTAATTTGCAAACCGAAATACATGTTGAAATAAGAGACTGAAATATTTCTTTCTTAATTTTAATATAAACAACATTTTTTGTTTGCAAACTTTTAAAAAGATCAATAATTTTATCAAAAAATTATCAAGGGCACAGATAAACATAGATATATACTATAAAATGAATAAGAATAACTATTTTGCACATTTCATTTTATTTCGTATAATGGTCTAAAATGACCACTTCTGAATAATTGTGTTTTACAGATATATGGACGGATTGACAGCGTATATATGTTGATCGACTGTCCGCCCTATATACATATATTCTATTTAACCTAACTATAAAACGATTTGACATGTTATCTGACTGTTTTTTGATATACTATTCAATGATATTGCCTTGTTTTATCTATCTAAATATTTCAAGAATATTCGTATTTCAAAAAATTTGACCATTGGATAATCAATATGCTTTTCGAATTTTTTAAAGTTAACGTTGTTTCATGAATTATCGTATAACAAATTGATTCCTGTTACAAACACACCACTTTTACATTTTTTGTCATTAATATTCTTTCTATCAATAAACTGTTTATTAGTCTATTCTAAAGTACGAAGTTAAACAAGGTCATTAGTTTATGCTGATAGTTTTCTTACATTACCATTAATAAATTATATATTTATTAAAATGTCAAGCGATTAAATAGGTTTAGTCATCAACCTCATTAGTAAATAGTGCATGATGATTACTTTGTTTACTGATTAGTTTGAATGATTATTTCAACTATCATATTTGTTTTTCTCTAATTAAGAAGATTAGCATTAAATGTTAAAAGTTATAGGATGAATTATTGATCGACAGTTTGTGAATTCTTGACGATTCACAGAGCTATTTAATTGACAAAAACTGTCACAGTGCATAATCATCATGATATCTGTATTTTTATGTCTCGTTACTTTATATACTTATTACGAATTCATATCAAAATGAATCCCTATCTCATACATGTCTCCAAGAGAGCATGAAATGCTTAGACTACTGAAATGAAACCTTAAAAATTCAATTAATACGATGAATGCCCATTGAAATTTAATATAGATGAAGCTGACTGTACAGGAATTCGAAACAGACGTGGATACTTTATCTCGAGGTTTTTTAAAGCTCATCGAAAATTTGACTTTTGTATTATTAACAGCTACAGACAAACAGAAGTTTTAACTCAGTTTGTTGTGTTTCCAAACACATTCTGAAACTTAAACTCTGTGTCTCGTTAATACTTCGTCCAACTATTGTCATAGTCAGTCAGTCGGTGAAAGGACTTGTCGGTAGAAAATGTTTGAAAACAATTTAATAAAAGTTTGTGTTTCAGAAAAAAATAAGCATTCACAAAATACGTAACTGGATAAAACCATATTATTTAATGTTATAATTGTCTATTTTATGATCAGTGATTTGGACTTGTTTGCATGAACTATATGTCATATCCAAATAGATTAGAATTATTTCAAGATTAACAAGAAAAGAACAAGACTATTTTTCATCAGTGTTTAACAAAATGTTATGCTATCCATAAATAATGGAAATTTTCCATTGAGCTGAATACTGTTAATAGTGCTACATTCGATGAATAAGAACTGGTAATTGGATAACTGGTCCAGAATAAACAAATATTGATCGCTAAAATTGACTCTAATACAGGATGTAAATTTTATAGCCGACTGATAATTGAAAATGAATTCAATGTGTAAGATAGTTTTTGTAAATAACTGCTAATAATCCACACTACTAAAATTAACTTAATTATCACAGTTATATTTAAGTATAAACTTTCTTTGTAGTTAATGTATCTGTAACAAGAAAATATCAATTGTTGTCATACAAAAATTACTACAAAATCATAAACCACACTGTATAAAAAATTATCGATTCAAAGAATCATCATTGTTTAACAATTTTATCTTCATTTATGTATATATGTATGTATATACATATATGTTTTTCATTTGACAAAAAACAAACACCACTATATATTTGAATAAATTATGTTGTGTAGTGTTGTGTTTTTGAATGATCACATTGAATGAAAATCTACCTATGCACAAACAATTATCAATAAATCATGAAGAATAAAAAAAAGAGAAACAAATAAGAGAGACTCTTATCAAGTTCAGTAAAATAACTTTGAGCTATAAATATATTCCAGTATGAAGTGTTTCTTTCCTCTTTTCTAACAAGAAATACCGATTAAACTTGTCCTACATTACAAACTAACTCAAAGTTGGATAAATAGAAAAAAACACAATTAGTGTTTATAGTACAAACAAATGAATTTATATTTTAATGAATAAAACTAGTGACTTGAATCTTCCGAAATCAGTTCAAGACTTAGGAAACGTTCAATGCATACACTATACACACAAATTTGATTTATATATATATGTACAATTACAAATGAGTTATTTTTCTCAACTCATATTACTGTTATTTATGAAAATAGATAAAAAGATTGATTTTAGTATTTAGCATTAAGGTGAATACATCATTAAATAATCTCATGATGCCTATGAGACTTTATAAATAATTAAAATTTGAGTTTCAATGTTTTTTTCGTTAGCTAAGATCATAGTTTATATAATGGATTGATCACAGAAAATTGTTCATAACCAACTTCGAATGCCAATTGTGATGAGCTGCCACATATTATGAGTTATTATTTTTTTTATTTGTTTATTCTAAATTATAGAATATAAAAGGTCAGTGAGGAAAGTTTTCATTATTACGTTTCTATCAAATCCAACTGATTATTATATCCTAAGTCTTTTATTCAAACTTTTGTTAAGTACTTGTTTTAATTGAATTAAACATTTATCATTCATATCAATCTCATTACGTAAACAACAGTCATTGATAGATTGATTAAACATGTATTCGACTGATATTGTGATATTTTATAACATTAATTTCATAAAATTTACTAATACCATTGCTCATCAAGTTCTGTTTACCATATATTTAATTCATACTAATTGAAAGCTATAAATAACACAAGGTAATTGTGACGAAAGATATTAACTTATTACTTTGTCACGAAAGATATGATGATCTATAACCGATATGATTAAGTTAAGACCAACTGTGTAATTTACTGTTTATTGTTCTATTTCATATTAAAGATTCTGTCACAAAAACG
Source organism: Schistosoma turkestanicum (assembly GCA_944470395.2). Classification (NCBI taxonomy): domain Eukaryota; kingdom Metazoa; phylum Platyhelminthes; class Trematoda; order Strigeidida; family Schistosomatidae; genus Schistosoma; species Schistosoma turkestanicum. The sequence continues at coordinate 9,526,966 of OX103975.1, forward strand.
ATGTCACATGTTATTTTCTGTTAAGTAAGCTTTTCTTGTGAATTACTGTATATTACCCGTTACCCTTAACTTTACTCCATTATTGTTTCTTGATCTTTTTAAAAAAAGATTGTTGTTGAGAGTGTAGGGTAAATCTTTCTATGATGTTATGAGTATGGTTTTTGATTAAAAAACATTTAAACTGCAAGCAAGTGTTATTTTATCAGTTACTTTCAATAATGGTCAGTAATAGTAACCAATGAATGGAAATTGCATCATAATTAAATCAGCAGTGATTAGTAGTTTAGTTAAAATGCATAAATCAAAAAGAATTTATCATGAGCTTTAAGTATAATTATAATTATTAATATTTACATGCAATTATTTCACACGAAACAGTATACATCCTACTATATATATATATATATATATATATATATATATATATATATATATATATATAAACCAAAATGAGAATAAATGTGATAATTTTATCTTATCTATTGTAAGTAGACTTCTTTCTCAAGTTTGTTGGATTTGGTTGGTCACGAAAACTATCATTTTCTCTGCTTGTAACAAAGTTTTATATCACAAATGAAAGCTGTGCTTAGAATTTGTATGCAACCGTTATCGCAATTTTCAAGAAAAAACACTGAATAGCCAATATTACTGTGATAAACCTCTCTAAACGTATCACTTCACCAGCTACAAGTATACAATTTAATATTGTAGTTAACTTGTTTGATGTTAATAAACTATTTTCTTATTTTCATAAAATTTAAAACATTGTATTAATGTACACAGAGTACAAAATTTAATTTAAGCAAATGAGTGTCACAAAAATGATTCCAAAATATGAGTTCTAAGGTTTCTAAATCATGAACATGTTAACAATGTGAATTTTATTTTTGTGGGTTGAAGTTAATCATCGAACAGTCTTTTGATAAATGACGCATTCAAATACAATTGTTACGTTCACTGAAAAATGTTGTCTAGTATAGAAAATCATCATTGAATATAAATGTAGCAAAATGTGACAGAAATATTACTTGGTGAAGTAATCAGTAACTGTCTATCTGTTTATGAACAATATTTTTTATCCAAAATTATATTGATAATATACTTCTCCACAATCTAACTAATGCAACAATCTTATCAGATAATCAACATCAAAAAATAGTACACATAAACATTGATACAAATATAATGTTACTAACAAACAGTAATATGTAATTGTGACCCAGCTAAATGTTAGCCTACTGAAGATAGAAATGTATATACGAATTACTCATCAATATCGGAAGCTGTTCTAGTTTAGTAAAGTAACTGATATTAATCCATCTATCTACATCCATGTTACTTATTTACTTTTGTGTCAAAAATGAGTGTATACAACTTTATCTTCACTAGTAGGTTATTTTTTGTATCAATAATTACAAATATCAGTATAGAATAAGATGAGCTATTCGATATATTAATTATATTTGAAAAAATGCTCTAGTTCTGTAATGCTGCATAGCAAATGTACTGTGAAATTATTCTACCTGAATATAAAAAAGATATTCCCCTCTTTTAAGTCTGGTTAATACGAACTGTATTAACTGTAGACCATCGTTTACAGGGAATTCGACCATAATTTGACCGTAATTTAGTAAAAGTCTCAAATTGACTAACAAATAATTTTTAATGCGTTTAAGAAATTTAAATATGCAATTTTTTTAATCAATTTTCAGTAACAATGTGGTCAAGTACTTTGGACACAACCGGCTACCAGCCACATTACTGACTGGTGTAAAACATGAAATAATTCAGTCTTGAAATTTTTGATCCAGCTCCATTTAGAAAGTGAGCAAAATTATAGAATGAAAATGTGTCGTTCGTATCCCCTTTTTTATGATCCTTCAGTATATTGCTTCTGTTTTACACTGAATCGCCATTATCAACCAATAATTCAGTGATTGAATATCGATCAAATTTTGTCGATACTGAACGCCAATTCCATCAAGATTATTAGTTTGCCTGACTAATGATTACCAACTAGCACGAAACTTATGTCTAGGGGTCTCATGTTGTCTATATTCAACCATATAACACCAACTTGTTTTACACATCTTGATGCATACATTACAACAATGTAACACTGGTAATAATTATTATATGACATAAAAGGAAGTAGTTTGAGGCTAATATCTATTCTAGGCATTTTATTTAAATTGTTCCAAACTAGTCAATCCGATGTAGAGAAAATTCAAGTTCATTATTGTTAAATATGCAAGTTAATCATCTTAGCTTTTAACTATAACCAAATAATCTCGAATGGAATTGTTTAGGAACATTGTAACTGACATATTGGTCATGTTAAAGTAATAAATAGTTAACTGATGAGATTATGAACAATTATTCAGTTATTATTTTGATAAAATGATTTCATTTAATAAATATGGATCAGTGGAATAATTGAAAACAAATAAAATTTAGTTTTGCTGACATGGTTAAATCAAATAGCGTTTCGATTATCAGCCATTTTCATATTTTGTATTAAAATATAATTTTAAAGCTTCGGTTATTGTGCTTTTATTGGACAGGACAAAGATGCTTTAATATACCAGACCTTTGTGTATTTCTCAGCCAGTTGTTTGTGCAATTGTCGGTAGTTTCATCAAACTTTTATCGTATTATTCTGTTACATAAGATATTACAAATAAGTACAGCGAATCAGTGTCTCTGATGAGAATTTTGAACATAAAATATAAACAGTTGGTAAATATTTAAGTAAGTAAGTTTTATATTTAAACACTTTCATTTAACTAAAAAAAAATTAGAGCTTATATTATTGTTGATGGTGGTGTTTCGCAAAAGAATGTGAATTATATTTTAGATTATATGACATTTAACTTAAAAAAAAGGTATATAAAAATGTAGATCACCATTATTGGGCAATTTATTGTTTAAATGTCAAAATAATTGATCTTTCTGGTGTTAATGAATAAACATTTTTAAAAAAATCTTTTCCTACATAGTTTATGATTAAATCAGAACAAACAACGTTGATTGTAAGACAAAAACTAACAAGATAAATTATCTTAACACTGAACTTTTATGTGTTGACGAATCATCGATCAGTGAAGTACCACTAGAATTCGTTGTTTACGTCCTTGACATAATAATTTTTAGATGTGAAATGTTAAGTTTTCGCATTTTTGACAGTACAGTATCAGACTGAGTGACCAGATAGGAGAGATGAATGAATAAAACATCCATAAGGTCTTTATTTATTTAAAATAAAAGTCATTTTAATTATCAAGACAATTATAGTAAGCTATTTCTACACTTGTAGATGAACAGAAGTTCAAATGAAATTCTAAATCTAATTGTTCACCTAATATTGACATAAACTTTAAACCTATTTCGATTGTTTATCTAGTTTATACTTTGAACAAACCAGATGAATGGTTTGAATAATGACCTTAACTCTTCAAAAATTTCACTAAATTGTGTAGTATTCACGAACAGATTTATTGAGTAGTGAGTGAGCAAACAACATTTCAAAGACATTTCTTTAAAATAAATAAACAGAATATCGTAGAAGTTTTACAAAAAATTGGAAATGTAATATATTTTTATACTTTCTAATAAAAGTCATCATCAAGTTATTAAAAAACTAGCTGCACTGTGACACGCAGTGAAATCTATCATAGATTTCCTACTATTTAAGACTGTTTTGATATGCTTGCAACTAACTGATTGTTGTTTTTCTTAATCGACAACAAATGTCTTAGGAAAATCATAACTGAGATTCAAAGGCATCCAGCTGATGTGTCTTAAATAAATCAAAACACACCATAGATGTTTCTTGATAGTACGGGATTCCACAACAATATATACTACCGTTACTTCACTGGGTTTTAATTTCCGGATATTTACTGTTTCCTTAATCGCTTTTTTATCTTAGATCAATAGTATGAGTAAATCACATTTAGTGTTAAACGTGCATGTATTAAATAGACAACATAATAATTGATCATATTCTATACATCAAATAAGAAATCGTTTGTTTGCAACAAAATAAGTACGTTTATCTAAAAATTTACAGAAATTTCATTGTCTGTTGAACAAAATCTTTCTGAAATTATTATTTAAAAATTAGAATCATATATTCTTATGCACTTATAGAGATAAGATTGCAGAATTAATAAAATTTACGACTTTCACATAGTGATAATGAATATATCTAGGGCTGTTCAAATATGCTGAATGAAAACTATTTTGTTTATTATTGTTTTCACTGTTAGATTTAAGTGCATTTATACACAACTTTGATCTTTGAGTTTTTTCGGAAGTCACAAGGCCGATTCCCTTTCTTACAACAGAAGCAACAATTATTACTAGTACCTGGAATGTTCGAACATTGTGGGAGACCGGGAAAGTCATCCAAGTTGTTGCGGAAATGAAATAATACAAACTGGCGGTTCTTGGAATCAGTGTCAACAAACACTAGCTTCAAGAGAGCTGTTGTTATACTTCGGCCATGAAAAAGAAAATGCTCCACATTCACAAGGAGTTGCACTGATGCTATCTAAATAATTAAGCAAAGCTCTGGAAGTATCGAAATCTGATTGACCCACGATCATCGAAGCATCCTTCAGAACAAAGAAAGAAGACATTCTAATGAATATCATCCAGCTCTTTGTGCCTAACAACGATTTCAATGAAGACGTTAAAGTTCAGTTCCATGAGACGCTGCAGTCAATCGTTGAGAAATGCATGAATTTTACCGGATCATATTACACAGGACCAAATCGACCACATCTGCATCAATGACAACTTCCATGGAGAACGTAGGAACTGAGAGAGGAGCTGACATGGCTTCAAATTACTAATCGGTAATGGCCAACATCACGAAGTTTTCTTCGGGATACTGACAAACTCAGCAAATTTAACATAGCTCTCAGCAATCAGTTCCAAGCCTTTCACGATCTCCCCGATGAAGAGGAAACTAAGACGACGTGTGACTAAAAGGTTCTCGGCTAAAAGAAGCACTGTCACAAGTAGTGGATCTCCGTTGATACCGCGAATATGATCCAAGAAAGAATGAACAAAAAGACAGCGATTAATGTCAAAATGAGCAAAGAAAACCAAAGTACTAACTGAATACACAGAACCAAACAAACAAGTTAAAATGAGCATCAGGTCTGATAATATGTGAAAGATCTAGCAATGTTAGCAGAAATAGCTGTAAGAGAAGGAAACATCAGGCAACTATACGATACTCAGAAAGGCCATTGAAAAACAAGGAAGGAATATTGTTCAATGTCTATGAAGATCATCTAAACAGGTGGGTAGAGCAGTTTGAAGAACTCTTGAATCGACTAGTCACACTGAACCCATTCAAAATAGAAGCAGCATCCTAGGCCTAGAACCGATTGAAGAGATCAGCATGACTATCAGATAAATCAAGGGCGGTAGAGTAGCAAGACCAGAGGACATTCCAGCTGAGGCACTGAAAGCTGACGTACCAGAATCTGCAAGGATACTCCACATCGATCGTAAGGATCGATCGTGTACTGACCAGATTGCAACATTACGGATCATTGTGGAACAATCAGTTGAATGGAACTCACCACTCTACACCAACTTCATTGACTGCGAGAAAGCATTCGATAGCATGGATAGGAAAACACACTGGAGGCTTCTTCAAAACTATGGCACGCCTGAGAAGATAGTCAACATCATACGGAATTCTTATGATGGATACAACTGCAAAATCGTGCATGGAGGGCAGCTGACAGACTCGTTCGAAGTGAAGATTGGTATCAGGCAAGGTTGCTTACACTGAACCTATTTCTTTTTCCTGGTGGTCAGCTGGATTATAAAGGTGTCACATTATGCAAATGTAAATAAAACTTTTAAAGATACTATGGATAGTTTAGAGTCTAGACAGCTACTGGACTGTGCGATCGCAGTCCAAACTGTCAATGAGAAGATTCAAACTATCGATTAGAATAATTAATATTAATCCCATCGCACAAAAGAATTGCTATCTGAACTTAGTAGCTAAATGAATAACTAGGTGGTATTTGAAGTGAACTGTACTAGGATCGAGTACTAGGGTGGATATCAATTCTGAGACACAGGTACCTCCAACTCAGACCAAACGCGCATCCTGGATTCCACGACCAGCTAATAATGCTTGTGACCTGATGACTAACTGAGTGATTTTATTTGGCGAAATTCAACATTTATATTAAAGAATTTTAATAGACGTACTTGACTAATCATGGTACTTGTTAATTGACTGTTACTTGACCCACAGAGTGCTATATACTCTACCGTATTCAATAAATTTATTTTCAAAATCAGGTGGACGAAAATATTTACATTAAAATTAGGAAATTGTCAACAAATGCATTTTTGAATGTATATATCTCTAGAGTTTGAAATTAGTGTGATGTATGAGGTCACGTGACTCAGAGAAGTAGAAGAATAGGACGTTTATAATTATTAGAAAGAAATTTTGTCAGTTCACTTTTGCATTCTCACTTTAGACTATTAATTATTCAAAAAATACATAAACATCAGATATAGAAATCTGAAAATTGATTGAAAATGTCATTATGTTATTCACACTTATCTTAAACTCAAAATATTGTACTTTCTCACCGATATTATCTTTTAATTTGGCGGGATTGAGTGGGACCTACCAGTGGAATCTTAAGTGGCTGTGTTAAATTCAAAAAAAGTACTATTTCGTTGAGAAAACAGTAGACTAAGGTCGAAGGACGAGTGAATAATGACTCGGGGAGGAAAGGTTATTTACTTTGTCTGAAAGACAGTACAGATTCGGTGAGCTAGACATATTAGTACAAACTACAAATCCTATACGATTATTTCATTCTCTTCAAGATTGATCAGCCAGTAGTTTATACGTTGTTGGGAATTCCAATCTCCTACCTTTCTCTACAAACACCAGTGCATTATTTACTTATCTTAACATAATGTTTGTAACTTAATGTCAATGTCTAATCAATTCTCACAGGAATCACTCATCCAATACTGGTTTGAACATAAATGGGCAGACACAAACAGTCAATAAAAATAGCTTTCCTTCACTAATTTCTGAGCTTATCATCGTCATAAAATTTACATAAAACGTTTATTATCAAGTCATTCGTTTAGGTAAGTTCTTATTAGTCGATTTATCATCTATAAAAAAATCGATTCTGATGAACATGTGTACGTCTACTGTGCTTCATTACCAACAAAATCATATACATCATATTGTGCTTCTCTAATAGTCAGCATGGAACTAGGACTCAATGGTCTAAAGCTCAAATATTCACAATGAAGATCGATGAGTCTGGGTTCGATTCCAGATCTCAGAGTCTCAGTTCTTGCAGTGTTGAACAGCCTTATGCCAAGAAAGCCTGTTTCATCTGCGAAGTCTAAATCATCAAGCTTCATACAAGCTGCACACTATATTCTGTGCTTCCCTTGAGATATGGAGGTTTATAGAATCCGGTCGACCATGAGAAGAAAGAGGAAGAGTGACAGCAAGAAGCCTTGTCTTCAACTCATCTTGACTTGAACTGGATCTGTTGGCCTCAATCTATGCAAGGATTTGATGTCTGGTCCTTCGTAAGGGTGTTAAATATCTTCTCATCTATACCATAGTGTCATAGAAGGTTCTATAATATTCTCCTGGCAATGCTGTGAAAAGCATTTTCATAGCTAATAAAGCAGACAGAGACAGACAGATACAACGCAGAACTTTGTACATAAGTACATCAGTTCAGGCTGACATACCATGTCAGCACAGAGAAGCAACTGTCAGTTTAAATCCAAGAGTGATAGAGATAGTAGAATTATTAGCAGCCATCTAGAATACTAGGGAGCAAAGATATGATTCGAAAAGTATAATTCAGTGCGATAAATTTAGAAGGAGAAATATAGAGATTATGAGAAATTCAGGAGGATAGAATTAGGAAGAACACAAAGAGTGGATGCACCTGCACCATTGCAAACCATTTTGAGCCATGTCGTTCAAGGTCTCTAACCATTGGTGACTTTCGTCTCGCGGATCCTAACCAGATAGCCTACATCTACCAATATGACAGTAACTTCATGCATTTCTGCCATGTTTTGGTCTGGCCGCCCCTAACTTTCTTCCAGCCTACTCCTACACCACAAAACATAGTCAGGTGGTTAGGCATACGTAACACATGTCCCAACCACCACAACTGATGAAGTTTCAATACTTGTCAATTGAGCTATCATCCCTACCTAGTACTCGTTACCTAACAACAGCATTGCTTACTCGGTCGTCCCAGGACACACGAGCAATGTTTCGGATACACCTACGATTGAAGATAAGTAACCTACGAATGTCCTCTACTCTTAACGGCCATGTTTCACATCCGTATAGTAGGACAGAGAGAACTGATGCGCGGTACACTCGTCCTTTGGTTAACAAGCGAATATCTCGCCTACGCCATAAGTAACGCAGGTTGGCAAATGCCAATCGAGACTTCTGTATCCGAGCTGAGATTTCGTCAGTCACTAGGTCATCGGCACTGATGAGACTCCCTAGATAAGTGAAGCGGTCAACACGTTCGACTACTTCACTCCCTATCACTAGTTCAGGTGCCGATGCAGCCCAGTCTTGAAGCAACATTTTGCATTTCGAGGGTGAGAAACGCATCCCGAACATGCTTGCATTGTTGCTTATGGTAGTCAGAAGACTCTGCATTTTGTAGGACTATGTCATCGGCATATTCTAAGTCGATCTAAGGAAGCCGATATAAGTTGATAAATTGCATATGACTAATTGTTCAACAACGATCGACAATTTTGTAATTAGGTCGGTACGCAATCGATTCTCACGGAATTCAACTTGCCGAGCTCGAAGTTGAGAATCTGTAGAACCTTTGTTTTTGTTCTAAAACACTCTGCTGAATAGTCCTGAAAGTAGTATGACATCTGCATAGTTCTCTGCTGAAATGCTTGATTGTAACGTCATAACATGAGAGGCTGTCTTAGAACGAATCAAGTAGTCTCAATTTCTTTACAATTATGGATAATTCTAGCTGCTAAATAACACAAAACACAATCTCAAAGTTTTAATTTGCTTCCAGACAACCGATACCTTAGCATGCTACTTCTGTTGGCAAGTCATTTAATAAACTATTTTCGTTACTTAGTTAATAGGACTGATCTGTTGAGGAGATGATGATCTACAGAAATAATTCTTTTTTTATAATCTCAATTGTGTATTTTGTTTGACTTAAAATTTATTAAACAAATAAAATGAGACTTTGTAATCGAATGTTTGATTACTTTATAAAGATTATTCCAAAGTGAACATACTGATGGGTACATAGTCAATAGGGATATTCATGCGATTATGATGCATTGTTTTCACTTCGAAATTGACAAACACTTTTTACTTTCAAGAATGAAGTATTATTCTGTTGTTAAAGTGATAGAAAATCATTATTGTGTTTTCACTTGTTTTGGTAAAGTAATTTCTCAGACATTTGCTTTCATAAACCATAGATTTAAATAAAATTAGAAGAAATTTCATAGGTGAGATGTTTGACATACAATGTTTTGTTGACAAATTTTTCACATTTCTAACTATGACGTCAGTCACTGTTAGCAAGAGGTCTGATTTAATTAAACATATGATACAGAAAATTATATTTTCACAGAAGACCGGATAAAGAAAATATATCCAACAATAAAACTTGATTATGAAATTACGTTTCAGTAAAAATAATTTGGTATAATCTTATTGAAATATAATAACAATATAATGAGAATATACAGTGACCTATAAAATACATGTGATTGATTTACATTAAATGTTTCAAATATTTTAGCTTTATACATATTTATATACTTGTCATAGATGAAAAGTAATAATGGATAATGCTTCAGTAGGACCATATACTCATTATGGAATCGTTGGGGGGGGGGGGTGAAACACGACAGTAACTAATGTATTTCATAGAAGCATTGATGTGTACAAACTTTGAATATCTATTTTATCTTGATATATGACTCTGAATTAGTGGATATCCACTATCTAGCTACCAGAAGTCAAACGCAGCACCCACACTCGCCAAATTCTGATTCATTGAGTCGAAATGTGTCAGATAATCATCTGACATCATATTCGGTTTTTATTTCCTTCACATGCGTTAGTACGATATCATTGTACGTTATATTAAGTCTGTTTACTAACAAGATCACATTAAAATTTTTTATAACTTATGGCCCATATTCTATTCAAGTACTTCATGTACAAAATCACATCACTTTTCAGTTCACTTGTCATATTTCCAACTTACGATATTGATTTCAAATGGAAGATATCTTATAGAAACACCATCAATCCACATGTTAAAAACAGTCACGTCCAAGAGTGAACCAAACTTTGTTAGTACATAATCAATGTGATTCCTTCAGTTGTGATAAAGGATAAGAAGAATGCTAACTAAATGTAATTCATAATCAAAGATTTTAAGCTTACTTCTCTAAAGATGTGATTAAGTAAAACTAAATAATTCGAACATAGTGTTAGATAGAATCTCACCGAATGTATTGAACATTGAACTCGAGCGTTACATTAACTGTTTTACTTATTCATATATAAGTGGGCAACATATAAACAGAAAAAGATTGTTGTTTTTGTGAACTTCAAATCATTGACACTAATTCGGATGCACTGACCCGACAAATTTAAGCATACTAAACCAAGGATTGATAATACTTTTTGCCTAAGTAGCAAGAGTTTAACAGGACTAAAATTTCATCTGTTTGCTAGTTTTTAACAAGGTTTGATGGGACGACTTTAATGTCCTTGTTTTCTCTGCATACAATAAATGACATTTTTTACTTCATGTCCACTTTTTACAGTAAAAACTAGACAGTAATGTTCATCCGACTTGTTTATTAAAATATCTAGTCATCTGTGAAGTTTGGTTTTTGTAGCGTTAACATATTTAGCGATGAAGGTATTTTTATGAATTGTTTGAAAACATTGAAATATCACAACAGATCGCTTTTAACCGACTATAAATAAATTAAGCGCTGATGGTACTGTTTATAGAGTAAATAAAGGCTCCATGAACAAATTCACTAGCTCAAAAAATACAACACAATCTATATTTCACAATTTTTCATAGGACTGAGAATAAAGTTACACTGACATTAGTCGATAATAATATGACAAAAATATATTTCCAACAATATTGTTAGTAATGCTGTCTGTCATCTGTGGGCCAATATGCAACCATCAGTCAAACATATCATGAGGATCATATACGTCTGGCAGATAATTTTGGATTTATAAGTAGAAAAATAAATTTAGAGAAATGTCTATTACAAGTGCATGTGTTGTTTCTTAAGCTAATTAGTAACCACTAGTTTACAACAGTAAAGTAAAATGTTGTTATTTGAGTCGAATAAGACGAATAAAGAAAAATAAAATGAATGAGAAAAATAAGATTATGACCATGTGTTTTACTTAACCAGAACTCGGGTTTCTAAATGTCAATATTTAAAATTTCTGCAGAATCCTTTCGTGTAATATTGATTGAATTTTTCAGACAATGTCACAAAATAAGAATTCGAAGCCAAAAGTCATATAATCGCTACATGTTGAAAAATGAACTGTTACTGACTTATGAAAACTTATTATTAGAAGCATTTGAATGCGACAACATAATGGATATCATTCTGAAAAGTTCATTAAATCATTTGACGATAAGCATATTTCAGCTGGTTTGTAAAGATTCTTATGGATTAAACTTTGAGCTAATCTTACTTAAACAATCAATGAAAACCAGAATGGACTGGACAGCTTTTTCATTCTAATGAGTGCTCATTCATAATCGTAGACTAAATAGTGATTTTTCAGTTTTGCTAGACCAACATCAAATATTGTGTCTCTCTGAATTTAGTGATGAGTACAGTAACCCGGTGTTTCAAATTCTCAACGATTATCAAAGATCAATTCATGATATGAACGATGAATATTTTAGAATGGAATGGAATAACACATGATTGACAGAAACATGAATAACTATTAATACATACACTTGTATGTGAATGATGAACCTTGATTCTTAGAAGAAACTAGTTGCATGTCAACAAAATTCAAATGAATATAATCTTAATGTACTAATGAACATATACTATATAAATGACCAAGTTCAGATCGCAATGACAGATAACAGTTTGTTCACCGACAAAACCTGAAACAATAAATGCCAAGCAACAATCAGCTAATTAATTCAACACTTAAATTGCAAAAGATTGAAAACAAACACGCATTGATTATATAATAAGACCCAGGAAATGATAAAATTATTATTCACTGAATTCAATTCGCTTGATAGAAATTGTAACGGAAGTGCAGTTCAATAAGAATTTCTTTGATTGTCATATGAAGAAAAACTAAAAATATACTCATGACATAACTGATTCAGTGAATAAAATGAATTTATATTCTGTGAATATTATTCAAAAATGTGTTTCATTTTTTCTATTTCCTGGATGGTTATCACTCAGTTGCGTTTAAGTGACTTTTGAAAAATCACCATATGCATGTTTTGAATAGATTTTTTCACTCTTATGAAAAATATCATTGCCTAATTCTGATTATTTTAGTGTCTTTCGTTTTCTTGATTTCTTACTGCATTTCTGTTAACTTTCTAGTGCATTCAATAAAAGAAACTGATTTATCTGCCATAAAATATGGACAAGATTGATTTCTTTGTGAACTGAACGATGATGAGATTGTCCGAAATCATACATAATGAAAGCTGTAAAATTCAACAATTCAACTCAAACAAACATATACATAATTCTGTATAGTTTTAAGTGCATCCATCATAAGACGATTGTATTGTTAGTTTGTATACAGTATCGCTATAGTTTTATACAACACAAAGTTTCGTGTAATATTGTATACACAAGTTCACATAATCGAAATGTAGTAATCAGCCTTTATGCTTCTAATTTTAGAAGGTTGCTGAATTTTAAATTGATCCAGTACAAATTGTACTGATTTGGAAGTAAGAAAATGTAAAATAACATACACATACATACACACACAATGCATACATACATAATTAATGATTCTTTTTTAAATGATCTTCAGCGTATATATCAGACATATTATGCATTCTCTTTCTAGAATATCTGTCCCTAAAGCAATTTTCATTGTTTAGTTTTCGCGGTTAACTGGACTGTATAAATTCTAATGTTATGATAATATTAATTCTTGAATTGTATTTACCAACTATTTTGCACGCTTTAGTAAAACGAAATTAGTTATTTATGAAATATTTTTAAAATATAGATTGAAACGAGAATAAAGTAATCCCTAATGTTCGTTGAAACATATTCAATGATTTGCTACAATAATTATAACTTTTACATAAAAATAAAAAGGATTTTTTTTTAGAGATTTCGAAAAATGCTAACAATCTATACCAAAGAGAACTATCTGCTTAATCGCTTGAATACAATTTTTTTTCAAAATGGCTTCATTCATTCTTATTACTGTAACAAACTGTTACTTTCTCTTGCTTATTTTACTAATAAGCGATAGGTAAGCATATTTTTTGTATTATTCTAAATAATGTGAACACTTTGACTGACAACTCATACTAAATATTATATATATATATGTCCTCGTGTGATGAAGGCTAGTTACTTTCGTGGTTCGCAACTTTCAAAGGACACAATTTTTCGGATATATATTATTTTTTATCAAAAGAAGAAATTATATTTTTAAAATTAACAGATCAGCAAACTATAGATGAATTATTGAACAAATATTATCGAAAATATATTTTCTCTTTTCTTATGTTAAAACATAAGAATAAATAAACAAACTAGGTAATGTATTTCTCAGGTAATCGGAACTCAAGTATAAAATATGAAATATGGACAAACTTTTGAGACGCTGAAAAATGGAAACCGCAATTCACATAAAATGAATGTGGATGAATAACAAATAAAGTTGTCAGTAGGTATTATAAAAATACTCTTAGTAATCTAGATAATTATTTTTAAATATTCTAATACTCTTTACTTTATGAAAAGTTCAGTGTAGTAGTAGTAGTAGTAGTAGTAGTAGTTGACAATTCAAGAACCAGAAAATTCAATTTAAGTCAAATCTTCATATTTCTGTAAAATCGAAATTGAAAAATATTTATTTCCTAATCGAAAGATGAATACAAAAAAAATTGTTATCAAATGAATATATTAAAGCTACAATCACTTAAAACTGATCCACTGAATGTTCTTCTGTTAAACATAATTTGAAAAAAATCACAATTTTGAAAGCAAGAAATTTTAATGGATACATTTTAGCTGGTTAGAAATCAAACCTGATAAATCTCTGGTAGTTTCGACTTTTAAAACATTTAAACACAGAATAAAATAAATTGATTATAGATGGGATGATTAACGATAAAATCAGTGTACATTTAATGAAATATTTTCAAAATCTAACGACATATCTCCTTACTGTTTAATATGCTTCCTTTAGATTACAAAATCTAATCTATATGGTCTTTCTTCCGTTGAGTGATAATGCATCTATTAAGTAAAAAAGAAAATTACCAACTTAAAAGTAAATGGTTTATTTAGTTTTTAAATCATTGTAAATTTTCTTCAGATTATCATTTATCAGCTTGTTTCATGACGTTGCAATGAGAATTGTGTTCAACAATGCATCATTTTACCAAAACATTTCAACTTGCCAGTATTGTTTGAGAAAAAGCATTGTCTGTAATTTGGACAAGAGTCTTCACTTATTACAAAAATAAACTACCTTGAATAATGAATCAGATGTCATTAAAATACATAACAATGTAATACAAAGCATCGAGTCATTAAAACTAAATAACTTAAAGCTAACATTTATGTTTGTGTTCTGAAACCAGTAAGCGTTTTCATTACAATAAATGGTTTTTTCTTTTGGAACTAATTGGCACATTTATGATTGATATAAATAATTTTCATTAACCTGATTAGATTTCACTTTCTATAGGATTTACTTTTTAGTTAATTTGTACTTTTCTGTGTTAGTAGAAACGGATAGACAGTTGATAACTATCAATCTATATTTTGATTACTAATTATACTAATTAGCATACGTGTCAAAGACTGTTCAAAGCAGCAGAAATAGTTAAGTGAATAGTGTCGCAATCATACTTTGAGCAAAAATAATCAAGAATTAAATAGCAATGATATTCTTCGAAATCATTATTCCGATTAATAACAATATCATCTTCATTTGTATTCAATCTTCAATAGTATGCTCATCTGATTTGTTCACTTTGAATAATCTATGAGCTTGTATAATACTCCATCAATGTTGAATAAATATTCTTCTGCCTTTGTAGATTTTTCTCTTACAGTTTATTTAAATTAAATTAGGCTTTTCAAACATAAATTCTCAACTGAACAAATGTGTGAATGCTAATTCCAGACCTATTTGAAGTTAATAAAACCAGTAAAAAATGTCACAGCTCTATTCTATGAACTCGTCATCACATAATGAAAACAAATATTTAATTACTAACGAATTAATTCTGCTTGGATATTTTTCTAATGGCCAAATGTAAATTATATGGTTTAGACAAATAAACTTCATTCCGAAATTATTGTAATGTAATCGAAATTAGGAGAAAGTTACCTGGCAGTTTAATGTCGAATTTGATGTTGATAAACATGTTGTCCGTTATCAATTTATATTTGTAGTTGATGAAACAACTGTGATGTTCTTAGTTATTTGAAAAAAATTTTTTTTTAAAACTCATTTCAAATAACGTACAAATTAGAAATTTTGTATTTTGTTGTCAGTACATTGTATATATGGCTTTTACAAAGTCTGAGAAAAAGCTAACATTTTGCTTGAAATGATTGAGCGAATCATTCAACTCCAGTATAACTCTAATGTTTTCTGTGACATCTTTTTCATACTAATCAGATAAATTTCCACATTCATTTTCAGTGTTTCCAAGTAAAAATAATATACTTCAAAAACTGACCCGGCCTTTATAATGTAATGTGTTATATATATATATATATATATATATAGGTATAGTGTTACTAAACGCCTGTCTTGTTATCCTGATGGTTTAGTTTTTGGTGAGAAAACTAACCTTTAGTGGCGAAACGGATTAATAATACTTCCGGTTTTTCCAGTCAAAATCAATTTCTATAAAATTGCTTCAACTGTTGAAATAAGCAATTATTCATTATATTTTATTACTGTTAATAAAAATAAAGTTTGACTATTCACATTATAAGACTGTATGAAATTGTCAAGTTCCGCTTAGGAGTGTACCAACATACAATAGTTTACTTTGTTATCCTTAGGAAATGTGTGAACAAACAACATTACTCGCTCTGTGTTATCTCATCTTCTTAAATAATAGTGGTATGCAGTAGACAGCTATTCTGCTTTGAATAGCAATCCTAACAGGTATGTGAGTTAGGTGATATTTTAATTGTCTTGTATTTTTTTGATGATAATATATTTTTAACATCTTCTGAATCCATCAGAAAATAAATTTTTTTGAATTAAAAATATAGATAAAAGCTGATCACATTTTTATAAACTCGATAGCTATCTGTCACAATGAATCCAAGTCATCAACAATATACATCATGATTTTATGATTAACTTCAATTGTATGAAACAAATGATTGGAATTCAGATCTAATTTCAAGTATTACAATTAATATGAATAATTAAAATATATGCATTTGAAAATAATCAACTCAATCTCAGGATCATATATATCTATTTTCACAGAAAAATATACATTAAAATTATTATTGCATGAACATTTCTAATTTTGAACAAGGCTTACTTTAGAAGATCTGAAAATTCTAGCACTTTGATATTTTATCTTCATAAACTTTGGAAAGAAGAGAGAATGTAATTCACGAAGCCGATTTTAGCTAAACATTAATGCAACAATAATAAACAAGCATGTATAATGATGACAAATAGCCTTAATAAAGTATGCCTGAATTCTAAAATAGAAAAATTTTGCCATTATCACACAACGAATGACATTTTTATGTAGAATAACTATAAATTTTTCTGAGTAGTTAGAATTTTATTAATCTGAACAGATATATATATATGTACAAAATATATATTTTAGCTAATTTATTTCTGAATAAACAGGACAACTCAAAACGTCATTTACGGTAGAAGGTTCCTCCTCAACATTAGAACAATTTGAGTGTCATAAATAAAATTTTCATGGATGTTAGTGTGTTTACGCATCTGAAAAACGATTTACATTTGATTCATCATGTAATTCAGTGTGAGTAGCTGAATGGCTTATCGGGAAAAAATGAACACGATTTGGACTTTCTTCATTTACAGACGGTTGACTCATACGAATAATAGGCAGTTGAATATTATTGTTGTTATTATTATTATTATTATTTTGATTTTTACGACTTGATAAAATTGTTTTATTTGAACGTGATAATTTTGGCAATCGTATTTTAAAACATGATAAAAAGCATGAATAGAAGAGATGATAAATATCTTGTCGAAAATTTTTATTTATCCATGCATAAATAAATGGATTGTAACATGTTGATGAATCACGAGCGAAATTTGCTGCAGCCCATGCTTTAATAGAGTATGATTTGAACCAAAATTCCCGATTGATCAATCCATGCAAATAGATTGTGTGTCTTGGAAGTTGCGATAAACCATACATCAATGCTACCAATGTTAACATTTTCACCATCTAAAATACATAACCAATATACATTATTTATAAATGTCATTTTAAAAATATTACAATTAATTTAAACCATGTTAAAGCAATAAGTGCGTTATTATTTGTTACGCAATCTATGATACAAGATCATTTGTGAGCTAATGCATAGCTGAAAAACTGCTTGATGTACAATGTTTTTTTAACAGTAACCATAATTTCAAGTAAAAACCTTTTAGAGTTAAAGTTTTTTTCCTTTTGTTAAAATTTCGTTTTTTTTCATTCACATAAATCATCGATATGTAGTTATGTCAGTTGTTTTTTGCTTGGATTGTTCTAGAACCATTAAGGCAATAAATAGTCATCTAGATAAACATCAAATTGCCAGTGTTACCTTCAAATAACATAATCAAAATCAGCAGATTTAATCTCATTTGTATTTTGCTAGTAAATTTCAACTTGTATCTAATATTTATAATCACTGTTAGAGAAGACTAGCTCACTGATTTCTTTCAGCGATGTTGTTTACGAAATTGAGAAGATTAAAAACGAACATCTGTTGGAGGCTCAAACGGTGTCGATAATTATTGAGAATTAACCTAGGGGAATAAGGAAATCTTCGTTTCAAACCTATAGACCACACAGGCTCCAGGTCCCAGATGGCGAAAATAGTGTACAGACCTACCAGTGGTCACCAGTAACCATGAAACTAACTGCATCTACTAACGTTGCTCCACTGTCTTGTGGATTAGACCGGTAGGTCTAAGGTTCAGGGAGTAGCCATTTTCAAAAACAACCTGCTTCGGTTTGTGCTCTTCGATAGTGGCTCAGAGCATTTGCAAACCTAATAATTTGTGTGGCCGGCTGCTTGAAGATCTAGGTTATCCGTTTCTTAACATCAAAATATTTCGAAAAGTTATCTCTTTTTGTTTATTTAAACACATCAGTTATGCCTATTCACCACATTAAGGCAAATACGTAAAGTTTACAACTGTTCATTTCATAAGATTTGAAAAAGTAGATTATAGACCGCTTGGAGCTGAAAACCTGCTGAGAAAAGAGTAAACTTTGATTTCTGAACTAATCCTTTTGTAAACGAAACTTATTGAAATATTTCATGCTGAGAATTCTATATTGTACTAAACGTATAATATTGACTTACATATTGGTGCATTTTTATACTGTATAATATTTAACGATGAGAATGCTGTCGCATATAAACTGACATTGAACCAAAAAATTTAGGAGTGCTGAATGATGTATCAATTTACAGTCACAGACACATGATTATCGACTCAGTATAAATGCATGTTCCAGCTTCGGTTATTTAAAAACAGAAAGCTTTTCTATTTCACTGAATACCTTATGCCTTTTCGATTTCTTTAAACTTGATATCGAGAGTTCCAAAGAGTTATCGATTACATACTATATATATATATATATATATATATATATATATATATATCGCTGAACTATTTTAAACTGTAGGAAATGTGTCGTGTGTTTCTCATTGTAATAGAACAAATTAATATGTTTCAATGAAGTGTATTTTGAAAATCAAACAATTCATATCATATTTTTTCTGGTACTTAGTCATCTGAAGTTAGTAAATTCAAGTGGTAATTGATAAATTTAAAATCCACGCAACACTAAGAAATTCTAGGGATTTAATTTTGTAACTTATTTACAATGATCACTAACACCCTTGTCTTGCTTTAATTATATGAGACATCCAGCTTATTTACAAAGCAAGTTATTATAATACTTTAGAAGTTTATGCACTAGCAAACACCTCCAATTATAGCTGAATTATCGAAACTGCATAATAATGCATAAAATCTGTTTCATGTTTTACACGTTACAGTATATTTAACTGGCTCCGAAAATAGAAACTCATTGCTCATAATCAATTTTATCGTAAAACAAAACGCATTTCCTGTAACATCATATCTTAATGTACACAAGAATTTTATTCATTAAAATTCAGACATTCGATTAACGTGGTTTCGGTGTATATTTTAATTAATATGTGAATTTAAATCAAATACAGCAAAATTCATGATACTATTCAGAGCTATAAATATAGGCGATCATATCGCAGTTTAAATACGTTTCATAATTTCTAAAGAAAATCTATCTCCTTTAGAGTTTTAAGAAACTATTTTACCTTGCTGAATATGATATTAAACGCAATTAATTAGGTAGGCTATGAGTTATTTTATGCTTTTGGGAATATGGAGCGACATCTTAAATTTTGCAAATAACTAATCTGTTGTTTTTATCAGATACAAATTATTCACATCATTCCCCTTATGTATCTTTTGACAGAACAAGATCAAATCACATACAAATTCATGCAAGGTGTGCAAGAGTTTCAGATTACTGTATCTAGTACATGTACCATACTGAGATACAAGTTATAAAAAATGACCTGATCAATTTGTCGCAGCTGTTTAGATAACCGTTAAAATTCATTTGGTTAAATTGATTAAAAACCAAAATTATATTCGATCAGATTGTCGTTACATTTAGACCAGTAACATTACTATATCAAGTAGAAAGAATTCAAATAATATAAACTTTTAACAAACAAGTTTAAGTGATTGATTATACAAAGAGCTTCATCGAATCAGTTTTATTTTTTTAATTCAAATTAAACGTATTTCTCTGTTTCTAAGACAATGAAATACTAAAAGTTGTTTTTTCTTTAAATGAATCATACTGACATGATATCTCATCTCATTTTCCCAAATGTTATTCAAAGCATAACATTTAAATCATGCTTTGAATGAAATTCTATATAGTTTGAATATTTTTATAATCGTTAATAGTACATTCAAATTAATAAAGTTGTAAAGGTATCTTATAGTAATTAACTGGCTTAAAACGTTTTTAAATTATAATCTCAAGCTTAATTAATTCATCTGTTTACTAATTTAAATTCCAGGTGTTTAGAAATAACAGTCTAATTTGTAATCCAATTTCGTATCTTAATAAAAAGTATCTCATGACACTTATCCAGTGTTTATCGTTTGACAATATGTAACTAACTGTCTAATTTTAACTGACATCTAATGATATCAGTTTGATAGTGTTTTTTTTTTGCAGCTTAAGTCATATAAAACAAAGAACAAATAAGAAAGGTGAAATAACGATTAATAAAATTGCTTTTTTTATGGCCAATTTGACGAATGAAGAAATTAAGGCATAACAGTTTTCTTATGAAAATAAAGAACCCTATGTGTATGAGACGAAATCGAACTGCATGAGGAAAACTAATTGGTATAAAATAAATTACTTTCAAAGATTTATTTCGGTCTACAACATGACTGTTGTCGATGAAGTATGGTAGAAGGAAAGTGTTCACCCTTTCTTTAGCAGATAATAAGGTGTTGTCTCAGTTAACTGTTTGTGCGTTCAATTAGAAGATCCAAAATATTTTATCGTTCAACTATTTTAATTGCTAAATCATTAGGCTGTTTCATAGTATTTGGCATAAGATCGAGACCAGAATGTTCAACTATGATAACCAACACGCTTTTCGATTCGCCAACACCTTTCAGTAACTCTCTGTTTGAAATGAACTTGTGGTGTAGTTTCATTTCACTTTATTCCATGAATTGATCAATTGTAGATCACGACTGAGAACCTGAACGGTTGTATCTTCCGATCAGGTTACTCATCAGCAGTGCACTGCCACTATCCCACAAACACTAATCGAATCCGATTCCTTCGCACGTGAAGGCTTAATATCTTGATCATTCAGCTGTCACCTACTGATGCAGTACCTAACCTCAGTCAATCCACCAAGTTTCGTGACCATCGTCCGTCTTTTCCAGTGTATAACTGCCACACTTGATACAGTTGAACTTCACTGCCCACGGCCCCTCATTAAAACACCGAGAATTTCCTCATGAAGTTAAGCACAAGTGAGCTAGCGATTTTTGTTCGTATAAGGTTGTGAAGGCTGTTAATTTTTGTTTAAACCATAAACCAGATTCCCTATAAAGATCCAACATTGATCGGTGCACTGTCATGTTACCATCGGTAGTTACTATCTAACAATTTTTTGATGATGTAATTTTCTTTTAACATGAAAGCGGAAATATAATTAGCTATCAAGACCAAAGTTTAACTTGTTAATTTTAAACAAACTAGGGATAATTTAAAATGTTTAATAGTAAATTAATTATATGTTTGTGATATACCAGTGAGTAGAAATTAGCATTTCCTACCTTTTAACAACATTTCTTTAGAGAAAACAAATAAATAAAAGTTGAACAGTTAGGAAGAATAAAGCACAATATTTAATCCAAATAAAATTAACTTCATAGTAAGTCTGATTTATTCAATGTCAGGTAGCTATTTTGGTTGAGTTAATACTGCGTGAAACATTACTGTATGTATTTGTATGTTTATGGGCTTAAAAAGTATATTATTTAAAATATAAAAAAGTGAGGCATAAATTTGAATGTAAGCTTAATATTATGTGGCTGAAAACAAGATGTTTTCCTTACTTTGAAATGACGAATTTTGAATAGTGTTAGTTGGTTTGTAGTAGTATTGTTTTGAGATAATTTGAGATTCTTCTGTTGTTTAATGCCGGTTAGGTAATGCTAAGATACCATTATAAGATACGTCATTAGAATTACCAGTTAAAAAGGAATACTTCCATTCTAATAAAAAGCCTAAATCTCCCTTATCTTCATGATAGTTCTTTTGAATAGATTAAAAACCAGGGGAACGTTTGTACTGAATGGATATTCAGAGATGGAATCGATTTAACATTTCAAATGTCTTAATTTTCGGTTCATGGTTAGATTGACATTTTCACTAGAATTCCGTTTTATTTAAAACAGTTCAAGAATGAAAGTTCACTAAGTTCATTTTTATTTTTCTATAAGTGAATAAGTTGTGATCTCAAAAAAAATTATTTGAAAGAGTTTAGAGAAATTTCTGAGGATAATTTTATTTCAATGAAAAATAAGTTGTTTACAAATCGCAGTAGACGCAAAATCTGATGAAACTGATAAATAACTAATGATATAATCTATTAAGAATTATCAGTGAAATCGGAAATCCTATGGTCACTCCATTTGTTTGCGTATAATGATTTTTTTTTATCGTATGCAAACTCAGAACATTAATGCATTTCCGTTGAGCCTTTTTTTATCTTATCCTGAATCACGATTGAGTTGGATAAGTCAAGTTACATATTTGTGCTCAACTTTATACAAAATAACATTAAGTTAGACAATGACGAATTTAATAAAAAAAAAGTTTCATTTTGTGAACTGCTCCATTTCATGCCGTTCCGTTGTGAACTTAGGCGATTATAAACAGGAAATCTTTTATTGAATTAATCACTTCATCAAGTTAACTTGTCATAAATAAGAAATAATTTTCATAGTGAATATTTGCAGAACAATGTTCCATTAGTTTCAATAAGATTTAACATGAGAATTAGTTATAATTTGTTAAATATTTTATGAATGCATGAAAAAAATAAAGAACAAGAAGAACTGTTAAATTAAATCTACCTCTTGAATGATTTTCAACAATATCACTAATTCCATTTGTTTTTTTTTTGTCAGTTTAACAATTAGCATGAAAAACTGATCATAATGGCTGTAATTAATCAAAATTATTGCACAATCGTGTTAAGCTAGATCAGTTTATAAGCACCATAAAATGTCTCTTGTATAAATATGCGTTTGATTATCAAGATCACATTTCAATGCTTATGAGAAAAACATTAATATACGAACAAATACAGTTGAAAGTGCTTACTATGTAGATGACATTCGAGAACAAGATTTGCTACCTTGTTGACATTAAAGTCATAAACAAGCCATGAAAACAAGTCTTGAAAAGGCAAGTTCCAGCCACAGTCTGCTTTATCACTCATCTAAATAATTATAAACGTTTATATATGTAAGGTGAGAAGAATACTGATGTCTACTTATTTAAGCCTGCGAGAGAGAAGCGTAAAACAGGAGAACTGGTGTATTGATTACTTTACTTAAACTATCTATTTAGCACTATTGAATAGATAACTAATGATGAGCTGAATAGGAGATAACAGCCCGAAATAACACGAAGTGAATATATGTCGAGAACAGAGTTTCTGAAACTCACTCCTTCAGTTGTCAGAATAGAAAACAATCCAGAAAGCAGGAAACTTACAAAATAGGGTGAAATCCTATCCACATATCAAAAGAATCAATAAACTACAAAAGGGGCATTACTGCCTTGTACGTGGATAAGATCGATGAAAAACTACCAATAATCTGAGAAATGTAAATTAAAAAACAATTATATCTATCCTAATTAAAGACTTACAAGTAAGGAAATACAAGTACAGAATAGTGTTTAATAATAATACACCAAAAATCTAAACAATCACTTCAGATACAACCATGTTGAAAGTTCACTTTGGATCAATAATTTTATCGAAACAGTGAATATACTCTTCAATTCAAAAACAATCTTAAATTTATGATCGTGTACAAGAATTTAATGAATTTGTGTTTCCTTCATCATATGAAACTATGCAGCATTACTCGCTACACAATCTATTATTTCTATTCATACAGAGGTTTCACTCAACACTCGATACCAGGAAACGTCTTCACTAGAGTTTTACAGAACAGGATGAAAAATTCAGTCGACACACAAATTCGAGATCGACAGGCTGGATTTTGTGAGGATAGAGCGTGTACCGAAAAATCAAACATGACACTACTGATTATTATGCAACAATCAATAGAATGAACTCTACTACTGTACATCAGCTTCATCGACTACAAGAAAGCATTCGAGAGAGTGGACAGGATGACACCATTGAGGCTTTGACACTACAGTGTGCCTGACAAGATATTTTGTATCATGCGGAATTCTTATGATGCATCAAACAACAAGATCTTGCATGGAGTAGGTTAAAGAATGCTGATCGGCGACATATATTCCATAAGGGAGTAATAACCATCCAGTGTGTTTTGACATAATGTTAATAATCTTGCATAAGACTATTTTGAAGTACTCATCACGTTTATTGTTACATTGTTTACGATCTTACCATATGCTGTCGAATTTGTGGACAGGAACATATCAGTCCCCATTGTTACATGTGCATTCTAAGCGGATTGTGTGCATGCTGACTGTAGGTCACAAGTTTCCTAGTGGAGTTGTTAAGTTAAAAGTACAGTCTCAGTTCTCATGACCACTCCAAAATTTAAATACATCCACCTCACAAACTTTTACAGAGGTGAAACATTTATTCTAGTTTCGACTGACATCCATTTTTCTGTTTCGTAAACTCTATTCAAATTAAAGTATGCATATACTTCAGACAGTAAACTTTTAGCTTGTTTAAACAACCTAATTTTTTGAAAGCAACATGATAGCATTGTTAATAAACACATAAATCTAAATAAATTTCGAGAAGATTGTAGGATGATAACATGTCAGTAATAGTTTTTATCTACGAAATACTGTCCTAGTCAATTCATTCCGTTACCATGAATGAAATGTACATTGTACAGTGATAATATCTGGAATTTGCATACAAAATGTGAATGAACATATTTCAAGTTACATTTTCATTTGTTTATATTTGACTACAGTTTAAAAAAACAACAAACTAAAACAAATAAATTGCTATCAAATAAATTTCGAATGAAATCTATACAAACTTACTATTTACTCTAAATTGGGGATTTATTGTGATTGCTGCATTTAATTTAACGATTGTAGAGTTAACATTCATTACTGAGGTTTTATATGCTTAAGTGTCGATTTTTATATGTACGAAGACATTGTTTAATCTAAATGGAATCTATACAATTTATATGGTGAATAAGTGTATCAGTTATTCAACTTGTTAAACAAAACATGAAAGCATTTATTTTATGTTTTAAATTATATCACTTTTTTGGATAGTTTTGCTTTTAATCCAATAATTAATAAATGTTCCTTTGAAAAGAATAGACAGTTTAATTTCAATTTATTGATTGATTTTAGTTGGTACTTATTTTCAAAAGTTGTTTGTGACTTGTTCAAAAATTTACATGTCATGAAATGTAGTGAAAAGGAAAAGTTCAGATACTGCACACATTTAAGTTAGTTCAATTCAGTTATCTACATAAATATTTCTAAAATGTATAGCACATTTTAAACGAAAGAAATAATACTCAAGCTAGAAAATGCAACATTTCCCCTGTAATTAAAGCCCTATCACAATAGTCTCAATATGACTTAAGTGTTTGTTTTTATTCCATCACCTCACATTTACACAGAGATTTGAATACATTATCTACGACTTTAAATGTCAACAAGTTATCGCCCTGGGCAACAGCATTTTGTCAATACAAATACAGACATGAATAAATAGTTTTAGAATAAGGTAAAAGTAAATACAATAAAATAAACTAACACATATTTTGGATATTCATTGCGTTAGCCAAAGTTTAACTTTAATGGAAGTTACAAATTTTAAAATTTAGTATTGTAGATTTTTAAAATTTCAAACTGATTAAAATATTCAAACCTAAGGGGGATAACTAAACTTATTATTTTTTAATGTAAACATGTCTGTGATTGGATATTATATCGTTTACAACAGATAAAATATTAGATTATACGAATTGTACTGCTTATTCTAGAGAAATCTAATTACTGTTTTTTTTCTCAGTAATAATAAAATTTATATATTATATCACAGTTTTCATCCTACTCAAAAATGTCATAATATACAGAAGTTTTGAAGCATTATTCACAACGCTTAATGCTTCATTAAACTGTGACCTAATAAACAAGGTGATATAATAACAGTGATATTGAAAGCTAGCTTACAATCGTTAAAAAAGGAATTCAGTGAACAAACTTTCAAAAGAACTATCTTTCGAACATAACTTAAAATTCGAAATTGATGCTTTTCATAAATGATAATAAAGCACAACTTTTTTCACAGGAAAAATGAAATTAACTCTGATGTCTGAAAAAAATGAAAGATCTTAAATTATTAGTTATGTAAGGCATCTAAGTGAATGTAAATTACTTGTCTGTAATGTCAACCATTCTGATTACCAAGATCACTTTCAGTTAGCTTTACTAAAATCATATCTGATTAAGTCATACGCGTCCGTATCCTCCTGTTGATGAAATTTCAAGTTGTAATTGACTATTTTGGTTGACGTATAAGCTCTCTGAGCACATGTCTTAGTATGTAACATGTCATCAACATGTTGATTATATATGTGAATATCATTAAAAACCAGTGCACATATTTCGTTCAATTTAAAAATCATCATCACCAGTGCTTATGTTTACATTTAAAATAGCATATTCTGTGGCATTAAATGCTTGTTAATAAGACAGCATGTACTGGTTGAAAGTTTTATTGTGAATAATTGAGCTAACATTCAAGTAGACTTAGCTGACAATGACTGTTGTTTATATACATGCATTTAATTTTTATAAGTAAATAGTTTCCTATTTACGTGAGCTTATCAACTTCTTTAACCAATTTCTACCAGACTATATCGGTAGATTGAACTAATTGGTTACTGTGTTTTGAGTGATACCGTGTTTGCCTAGTCTACAAAGTTGATTTTTTTCTGTCTTTGAAATTATGATACCAAGATCTTTCTTAGTATTGCTTACACCGTTTTTCGATATTAGTTGATTGTAGACAATCACTAGGTAGCCTTAAATCCAAATTTCATGCTGGTTGAAAATAGTCAGTCTTAGAACAACTCATGCTCAGCGTTTTTGCTAAATAATGTCCTAGTGAAAATGATTTTTCCTGCGAAATTTAAATCCTAATCGCTTAATGTTATTATCATAAATTTCAGCAATAAGAAATTCAGGCTACTATTGACTAGGAAATGTATACTGCTTGGTCAACAAGTAGTAATCAGTCCTTTTTTTGTTTAGTCTTTAGATTTGCGTCTTTCTAATTACTGGATCTGACCACTTAATTCAAATTAATTCATCAAAAGAGTATACTTATTTTACTGTTATCGATTAAATAGTTTGAATGGCATATCATTTGATATTCATCAATATAAGGTTGTTGAGATTGTGGAGTTTCATTGAAATCATGGACTGGTAAATGTTAAACTACCGTGAGGGACCTGGAAGCAATAAAATTTCGCTTCAATCCAGTTAAAGACTCATCAGAAGTGCGCATCCATGACTTTCAAACACGGTAGTTGAACCAAGGACCTTCGTTCACGTGCAAAAGGATTTGGTTATGAAATATCGTGGATTAACGTCGTTGGATGCCGGTTTAGAGGTGTTTGTGCTTATAATGATATTCAGTATTTAATTTATTTGATTAACCCAAATTTTAAAGTGAAGATAAACTGTGTTGGTAACTTTTATTTTTTACTATGAATGAAAATAAAAAAATTCGATAGAACAACTTTTTCGTTACTTTTTTAATTCATGTGAGCGGAATGAACCTAAAATATTATGTATGTTTACTTTAGTCTTGAATTTGACAATTGAAAATTTAATTACTGAGCAAATATATATTCAGTGACATATATTACAGAATTCATTCTACAACTTATTTGTAAATTTAATATCCCTACATACTTTATACAGAAATCTATTTAGTTAAAAAAGTAGATTTCAGTATGTTGTTTTGTAAAAAGTAAGATCAAACTAGAATTCAGAGAATATTGATCAGTATAAATGTTCGTTGAGTAGAAAGTATAATTGGCAATGCTCATATTCCTTTTTGTACTAAAATGAAGTCATACAATAAAAACTTCAATTATATTGAAAATATTTACTTTATGGACCGACTTTAGTTAAATAGAAGTGAATAGGTGGAAAACGTTGAATTCTTAGTCCGATTGTCGTGCATAATCAAGGTCATCTAGATTTATCTAATAGTATGTGATGAATTAGACCACCTAATTACCTGTGCAGTTGTAAAGAGATATAAATTTAGTCGACTAGCATCATTGTTTATTGGTTTGACAAGTTAATTTATTCGTAAAGTTAGTCATTCAACTAAAGCCTCTAATCAACACTTCTCTCACTGTTTGTTAAATAATATGAAAACGAGAAAACTGTTGGAAATGATAAGTTTAGTTTTGTGCTCTGTGACTCACTGTTTTCAATTTTTTGAAAATGCAAAAATGTGTTTTTTTTTAAATTATTTGGATTATTAAAAGCAAAGTTTGATTATTTTTCTCACATGGTTATTTGTTAAATTTTCTATTTCAGAATAAGGGATTGAGTCTCTTAAATTATCAAACCTACACCTCATTAATTTCAATGGAACACATGTTAACTATTTTATTTATATTTTCAAAGGTCATAGATTTGTTGTCAGAAATTTGTAAATTATTAGAATTTTCACAAGAAATTATGGTGGTTATATATTAATTAAAATCTTATTGAGCAGTCTATTTTATCTCAAACTCAAAATCAGTTTTATGTGCAAGTCATTACAAAAATTAAAACGAAACAAATATTTCATATGTTGTATCAAATAGCTGCTTACCTTTCGTTTAGCTCTAGTCAACTTTTGATCTCTTGCACTATCACGCTCTCCGGGTGTTTGTAAACGATTCACTTTGATACCTATGGCAGTGTATGTCCCACAGATCATACCTAATGGTAGAAAGTATTGTAATATCATTAATACTATTGTGTAGACAACATCGATTTGCAGTGTAACAGGTTTGTCAAACATTTGTAGTGTTATTTCATTATTAATTTGTCCCAAATTTGTAAAATTATCCACATTTATTGTTTTAATCGATGATAATAAAAGACTCCAGTCTTCTACACAAAATGTTTCATTGTCACGCTTCACAGTTTTATTTACAATAGGAACAGGTAATGGAATAATTAATGCTAATATCCATACACAAAGTAATAAGTAAACAGCTTTACGTTGTGTCATTCTTGGTTGAAGTGGAAAAAACACCAAAACAAATCTATCCCATGAAATAAGTACATGAGTTAATGCACTGACAAATACACTTACACCTTGTGCATATGGTACAATTTTACATAATGGTTCACCAAGAGGCCACCATAGATAAACAATTTCTGTAATCACATTCATTGGAATGCATAATACAGCCATAAGTATATCAGCTAAACTAAGATTGAATAAAAATAAACTTGTTATACTTGAAGTACGCATGCCTCTTAAATAATTATCTGCTTTCCATTTTCGTTTTGTAGTTAAATTAATACGTTTTTCATTTGGTAAATTAGATATATTATTGGCTACAGTAAGTGATCCTGTATAATTTCCACCACGTGCTCCTGGTTCACATTGTTTATGTGTTGATTTAAAAATTACATAACGATGAGTATTTTGTACAATACACGTTTTACCACAACTACATTCATGTTGACTACTTGGACATTCATCAACCCATGGATCTATATTATTATTATTATTGATAGATTTGGACAAGGAATATTTCTTTTTACATCTTAATGTATTTGTGAAAAATTTGAATATATTACAATAACGAAAGCGTAATAATATGCATACAATTGTATTTCCAACTACAGCTAATATAACTACCGCAGCGAATATGACAACTAGAAATGTTACTTCGCTTTTTGTAAATGTTAAATGATTGAATTCATCAACATTACTATGAATTTGCTCATCCATAACACAAATGAACACAAAATGAATAAAATGTCAATTGTTTTTTTTGATTTTATTATCCAAATGCAATAAGGAATTCAAAAGTATTTTTTTTAAAGTTTTGATTAAATAAAAATTTAGTTAGTCATTAACGATAACATTTAAAAATTGATAAATTAAATCAGAGATTTAATTACCTTGAAAAGTTTTACTTGATTGGCTAAAGTATTTCATAGGTTGTTTCTTATTTTGACCAATAAAATCTTTTACTATTGAACAAATAAACTACTTTATTCCAATGTAAATAACAACTTTTTTAATGCAATACAAATGGCAGTAATTTTGACATTTCGTCATTTAGATATGTCAGGAAAAATATTTACGAGATATTTTTCCAACTGTTTTGTGTTTAACGTAAAAACAATCAATACACCCAAAGGACTAGTGAGTGATGTAAGAATGATAATGTTATGCGTGTCATTAATTTGTGCCTTCAAAAAATCATCATTGTCGAAGACCCAAACTGGAAACATCTACATCTTTACAGTAATTTTAATTGTTCAGTTTTCGAATTCGATTTCGTTTCTCGATTCTACACACCCTGATAAATTGATAAATTGAAGTAAATTGAGAATAAGACTTGTAGGAATACAAATATAATTAGTTATAATGGAATAAACAAATCATTTCATACCTTATTCAAAAGAGTTGAATCATGTTTTCATAATAATTATACTGCCAATCGAATTATATTGATTACCTTTCAATGTGGACACCAGTCTAAATGATCAATCTTTACATGAACTAAATTGATATGTAACTGCATTGAAGGTGGCCAACATGAAGCCCTGAAATTTGGTTTTATTCTTGATCGGTGAATTCCGATCACCATTTAATTGACTGGATAAACATGATATTGGTCACCAATACTCAATTACTAATCCACTAAACATTTAAGTCATAATTAATCCGAATATCGCTTTTGCTTCAATCAAAGTATCCTAAAGAATTTGAAGTATTTACAAATCCTTCCAAAATACCTAGAAATACAGTATCATTAGGATAGAACGATTGGGTTCATACTTAATATATTACAGTGGAGATTTTGGATAAAAAAAAATACTTAATCTTTGATTAGATTAGTCGTTTTGTACCTTTTTAACTAAAGTATTTATAATTTATACTCATAACCAAATATTTGACGGTTATGTATAATATCACATGCATTGATGACTAACCGATTGTATTATTACTATTATTATTATTATTATGACATAGTTACAAAGAAAAGAAAATTTATTTATTCTACAGATGAACGATACAGTGTTTGGTTTTGTTCAAGTATTAATTAAAAGATAGAAAGACTAGAATGAGATTCGTTCGATCACAGGTGATGGTTAAAATAAATACTAAAACATTAATAAGAATCTTTATTCAAATAAAATAGAAGAATGTCAATTAAGAGGATAATTATTATGTAAACATGGTGGTGATTCAATCCTTTGACTCAAAACTCTTGTTCGAGCTTTTGCAAATTATCGACAGTTTGAAAAATAGCTTGAACCGAATCACTAATAGAAATGTCTAAACACTGAAATTTTTTTCAAACTTAATTTTC
Organism: Schistosoma turkestanicum; assembly: GCA_944470395.2. Classification (NCBI taxonomy): domain Eukaryota; kingdom Metazoa; phylum Platyhelminthes; class Trematoda; order Strigeidida; family Schistosomatidae; genus Schistosoma; species Schistosoma turkestanicum. Next base: position 9,558,968 of record OX103975.1, read on the forward strand.
CGCCTCATTGTTTCACACTAAATCAAAGCAGAACCACGGTGAAATCATTCCTTTATATTTAAATATATATATATATATATATATATATATATATATACCGTTTATACAGTTATAATGAGACTTGGAATTTAGATTTCACTACCACTAGATTAGATACATGGTTGTTAGAATATGTACAGATAAGATACCCGATGTACAACTGGAAATAATAGACACTTGCAGTTTAGGCTAGACAAAACTTTATTCTACGCAACTACAATCACTTACAATCAGTAAGCCTAAAGCGATGATCCATCGTTATCAAGAAAAACACAGGTTTCATAGTCGATAAGTTGAATGTCTATTTGTTAGCAGCCACTGGTCGATTAAATTTTACTTCGACTAGCCGCATATCAGAAATGCAATGAAAATAAATTTAGAACCAGTTTACGGTGTTCTCGTTTATCAGTCTTCTTTCCCAATTATATCAAAGGCATACATTTTGGACAGATCTAAGAATCTATAGTAAAATCATTCCAGTCAGAATCATTACATATTATAAACACCAAGAATAATTTACATCAAAATTTATAATAGTGCTACGCGAAAATGATTTGAAATTCATAGTGTATCAATAAAAGAAATCTTAAGTATGAAATAGGAAATTTTTTCTTTAACTTTTCCTCATCTCCACACAGGTGAAGGCATCATCACTATTGTCGTAAACTGCCATTTATGCTTATGTATTCCATCTCAGTGAACGTCATATATATTTATATATATATCATTTCAGATTTAACGCTATGGAAGATTGGATCATTGAAGAGTATTCTGGCTAACAAATTCATTTTCAGTGATATTCAGTCGATGAAGTCTTTCTGTAAATTGATCATCTTTTACACCATCGCCTATCGCATCTCTGCCACATTAATACAATTTGTAAACGCTCACAATTAACAATCATAGTGATGAATATTCACGTTAATCGAGACTTTTCTCATTTTTTCTATTCATTCTATCTGCCTGTACTCCATTGAGGTTAATAGGAGTAAGTGATTTCTTGTTAGTTGATGCAAATTTATCAAGACTTTCATAATCGTTAGTGAACTCATCATGTCGATCAAAATCCATATGAGGACTAATCCACTTGCCTTTTGTTGATATATTTTGACTTATTTTTTTAGTATAATTTTCTACTTTATCATTGTTATTTTCCATGGTTTCAGTGGATTTTGAGCATTGATCAGTTCGAACTTTTGAGTTCATATTGAAACTATGATTCTGGTCTCGATTTGTTCTACGTGTAACCATTGATTTAGCTGACTCAAAACTTGTACTAGCTGGATTATATATCCAAATTCGTTTGCTAGTTTTATTTGTTTCTTCATCCTGTTCAAATTTTAATGCAGGACATGTCTCAACAGAAAATGAAGTTATTTTGGGACTAAATGGATTACTACAAGTATTAGTAGAGCAACTTTTATTAATTTCCCTCAATAGTCTTGTATTTGGTCGTGCAAAACGTATAGACATTTGCTGATCATCACAATAAGAACCCTTCAAGATATCACTAACTGAATGTCTGTCACTTTGACCATTAACTGTATTTGAATCTCTCATTAGTGTTGAATTATTTGAATGTAACGTAATATTTAGTGGTAAGTTATCTGATTTGTTTGGGTGACTGACTGTTTCGTCTGATTTCAGCTTTACTTCCAAATCATCACCACGCTTCACTGTATCGTTGATGTTAGCTAGATCATTTATTTCCGTTGATTCATTGCTTAAACCAGTCATTTGATTATCATCATTTGAAGACCAATATGATATTACTTCATTGTTTTGAATTACAGCATTCTTCATTTCATCAGACTCTTGTAGAAGAATTTGACTATCATTGTATGGCTTTGTTACATTTGAAATTGGTGAACTAGAATAAACTGGTGTGTTTCGATGCTTATCAGAATCATTCACTACATCAATGTCTGTTTCATTTTTTAACATTTGATCACTTAGAACTGAATTGTCCACCGTTCTGGATATGCATGTTATATCACAGGGTTGATTATTTACAATATTATCACAAGTATCTTTAAGATTGATATCACCACTATTATACTTCTTCTCTGAAAACTCTTCATTCTTGAACTTACGTTTCCTAGTTTTCTTCATTTTACTTTTTCTATTGTAATCTGATTGGCTCTAGTAGTACCTTTTTTAAACTCAGAATTTTTAGTTTCTTGAATAGCTTTCTGTGTAAATGTTTTATCAACTGAATCTATACCATTGACTATTTTACAAGAATTATTCTGAGATAGACTATGTAAATATTGTTCAAACGACATTTTATCAAAACTGTTTGATTGTCGAGATGTTTGTTCTTTATCCTCATATGTCTGTCTATGGATGTTAATTGTATTAAAGACAGTGAAAGGTTTATGTTCATTGTCTACTTTTGTCATTTTAGTCTGAAATGAATGACTCGTCTTTTCTCTTGAAAAAGTAACCAATGGTTGTACTGATGCTGGTTGTTCTAGTGATAACGATATAGTTTGTTGATCATCAAAATCATGAGAGAATAATCTACTTTTAAGGTCATTCAAATATTCAGTTTTAGATGATTTAGCAAACCTTTCAGTTGGATCCCTTCGACTGTAGTGTGTGTGGTACTAAGTACAATTAAATTTATTATTGTCATTATTATTATTATTATTCAAAACAATGACAATCATATTCATGATTATCATTTTGGATGTACAAATTCACAACTTTACAACTCTGGAAATAAATTCGTTGAACAGTGAGAAAACTGATCACTGAACAAATCATGTTTTCGTTTACACTCTTTTATTTTCACTGCAAACAATCATCTTCGAAGCTTTCTATTTTTTCATTCCTAATAATACATATACGGGAAAATTTTCAATATTCTATTCATCTTATATATCTTGAATAAAAAATTTAATTCTGAATATTTTATATTATTTGATATTTTGAATTTAAGCATTAAATACTTCATAATACGAAAAGCTTAAAATTAATTGACATGTAATTGTAAATTAATTGTTTATATAACATTAAGTTGATGCTTAAAATCCTTTTTTTTATTCGTTATGAACATAAAATTCAAAATAAATCATAATTTTTGTGAGGATTAAAACATTGAAAAAAAATCTATAAATAATCTGATATCTTGAAATTCCCAGGGGAAATTCAAAAACTATGATATATAAACAATTGAAATTCAATCTTTTTGTTAACAATCAGGCTAAGAACTGGAATTTCAATTCAATACAATTCTAGGTGATATAAAATTTCAAGCAAGAGTACTGATATCAATTCTGATGAATGAAAATTATAATTTAATCTAATTCATGATGTACAAATTAAGTGAATTATTTATTATTAACTAATATATGAATGAAAGAAATAAAAATAAAATTCATTTTTTTAACATAACATTTGAGAAAAAAACAAACATAGAAAGACATAGTTTTATTTATATTTTATACAGTTCAGATTATTATTTTTATGGGAATGTTGTCACTTTTGTTTATTCATTAAAAATACTTTTACTTCAAAACTTTGTACATTAGTCATTGTTTATTTGAAAAATATTCTGACGTGATAAATTCAAATAACTCACAAAATTCTAGCATTGTGATTAGAAATCCATGTCATATATATGATTAAAGCAACTAGTAATTACTAAAACGTTGTTATTCATTACTTAATTGACAAACGTTTGATATGAAAGTGATACCAGAAGCGTTAGTTTTTACAAATCATCTACAACTGAGCTTTTATCAAAGAGCTAAAGAGAATATAACAACCAATGTGTTCATTTTTTGGAAATTCACAACTTCTCACTTCGATTATATAAACATCAAACCATAAGGCTGGAATTTAAAAGTGTGCATTTTCTAAATACAATCAATTTTCCAAATAGAACAGACGGTTTTTTTCACTGCCATTGGTAAAGATTGCCTTACTCTAGAAATATTAGCTCATCAAATTAGTGAATATTAACTGACTAATGAGCACACGATTATAATTTTCTTTAAAATAGTTTCATGAAGATCAACCTCACTGATAAGTAATTTTAGCCAAAATGTAACCTCACACTGGATGTAAGGAGAGAATGCTTTGGTTAAAAGTCATGAATCCTGAAAATCAAACATTTCCAGAATGAAACAGTTGTACTCAATCGTTGTACATTTCTTTTCTACAAAATACATGGTTGTGTATTAAATAAAAATGATGAATTCATTATTTAGAACAACCAACAATTCGCCATGTGATTGTTTTTGTTAAATTATTTAAAAATCTACAACTATTTTACAACTATGGCCCTTTTGAACATGTAGATGACAAGCTAATCGTTAACGACAACTATGTCAATAAATGACAGTTTTTGGGCAACCTTAATAGCATTTATCTGGCTATAGAATTTAACAGCGAAGACGTATATGAAAAAAGCATAGCTTTCATGTATATCTCTCACTACTCAGAATGGTAGACGGGTTCGTATAGAGAGGTATATTTAGAAATGAGACGCATACGTCAATATACTCCTTTTTCAAGACTTCAATTCCTCTCAGTTTAAAACAAAATTTCTTTACCCATAACATTTTTTCATTATAATATGAAGATTGTATCGATGAAGAAATAATTAAATGAAAAATAGACTATGAAACAGTTGGTATACAGTTTATTTCATCAAAGCGTGCATGTGACAGCAGAAGAAGTGGATAAAGGCTGATATTGTACGTAACAAATCCTTTTACCCAAGACTTTATTTCATAACAGCTCACCACAATGAAGTGTATTGAAAAGACTTTTAACTTGTATTCAACCTACCCAACTAAGGCATCAGCTGCACAGGAAATTAAGCATAGGATACCGATGTTGGACTCATCCAGCTTTGTACATTATTTTAGCTTATTTAGTGAAGCTAATTACGTAAGTCGTAATCAGGATTTCTTGTGTTCGTATGCGCGTAAAGGCCTACCGACACGGTTAGGAAAATGATTCATTAAGTTGATCAACAGCACTGCAGTTTCACCGTTAACAGATTACAAACATCAATTAGATAAAGCTTTCATAGTTTTATGTCACGATTCGAAAAATTTACCTAAAAGAACGAGATTATAGTTCTTCTTCATAAAAAAGGTCATCAAAAAGCTGAAGTGTATATCCAAAAACGATGCATCTAACCAGTCTGTTTACTGCAAACTGGGATTTGTTCACTCTATATTTAGATTCTATCGCACACTCAACAACAACTGCAAGAGAAGACGACCAGTGTAGCAGCATATCTTGGCAGCATCATCGACGAGAAAGGTGGACCCGATGCAGATGTGAGGGCGCGGATTGGCAAAGTAAGGGCTGCATTTCTACAACTGAAAAATATCTGGAACTCCAAACAACTTTCAACCAAAACCAAAATCAGGATTTTCAATACAAATGTCAAGACAGTTCAACTGTATGGAGCGGAAACTTGGAGAACTACCAAAGCCATCATCCAGAAGATACAAGTATTTATAAACAGTTGTCTTCGTAAAATACTTCGGATTCATTGACCAGACACGATCAGCAACAACTTACTTTGGGAGAGAACAAATCGGATTCCAGTGGAGGAGGAAATCAGAAAGAAGCGGTGAAATTGGATGGAGAAATAAGAAGACATATTTTGTGAGATAGTACCATTTCGTGCTTTCTCGTCAGTCACATACAAGCAACATGTTATTTGTGTAAATACAGTTTTGAAGATAAGGTCAAAATTTCTTATTTAGCATGACATTCACTCACTAGAACCATGGTAAACAAAGGTCAACATACAGTTGTTTTTGAACACATAAAGTTGGACTTTTACGACCAATCAAGATAGCTTCAAGTAGTTTTAGTGTGTGTGGGTTTTGATTACATGTCACAACTCTAAAGGCTGATTTTGGATCAATTTGATGACCACTCATCATTAGATGTTTTGCAATGGACGAGGCTGGGTTTCTTGATCGATTTTGAAATGATGGGCTAGGTTGATTAATCATGGATTTGATTAACCATTTTGGAATATGTTCCCCTATCCTGTCTTCCAATAGGCGATCTGTCCTCCCTAAGTAACTTTCTCCGCAGTTACATGTGAATTGGTAAATACAGTGGGATTTGGACTGAATCGGTCTTGGAGACTTGATTGGGGTTACTGAGATCGATTGGGTTGTTGTGATAAGCCTCAGATTAGCTGCATTGAAGGTCTTTTTTATTGCAGATGCAGTCTGTTTGGTTGTAATTTTGATGCAATGATCACCTTTGAAAGGTAACTGTAGGTACACTGGTTTCTTGGGCACATCAGTTGCTATCAGCTTCGTCATAGTTATGTTCTGATGACCAATAAACGTTTCGGGATATCCGTTTGATTTAAGTGTGTCAGTAATAAGCTTGAATTCTCGTTCAATGTATCAGCAGTGCAGATTCTACTTGCTCGAGCGAATAAAGTTTTGACAACAGAACGTTTATATTGTATGGGGCAGAAACTAGTGAAGTGGAGGTACTGTCCCGACCAGGTGGGTTTGCGGTGTACTTTTCGCCTGATTGATCCGTCTGGACGGCGATGGAGCAGGATATCGAGGAAGGCTAATTCATTATTCTTTTCTTCCTCATAAGTGACTTTCAGATTCGGGTGAATCGCATTAAATAAATCATTGATTTCATTAATGTCTGTAGAGTGTGGTAATATGACAAGAATATCGTCGACATATCGTTTGTAAAGTGTAATACCATCGATGAAGTGACTCACTTGCCTTTCTATCATTCCCATGAATATGTTTGCTAAAACAGTCTCCAAGACCGATTCAGTCCAAATCCCACTGTATTTACCAATTCACATGTAACTGCGGAGAAAGTTACTTAGGGAGGACAGATCGCCTATTGGAAGACAGGATAGGGGAACATATTCCAAAATGGTTAATCAAATCCATGATTAATCAACCTAGCCCATCATTTCAAAATCGATCAAGAAACCCAGCCTCGTCCATTGCAAAACATCTAATGATGAGTGGTCATCAAATTGATCCAAAATCAGCCTTTAGAGTTGTGACATGTAATCAAAACCCACACACACTAAAACTACTTGAAGCTATCTTGATTGGTCGTAAAAGTCCAACTTTATGTGTTCAAAAACAACTGTATGTTGACCTTTGTTTACCATGGTTCTAGTGAGTGAATGTCATGCTAAATAAGAAATTTTGACCTTATCTTCAAAACTGTATTTACACAAATAACATGTTGCTTGTATGTGACTGACGAGAAAGCACGAAATGGTACTATCTCACAAAATATGTCTTCTTATTTCTCTATTGAAATTGGATGGGACACACATTACGAAAAGCACCCAACTGCGTCACAAGACAAGCCCACTTATGGAACCCTCAAGGCAAAAAGAAAAGAGGAAGGCCAAAGACATGAGGAAAGTGAAAAAAACTTGAAAGAACTAGAAAGTGAAGTTCGGGACAGAGTTGATTGGAGAAAACTGGTGGGCGGCATATGCTCCATTGGGGGGTAACAGGGTTAAGTAAGTAAGTAAGTTATAGTTAGATTATATTCTTATCCTACATTCAATATCTTTTTTTATTTCTTTAGTCCACTCCTCAAATGTAAAATTCATTTTTCTTAGTTTAACATGAATTTCTCATCTCTTTCTCATTTCGATTAATAAATATATCCTCTCTTCATATGAGTGTTTTAGTATTATTGTCATTATTAACTTCATTTCTCCTACTGGGCGTTATCTTTACATAGTTTCTTTAAAGTGATTACAGTTTGATAGCTTGGAATGAGCTTTCCTAACCCTCGTCCAAAATGATTTATTATAGATGTACCTAAAATTTAACTGATGCAAAAGTTCACGATTTTAACAAACATCATTGTTGCATTTACTTATCTTAGTCATCGTTACGAAATGATTGTGGAGTTGAAAACAGCAGAATCAACTAACGAGTCTATTGAAACAACTTGTTTTTATTATTAAATATTCTTTGTTAAAGAATATTTTTTGAGGATCTTCAGGCTGTTTACCTCAAGTGGGCACACAGATGTTACACTCAATGAACATCCAAAGTATTGCTGAAGACTCATTTAAGCATAAATTCATCACTTTTTGCAGCAGTACTTCAGTAGTCGATTAGTTAAAAGATAGATATTATTGAGTGTGACAAGAATGTATATTGATTTTATCGTAACAAATTCAACAATTTTATTCAATAAAACATTATTTTTAGTTGATGATTTTCTTCACTAAGATGCATTATGGGGAATGACCGTACTCAAACCTTACAGATCTTGAAAAGACAGAGTACTAGCTACTGACCATTAAACTAGACCGACGATTTGCAACACTGCATGATCGAACTTTACTACTTATACATGAAATACCATGAACAATTAAGAACATTAGACCTTTAATCCATGTGCTTCCCAAATGAGCAAATATTTCACTACATGTTTTATCTCAGATTATTTCAAAAAACTAGTTAAAAATAACAACAGCTTACTCCGATTGAAAGAAATTTAAAAGAGACTTACAAATCTACTCGTTTCATATTCTAGTTCAGCTTCATAATAGTCAATACAGTAATTGCATTTATCTACAATTTGAACGGACGAGCAATGTTTCACTTCATTCAGAGACATTTTTTGTGTTGAAACTGGTGAAAAATGTTTGTGAACGAAAATTTATTTCAACTAGTCACCATTCAACAAAGAAATTATACTGTATTCATATGATGAATGGGTTTAACATAAGAATCAGCTGAAATGTTGTATAATTTTTGATGCGAATGTACTCAAGCAAGTGGCTACGGAAAACTAAACGTTGTTCCAATTTACCAGTTATTCGCTCATGATATGATTAGAAAAAACAAAATGTGTACAAATCCTTATTAGCTGTAAATGTACAGAATCTTAACTTGAATAACATCAGTGGTCTAACACTGATCGATTCATGGTTACAAATAAAACTTAACAATCTTCACAACAACCCCGCAATGCAATGACATGTGTCCAGTAGTGACTAGCTTGGTGAGGAATCTTCTCCGAGTTCTAGTGGGAAGTCGTGACCAGTGAAGTTCAAACCTGTCCGGATGTATACAGGGTATGAGGTCGCGCAACTCCATGAATTTGATCAAGTTAGACATTAACACCGTTAGATACCGGCTCAGTGGTCTAACGGTTAGGGCGTTCGCGCACAATACCGAAGGTCCTGGGTTCGAATCCTGCGAGGAGCAGGAGTCGTGGATGCGCACTGCTGATGAGTCCCATACCAGGACGAAACGGCCGTCCAGTGCTTCCAGGTTTCTAATGCTGGTCTAACATTGATCGGTTCGTGGTTACAAATAAAACTTAACAATCTTCACAACAACCCCGCAATGCAACATCAGTTCAAATAATTTTTATTGATAAAATAAGTACTAGAACAACACATAAAAGCGAACAATATTGTTTTTGATTAGATTGTCATCAGGCTTTATTCTAATATACATGAATATTTGTATGAAAATGTTAAACCAATCAAGGCAATTTGAATGATAATCACAATGAAATGAAAAAGGCAAAAGTACAAGTGGATATTAAGAAGATAGGTGAACCGATAGTAGTGGGAAAATTTATAAAATATGATAACTAAAGTAGGTCAAAGGTGGATGAATAGAATTCAAATAATCATCAAAAAACATCAAAAACATTACATTATTATATTGTGTATATTATATTGTGTAAAAATAAAAATAAAAAATAAAAAATATAGTGTACTGAGAAAAATTTTCAAAACTGAATGTATCTTAAAGTTTAAATCATTCTTTCCAACGTGTGAAAGAGTAACATCAACTGCTTCTTTGGCAGAATACCAACTAATGTTTAGGAAATTTCAGACTGTAAGACTATCCTGCCTACTCCAAAATCTTACTTTAAAAAAAGACATATCCAGCTAACATTCATATTATTTTTGTATCTGAACATGGTTTAGTACATTATACTAATTTCTACTTTTATATAGTTCATTTTTATTTCAAATATGGTTACATTTGTATGAATGAATCTTGAAGTGAATTCTGTCATTGATGTTAAACACTTTGACTGGGTTTATAAGTTATTTCCATGAATGTATTGCTATTTCTAACATGAACATTAAAAAACTTCATATTATTTGTACTGCTAAAATACATATAGGCTAAAATTTTTATGATACTAAAATTTTTTTTCATTATTTCGGACAACTTTGTTACATAACATAAACTATGTAACCTGTTCAACTTGATAACATTAGAAATTACGCATTTGATTTTATTTGTAACATATAAACTTGTATAAGGCTTTTAAGGGTATGAATATATCAATGGCGGTTGATAAGGCTTCACTAATTAGGTTAAAAAAGAGTTAGTTGTTCATAGATCTCTAATAACATGTTTAAACACTTTATACAGAAATCAGTTAGTTGTTTACAAATGAGTTTATACAAGCTCTCAATTATATGGCCAATTAAGCATATAAACAAACTGTTGTTATAAACCACTCGAAAATATGAAAAACTGAGAATTAGCTAGTGAAAAAAATGCTATAACCAATCCAACAAGCAGTTACATGATGCTTTGTATAGTCATTATAAGTGTAAGACTTGAGTAAAAACGTTAATTATGTGTCTGACATGTGTGAATATGATAAAAGGAGTGATGCGTTTATCAACAATGTGGTTTGTAGACATTACAACTTGCTGTACACGTGTGTAAATTGTGATGGAACATTTTCTTTGAATTCAACGCTTTTAACAAGATAGATGATATGTTAGTAACGCCAAGTTTGTTAACCACACCGAGCTATCATTAAAAAATCTGATTTTATTCAGTACAAGATACAAAGCAAACACAAATTGAACTTCCGAAAAAGACCGATTGACTTAACGTGATTATTTAATTATAATAAATTGTAATACTTAAGAATGTTAGCAGATAAAATAACTGGGTTCTATACTCATTCTAACAATTTCAATATTGTAGATTCAAAATATTTAATAACGATATATGCTTGTTGATAGCAGACTATTCAATAAACTAACACAATAATGTACTTCAATATCGTACACAATTTAGTTGATATTGATATTGAAAAGCATATCAGAATAATCTCATTTATAATTATTAATTTATAATATCTGAGCTGACAAACCCAGAAGTGCAGATTATCAGTTAGCGTTTTATTCAAAAATTGATTATATCTTTTCTGACACTTTTTCTGTTGTCCCTTAAATTGTTATGATTTACTATGATTGTATGAAACGTTGCATCATTTAGTACAAAAAGAAAACATTACAGTCAATATATATGTGTATCATCATTTCTTTTATCCAATAGAGTAAACATTTTAATGAGAAAAATAGAAAATTTTGGATTCCATGCCCCAACGATGAGGTTATGAATGAATAAGCAATAAATCAGTGCCTGCAGGTTTTCACTAGTTATACAGTCGAATCCGACTAGTGATCGCAATAACGTTACATTCTCTAGATGGATGACATAAAATGTACATTCAACAATACTTTGTATCAGTATTTGACTAGAGAGTTTATAAAAAGTTTGTTTTATCATTAAGTGTATCTATTTGCATTGAACAGATATCTATATAAATTACCGATTGATAGTATATGTCAGTTTGTTCGAATTCGTAATATGAATATTGAATTGTCAAAGGATATCAGTAAAATAAATGACACATACTTTAGAACTAAAAATTTGTAGAGTATTCGATTACTTGACTGAATTTATCAAAAATTCCTAGACACTTTGACCAGTTCAGATTTTTACACGATTACCCAATTTACTCTAGTTTTTGTTTGATCAATATATGTCAAACTTCAAATTAGCTAATTTTCAATTTACACTAGAAATCAAGTAAATTATTTATCAAAACAAGACACAGAAGTGAAGAACGTTGAGATTTATTCACATCACAAATGTTATGATCAGATTTATTCATTGGAAATATTGAACAAATTCATTTATCATAATAATTAATATTTTGATACTGCATATATTCTATGAAATGGGACGAACTACAGACAGTGTGAAGTGTTTTTGTTTATTCAGTGTTAAAAATTGAGCCAAACGAAAACAGCTTTTTTTCTCCTCCTCTTGAATGTAAATCTCATAATTAAATTTGAAAATGTTAAGTTATCAAACAAATAAAACTTAATGCAGTTTTCTAGATAAACTACAATCAACACTTGTAAGTAAATAAATGATTTTTCAATAGCACTATTTCTTAGGATACATTTTATTTAACTACGTTAGAAAAACTAAAGATACCAGGTACTTCCCTTTCTAAAAAAATTATTTTCTGTTATATTATATTCCGGTCTTTGAGTTTACTCATGTGGTAAACAGTGAAACGATTGGAAAAACATTAAATACGCAAGCAAATGTATACATTTACGGATAAAACTAAGTGATTTTTTGTAACGCATAAAAATGAGAATTCGTTGATCAATACAAATAGTGTGACGGTAACTTGTTGACACAAAAACGATGAAAATTTAGTTAGCTAAAACTGAACATGTCATCATCTGTAATTAGCTACTTAAGTTGAAACATGTTTCTTCAAACTAGCAACTGAACCAGGCAACACTTGAACATATTAATTCGCATAGCTACATCCGTATTTTATTCGTCTGTTTATTTGATGTTACTCACCTAACGATTAAAATGTTATCTACTCGTAAGGAAAAATCTTTATTTAGGAAAATAATTATTTCAGTGAATTTGATGTAGAAAGATATTTTTACGTACGAAGATAATTCAGGCCTTTCCAATAATTATTGTATGCGATAAAAAAAGTTCTAATAAAAGTGGTGATTTGTAATTTTCAGAGTACAAAAATGACTTTTTAAGTACGGAATAAATAAATTATATGATGAAATAGTAGTTCTATCTTAGTTGACACTGTTCCAGGCGCCTTGCCATTTCCGACTTCATCATGTTCGTTTTGTTCTAATATAACTCACATATCTCTACTTTCTATTTACATTGGACTGAGCTACATCTAATCAGTAGTATCGTCAACAGTCTTCCAGAAACTTGAATATCTTTACGATAAGTATTACTAATGTAGTGTTATGATGTAATAAACATGTATAAACATCACATGAACTCTGTAGTACATAGCGAATTTGATTTATTAGGTCATTGGGAGTGTTCAAGCTAGAGACAGAATTCCTTCTTTGCACTTCATGAAAAACGCAATAGTTCAACTGTTGTATCTATCTTATAAACATATATCCTAAAAGGTATGTACAGTTGAGCTTTTTTATTTCATTTCATGTTAAATTAAATCACCTATGTTCTATTAACGTACTTATCCGGTACACATTGATTCATGTAGATTTCTTGGTTGAAATTTAATTTAAAAAGTATAAGAACCCAATTTTGTTACTTATCAACAAACTTTGTTATGTAATCACAATGGATATTATGCATTTTTACTGAAATAATTAATTTCACAATGTTCTTCTTGAATTTTTCGCGATTTTTCAAACGTTTCAATTTAGTTTACCATTTGCAACTTCAATGATTGAAGTTTTTTTCTCTCTAAAAACGTAATGAACGATCCCTTTATAGCTTCATCCATGATACATAGGATAGAAGAAAATCAACTTTTTATCGAATCGGAATTTAATTCATTGATCGTTACGAGTTTATATTTTTATTCTAAGATCTGATGTCAACAATTTGGTTGATAATTATTATTTAATAACATTACGATGTTGATTTTCTTTTTTCCTGTTGTGTTCATCCTACCTCATGTCAGGAATAATTTTACACGTCAAAAGTAAATAAATATTTTTGATTTGCAAACAGCAAGAAGCTTATATTTTTCAAAGTTACTTATTACAATCTAATCTTTTTTTTAATATTGAAATTGAAAGATTTGATTTGTGTTTACATTTCACTTAACTTGTTTAAAGTTTATTTTATTCACTAAACAGTTTTCTGTTCATTGAACAAATCACTCTCTTTTTTGCTTATATAGATGAAAAGTGAATAACAAATGTTCAATATTGTAAATGTTTGTTTAAAATGTTATGCCTTAAAGATTTAATCGACGCTACATACTGATAATTTTGGTCATTTTTATTCGTACAAAATAACTCCAAACCATTTCGCTTTCTAAAATAAATATTCTACTTAATCTGTGATCAAATATTAATGCTGAGTAATTTGATCTTTGAGAATTTTTTGCATAGAAAGAAGATATATTTTTATAACAGCAAAATGGTCATTACTGGCTTATTAAAATGATGAATTGGAGGACATAAAATGATCTAATTATTTCTGATCAATAATGATTAACTTCTTCTTCATACTAAACTTTAGATAGATTGAAATTTTTTTCTTAAATTGTGATAGAATGTAAAAAAGTTTTATTGATTTTCAATAGAATAGATTGATTTACGAATCATACAACGATGAACATTGGTGGTAAGAATTGATATCTTTATGAAATAATATTTTTTATAAATTCTGCACAGACAACATTTATAGTGTTAAGAACTTTATTTTAAACGTATGACTTCATAATGAATCAGTCGTTGTCAGTTATTGATAAAAAAAAACAAATTCATATTCGTGGAAAACATTCAACATCTTGCTTATTGATAATTTGAATATTTAATTGAAACAGTAATCTGTCAATATGGCATAATTTTATAAGTTTGAAAATTTAATTACCGACCAGACCACCTAAGATAAATTTTACAAATATTGTAGGATAAATACAAACTATAATTCTTGTTTCTTTTCTGAATTACAAAATTCCTGCTGCGTTTTAAACCAGATGGAATAAAATGATGATTTTAAATTTGTTTTAGTCGACACCCTTGAATGTGAGTAATTCTAAAGTGGGTTGCTCACTTCTATACACTGATTAATACCGTTACAATTTTAGATTTAAGATTTTGTTTTTAATGAATAATACAGAAATGTATTCTTTAAACTCAATTATTTTTAAGAGGTACCTCAAACCGATCTGAAGTTTATGAGTTTATACGCAAACAGTTACATAGTACCGGATTCTTAGATGAAAAGATGGCGATTCTCAATAGCGAAACCTTTATTATTTATGTTAATTAATTGGAGGATTGGTGGATTTTTTGAATTAGTTTCACCTCCTTCCCGCAAATACTAATTTCTTGTATTCATTTGATCTGACTCCAATCTATCCTAGATTATAAACTATATCAAATGACCTCATAAACTTACATTGTTGAGTGAATTATTCATCACACATCTCTCTGCTGAGAAGCTGAAGGGTTTTCGTACTTTCTTCTCTATTTCGGAGAAAGGGACGGCTGTTAATTACTACGAAATTTGTACACTGAGTATATCAGATGAAGAAAAGCAATTTTCTGAAAGCAAAACTATTAGTATGCGTTCATGAATGCATATGGAAAAAGCTAAGCGGGAAGATTTGATCAATATTTTTAAAAAATGGGTATTTTATTGTAATAATGAATATTTTTTATTGAGACTTTTATACTGACACACATATATTTAGCTTCGTCAACACTCACATGTAATCTTAATTTCGTTTTATGCATGTATGCATACTAGTAAGCATGTTTACTTCCGTTATCTGTAGCGCTGTCATGACTTACAAGCATAGTTAGTGTGTTACCGAACTCCAAAGTTTTATGTCATCACGAGATGTTTATTTGGTTTTCTACTGTTCAATATTAGCACTTATCTTACTCACTGTTAGTACAATTCTCATCCAGCTTTTATTGACCACCATAAATCAACACAATTTATGCGTAATAGATAAGGGTTATATTTTGTCATCGGTGATTGTTATTAAAGTGTAGTCAACAACGGTCTAAATTATATCGAGGATAACTGAAAGATTATCAATGTATTAAAAATAACTTGTTCGATTTTAAGAGTAATTTGAGTCCTATATGTATCCGTGTGTGCACAGATCATTATAAAAGTGTTAGACCTTGCATCGTTTAAATTAAATATACTATCGGTTCATTAATCTGTAGTAGAAATAACAGATATTATGTTCATCATTGCATTCTTTGTTTGAAAACGTGTGTTTAATATACAAACTGAAACAGTAGATGATGATTATCATACTATTCTATTAGTTAAACAATTGTTTAATCATGTCTTATTCATAATCTGTAACTTATTCATAACAAATATTTGACAAGATTTTGACTTCATCGATCACAGCAATGCAGGTGAACATATCATTAGAGTAATAGTAATAATAATAATGATTCTAGTCAGTTTTCATATGGTAGAATTGTTCTCCTAACAAGGAATTTGTCATTTAAAAAGAAACATTTACTAATTCTAACCAAGTATTTGTTTGCAATATGTAGAAATCAATATCTTATCTCATAAAATATATTTTTATAGATGAATAAATGATAATGTAAAATGCATTCACTGTAACTTGAAAAAGTCTTTTTCTTTTCCCTGATATATACATCGTTAATCGAACACGGGATGTCAAATTTAATAGGTAAATTATTGACAATGTGAGTATGATGGTTATTGTAGACTCATGGGAAAAGAAAGGTATTGAAGAATAAATCTAATTTCTTTTTACGATTCTCATGATGTTGCACGTCAGTTGTTATTAATTCTCTAGACGTAATAAATTTGACGTTTTCATGAATTAACTATGTTTGTTGATTATGCTAATTATACACAAGATTTAAGCGTTGAATATTCCTATCTCAGATAATTTTTGCATTCTGGAATAAAACACTGTCTAGTATTATACCTTATTAACATCAAGACATAAATATGTTGGAAAAATAAAATAACCGGCTCAATAAATTTTTTTCGGTAATTTGAGGCAAGCGACTTTCAGTGGAATTCAGGATGTAAGATTCTCTCTAGTTAAGACTTCTGTATTGTATATTCCGGTGTCTAGCTGATCTCAAAATCTCATATCCTGTTTGCGTATTTACAGGATTACTGTCCTAATTGAATGAGTATCATCAACTTTAACGATTCTGTTATAAACACTATTTCAAAAAATTCTATGTACGAAATTTGTTATGACCTTGATTGGCTCACTAGTTCTGACTTTTCATATGTAGAGAGATTCGTCTCAGGCTATTCAGTAAATTCAACCAGTAGGCAATCGATCTTTAGCTGCTCAGTGACTATTGACTGCTTGAAAAGAGGAAAAAGAAAGGACTATGGCTAAAACCTCTTTATTTGATTGTGAATTGAGCAGCTCAAAACATCCAAATATGTGGATAGACTGAAAACAGCCTACACTAAATGAAGAACATATAAAACATACAAATAAAAAGGAACTCACACTACAAAGTAGGATATCGTAATCGTGTTTAAATTACAGTAAATAAAAAAAAACGCAAATCTAACGACAGTTTTGATTTCAATTAAAACATGATCAAATTTATAATTCAATCATGTAAACTAAATTTATTAGTTATCATAGATTATGATATGAATGAATTGATGTCATAAAGGAACTACTTTTCATAAAATACTATTTATGCTTTATTTTTCTCTTCTCCCGGTAAAATGTGCCAGTGGTAGTGAATTTCCCTTGCATTATCTGATAACTAATAATCAATAGATTTATCATAGTGTAATGCAATTGCTTCCATCCACTGAAAAGATGTTGCTTAAACTTATCACACCTTAAACCTTATATTTTGATACTGATAAAATATTACGATTGTTATTAAAAAAATAATCTGCTAAATTAATCTCAAATGATTTTGTATACAAATCAAGTCTATTTTATTATTAATAACCAGTTCAATTCATGCTCGTAGGCTTTTGAATTCATGTCATTAGATTTATCGAAATGATATAAAAAAACAACAGACAATTGAACATTAATTAATGAATATTTTGATCAGATCAAAATGCTTTTCTGTTAATAATAATAATAACAGTTAGATGACAATCATTAATTAAGAATTTTGTTTATAGAACAATCATTTTAGTCAACTAGTACAATTTAAACTAAAATATGAAATTTATTTAGGTAGTATACATGATTCATGTTAAGAGAAATGTCATTGATTCGAAATGCCATTGTTAATATTAAATATTAAGTCTTTGGTTCTATATACTGATGTCATAAAAATTGGTAAAACACTTCATAATAATGAAATGATGCCCAACTGCCAAATCAATCATAATTAATATAGTGAGTTTAGTTTTCTTTTTTGATTCACATTTAAAATAACTCAACATGGAACCATTGTAGAGTTACTGCCAATCCAGATCTAGAATAAAAAAAAGATAATTGGGTATGAGATTTACAACCTCAACTCATGGAAAACAAACTTGCTATAAAACGTTATACAGAAATGGAAAATAGCAAGCCAAATAACAAATCACCCCAAGAATCGGAGGCAGACATGAATAGCAATTAAGAGCTAACGGACAAGAAATCCTAGTACAGACTAGTTTGGAGATATCCGGTTGGAAGCCGTTGCTTCATGACGGGCAATAAGCAATGGTAAGTAAAATTTTAAAATGGAATACTAAACACTACACACTGAGTTTGTGTCAAAATAACTGAATGTAATGTGAACATTTCTTAGAAGATTTATCAATAAGAGTATTTTTCGGCAATTGAATATGATAAAAAATAACGAGTTGAATGCAAATGTTTTAAAGAAACTCTTACTGTTTATTTAGAGATTTAGTTATACTCAAACCATAAAAGTGATCCATTTTCAAATGAATATCCTTATAATTTAATGCTATTCAAAATTACTTTCCTAACTGTATCGAAACAATGTATATGTATTGTAACAACCAAATAAAACTCTAGTTAGTATCACTTGACTTGCATTAATTTATAATCAAATAGTTTTTTCAAAGTATTTTATTGCAAGCTACTAGTTGATGATGCAAAAATTAAAAATAATAACCACAGTTTTATTGGGATTTTGACAATAAAATGGTAATTGTTTTGTTGAAATTCGATTCTCAAAACGAACGCTTAAACATTTGAAAAATCCAATGGATACTCTACTATCAATCAATTGGGATTTCGGATAAAAAGTAATTTTTATGGCTTATGCTATAAATTGCACTTGGAGAGTTATTAGAAACTAGGAATAAGTGAACAGTTGTTTGTCTGATTGTGAGACATATTGTCAGTATACATCTATAAACTAGTAAGTAGGTTGATAAGCATTTAAGCTTTAAGCCACTAGTCGTGAATCAAGTGGTTTGCGTTATTAGTGTATAACTGCCTCATACTCGGCGAGGCAGAGTTCCAGTCAGCAGGAATAAGAGCTGTAAACTGGTGAATCACGACTCATTATTTAGTCGGTTGAGTCTGGATTTGATCTTCAATGGAGTTACGAACCTGAACTTCTATGCCTCCTAACTTTCAATAAGTAATATAAACAAGGAATTAGACGACTTTCTCTCCTCTCCTACAGTAATGAAAAAGGATAAATTTTCCCTTACTCTTGATTCCTTTTTGACAAAGTTTTCAGATATTATTTGCGAAGACATAATTTTTATTGGTTAGTGGGTTGTGTGTATTTAGTCATTTAGTCACTAAATTAAATGTTCCTCATTTAAGGATACAAATAGATTTGAATATGTGTTAGTTCGTAGAAAACAAGTGTTAGGTTAGAATGCATTGTAAAAGATGTTTAACTGGTTCATCATTAGCACGATAAGTCACAAAATTATTGCGTTTTTCAAATCTAAACGTTCACTATAAATCTTCATTGCGAAACCAAATAAATGTTAACAACTGTTTGTCAAAAACAGTGTAAAACGTTCGCTGTCTTATTAGCCAATGATCAAATTAGAATTTTACTGATTTTCTAAAACATTTATTTGTGTGCTTTTAAAAATTGACAGAAAAACTGCAGATAACACCGTGTAACAATTAGAGTAACATGTTTTATATTGTTCTTTTGGTTTCACATCCAATCGATTGATCATTTGTTCATGTCCAAATACTTGCTGATATCCAAATCCATTCTTCGTCACTGTACGCTTATGCAAAGTGCTATCAGCAAAGATAAATTGTCATTATGTGACAACAAAATGCAGTCGGAGGTTATAAAGATTCTCATATTTAAACTAAATAACTGAACTTGTGTAAATCGAAAGCTACTGATGCAGAGGCTGCTTTACGCTTGTCGTCTTCCCCGGTATTTGTTGTTGTTCGTGGTATCGAAAAGCTAGATCATTTGAGACCGTAGAAAAGTATCCTGACATTCCACTGTATTCCCAGCTTCCCGGAAGATGTTAAAGTCTTCATAATGCATTCGATAAACAGCAGCGAGCATAAGCAACCTTATGTGACAGTGGTCGTCTTTACTAGCAATGAATCTGTGAGCTGCCTTCAAACATGATTTCGCGATGTAGTTCATCGTAATAATTCGGTATGGTATTGAATATCTTGTCAGGTAGAACGTATTGTCCAGTATGAATTCTAAAATATTAACATGAACAGCCAACAGTAAAATTTGAACCTATCATAAAGGTTTCGAAAATTAAATTACACTTTAAATTTCTACCATAACTACTCTCACTAACTATTCACAACTAAATTTGGCCCAAATTAAAAAACATTCGAGAGCTTAATATATGATTTACTTCATGAAAATGCATCTGAGTTCAGGATACCTTGATGATACTACACGATTATTCTGCTTATTAAAACAATTATGATTCCTTTGTATTGACCGTTTAAAAATAATTAAACCCGTTAGGCGTATTCGAATCCAGTGAGAGTTTACTCAAAGTTAACGCAAAGCCACTATCAGTTTATAATAGGACTTGAATATTGGTTATCCATGAAATCCCAGACGCCTTTTTCGTCCAGCTCCAAAGATTTAGACAGTCAGTACTATTGAAACAAAACTCATCCTATTGCATACACCAATTGCTATTCGAACTCAGTGACTAACTGGATAATGCAATATCCCTTGAAACGAGTGGTAATAGGTTCGTTTCATGGTGTGGATATCAACACTGTAGTGCATATTCATCCAGCTAATAAGTCTGCAATAGGATGACAAGTCAGACGTGGATTGTACCTCTTTTCAGTAGTCAAATTTGCTTTTAATACTAAGAAAATTATTTTGGCCTGGAAATCATTTTAGTCACAGACCAACATTTTTTAACACTCTGAGAAAAACCAAGTAGTCATGTTTTAGTATGGAATGTTCAAATCTTACTCGTAGTTCATGAACTGTACACTTCTTATGAAACATATACTTTCTTGAGTATTCATCAGATGAATTTAAAGATACAAATCAGACATTTTTAGTACTCTCAGCATTTTGCAAATACTTTCTTTTAAAGCTTTTAGCGGTAATTAATATTTCATAAATCTTTCGATTAGGGAAGGTATGAAATGAATTATGAAAGCGAAAATAAATCTTGAGACAAACATAAAGTAATCAACTGGTCGGGAAAACATTTTTGCAAGTTTCCATTTTCCATTTCTCGCTGACAGATTATAGCAATTCAGTGAATTCAAGCGAATGACGAAAATAGAATACTGCTGTTAGGCTACTTGAATTTTTTTTATTTATTTACATACAGACGTGTGGTACATCCAGTTTTTTAATAGATATCATACTTCAATAACTTATTATCTCACCTAAATGAATTATTCAGTCAACAATCAATTTAGACAAAACTATTTTAAACACAATTTCGAAGAAAAATGAAGAGAAAAGACATTATTATGATACAGTTTTCTGATTGGTGTACACTTTAAGTAATTCACTACCAATCGATGTACAATACGATTAAAAGCTCCCATGGAAATTCAGCTTATGGTT
This sequence comes from Schistosoma turkestanicum, assembly GCA_944470395.2. NCBI lineage: Eukaryota > Metazoa > Platyhelminthes > Trematoda > Strigeidida > Schistosomatidae > Schistosoma > Schistosoma turkestanicum. The sequence goes on from OX103975.1 coordinate 9,580,818, forward strand.
TCGAATAGTTAACTGATTCCACTTATTATAGGACTTGTATTATGATAATTATTTTTGTGTTTAGAAAATAAGATGATTCTTGAGACTTTTTATAAATAATTACATAAAGTGTATAACACTTGTTGTTGTTGTAAACGTGACGTAACGTCTTCCATTTATTTATCATCATAGTTAACCACGAATGGATGCTGCCTGTCTGGGATGGCTAAGCTGGTCGAGTCTGGCTCTGTCGGGCTTGGCTGCGTCGGCTGGCGACGTCCCGGCTCGTTGGTGGGCTGTTGAGTGGTACTGGCCGGTTTTAATAAGTGTCGCAGATGGGGAGCTTTCGTGTGTGCATAGATGATTACGTTGCATAAATGGAGCCTTTTGGGAGTTGTGGTGGCGACTACTTCTTCTTGATCTCCCTAGGCAAAGTGGATTTGTCTACACCGCTGCTGCCATAAGTCGTTCCGAATGCTTAGGATACCGTGCCTTGCATGGTCCAGAATAATGGTACGTGTTCATGGCCGCGAGGCCGTGGGTGCGAGTTCGCCACTCTGGGGGATTATGACTGAACAACTTTAAGTCTGAATCCTGTCCATCTAGCTTACGTAAATTGAAATAATGGTTTCAGGACTTTTCCTCTATCATTTTAATAGTAGGACCAATTGATATGAAAAGCCATGTAGTCTTACAGCTTTCTCGAAAGAGGACCTGGACGATTCGTTCCAGGAAATAACCACAAAGATCCTGGAATACGAACATCCGACCCTATGCGGTTGTCCCTAACACTCCATACCTCTGTATAGCGTGTCAACTGGCGTCGAAGCCCCATAAACAAGGGTCTCGAGTTAGGCGGATGGGATCCTGTGCCGAACTGGCACTTGATAGCACATGATGTCTTCACATCCTTATGTGGTGGGATTAGCTCAGCTTTGCTGAGTGCTTGCGTTCAGTCGAATACATGAAGTCGACACCATAAGAATGTGTGCGTTCTATCTGACCTTGTGAGACGAACTCGATCCTTGGCATTATGTAGGGTATTGAGGACTGTGTTCGATTGTATAAGCATGAGACAGTTAGAAGCCAGTTGGTTAAGATGGCTGCTGGGTGGCTCGGTAATCTTCACAGGGTGCCAGATCTTGCTGCCTTTGCCAACTGGAGAGTGTAGGTAGTAGATTGGCTGGAGGAATTAGGTTGATTCATAGGCATCCGTGCGACTGTGACTGTTCGTGCGTACACTGACTGGCTTGAGTGAGAATCTAGATAACATGTGCGTTCCCTCCGGGGCAAGTTTGATCGTGTTCCGGCATTCGTGTGAAGCCTTGTGTAGTGCAAATAGCAGCAATGTGCATGTGCTGCAGGCATGCAAGTTCTAAAAGTTGACTGATTTCACCTTTTACATGATTTGTAAGATGATAAATGTTTTTGTATTTAGATAATGAGCTGATTTCCGAGACTTCTGTCAACGAGTGTATAACGCTTATTTCATGGAAGTAAAGTAACGTCTTTCATTCATTCATTATCAAAGCTCTACTTAGTTATTTTTCTCATGCCTGTACCCTCCAGTGGAGCATATGCCGCCGACAAGTTTGCTCCAACATACACTGTCCTCGGCCTCGGTTTCCAGTTCTGTACAATTTTTGTTCCTCTCGTATCTGTCTACATGTTTCGGCGTACTGTGTTTCTTGGCCCTTGTGTTTTCCTTTTACATTGAGGAATCCAAATAAAGGCATATCTTGTAACGCAGTTAGGTGTTTTCCGCAATGTATGCTCTATACACTTCCAGCGCTTGTTCCTGATTTCTTCCAACAATCGAATGTGGTTTGTATTTTCCCATAGTAGGTTCTTGTTGATGGTGTGGCCAACGAATCTGAAGTTGTTTGCACAGACAATTGATAATCAATTGTTGAATCTTCTGGATGATGGATTTGATAGTTTTCCAGGTATCCGTCCTATATAGCGGAACTGTCTTGACATTTCTATTGAAAATCCTGATTTTGATGTTGGTTGATATTTGTTTCGAGTTCCAGATATTTTTCAACTGTAGAAATGCTGTCCTTACATTTCCAATCCTCACCTTAACATCTGAATCAGATCCACCCTGCTCACCAATGATGCTGCCCAGCTATGTTAAAGCATTTAAGTCCCCCAAGGTAGTTCCAGCAAGTGTGATTTGGTTGACGCATGTTGTGTTACATCGCAGAATCTTGATTTCCCTTGGTGTATGTTGACATCTGTTGCTGTTGAGGCTGCTGTCACACTGGTCGTCTTCTCTTTCATTTGTTGTTGCATGTGCGATGAAAGGGTCAGATCATCTGCGAAGTCCAATTCGTTCAGCTGCGTCTCAGTTGTTTATTGTATACCGTGCTTCCCACCCACCCAGATATTGATGTCTTCATAATTAAGTCGATCACCAGGAGGAAGAGGAGTGGTGAGAGAAAGCAACCATTTCTAGCACCGCCCTTCACTTCATACATGTCTGTCAGCAGTCCTCCGTGCACGATTTTGCAGTTTAATCCATCATATAAACTCCATATAATGTTAACTATCTTCTCAGGCACAACGCAGTGTTGAGGATGCTTCCATAGTGTTGTCCTGTTCACGCTGTCGAATGCTTCTCGTAGTCGATGAAGTTGGTGTAGAGTGGTGAGTTCCATTCAAATGATTGTCTCACAATGATCCGTAATGTTGCGATGTCGTCGGCACACGATCGATATTTATGGAATCCAGCTTGCGCCATTGCTTTCTCTACTCTTGTTCGGCTGATGTTGATTTCTGCCTTCTTGTTCCGCCCTTCTTGAATCGTATCCAGCGTAACAAAAATGATCCATTAGTTTTGATGGTACTTCCTGTAGTCCAGATGCTCGTGATATGTTGAAGTGATTGATTCCTTGATCCCTTTCCAATCGTTCTCGATTATTGTTTCCTCTCCATTGAGTATATACTGCAGGGCCTGGAACCTATTACTGAGGGCTATCTTGAATTCTTTGAGTTTTACGGTATCCCGAAGAAAGGCCGAATCAAACTTTTGACATGTTGCCCACCCAGTTGTCCAGTGTTTCTTGAGTTTAAATTTCATTTTGGTGACCAGCAATTGGTGATCTGAGGCTATATCAGCTTCTCTCTTGGTTCACACGTTCTCCATATGCCTTCTGAAATTTCTGTTGATACAGATATGATCAATTTGCTTCTTAGTAGTGTGATCCAGCGAAATCCATGCAACTTTGTGTATGTGCTTGTGTGGAATATTGTGACACCGATTACCGGTTTGTTGAAGGAACATAGGTTTGCGAATGTCTCACCGGTTTCGTTTCTTTCTCCGAGTTCATGTCAACCCATAATGCCTTCATATACAGTGTTGTCCATGACAACCTTGGCATTTAGGTCTTCCATTAGAATGGTCGAGTACTTCGTTTATCTGTAACATCTTCATTTTTATCGCTGTTCGGCGCAAATCACTGGATGGTGTTTATTGTAATGTCCTCTTTCTTTGTTTTGAAGGATGTTTTGATGATCATATGTCCATGAGATTCCCGTCTTATACGTGCCTTTGGTGTGTGAGTCTTGTTCGTGAGACGTCATAACTCTTCTGAATGAAGACCCAATTCCCAGCGCAGAGTAAAAATGGTTTGAATTAATTTTTCTGGTTAGTTTTTTTAGCAAGTTAGTTTTCTACGGGAAGGGGTCAGCAACCCCATGCTCAACCCTCCTTCTTTATCCGGTCTTGGGACTGGTAGTAGTTCCAGAGGGGGTTCCCGGCAGAGCTTTTACGTTTTTACTGATGGCCTGAGTTTATTAGTACTATGAACAGTAAGTTCTGTCTTGGAATAAATTATAATTTATAATTTTATTTTATAATTTTTAAAAACTCTCTAAGGATTTCTCTTGAAGATAATTCTCAGAATAATATCACTGAGAAATGAAGAGAGATTATAAGATTGTTTTAGCTTTTGCAAACAATAATAAACATATTTTTAATCGATTAACTAGAAAATAAACAAACTTCTTATTAAATCCTGTGATTAAAGTTTAATTTTCTGTCAGATAAAGCATTTGACCACCTGTCCATTAAAAGTTTGATGTTTATTTACCGTTTCTTTGATCAATATTGAACCATAATTAGATCGATTTGATATGCACAACATGTGTTTCTAATCTATAGTTTTATATCCAATAAGATAATAACATCCGATCTTTGAGCCCACCTCTTCAAATGCCAACGAGTTATACTCAAACACTAGTAGCATGTTTATAACCATTACACATGTTAGTAACTATTTGATTTTAGTATTTCAATAGATAACCTTTTATTGGTAGTCTTTGGTTTCACGTTTCAGTGTAAACATCTACACTGAGTTTCAAATAAAGCCAGGTATCGGAAGAAATAGACAATATTTCATTCTACACAACTATAAGCAGTCATACTCAGTGAATCCGAAGTAGAAAACATTAAGAGAAAATGAAACCACATGTTTAATAACCAGTTGATTGTGCCTGTTTCTTCATGCTCAGTGGTTAGTCATAGTTATCTTCCACTACTCTATTTCAAGATCATAAACCGGACGAAACACTTATCTTGCTGTGTATGCATCATTAATCACATCATTAGTAATTATATTGAGAATCCCATCTTAGTCTATACTTGTGATAATAATGATTGGTCATGCATGTATTCATAAGTGTAATCACTGAAATACTTTAAACTAGAAAGAAAAATAGATATGTCTATTAAATAATTTATGCAATCACATTGTTACTCTTGCTTCATTTCATCTCATATTCTTATGCTTAAATGATGATTCGAAACAATTTCGTACTTTTCAACTCATTTACTAAGTTTATAGAAATAATTATAATATAAAGCAATTTATGAGAAGTAGTCTTGATTTGATTAATTAAATGTTAACTAAATATCTCAGTGTAAAAGCATAATATTGATATGTTCTATCACAAAGATGTAATTTGCAATTAATTTTTTTTTTCATAACTTACCAGAAAGTTAGGTTTTCTTTCAAAAATTAATTAGGAAGAATAAAGAAATTTCGCCTGACTAAAATAAATTAACTAAGATGTTTTGAATGTTAACAATTTTCGAATGAATTATAATTATCTAAACGAAACTTTGTTCAAATAATACTCCCAACAAGATGGAACACTAACACTGATATTAGATAATCATGGATTTAAAAGAAAATTTACCCATCACAGTAAGGTATCCTACCTGTTTATCAAAAACATACTGTATAGTCAATTCAAAAATTCACTTCCAGCCACACAACAATCTCTCATCGAGCTTGGAATAGGTCAGATGTCATGTAAAATATGCGTTTCTAGAAAGTATACAAAGGAAAGCAAGAGATAAAATGTTGAATAACACTAATTAAGAATATGACAGTTAACCCATTATTGTATTATTGAAAGTTCAAATTGCATAGATATTCAAAGCTAAAAGTTACGAAATATTTTCGAATTCTACTGACTTTATTATTTAATCAATAAACAATATAATATGAGTTAATACTTCATGAAAATCCGTATCGATTCTTCAGTCAACCGAAGGTATGGCAATTACTAGCATGCTTAAGCAAATATATTAGTGTTTAATTTTCGTTGATCAGCATCATTCGGAATATTTTAGTACGATGCTAATCATCAGTTCACGTAAATGACCCTCTCAAAGGACTGTCAAGTTTGCGGGAAGGATTACCACTAGTATCAATAATTGAAAATATGACACGTTCTTCATGCAGTTTTGGTACTGAGAACTGCTACATTTCTTGCATATTTACAATACACAAGTCACTATTTCGTACTAGAACTTCAGTAGCACTTCAAAATAAGTTACTTCTGAGCTGTTTGCCATAGTTTATTTGCCTCACTGTTTCACTGGTTTTCAATAGTAGACCAAATGAGATTATTCTGTGACAAATACAATCTCGAAATCAGAATAATGTGCTCAATAACACGTTGAACTGAATGTCTTAGGAATGGTGAAACAAAGATTTCCAATTCAGCATTTTTATCTTATTTATTTACTTATTTTTGATCTCAATGTTAGCATTGACAATGACGTAGTAAAACTAACGACATAGTTTACTAAGTAGACTGTTATTCATAGATAAAATGTTTGCAGAACCTAGGCAACTGACACGTGATTCATGTTTTCCGGAGAATAAATAAAGCACTTATCTAAACAACGAACCTTTAACCATAGAAATAAATAAAATAGATAGTGAATATATTATTTATCTACTGTATAGTAGTAATTTACTTGAAATACTAGCAAAACACGTTTCAAAGGAAAAAAACATTGATGTAAATTAATTGGCCAGTTAATTGTTATCTAGTTTTTATTAATATGAAGATTTGTTAAAACTACTAAATATTACTGATAGTTTAGATGAAGTGAGTGAGTGAGTGAACACTTTCAAGGTGTCTGAAACCAGGAAGAAATAATTGTCCAATGCTGATTAATTTCTACTGACTATCTTTGATCACATTATATTTTTTTTAATAAGACAAATAATTAGATTACTTTGTTTTTTGTTTTAAAAAAAAATGGACAATAAATTTTTGGTAAATTTTAGTCTATGCAAAATAAAAAACACTGTAATAATTTAAATAGAAATGAGTCTCTAGATCACATAATAAATTTATTATGAGTTATGCAAATATTTTCAATAAACCAATTTCAAATAAACGTGATTATCTCATGTTATCTTTGTGTGACATGGAAAATAAAATCTTCTTATCTGATTCTTTCAAATAGATCGACATAAAATTCATGTCTTTTTTTTTAATGATTTCGAATCATGACATATTCGGCCTAGTTTTTACATAAACAGAACATTACAATATGCATGGTTGTTTCTGGCCTTAACCTTATCTCGAACTTTACACCATAGATGTATTGATCAATTGTCTATTGAAATTGTCAATACAAGCTACCAACTCCAAAAGTGCACATTATTAACCCATTTAAAAACGCTCATCTTCAAGAACTTATTTTTCACAATGCATATAGTTTGTAAACAAATGTATATGAGGTTTTATTGTATTGCATGAAATGATTTGAGCTTTTCGTATAATCATCAGCAGAACACAAATCCTCTTAGTGAATCCAAAAATGCTGACCCCATGGACTGTTCATTCATTTCTATTAAAGAAATAATTTCATCTTAAGTTACATCAACATTTTTGCAGTCACTTGTGTTAGCATATTGGACATTGGCTGAATTACATGAATTGCAGTACAATTATAGTAAATTTTAAAAGTTCAAAACAATAAAAATATACTGGTTTATGCACATTTGAAGTGTTGAAATGTAGATCATATGTCTTTGATACATTTAAATCCAAAATTTCAATCAATTTTCTTAGGAAATTCTCTTTAATGTTATTTATTAATCACAAGAGAAGAATTTCAGTCAATAGATCAGTCTCCCACTGAGATCAAAAATCATTCTACGTGTTACACAACTAATGACAATTTGGAATCATTGGATGCCCATTTGATCCTAGTGAAATAAACATTCTCGTAATTTATGAATAATAATTGTGCACACAACTTTGTGAATTCATTGAAGTTAAACAAGTACACCAGTGGATATTTGTCTGGTGATCTACAAGTTACAATAATTATAATCAACATTCACATCTATAATTGAATACATACATAAAACCTATTCTTTTATATTAGTTTCGATTAAATCTTGTCTTTTTTTTAAATTAGGTTCATTTTAATTCATTATAAATGTAAAAAGTGTTAGTTCATCGAAATTAGTTCAATTATAGTGCATGTTTCTTTTGAACAATCTTCTCTTTCATATTCTTCAACGTAAACCTTTTCTCTAACACTTTTTTTTCAGACAGAAAACATATAATATAGAATTATTATATGAATCAAATTTTCACTTGTAACTCACAAGTCAATTGTTGTCAATCAATGATGATACATTGTAAATTATAAACTTTATTCATCTGGGAAAAAGTGTTTGAGCATTACAAATACAAATTATTGATGATTATACAATTTCATATTGAATTAATCTTTACAGATATCAATTGTCATTTATGGCCAAATATTTATTACTGTATAAATGAACACAATTATACATTATGGTGCAGCTTATCATGAAGAGCTTTACCAGTTTCGTTTACCTTAACCTTTATCCACACTATTAAGTGATATTACGGGGCTTCAAACGAGCACAAAGCACAATGATCTGAATATATCTCAACGATGCGATACCGAGGATTTCTTATGTGTAACCACATTATATCTTAATCAAAAGAACTCGATCAGCAATCAAAAGAATAGACAAGCATAAGGTTGATCACTGACTAGTGATACATCTATTGCAAATAAGTTTTATTTACCGGAAGTGTATTAACCAAGCGCTTTGTTGTGGCCCGTGACTTGATTCCAGTTTGATCGAACGATTAGGTAGGCAAACAAATTAATCTTTCCTTCAATTTCCGTATATCATACTTACGCGAACCCCGTTTGTGTGATGGCGGCAATAAGAAGCCGAATACGGTTTTGTCGGTGAATTCACTTCATGCAGCTGTTCAAGGTGAGTGAGCCAACTGAATGTGACGAGACAGAAATGAGTAATTAATTTGCAGGCAAACTAGAACAAGGCTTGTGGGCCGAACATTGGTAAATTCTGGGAGATTTGATAAAGCTGATATTAATGAGTTTTCAGAGGGGTTTTTTATCTAATAACTCTACAGTCTATTTTTTGAACATTTTGCGAACATTGATCTACAGCTTTAAAAATATGCAAATCTTTAGTTCTTTTATAAAAATTAAACGAAGCTCACAAATCATATTTTATTACGAGATCGACTAAAATTGGTGCAACAAATAACGTTGAATACTTTATCACTGAGTTTATACAAACTCTGAACGGCACAACAATAATAGTCTAATAAACTAATGATATTTCAGAGGGTGATATTTCCTATATGAGTTTGGAGGCACCCGAAAGAAAATTAACTTTACCTTGGTTTGTATCAGTTGAGGTTAATTAACAAGGTGTACTGGTAATCTTGAAAATGTAATGCTTCTTATATGATCCCAGTTCTAGATCGTCGGTCTTATAGTCTATTTTGTTGCTACAGAATCCGATTTTTCAACAAAAATGTTTATATTAAATGATCTTTGAGTACCAGTCAGTATTAAACCTCAGAAAGAGAATCAGCTCTATCCAGACTATTTCTTCTTGACTAGACCTAAGTAGAACGAATATTAACTTAAGAGGGGTTTCCTGTTGGTTACCACCAACCACTTTATACTCTATGGTTAGATGAGCACCACTTAAAAGGCATACATCCATATAGGCTACCACCCACTTAACATTATTGTTTCAGAATAATGAATATACATACATTGTCATCACACTGACAATATATATATAAATCAGATCCTCATGATTTCAACGTAAACTGGCTAGAAATTATTTATTCCATTACAATAAATTTTAAACCTTTTCTTAAATGACAAAGTTTGTTGTAACAGACTTGATATTTTTTTTCAACGGTTTTCGACATACACAAGAGTATCGAAAAGCTTTTTCTCTAATATACATATTTTTTTTGTAGATAATTTGCAAAATAATTAGGCAAATGCTAAAATTATTGCAAACATGTTATCACTTAACAATGTGATCATATACAAAAAAAGGTTTTCGTTTAAAATCAGCCACCACTCATGACGTAATCACATGTAATCCGCGTAACAGTTACGTGCTTATTATACTGTTTAAACAGTGAGTATTATTTTTTGTTTCTTAACTTATTTGACGTGCTAAAATTTTCATTATTTATGTTTTGATGAATTGTTTTCAGTGCATAGGTACCACCAGTATAACACATATATATATATATCATATCACAGCCAAATTGAACAATATTTATCAGTTTCATATGCATAGTTTTATTTATTATTTTGAAAAGAGCATGAATAAAGATTTGAGCAAAAAATATCATGAATTTATTGTATTACGTTCGGTTGATGTGAGCTGCTTACAAACTAGAAGTATTTGATCATTATCAATACAAACTGTTTTGCAATAATTTACTTGAATAAGTTTTAGTTGAATATTGTTTTCACACACACACACACATTAGTAGAGTATGTTAGAAACGTAAATAAATTAAGGAGACGAAATAAAACACTGAAAACTTAGATTGAATAATATTCTCCCATACTAACATTAACAAGAGATCAATCAGCTAGAAATAAGTATTTACGTAATCAACAGACGTTAATAATAAGTAAGAATAAAATGAGTAAAGCTAAGTTATCTAAAATACAATTACTGTTCTGTCAGGAAGTCGAAAAAAGACGTCAAAATGTACTGAATACAAAAAAATAGTTGGACAATATTCACTAATAATGTGACACATATTTTGTTAGCTACGATGAATAGCATTCAGTCTATTTGGCAGACATAACATTTACTATATAGTAGGAAAAGGACAGCTAGAACGCAGCTGGACGTTCTGCACTTCACAGATGACCTGGCTCTTCTATCGTACACGCAACAACAAATGCAAGAAAGGACAACCAGTGTAGCAGCAGCCTCAGCATGAGTAGGTCTCAACATACATAAAGGAAAAAGTAAGATTCTACGATAAAACACAACATGCACCAACCAAATCACGCTTGATGGAGATTCTTTGGAGGACGTTAACACATTTACATATCTGGGCAGCATCATCGACAACCAAGGTGGATCCGACTGAGATGTGGGGGCGCGGATCGGCAAAGCAACGGCTGCATTTCTACAACTGAAAAATATCTGGAACTCCAAACAAATATTAATCAAAACCAAAATCAGGATTTTCAATACAAATGTGAAGACAGTTCTACTGTATGGAGTGGAAACCTGGAGAACTACGAAAGCCATCATCCAGAAGATACAAGTATTTATAAACAGTCGTCTTCGCAAAATACTTCGGAATCGTTGGCCAGACACCATCAGCAACAACTTACTTTGGGAGAGAACAAATCGGATTCCAGTGGAGGAGGAAATCAGGAAGGAACGGTGGAAGTGGATAGGACACACACTGTGAAAAGCACCTAACTGCCTCATGAGACAAGCCCTCACATGGAACCCTGAAGGCGAATGGGAAAGAGGAAGGCCAAGGAACAAATTACACCGAAAAATGGAGAAAGACATGAGAAGAATGAACAAAAATTTGAAGGAACTAGAAAGGAAAGCCCGCGACAGAGTTGGTTGGAGAAAACTGGTGGGCGGCCTATGCTTCATTGAGGGTAACAGGCGTAAGTAAGTAAGTAAGTAAATAGAAAAAGGAAATTTTCCAATTTCGTAGCACTCCATACAACGAACTACATACGGTATAATTCAACGGTCAGCTTATCCAATTGTAAAGAAATGATGTTCTTTTGAATTTCAATTGTTATTTCAGTCGAAACATTATTCTATTCAGTAGAAAGAATGTATGAAGTTGAAAAATTAGGTGATTTGGTGAACGATGAATGATTCCTATGCGAAATACATACCTACATTATGCCGTGGTAAATTAAAATTGACTAGACCTAATAATAATTTGAATATAACCAAATTAAAACGGGTCAGTATTCATCCATTTTAACTTCTAAAGTGATAAAATTCCAAGGCCAAACATTAGGAGACTGAACTCCGTAGCAACGAGCATCTACTCTGCAGGAAAACTATTAATCCTACATAAAACATGTTAAATAGTTCAAACAACGATCGACAAGTAGCCCGTCCGTGTTACAGATAACTGCTTATACAAACTTTATGGATCTGATTTGTTTGGCATTCATCAGTTAAATAATTACACAGATTAATTCACGAATAATCTCGAGTACACAACTATCGGGAACAGGGAAGAACTCAACATCAGTTTCGTCCTTGCATATGAATTTGTGTCGATGCTTATCCACAAACCAACCATACTTGTATATATCTAATTAAAAGTTCAATTTTTAAAGGCAATATTGGCCTTAATAATAAAAAAACGAACCCGACAGTTGATACAAAAGCCTCTTAGCAGAAATGAAATCGATAGAGATGTCGTCTATGATAATAAAGTTTCACTAAAATTCATACAGTAAACTATAATCGAGTTTAGAGAGATGAAGTGAACATAATTGTCTTCGTTCTACTGCACTTTATCCGCAGGTATATCCATATTAGATCCGTAGTAAATATGATATGATTTCAAAGTTGTTTAAATGACTTGTGTTATGCTGACTGATTTAAATTTATTTATTAAACATAATCACTAGTTTACTCTGTATATACCTGTAATCGAAAACCCACTTTTTACTAATCAATTACACTAAACAAAATAGAAAGGAATATTCCAACTGTTTCGAAATTTCTAATTTTAATCGAATTGTGAAGGAGATGTACCTAGTTTGTAACTGAATACTTTTGACTGACAAACAAAACATTCACTAAAAATATTTCTATAACAAGTAAGAAATATTCTCCATGCCATTTTAATGTTTGTTTGTGTTTTTTTTCATTTATGTATTCTCATTTCACTACTGTTGAAAGCACATTATCCAGTAACATTTTATGCATGTGCATTCAACTACCAATGTGACATTGTTGACTACCTAACAATTTTCTTGAAACATTTTCTTTTTAAAAAAAATTATAACACTAAGCTGAATGATGATGCAAAGTGAAAGAAAGTTGAAGAAAGCCAGTCGTTTTATTTTTTCTCTTTAGTCTAAAATACAATCTACCATTGAATGTAAAACTAATCATTTACCTACATTTAAAAATATTATCATTGAAACACAACACTTAAAGAGGAAACGTTTTTTTAAATTTCTTCTTCTTCTTATTATTATTATTATTACGATTATTCTTTTAAGACAGACCATTTAATAAAAAAACAGAGACGTCATTGCTCAGTAATCTAAACGGCTCCATTTTGTGTCATTTTTATTCATCTTCCAAGCAGAAATGATTAAAATAAAATAAAAACTCGATTCATCGAAATATCACATTCTTGCTGACGAAACTTAGCAATATTCTGGAAATTTCGTTGCAAAATTGAATGTGTACATTTCCAAAGAAGATAAGTTTTATTGATTAGACAAAAATCTCATCTCCCCCATCTATTGAAAGAAATATATAAGATTAAGGAAATGTGATGTATTAATACAGAACTCGAAAACTCTATATTCTACCACATTGTTCGAAGAGAAAAATAACAATTGTAACAGTATTACTGTCATTATTATTACTGTTATCATTAGTAGTAGTAGTGTAGTGAATGAGAACACAGGTGGAGGCAACCGAATTGTATTTAACGAATATTACAGAGTTAGTCAGTAAAATCGGAAAACCATATCGTAAATCGTTCATTTGCAAAAGATCAGTTCATCCTATGGAACTGGACTGTTCCTGCTGCCAAACATCAATCCATTGTCACTATTCATGCGTTTCATACAAATTCCATTGTTTTCTAACTCTTCCTTTCTTGATCTTCCCCCCATATTATGCTACCAGACTTTACGTTGACACTCACGCTATATACTACTTATAAGTAGTTCGCAACACAGCACCACAGTAGTAGTAGTAGTAGTAGTAGTAGTAGTAGTAGTAGTAGTAGTAGGCGTATTAGCGGTAATAGTAATAGTTGTCGCTGCTTCAGACATTAAGAATAGAAAACTGACATAATTCAAAATTTTAGCTGAAATATATCGATCATTAAGGAATGTGAAATTGTGCATGATCAGTTTCAATAATGTTTGTTTGTTATTATTGTCATTAACAAACAAATATTATCATTGTTAATGTTTATGCAATTCATGTATTTCCTGCTTGTTTTCAATAAATTCACAATAATTTAGTAAAAAATTCCTTCAAAATGCAACTGGTAAATAATTGTGCAGCAGAAATTAAACAACCTTAATTAGAATTAATGGAATTATTTTAAAAAAAAAATTAAAAACCAGTTTGATTTGGGTGTGCTTCAATTCAATAAATAATAAATAAAATTATTTTATTGTAATTTTTATTTTTATGTAGAAATAAAATTTAATCAAAGGTTTTATCTGAATAAACGCCCCATTGCCTTATAGTTTATCGTGAACCTATTGAGCGATGATTGAAAGTATTTGTAATTTGAAATTAGAATTTATTTGTGTTATGAAACTCTGACTAACTTCTTACACAACATTATCAGCACAAACTGCTCATAGTAACCTATGAGAATTTATCCCCAACTGATTAACAATTTTGTCAACCAATGTACAATTTAACTGATTATCATTCATAACTGTAGAGTGATCACGTTTGCCTGTTTCTTGTGACTGGCATCTTCCCTGACTTATCTTCCAAACACAAAGTCACTCAAATTTTTATTGATCGGTATTCTGACTAAAAATTACAACTGATCGAATGAGGTTAAACTTGTCAGATCTGACGCAGTTGACTGTAATAAAATATGTAAACTAATGGTTATTGTCTCAATGTTGAAAATGTTAAGTGCTCGTTACGAAAACAGAAGGTCCTGGATATACTCATAAATATCCCTATGGATTGTTAAGATGTCCAGTATCTACTCATTTTCACTGGTTGGTTCGAATCATTCACTAATATAAACCATGAACTTTAACATTCTGCAAATATTACTTAGATTAAAATTGTAACAAGCGTAAAATAATGTTTTTATATCATCAACTATGAAAACAAATACATATATTCAAACTAAATTGTGATTTACACTATGCCTTCAAAAGATACAATATTCTGACTAACAGATGTTTCTGTTGTATTGACAGGAAACTAAAAATCGTTTAACTTATTTTTCGACTGATATAAAAAGTAATAACTTGCTTCAGTGCAAAAACAATGATTTGTTGAGTTGTATCGGAGTTTGTATGACGAAGCAGTCATCATTACTGATTAATTTGTCTAGATTGTCTGAATGGGGCTAATGATCTCAAACGGAGACTAAAATGACGTAACTAAGAAAAAGTAAACAGCTCTGTTTTGATTTAAATTGTAATCTACTGTTGATATCTATCTCGTTGTCACTGAAACAGATCTATAGTTATTGATATTTTCATTTACATATCTGTAGCTTGATATGGGAAGTTTTGTAAATAGATTTCATTTATTCTTTTTATCACCCATAATCTAGGTTTTCAGTTTACCACCACACATCTTCATTAATACCAAATAATGTTTCTGGATTATGGAATTATTGGCAGATTTCCAAGTTCATACTACTTATCAACTTACTAACGTTAATCTTTGAATCATAATTATTTTATCACACAAATGGTTCATGAACAACTTAAATCTCATTCATCTTGACTGTTGATGACATTATCAAGCATCGGTCAGCTTAAGATTGCAAGTATGCCTCACTGACAATGGTAAACTACTACAAAATCTAAGCTCGACAGAGTTTTCAGAAAAGTTTATTCACCCATATAACACTGAAAAAAGTTTTCGCTTGATGCGCTATCGTTTGCACTACTAATGACACTGCCAAATCACCAACTAAATTTGATGAGCATCAGACATACTTTTGGACACTATGCATTGATTAATCAGTTTTTAATAAGTATCACATTTGTAGAAAGAAGCTACACTACTTGTTTAGTGTTAAACATGTTTTTATGAACAATCCATCAAACTTGAATCAAATCAATTCATTTAATTGTTTCTACATCCATACATAACGAAATTATAATTTATCATTCAGTCCATAGATTTTTCAATAAGGGTAGGGTTGAATGCATAAAGTTTATCGAAAATAAAATAAAAATGTCTTCCTAATTTATCACTTACAATCCATTTTAATTTTACCTATCTAACAAATAGACTGATATTGTATAACGCTTCTTTTTTCTTACAAAATAAACATGAGCTTTATTAATATTTGTAAGAATTCAGAAAGGATTATTAAAAATGTACTCCTAAACAGTCATTTAATTTCTGTCATGACAAATAAATTGATATGGAAAATTTAACAACCATTGGATCGATTTAATAATCAACTTTACTCCATAAAGGAATTTTATAATGACATAAAATGAAAGCAGCAGCATTTAGTGAAATTGAATAGTCTTCTTCTATTCCATTTTATGAAGATGTCACAATGTTCCTTCATTCAGCGTTTTAATGTAGGCAGTACTTTTCACAAATACACTGTGAAACAAACTTATTGGAAAATTCCAAAACATTAGTTTTTTCATTGAAAACATTTTGGATTAATCATTTAACAAACATTTATGCCAATTAAAAGTTGTGTTTATTTAAACAACCTCAGAATAAGTAAATTGAAATGTCGAAAGTTGTAAACCACAGTTGAAGAGAGTTGACTGGAGACATTGTATACATTTACTAGTCAGTCAGCTCAGTAGTAATGTTTCAAACTGTGAGACTGGGTGAACAAGATGAACACACTTCCAGATTGTTAGTAGAATTCGACTTCAAGTGCTAGCTAGCCTCAAACCTAGTTCCATGGTTTTAAAGATGCTACCTTAAGACCACCAAACATGCTAATATAACGTGTGTGACACTGAGTCACTCAGACCAGTATTGGTTGTGTCCAATCCCAGTGGCCACAGCATTGTCATCATTGTCGAGCTTCAGTTCCAACAACTAAATTTCAACTCGTTCGTAGTTTAACTTTCTTGGCACTCAAAGTCATATGGAATAACTATCTTACACTAAAAACAGTCGAATTCGTTCAGTCACAATCTCTTTGTAGTATGTCAATAGTTAGTTATGAAACTAGTCACTAGCGAATGAACGATTATGATCAGACTGAGACGATTGCACAGATGAAATATCTAGTGTTTGCACTTCCGACAAGTAAATATCTGTTTTCAAAGTTTATTTAACAGGATTAAAGGTGAAAAATTATTTTCAAGCAAAGCAGGGCATAAAGTGAGACTTATATACTAAAATTTGAGTTACGTAGAATCGTAATGCATTACGTCATATATTTTCTTTCGACAAGACGCAAATATAAATATTTAATTGAAAGATATTAAACTATTATGTTATACATTTTCTTCGATTTGTGAATCAAAACAAAATAGCATTTTGAACAGTTTCATACATGCGAAAAATTTTTTATATCTGAATCAAATTATTTCGTTTTAAAAGAAAATGATTGAAATAAATAACCATATTCTGTTAACTGCTTTATTCATAATAAAAATTAGATAATACACGTCAGGTTAAGTTTTTCATAAATTAATAAAAAACACACTTGGCTAATCAACTACATGAGTGAAAACATTGAGAAATGACCAGGAAGCCTGAATGAACCGAAAGTGAATGAATATGTACATAGATACGGTAGTTGTTCTGACCCAAACACTAACACATAAGGTCTCGATTGGATGATTAATCAACTTACTATTTTTTTCAACCAATTTATCCCTAAGTACATACGTTTTAGCTAATAACTCAGAGCAATCGGCATACTTTATTCAGTGTAGTCCATCATGCTCATATTTTCTGATTTTTTTTTAAAGAAAAGTGAGTTAATTGTTGGTGAGTCATATGACAAAATTAAATCTGAAGATAAATTCTACAACAAATTAAATCTACTGAAGATCCATTAAGAACTATGGAGTATGGTAGAGGTATTTTAGCTTCATATAGTCTAGCAGTGTCCAAATACAAATTTTAACAATAATCAAACCAAATGCTTTTATGAATCGTTACAATTGAGTTATCCTAAGATGGATTCTGATTTATGGTGATGTTTATTCAATCTAATCGATCTTTAACAGTTTTAAACTCTGGTTAATCATCGTTGACCTAAAATATCCCACAGATTTTGAAACCTATCGAAAGTGATTCGAATTGTAGTTAGATTTACTGGTGAGTGATGTCAGAGCTGATCACTATCTTGCTGAGAATTCAACTCTTGCTTCTTGGGGAAGAGTAAAGGTGAAGTGAACATTTTTCTCAAGATTGTATTTAACATTACAGTGTGCAAATGTAAAATTATCTTGAAAAATCCACTGTATCGAAGTTTACCACGATCTTCAAATAAATAGCATAATTGAAAATAAGTAGACAGTTATGACTATATCATTGCTATCTGAATGGTTCAGCATTGGTAACTTTTGTAACAAAATATGAGTCCTGAAATTATTTTCTTTTCATTATTGATTCCTCATTATGAAATCTTGACAAATTTAGAATTATTTCATACTCTATGAATTGTCAAATAGTATCGTCTCGCACTTCATGTTTTAGTTGATACTTACAACTTTACCGACAACAATGAATAGGTTATCCACAAAATAAATTAGAAACCTAGTTCATAAAGTATAAAAATATGATCTGCTTATATTTCTATGAGCACCTGATTAACGAAAATGTATATTATTATTTTTATACAACTGATACTAGTTCAGTATACCACTGTCAATACAAAGTTGATCAATTTGCCTGTCAGTATGTAAGGAAACTCGTTAAAACGTACCTAGAAAAATATTTGTTTTATGCACTATACTATCGTAAAGTGTTTTCTTATAGATTAAGCCTTATTATTTTTGATAAAATTAATAGTTGGGATTCAGAGGTTCATTGTAATCGGCAACACCTGTAAAATATGCAGCCGAAGATTTACAAAAAGAATGAAACAACTGTACTGATTACAATGCTAGCCATAATTCAAACTCTATTGAGATACTTTTGGTATAAAAGCGATAGAACATTCAGTCATTTTAAAATTACAAATAAACATATGCACATTTCATTAGCATTCAATATGAAAATAAACATAGTAGTTCTTGTAAACCATTCTGTTTGTCAGATCAGATTCGATATCATTTATTACTGTTTATATTCACCTTGTAAATTGGCACCTGGTTTTTAGAAATCTCAGATAAATTGATGATTATTTACTTCATATTTCAAACTCCCCTGTCGGTTAATATATAATTAAGAAATATTGTTCAGATGCTTGGATGAAGTAGGCAGTGGAACTGGGATTTATGTTTCCTTACATTTGAAACTCATCTTTAAGGCGTATCAGAGATGTTTTGAGAATTTATGGCCTCTTCTGGATTGGAACTCACACCACTGGGCTTCATGAGCTAAAATGGCGTCACAAAACCATACGATGCACAACAGATCCAATGTAGGACAGAGGTTTTTACAAACTAGTAACCACTAAGTAGTAACCATTGCTTTGCTTGTCTAGTCCTGAGTTATAACCAAATTTTATTTATGAATTTGTGATTTGATCACTTAACTGGGTGACTCAATATGTTGAAAAAGAAATCAAAACCGACTACATCTAACCATTTATCATCTAAACAAAGTAAACAGTATTTTCAGTCACTCATGCTCATAATCGTTTCGTAGCGTAATCAATATAGTTCCTATATTTTAAATTATGAACTCATTTCAGTTAGACCATATCTAAAAACCTGGAAGCGCTTGCAAGCTAATTTATCATACATCAGTCAATGCTCAAAACTAGACAATCATCATTTGATCGCTACTTATTGACTGGTCACTACTAAAAAAAATAATTTTCACCTGCTATTGGAATACAATGTTTCATAAAAGAACAAACAAAATATATTTACTGGCGATTTGTAGGAAGAATTTTCATCTTCATGAATACAGGTAAAAAATTTTGAAAATGTAATTTAAGCTCTATCAAAAGTCATTCTTTTTCTCGATTAATGACATTTAACTTACACTTGGAAGTATAAATTGGTCATCATAATGTTTATTATATATCAAGCATCTTTATCACTTAGTCGTGCAGAAATGTATTTATTTTTGAAACATCTAATGTGATTGCCAATTGCATTTTGCAAATAAATTTACTGCATTTAATTACAATGGAAAAATACACAAACACATAAAAAAACAACGACCGGAAGGAAATCATTGAAAAAGAAAATTGTTTTCAGCAAAAATGTATGACAATGCATTGAAGTTGATAACTTTTGATTTATTATTTATCAAGAGTTCTTTAAGTAGGTTATAATGTTCTAATTTGTCACGAAAATGTATAACAGGGTCACTTTGTAATCGTGGTTTGTAGAAAACAATCAAATATGATTCGAGGAATTGAATATATGAATAAAATTTGTAAGCATTTCTCACTGTTAGATTTCGTCTAATTCTTTTTTTTTAAATTGGCAATTACTGACAATCAACTATTTCTTTTAAACTCTTATGTTGTTTTTAAAATGTAGTTACGCTTTCTTAGCTAAATAACGCTTAAGTCATTGGTGTTCTTTAGATTATTGCTCAGACCCGATTACATTACTTGCAATACACCAGTTCAAAAGGAACTAGGTAATACTTATAAAATTTAGCCTGTCTACTATCCATAAGCGTGAAGTTAATGTTCTTGGGATTATTCGTTTTCAACTACATATTTTGTGTATACGTTGACTGTTTCAATATATACTACTGCATAATTATTTGTTATAATGTTTTCAAATTTAGAACATTATTAACAAGGCTAGAATTATACTGATGTTGATATTGATAACTAAATTTTGATTAAGTCTTAATTAAGGTATTTGCATCTTTTGTGTATACTGTAACAAGTTTAATGAAACAGATGGATTTAGTCAAACAGAAGAACCTACATTATGCAGTTGATTCTTTTTCGGACTCGTTAGAGGTCTGTAAAGGTTCAAACCTTGCTGATAATGCTGTAGTTATCATACCAGTTGAATCAGTGATTGGTTATACGAATTCTGTATCCCGGTTTGCAAAACAAAGCTTTCTTGAACCGTAATTTGTCAGGTTTGATCCTCGCTGCTAATATTACCACTGGGATGAAAGTACAGTCGTTTAATCAGTCACAATTAGAACAATACAAGCCCGGGGATCCAAAGTTAACCAAAATGTACATACTAAAAAATTTTCAAAATACTAACTGTTGACCAGTTCCAATGATTTTTTCCTTTCAC
This sequence comes from Schistosoma turkestanicum, assembly GCA_944470395.2. Classification (NCBI taxonomy): domain Eukaryota; kingdom Metazoa; phylum Platyhelminthes; class Trematoda; order Strigeidida; family Schistosomatidae; genus Schistosoma; species Schistosoma turkestanicum. The sequence continues at coordinate 9,601,747 of OX103975.1, forward strand.
ATTGTTTAGTTCATCAGAAACTGAAGTTTTATATTACACCAAGTTGAATTATTTTTTCTTCACACTAAACTAGACGCACACAACTTCACCTTCATACAGCTGAATAACTGATACATTGAGTAACATCTTGAGATCTGTTGTAACTATCTATAAATCTATCCTAGCATGTTCAGCGTTCATAACACCTCATTATTAAATTTGTATTTTAATTAAATGTGTTCTATGAATCTACGCATTCAGTAAATGTACTATTGAAAATAGAAAAGAAAACATCAAAATTACATAAACTCTAACAAATTAGCATCTTCAAGCTGATTTTATTATTTGGAAATAAACGTTTTATCCTTTGATAATTTTTTGACCCCGATTTATAGCATCCAATCGGGTTTTACAATCAATCTCAGTGATAGAGGTTGAGGCATCTTAAAAAATTTTCAATGATTGGAAAACACATTTGTTATACATTATATACATTAGTATTCACCGAAATGTGATAAAAAATGATATTTCAACTTTAGAGGAATCACGACCATCTTGATGTACGATCCATGTTAGTGACATGGCGTGTCATCGCGATCAAGCGTCTTCGGACAAGAATGACAGATTTATTCAGAGGTATTCACATATTTGATGATCTAGTCTTTGTTTGCAATTTCAATCTATAAAATACTTTAACATGAGAATAAATCACTTGAGGCAAAATACTAATCAGATGGGGCTCAACAGATACCATGAGAAACTTGATAATGTTAGAATATAAACATATACAAAGTAGGACTTCATTTGATAATTTATACTACCGACGATATTAATTACTTTATTTCATTGATCAATGGTAAATTTTAATGTTGCACTGATTAATCGTCACAGCTAAAACACTATCGTAAATTGTAAAAAAAAAATAATTTATATCATGAACTGATTTTGTCAATAAAATCAACGAGAATAACCATATAAGTGCTTGATAATTCTAATCACAAAGTTCATTGACTAATTCATCAACCTTTCATTAGTCAATAAGAAAATTATTCTCAGCTTCACTTAGAATAAAATAATCATACAAGACAATAACTATGTTTTAGATGTGAACAGAATTTTCATTTCAAAAAGAAATTAGTACAAAAAAAAACCCAGGTAAATTAATTAGCTTATTTAATGTCCAATAAATAGTCCAAATTAAACTATCAACCTTTTCGTTTTTCAAATTAGTTTTATTAACTAGGTATCTGTCAAACACAGCATAGACTCACCAGAATTTTTCAAAATTCAGGTTTAAAAATCAATTGCTAATGTTCATGGCAGCAGCAAAAAGAAAAAAAATCACAGCCTTTTTCTATGTTACATTGAACAAAATGTGCATATAAACATTCATGTTTGTTTGGAGAGTTCTGTGTTGTAATTAAATCAGTTGACATTATTATGATTCGTAAGAAATAATTTTTGTTTGGTCTGATTTCAAAACTATCCACACATACTAATAAGTTGGCATTAACAATGATCCCATTTTATAATGAGTTTCTTAAACATTAGGGAAAACGATACTTGTAGTGTATGAATTTGACAACTAGTAAAAATCTAGATTTACAACTCTTAGTGAATTTATTCTAAGAGTGATACAATAATGATTCTGTTTATGCAATATTGTTGTACTTCTTTGTATAGTTGAACTACAAACAATTTTATATTTAAAATTCCTCTTTATTTAAGATACAGATTTTAACATTTCGTTGCGTGAAAGCAGATGAAAGTTTCAATATACCATAGCGCATAAAAGTACATGCGAAAAAAAGTAATTTATATACAAAATAGAACAATACTAAATTATGAACTTAGTAATTTTGAAATATCTTGCTTCTCTCAATACCCGGATGTACTACGTCTAATCCATATGATGTTGTAGTTAGGAAATACTAAGTAAAAATCCTCTCTGTCTCTATTATTGATATACAAATCATTTCCATTGAACATGCTAGTGGTCAAAGACACTCAATAACTCAATTGATCACAAAATTGACATTTGAAGCAAAGCGCACTGGATTCGCGTTTTAGTTTAGACATGAAATACCGGGAAAAATTGCGTAGATAGTTGAGTTATTTTAGGATCTATGTGATCAAGCCATAATTGCAGGGGTGTGGATGTGTGATTTACCACTAGCTTGATTATCGATTAGTTTGCCAACATTACTAGTAGAACCAGTGATCTTCCATTTACTGTTTGACATTCTGAAAATTAGGAAAAAATAACGAATTTAACTTTCGTTGGCACTTAAAAGCCTCTTCCAACGCAGTGTTCATTCAGAAAACGAAAATAGAAAATGGATCAGTTCTCTGTGTTCTACTCGATTCTATCATGACCATTAACATATACAGTAATATATATGACACCAAACAAACACAGTTTGAGAATTTCAATGTACACATGACTTAGTCATGTATGATACAAATCTGATGTAGTGGAAAATCATTAAATTATTAATAACATCAAGAACGAACAGATAAACGTCAATGATTGATGTGATAAATGAAACCTTGAAAATAGTATAAAACAGAATTCAACTGTCCTTTCGTATACTAAATTATACACCGGAACTATAAGTATCAATTGCTTTTTTTATCAATGCAAAATCTGAACTTTCACAATATTCACTTCATCATATTACAACATAAACACTGAATGCAGTTTAATCACACTGACGATTCCAAAATATGATGAAATAAGATTTTTTGGAATTCATGATCAGTTAGCTACAATTAATACATTTTATCAAAAAGGCTGTTCATGAATATCGTGTCAGTTGATGACTGCATACAATGAATAATCATTTTAAAAACAGGGAAATTGGTGAATATATTTATATATTCGACGTTATAATAATAATAATAATAATAATCTAAACGGTTATTTATTATTCTGGCCGGTGTGAAATGTGAAATGTTCATCATATGTTTATACTTTCTTATTATTCACTTTATTCAACTTGATTAAGTATTAATTTTACAGGAAATAATTTATAAAAATAATTGACTTCTAGTTTGTTTAGTGTAATTAAATAATTTTAAACTTTAAATGGTTATTTCAGTCAAATTCCATCTAACTGTGCTTTCAGATTATTATTCAACAGTGAACTGCAAGTAGTTAACTGGAGACAGTGAGAAAATAACTTCAATAAACTATTTTAATTGAACCATTACATCAGTGATTGAAATCAAATATAATTGAAAAGCAAACCACTGAGCATAATTTAGGCAAGTGTAAGTAGTGTTATGTAAAAAAATTTAACTACATACTGATAGTTTCCCAGTGTGTCAACAGTCTGCATTTGTGCATTTGACGATGAAAAAGATAAATTTTAAAAACCTTTGTTTTTATTATTTTATTCAAAAATGATAATTCTGGTCTCATTTTCTCCTTATAAAAGTCATTTTACTTGCAAAGTTGCTGAGATACTCCATAATGAGAATACAAATTTTATGTTAATAATCTTTAGGATCTTGATAATCATTTCAGATTAGAAAATTAGTAGTAATTTTACTCTCATAAGCTTTCAGTTGTTTAAGGAATTTAATCCCATCAATAAAAATCTTTCTGAAAATCATATCGGTTTTATATTTTGAAAAAGAGGTAAATATTGTTTTACATGATCATAGTTATCACAAATCGCTACTGACAATTTAAATTTACTGTTTTTCCTGATATATATAGATATATATATATATATATATATATATATATATTTATATATATATATATATATCTTATAGTAACAAGTTGGAATTCAAAGATCGACATTCTCATCACAAAGTTAATATGTTTCAATCAATTAAAGCCATTCGGTTAAAGGAAAAAACCTAATTGCTAGTTGATAATACCTTCATTTTTACTATATTTGACCGAAAATCACTGATTCCACATGTTAATTCGTATTGATCTATTAAGAATTGTTTTATCACTAAGCTCAGATCAGAGTTTAAATGTTGCTCAACTGATGTAACCTTCGTATATGAACTCAAAAATCTACATGATTTTATACTTGAAAAGCATGACGAAAACACATAAAATACAAATGTTCATTGAAGTATATCTTTCTATATATATAACTTCTAAATGTTTTCATTCATATTAACAGAATTTGTCATTGTTGAACGATAAAAAAATGACTGAAATAAAAAATGATCTCAATGAATAATCAGATTAAATTGTCTAAAATGATTGATAAGTATTAAAATTTTTAATATCTGTACACTTTTTTTTAGTTTCACTGAACTACCTTCAATGGACAATTTAAAATATTGCGCAGCATGGTTATTTGCCTGATCATTTTCTTTTATACCAATTGAGTATAGATAGATAAGCTTAATTTAGTGTAGCATTTAAGAAAAAAATTGTTTAGTTTGACTATTATCTTACATAAAAATCTAATTAGATCAATATGAAATAAAACATTAACTATGAAAGATTTTGTAAAACTAACAGATTTTAGACGAAACTATTTAAATATGTTTATGATGTAAATTAACGAAATAAAAACTTAGGATTGAATAATAAATTGTTAAGATGTATACTGAACAGACTTGGAAAATTAAAAATCTTTTGCATATGAACTGTGTTTACAAGATATGATTTATTGTATTCACCTAACACTGTCATAGACTCTATGGCTGGGATATATGGAAATAGAAAGCATAAAAAATCTTTATTTTACCTTGAATTACACAATTTCTGTCTAACTAATAAATCATGAGGTTTTTGCGTAGAAATTTTACTTAGAAATAAAACATGGATTGTAAAATTTTGTCTAAAATTCTTGCTGTCATAAATCGCATGTTTTATTTTTTTTCTCTTTCAATGTACAGATCATTTCATTTGTATTTAATATTGCAAAATCTACCGACATTTTCAGAAAATCTCATTTTAAAATAGATTAATAGTGTCACAACATTCAGCACCTTGAATGACATTAAACCAACTGTGATTTAAATTTAGTTATCCCAACCACCCGCCCAAACAACGAAAAATGTTTCACACCTTTTCCTTTCACTAGCCAAACCTGCCAACCAATAGTATTATTGATAGTTCTAAACGTGATCTTACTGGTTGGTAAAGATTCAGTTTTCAAATAAAAACAAATAATTTATTTGTTGACGAACATTTTACTAACAATGAGCTCCAGTTATTAAGCTATGGTCATTACAAGTTTAAGCTCAAACGCGGTCACTGTTAAGGTTGATTTTTTCAAGCAGGTTGCGTTTTGTAGCGTTTCCATGTCTGGGAGCTCTCAAGAATAAAGTAAGACAGTTCAAACGAGTGACTTTTTGCCGTTTTTCTATTCGTGATTCCTAATCCCATAGGGACCAGAAATTATGAAGTATACATTCTGTAGAGGTAGTTAGAGAGCTGCCAGGAAAAATCCCAATCGTCCTCAAAAACAGAAGTATATGTAATAATCTTAGAATGCGTTTTCTTCCAGAGTTTTATCGAAATGCATTAGTTCAGTATTTTGATTATTTCAAGGAGATAGATTGATACTGGTCATTGATTAGAGAGGGAACTTACATCACAAGCGAAAATGTATCTCTTTAGCTTATCACAATAGCTCATAACTGCGGAAGCTAACCAAATCACTAAAGTACAACTACAGGAAAAAGATAATCTTCCATGAGACGTTTTAATCTTTAATCCTAGTTAACTCTTGAACATCTAGTTTACTGGCTAATATTAAAATGTCCACCACTAATTAATCATCTAAATATTTGATATAATCAAATTTATTCAGTTAACTCAACAGTTATTCGATAAAAATTCTACAGAAAATAATATTTAAATACTATTTAAGTAATAACTAAAATTATTCTCGCAAACAAAATTTATACTATTCTTTGAGATAGAAGATACAGTACAATTCGAGTATGAAACGAAATTAATTCTGCTCCAGTTTTGTCAATTGCACAGTACCGCAGCCCGCTGATAGACTTAATAATCTGTGTGGTGCACAGTTATTTAGGTGCCCCTTTGTATCAATGTTTAATGTACTTAAATGACAATAATATCCTTTAAGCGCATATTTCCTGAGCCACATACGTCAACCGATACCAATATCTTGATTTAATATCCATCTGCAATTACCTTACTCATATGGCTTACTCAGAGCACACAAACCAAACATCTCGATGAGGGCAATATCATCTATGACCAAATCACCTTTCAACAAACTCATTTTTGGATCAGATCCGCAAGGGACAAGCTCTATACAGTTTGAAAAATAGTTTTGAATTTATAAGAAAACTTGACAGCCCAAGTGTCTCCAGTAAATATATGATATCTTTCAGCGTTTCATGAATCTTTACAATGATCCATCTGGAAGGATAAGCTGAAGTTATCTGTTAATACCTTAAACTCCTCCCTTTACCAATCAATGTACTCAAATATCCTTTGTTCATATGCACCAAAAGAGATAGTAATCAGCTTAGTTTTATTCATTCGTAAAGGGCCAAACTGCATGAGATTGCCTAGGAATTAAACGTCGCCCGTTGTGTCTGGTCGTTACTTTCTACACTCATCAGGGTTGAACTCCACAGGTCACAGCCTCTCATTAGAACTTCAAGAATTTCCTCATTAAGGTATCACTAGTGATCGCGTTTTATGAATTTTCGCGAAATCCTAAGATTGGTCAGAGTTAAACATTAACATCGTTGGATGCTTGCTCAGTGGTTTAGAGGTAAAGCGTTTGCTCATAAGACCGAAGGCAATAAGTTTTATTTCCATGAGCGAGGGTCATGAATCCATAGTGCTGAAGAGTTTCATACTAAGACAAAGCGGTGGTCTAGTGCTTTCAGGTTTCTAATGGTGGTCTAACAATTAATAATTCATGGTTTCGAAGTGATTATAGATATGGTCATATTCAAAATATGTCGTCTAAATTACCTTTCAAAAAAACAACTCTAAAGCACGCCTCTGAACAAATTGAAATGAAATTTACTAAAATGTTAAAATAATGAAAGATTAACTAATGATCACTCATAAACGTTTTGCTCATCGTATACTATCTGGTACTGTTATCCCAAAACTTCCTTTCTTTCCAAAAGTTCATAGGTAGGATCTCCCTTAAACCGTATATTGGACACGAATAGTTCACTATTTTGTGTAACTGTTAAAAGATCTCACAACCTGTTGGAAACCAACTCAATAAATAAAGAACAACTGACTATTTTGAACTTTTCAGTCCAATTACTGATGTCATCGCAGGGGCATTGAAAATGTGATCAAAAGATGTGGCTTAATTTTCACAAATGTTACTCTGACGGAGACTATGTTTCGTACGCAATTACATTGAAAATAACATAATGTTCCAGTGCACTATCGAAATAAATTTATGTTACAATGTACCATGGAAGCTCACTTAACATTTAACAATCAGTTCTAGGGACAAACTGATCAAGTAGCACTCTTCTAGCCGATTAATTAAACAGTGCTGAATGGTTTTCTCTTATACCGATGAAGTATGGATGATAGTATAATTATTACAGACGAAAATAATTACCTCAATGTTATCCTGTATAAATTCAATAATTGCTATCAACCAATTTATTTTATATCAGAATTTCATTTCCTTGATATCTTATCAAAAAGAAGACTAGATGAAAGACTTCCAATAGCTTCAGAAAGCGTTTTCGGTATGGACATTGACTTCAAGGGAGATACTTCTGCATCAGTTTAGAAAAACTGACTGGCAAAATCCCTGAAAAACGTTTTCTGCTATTTGGCTTGGCATCATAATGTTCCAGCCACTCTATCATACGTGGATGTGTGAAAGATGAGCTACGTGATTAAGCCACATCAATCTGTAATTTTAAATTAATTTGCTTCTTTGTTACAGGTTACAACAACCTCATAATATAAGTCCTTTCCAAATATATCTCAGAACATTATCCTGAGTGACTCTCAAAAGGTGAATTCAAAATAATTATTAGTTAACTGTTGGAACGCTTTTTGCACTGTAGTCTAAAAGCACCACCTGGTATTTTAGCCAAAATCTTTTACATAATCAGACAGCTTGATTCGAAATGAACGCAAATCAGCGACTTATCCACTTTTGAGATGTTAGCTTATCAAGCCTGAAATCTGTGTGCAAGCGTCACTTACAAGTCAATATTCTTCCATTACTCTAATACTAAATCTTCATGCATGTTAGTTCGGTTGTTAATATATCAATTTATTGAATTGAACTTTAGTTATCCATTATTTTCTTAACGTCAGACAATTTTCTCAGCGCTTAAAAGTGAACAAGAAAGCGATGTCACAACAAATAAAATAAATAAATCCATTAAAACAACTTTATCAAAGAAGCAAATAGTGGCTCAACAAATTGAAGATAGGATGACTATTTGGGCTCATCATAGTAGCTATTTACATGGGACTTGTCACATTAATTGTACCTAAATCATCATATCTTTACACACTCGTAAACGTGCTATAATATTTGGAAAAAGTAGTTAATATTTCCATAATTGGTGCCATCTATTCCCAACTAACTGATTATAGGCATAACAACAAATGTAAAGATGTTTTCCCAGTTATATGGCGTGTTCCCAGCAATCTACTAAAGGCGAAATATTAAGCCGAAGCAACTGCAATCAGTTAAAAAAACTGACGTATACAAAAAAGGCCATGGATATTAAAAAATACTACTCCTCTTCTCCTGAATTATGGTTTGCACATCTGCCCAATATATTTTTCTTTTTCATGACACGCGTTCCTTTCTTATTTTACATGATATTCATCCTAATAATTTGTTACGCATGCACGTAAACACGTCATTTCGTATGCTTGAACTATTACGAGTTTACCTTAGTTGGGAAACGAGAGCAAGGATCCGGCAACATGACATGCTACTCTAATCCGATTGTCTCAAACCCCCATTGAGTTAAAGAAGAAGACTTGATATGAAGTAGAACATGTATTCTACAAGCGTCCAGAAAGTACAAGGTTCGATTCCAGGAGAGAATCAGGATCCCAGACTAGGGATTCGGGTCCGAGTCCGGGTCACAAAACGTTACAGATAATGCGTATTTATACATTTGGGTTGAATAGGAAACAACATTGAAGTCTGTTACATCGATAGGTAGGAAACCAATAGGAAACAACATTTGAAGTGACGTATCCTAACATAATTATTCCTCATGAAATTATTAGCTAGACCATTTCTGAAAATTGAAAGATCTAGAGGGCCGTTTTGTTCTGACATGTTACTCTTTGGCAGTGCGCATCCACCAACCTTCAGGAATCCGACTCAGGAACGTTATTCTCTGGCATGAACACTTCCTCAAGACCAATAAACAAGGATCCAACGGTGTGGTGTTTAGCTTTGAATAATTCGCAATATTGAGCTACCATTATTTATTCCTATATTTTAGTAAATAATTTTTCTATTTGATTTCAATTTTTTATTTGGAAATCATCGCCTTAATTGAGGCAGACAATGTTTCTCAGTCATTTTCAGATGACCTCTTCCCAACATTATCAATGAGGTTATTTTTTTTTGTTAGTAATTTGTCGTACTTCAAGCTCAATTGACTTTCATTTTATAACTTAGATTAATTCAAGTTTTACATTTTATCCATTATAATTATTTATGGATTTATATTCGTAAAGCAGGGTAACAAAACTATGCTCAACGATGAGTCTGTCGTACACCCTTTGTTCTTGAAGGCGCTATAAGAATTTACATATTCATTTCATTACAAATGGTTACCATTAATACATACTATAAGTTCTCGATTATATTTGACAGTTGTATTCTGTATGTGATAAATGTGACTTTAACTTACTGATCTGGGCACACGGTTTTTAGATTAGTAATAATTAATCATCATAAGAAATATTAATATATATGTAAGTTATTATTGTATGCTTTATTGCTTTGTTAAAGCCGGTGTAAGATTTTAAAATAGTTAACTTTGAGCAGGGCCTTCTCCATCGTAAGAACGTGATAAGCAGATATCTCCATTGTGTAGCCATTATTATGGCTCAACATGACTACACATTGACGTGGACAAGATAATCACAATATGTACATAATTACTGAATAAGTTAAAAATAAGTTGAGCCATGGATTCTTTATTAATTTACAATAACGTAAGGAAGAATAAAATATATTACAATGTTAATGACGTTTGGAAATGATAATTTATAAGAATATAAGAGCCCGATAACTATCCAATAAAAATATAAAAAATAGGTCTACATAAGACAGTTTCCAAAAGTCAAAGTTCTCACATTATTCTTTCCTCTCTAACAATAGCTTTCTTGTATTTGAACAGTTTAGAAACTAGTCTTCATTTGAAATATTTGACTGAAAAATAAGATACATGAAACATTCTGTTGATATGATAAAAAAGGGTATTGAAAGTTAAGTTAAAAAAATCATTTCAACCTTGTTCTCATTCTTTTGAAGTGTGATTATATGACAACTGTCTTATTTTAATATTTAGTTTATACAGTTTAACTTTCAATTAAATAAACTTAACGTGAGCCTTATTCAATGTAAAAGGAAGTGTAGTGGATCCACTTTTGTGAAGAGAACGAGATTGGTTTGATAGAAACATTTATTATGATAACCAATTGTACGAGTGATTGTTTAACAGTACTTTTTGTCTATTACACTCTGAATGCGCAAAGTTTCTGTTTGTGCTGCTGTCATTTCGGCTCCACTGTCTCTGTAATTTCGCTCCACTCTTCTGGCTCCATTTCGGTATTCTTTCGATACCACGAAATCGCCAGCAAATATAATCCTTCCGATAGAATAATTCGGTGAGCTCACGTTTCGTCCACAGAAATCAATTACAGCGAGTCTTTTATAATCTATCACCATTTTTATTGACTTGCAATACTATTATTTATGTCCTCTTTTATATATTATACTTGCAACAATGTTTTGAAATAGTGGATAGCTACAATATATTAGACTCCGAGGTGTAGGTTGTTGCATCGTCACCTGTATCCTTCCCGTCACCCCAGGTTCATTTTACGCGCACGATTTTCGCACCAACGCTAGGTACATAGTGGCCACAGGTGCCTGAAATTCTGTCATATCGTCTGGTAGCAGCAAGTCTCAAGTTAGGATGCTTCGACCACCTGCTGCGAATGGCTCTGTCATTCCTACCTACGGTACACGGTAGCTAACGACCAACCTGAATAACTGACGACAGCATCTGTGGAAGTTCATCCCTGCTGATGTTCTCACAGCCATACTCATTATCGATTCCTTTCAGCTCTATGAATTACTATTCGATTCACGTGGGCTGAAGTTAGTCAATACTTGGTCGAATATTAAATCCAAGTGTTTTAACGCTCCAGCAAATGTGCACTGAATCACTGGTATATCTTTTTGCATGATCATTTATTTTATTTTGTATTTTATAAATTCCACAAAGTAACCAAACCGAGGAGATTCTATCGTTGATTAATTATGTGGTAAGCCACATCGTCACCCACGGACCGCCAGTCACGGTAAAACCGCTCTAACTGGCGCCGGACAAATTAGTTTTCGTTAAGCGAGAGTTTGCCAATCTACTTGGTATATTTATTATTTCTTCTTTCTCACAGTGCTTGGGCATCCCCTCACCACTCCGTTCGCCATAAAGATAGAATTAGTTGGAGACCATGCAGCGATTGAAGAGCAGTAACGGCAGATATTCATAGTTACGCCTCTGGACTTGTATACAGCACAACACTGCATCTGCCCCAGGAATTTTTTAACACTGGTGATTTTTTGTATATCGGATAACATCCAACGACTATCTTTGTACATGTAAACACTGCCTTCGGGGTCAACTTGAATATAGCATCGACAGGTCGATCTTCCACGAGAGTCATTTACCTGTCCATATGTTTTCATGCAAGTAGATTCGGTGCGCAAACCTTTGCCGCAGCCTTACAAAGTATCTTATCACGTGATGTCTCGTCACAAAAAGACCCTCAACGTTGATCGACACGGTCAGCACTGACCGCCTCAAACCAGCACACATCAGTGACAGTGCCATACCCGATAATTTGAGATTCAATTCTATACCCGTCCATCTCACTGGCAGGATCAGTATTTCTCATTTTGATCCCAATCTGGATACCTTAGTGACCTCGTTCTCACGTTCCAATCAACAACACGCGTCACCTGCACTATCTACGGCTGAGACTTCAGTCTCACACCCAGACCAGACCCGTGACTTCGAATGAGATTACAATCTCAAGCTCTCAGTTATGGGGTGCAAACGAGACTATCACCTCATATTACGGTCGCCAGGTACATCTACATATAGGCCTTCGCTACTAGCCTCAGTTAGCAACGTATAGGATTTAGGGTCCGAACCTCTACGAACGCGATCTTCAGATTCTGGATACAAACCACTCTGATGTGGTACACCAACTTAAGCAGCAAACAAGGCATCTCTTTCCCGGCACGATTTCGGTATTTTCTCAATACCGTCAAATCGCCAGCTAATATATCCTTTCGCATTGAATATCCTTCCTTCTCATTACCGGCTCGTCATACATATGTAGTGGTTATCATAGTCAATTTCGACTTCATCGCCACTACACATATGTTCGTCCACCACTGAAAATCTTGATATATTAGAGAAACTGTATCTGCTACCCTGCACTCAAAGAACACATTTCGAACGAAGAACGCTATTTTTTAGTAGTTAGGGGTTTCACTTGTAGTGTTCAATAAAAAACGCTGTGCTCTTAAATGTCACATGCCATAAAGCATACACAACAACTAACACTTTGAAAACTCGTTATGAGTGAAATGTTGATTCAAAGGTAGCTTCGGCCTAGGTAATCGACAGATGGAAAACGCACGACCGGCCAAAAAGAACTATGTCGTAAATCAGACTAATTTCGGTAGTACAGTTAAAATGGATTCATGTACTGAATATATTATACCTCAAGCAATACCAAAGGGTGAACCTGTTATGTGTGAAATGTCGGCTTCGCAGATTTATGGTACATGAACCTATTTATATTCATTTTCTGCTAGTCGTTCCGCAGCTTGTGTTTTGAGCAGTGAAGCCTTTCACGACACAGGTTTGTAGAATCTTTTTTGAATGTTTTGTTTTTTGGAAAATCCCTCCATGTTTATATATTTTTTGTTATGACATGACGGACTCTTTCTGTTGACATTTTGGTATTTTATTTGATTCTCTTTTGACATTTTATCATTATATTGCTATTATTTCTATATTTTGTACTTATATTGAAGTTTTTATGTTTCCTTCTGAACTGTACATATGTTGTTTAAATTTGATATAATATGGCTACAGCCATATTTGGATTTGATACTGTTGCGGTTGGATCTAGCATCACTTATTCTTTTTGAACTCGGATACTCATCAGAGTAATTGGGACTTGGAAAGTGTATCAAAAGTCAGGTATTGGTTTGTATTTCCATTTCTTTTATATAAATAGACCACTTTCTCCTAGAATTATTGTGTTCTGATATTGGACTAGGAGAGGGGTGCGTTCGACTTACACTTACTGGAAACAAATTGAACTGCTACGGTAGAAAATCCAACTACAGGTTTTTCCTCTGTATCTGCCACTTAAAACGTAAAATACTAATAGAAACTCGATGGACTATATTTTTGGTATGTTTATAGCCCATATTACAAACCTTATTAGGAAGGAAAGACGAGGGATGCCTCAGAACGTATAAAGTGGTAGATAGGTCGCTAAGGTAAGTAATTCTCTAGGTCATCAACTTTAATGCTGACTATATGATTTTTATGAACGAACCGTATATGATGGCGCACGGTCATGTGTCCGCACCAGATGACCATTGAATAAGCCATGTCACGCAACCAAAACAACAACTACTCAGCTCAAATGACAAACTTCTCGATATATCAACTATCTTCTAAGTACATCCTTGAACTGCAACATCCCTAACCTCTAGTTTGCCAGGGCTTTAGATTCTTGATCAGAGAGATGTCAGACATTAGATTTTCATGACATCATCTTCTCTAAGCACAAATTGATCTGGATCATTCAACAAAAACTGGTTCTAGGTCGCATACGTCTGTATATTTGATCCTTAAGTATAAAGTGTAATTAGAGCAAACATTTCGTGATCGTGTGTAAAGGTTATCAATCTACCCATGTCTGTGGGGCAGAACACATTGATTGCTTACGGCTCCTTACGATATAGCAGGATGTAACAGCTCAGTGATATTGAAGTTACTTTTCCTTGTTAACCTCGCCCGCGACTCATGTAAATATCCTTGCACTGGTTTTAATATCCTACCAAGAAATCTTATTACAAACAGATCTAGACAATTATACTGAAAAAGAGCTTACTCATGACTTCGTGAGCTACGGAGTTAAAAAGGAGAAGAATAAATAAAATATCACAAAAGGATCAGATCATTATCATATTCTTTACATCAACATTATTGCTAACGACTTGGTTCTTCTGAATTTCATCCATTCATACGATTAATTGCCCATCCATTATCTTACTACTGAATCGTCTTCATTAACCTACATAAGTGCAGGTGTACGGTTTGTAGATTTATTTCGACAGTGGCTGTCCCAATTGTTTCCTATAGAAACACTCCTGTACGTTCCTCCTAGTTCCGGGTCCCGACCAAATCAAAAAGGGCAAAATTCTAGGAGAAAACGTCTCTATATTATTATAAAATGGAAATACAAAGTCTTACGGAATTTGTGTTTCTTCCAGGGTTAAATTACTCCGCAGAGTATCCAACACAATAGCCGATAAGTGAAGCTAAGTCCAGCAGCCACCGCGTCCGTCCGAAAAATGTGGCGGTAGCCATATTATATCAAATTTAAACAATATATGTACAGTTCAGAAGCAAACCCAAAAACTTCAATATAAGTACAAATATAGAAAGAATAACAATATACAATGATAAAATCTCAAATTGGAATCAAATAAAATACCAAAAATGTCAAGAGAAAAAGTCCATCATGTCATAGCAAAAATATGTAAACATGGAGGGATTTTCCAAAAAACAAAACATTCAAAAAGAATTCTACACGGTTAGTGCTCTAATTTGAAAAAGTATGTGCTGAGTCATTTTTTGGCTTCAAACAAGAATATTTTCCGTTCTGCTCCTCGCCCCTTTCTCTGTATTTCTCTTTTTCAGAACCTTATTCCAATCCTTAGATATAAGTCTGAATATTTGCAGAAGACTTGTTTAATTTACGCAAGAGCCTGTAAGCTTACTAGCCGACGAATATCAAGAATATATTAGCACATTTACCTCATCCATTCTTGTTAGATGCAGATTTGGCTCTACCTTGCATTGTTTCGCAGTCATTAGCAGTTCATCGTAACTCGCGCCTACTATTCGCATTGTATATCGCAGAGTCTGGAAAATTATCTATAATTTTATGTGGAAAAACTTAGCTATATGTATGAAGCCAATGTATCTTATGAAATGTTTCAGTAACCGAACAACTCGGTTACAAAAGATATAGAATTCTACTCATGGTTAGACCAGTAGGCAAAATAATAATGGGAGTCAAATGCATCCTAAAAGTCTAACGACAGAGTCAACCGTTCAGAAAGCGCATAAGAATAAATGTATTGCCAGTTAAAACCAGAGACTTAGTAGTTGAATGTAGATTCCGTAGAGCGCGCGTTTATTGTTTTCGTGACACTTCATTACCTAGACCTGGCTATATGTTTAGTTTGAGTGACTCTTGTGCTTGGTTCTGTTATGTTTCTTCACAGTGCAGAATCACTGAGCAGCAATGAAACTCAAGGTCCATTTAAAATGAATCTACAAATCGCCTCATGTAAACCGAATTTGCCCAGGACGAAACCGTCCAATCAAGTGAATAAGGTAACCGCAACCCGAACTAATACATCAACGGAACTACCAGTTGTTGTAAATTCAGTAGCATCTCTTAACATTATGAAACAGTGGGCTAGCATAAGAAAGGGAAGGGGTAACACCACAGCCCAAAAAACGCTACAAATTGGGGACCGGGACGAGAGGTAAAACCTATTAATTTTATTTAATATTGCAGTGTCGCAGGGTAGCTTACTGGAATGTAGGGCCATCTTTGATAAGGACAGTAGGACAAATATTGCGCACCACTTATAATGAGCGGTATCCCAGCCAAACTATACCGTCTTTTCAAGGCCCTATCAACTTCTCAGTTAAACTATCCACCCCGATCCGAGTCATGCACCACAAACCATGGTCAGTACAAGCTGCTGTCGGAACATAAAAAGGCACCTAAAAGCCGATCCGTCTGATGGTTTGTGGAGTGTCTAAGCTGGTTGGCGGTAGCTTGAACGAAGCTAATTCACATGACATGCAACAATGACGTCGGTGAACACGAAGCATTGACCTTCACACCACCATGGCAATCAGCGTTTCTCGGTTGCCTCATCTGTCACTACCTCTCACTTATCAAGTATCCATGTCCGATGGCCGTGAACTCTAGAAATCGAGAAGACCTAAGTGAGGCGCTTCAGGCTTCATACAACATAAGGAGCGATCTCTCTAGTCGCATTATATGTTACTAGAGCCGGTCTAGGTATGGTTAGCAACGACAAAGATGCCAAACTAAGTGCACACTGATGTATGACGAACTCGATTAACATGGTCATGGTCTTGTAGACTGAATACACTACAAAAGCTACCAGTTCCCACAGAACTGGTCAATTCAGTTTTGACAACTTGTGTGAAAGTCCAAAGACGGTTGTTGCTGCAGCGGTGCATCAGGTGATGAGACAAACCACCAACTGCCTCTTTAGCAAGGTAAGTGGTCTAAGGGATAAGCAGTTGGAAATCAGGAACATGTGAGTTCGGAAGTATCTGAAGATCATAATACTAACTGAAATATGGCTATCCACGACAATGCCGACAATGAAATGAGCATGCAAGGCATGACACACTTTAGATTCCAAATGATACACCAAACAAGAGTTGGAACGGTCATATTTATTACTAGCCATCTCAAGCCGAGAAACTCCATGGTACCTAACTAACTGATTTGGCAGAATCATGCTGACGTTGCTTCAACACGAATAGCACGAGAAAGTTGATGAAAGGGATTTACTGGCCACCCTCAAATACTAAGTCTCAGAAAGATAAATTGATTTAGTCAACACTGCAACTACCATTACTTTGGTTTACTCTATTACTTTAAGCTGAAGATTTCGACACTCCAACTCTCGATCTCAACAGACAATGTACAACTCCCACTGGTCGCTTCAAAAGGTGACTTGGAGCAGCCGTTAAAGTTTCCAAACTAACTTGGGATGTAAACGACGTCACTAGGTGGACTAGGGATAAGATTTCTTGAAACTTGAGTCATTCTTTGACAAACGATCAGCTCATAGAAGAGGATGTTCGTGTCCACACTCCTACAGTAAGTTGTGACCGTGGCGCAGTCATGTTTAACATGCTCAAAAACTAAAATCACCGGAGGGGCGAAGACCAGCCCTACCTTGGCTGCACTATGGCAAACTACATGTTTACATGAGAGCATCTTCTTCTTCGTACCATAGTCACGGGGATCATGGAGGTTAACAGTAAACGATCACTGGCAAATAAAGAGAGATAACATTCAGGATGCTGTCCTAAATAATGTATCTCAAGCAAGTCACACTGATGAAAAAAAATCTTGGTCTAGGCGAGAAACTGAACGCTTCTTCCAGGCGAAAAGGAGTGCCTGGTACGGGTGGAAGGTCTGCCTAAAGGGTTCTAACCGTAGGTCTTGCTTGCAAATGAAAAGTTTTAAAGTGATATGTGACACATCAAGTAAATCCAAAATATACGTATAGGTTCATTACCAAAAGACAGCCTACGAATTCCTCTTCAGTCTCTGAAGAGGGATATAGGAAGGATCCAGCCTGTCAAAGACCAACCACTCTACTGCCGATACTGTCGAAGTTGAGCGGACTGGTGAACGAGAGACATTAGAACAACACCTAACACGAAGTTGAACTCGGGTCTACGAAAGGCAAATCATATGAATGCAATCTTATCATAGCATAGGAAATCTGAACAACTAACTTGGACCGAAAAATACCTGCTCGTATAATAATTCTTGACTTCGGAAAAGCTTTTTACATTTTACTTCACGTACTCCTAATTGCGAAGGTTTCCAACCAAGGCAAATAAAGTGCATGCGAACTGAAGGGTTTCAAAATCAAGAGTTCACAGTTGACCATCCTCCACTACCGAACACCTGGAACCGCATCGAAAAAAACAAGAATCGGGCGCAAATAAATCAACTGATTTATACTAGTCCGTGAAAAAGATATTCGATATTGGAAATAAAATTAGCTTAGCGGCTGTAATCTGCGTACATGACACGAAAATCTGGAGGTCCAACGGAAGCAATGACAGTTTAGCTGAGTTTCAAAATGGCCTTAAAACAATAGCAAGATGGACGGCGAAGAACGAAACCAGCCGAATTGTCACAGTATCTACATGCTGCCTACATGATGCAAACAATTTATACTATTTATTAAAGTCGACTCCTTAATGTCCCGTCAGATAGAGATTTCGGTTTGATAACCATTGAAAGACTCCACACCATTTCGACCTATGTTGGGGACGCAGACAAGACAGATTCAACTCTTCGATTTATGCGAAGACAATTTGGAGCTATCATCCCCGAATTATACTTGACTCTGCATGCACGCCCACACCTTGCGGTTCACAACGTCGTCGTCAACGGGAAACAAAGTGGGAGAATGTCACATATAAGCGAAGACCTTAGCTAAGCACACAGGCTCTATTTAACAGAGTGTTTTGTTTAACATATATCCCCTAGTGTTTGACTTTGTGGTGTCAACTGAGTGTAGGTATATATGTCTGGATCCGCTTAGTTTCGTAGATGATGGTTGGTGACTCGCCTTATAATTAGATGACTAGTTTCCAGTTTCAGATCCAGTGATTTGTGTAAGGCGTGATGGTATTACCTGGATATCTAAACGGATGTACATGAAATGGGATTCAAATATAAAGCCTAATTGTTGAATATTGTAGGCTTTAACTACTACGGTACACGAGGTTCGAATTCTCTCAGGACTTTGAAGTAGGTAAGTATAAATTACTCATTTCTGAAATTTTATTCATATTAGCATTAGAATTTTATCCTCATTATCCTTATTACTCTCCACATTGCAACTAACTGATCTCCGGTCTGGTAATGTGACGGCTGCTGGTATCCAGAAACCTTACTGCCATGAAACAAACGTTTTCATTCAAATCCCGAGACATGCAAAATCACAACCAACTGCCAACTGACTAGAATTAAACAGTCGAGTGTCTAGACCTCCATCCGTTGGATATTACCGAACACCTGGGATCGTGCCGAAAGAACAAGAATCGAGCGCGAAGAAATCAAATTGGTTTACACTAGCTCGTGAAAAAGATATTGGATATTGGATATTGTTCCTTCATTTTCAATGCGTGCGTTACATCACGAGTTATTCGTACCCGTTTTGTGGCCTTAATCCCGTAAGAAAACGTATCATTCTTGTTGCATCTATGAATTTCTTTCATCTATCGTTATTGTCTTGGAAAAATGAACCAAGGATATATTAAGGTCGTAAGTTAAAATCATTACGGTGACATCATTTTTGTAATAAAGAAGCAAAAATTCAGATTATAACATTATTCAAGCTTATTCAAAGCTTATGCAACTCATAAGATAGCGTAAGAAATTAAGTCTCATACATGTCTAAATTATGTATGCATACACCGGTATGTGTTCACCGATTACCCAAATCACGAAGTGTTGGAATTCTAAGTGAAATATCACGTCTCCCTTTTTAGGACCAGCCATTATGCTTCTTTCCGATTTATCACTATTTTTTGAAAATGAATTTTATATAGATTTAAATTTCATGGTAACTCTTTCGTGTTGATTTTAGTATTCTCTCCGGGTTTTTTAACTTTCAACAGTCATTTGTTTTACCATCATGCTTTTGACGACTGTTGCTCAGTACTTCGTGATTCACTTTCATCCTTAATTAATCAAGACCATTCAAATGCACGGTGAGTTTTTTAAAAATTTCTTATTGCTCTTCCACGTTTATAGATCTAAGAAATTGTTTGAGAAACCTTTTGTTCACGAACCATGTTCCAAGAGTTCTCATAGGCAATGAGGGAACTTCGAAACAACGTGAAACTGTCGTCGTAGACTATAGGTACTCCTCTATTTTTCTTCAAGTAGACTAACACTCACCAACCCCTGTTCTTTTGATTTTACCTTGGTTACATGAAGCTCCCCGAATATTGCGAAACCATTTCATTTGGGACATTTCCGAGCTACCGTAACGGGAAATTTTGTTAAAAATATCAATGAAGCTTTTGGACATAAAGTAATTGGAATAAATTACATTGGTGATTGGGGCACTCAGTTTGGTAATTATTTGATATATCTTTTGGATATTTATTTCTACTCGACTGACCATTACTTTTGTAACTATTTCTTAGTCGTACGACTGAGGAGAACTTCGAGTGTTATTTTTCACTTTTTCAATATCATCTCATGTGAAGTAGACAATTTGATCGTGGAGTTGTCAACACCATTCTCAATATATTTACCGCGTATTTCAAATGAGTGTGCGCACACCTTAAGATTACCAGTATTCGTTAAGGGGCAAAACCGTTTTATACGTTCACACTATGATCTATCATCATCATCGAAAGTAACGTAGAACTTCATACGTAAGTACATCAGTTCAAGTTGCCACACCACATGAGCACAGAGATGAAATCGTCATTTTAAATCCCTTATTAGCAGAGGTAGTAAAAGTATTAGCAATAATAGGATAGATAGGGTTCGACGATATTATTCAAGAATTAGTACGTAGTAAAATAAACTTACAGGGAGAAAGACAGATTGATGGATTCAGAAGGTTAGGACTTGAGAGAACACAAATAATGTATGCATCTGCGCCATTGCAGACAGTTCTGAGCCATATCATTCAGGGTCTCTAACCATCAATTATTATCATCTCACGGACCCCAACCAGGTAGTCGATACCTATCTGCATGTACTTCTTCGGCTAACCTTTTAATGACAGACACTGCCAAAGAACCTCACGATCCATTGACCTAAATGCCGCCTTGAGGTCCAGGAAAACGACGCCTAAATGTGTCTGTTTTCTAGGACTTGTCGTAGTGTAAAAATGTGGTCTATACAGCCACATGCAGCTCTGCAACCAGTCTGATTTTCTCTAGTCTGCTCTTCACGAGCTCTAGTTAGGCATCTAAGGATAATTGATGCTAACAATTTAGAAACTATATTAGTTAAACTGATTCCCCTGTGATTGTCTCCGGAGGACTTTTGTCCTTTCTTATAAATCGGGACAATCAGCGATTGAGACCAGTCGGATGGGATTAGGTCGAGTTCACAGATTCTACCTAAGATGTCAGTCAATCTAGCTGCTAAAACTGGACCACCAACTTTAGAAATCTCAGGGGTCAATCTATCAGGACCCGCTGCTCTACCTCACTTCAGATTTCCTATAGCTATCTCAAATTCATAAGGGGTCGGAGGACGTACGTCATTCAGGTCAACTGGTGATTGTGGGCAACCGAAGTGTGGCTGATGGCCAACTGAACTGATCCCTAAAGTGTTCTGCCAATCGATCCAATCTCCTGTATTGAGAATGAATAATAAAACCATCCTTTTCCCAGATAGTCTCACTCACATTCGGGTTCCTAATACCGGTTTTCTTGATGAGTGTGAATAGTTACCTACTGCTTCCTATTGCCGCCGCCTTTTCCATCTCTCAATTTCGCTACCCACCACTGTTCACGATTATTGCGTAGGCTTTGTATCAGCGTGCTCCTAAGCTAACTCTGCTCCTCATCGCACTCAGAGCCAGGCGGGATGAGCTTCGGCGCATCCATCAGTTCGGTAGATGCTACTGAAATCCACGGCTTCTCCCTAACCTTATGGTTCACCTTACTAGCAGATATCACTTCTGTTTCCACAGCTATTTTGATATCATTGCAAGCTGCCTCAGGGTGGATATAACTTACCACATGGTCGCCTAACTGTTTTTCTAGTTGTTTCTGAAATATATTCTCAACTTTGCTATCGTTATTTAGAATCCTAAGAGGTTTCCTTGAGATATTTTTCCTACGTCCAGTAAGACGCAAACGAATACGCGCTCGCACTAGAGCATGGTCTGAGTCTAAACAAGTGCTCCAGAATGAGGGGCAGTCTTCAATAGAGCCTCTCCACCGATGGCTTATAGCGATGTGATCTAGTTGGGTTCAGCGTTGGGACGACTGCGGAGGTCGCCAGGTCAGAAGATTTTTTCCTTATGCCTGAAGTTGTGTTTGCTAGGAATAGGCAGTTATCTGAGCATAGTTGCAGCAGACGGTCGACATTATCAGTTGTGTGAGCCACGATACCATAAGATCCACCTAGGTGTCTTCCCTTTCCACTTAGTCTACCTACTTGAGCATTAAAGTCACCATCCATTATTACTATATCACAGCGCTTAACTTTTTGAGGAAGTTTAGAGAAGCTTCTGTAAAAGTCATCTTTTATGTCGTCTGAACTGCAGTCAGTGGAAGCGTAGGCAGATACGACGAAGAGGCAACGGCGAGTTTCCCTATCCTCCCGAGTCTATACCGTCCCGTTTGGTGGAACGGCGCATAAGTGACTATCTGCCGGGGTCCAGTCTAAGAGAGCTAGCTGTTCCCGATGACTTAATACTATACCTACGCTAGCGAGGTCACGACAAGCAGCATTAGGGCTTCCAGAAACACGAAACGTAAACCGTGTTGTTTCTCAATTCGTACTTGGTGAAATGAAACTGATGATTTTACTTGGATGTTGCATGCGCATTTCGGAGACGCAACATACATCGATCGCATGGGATTCCAGAGTTCTGGCTAATGAAGCCCGTTGCCCTATTTGGCACAAGGTTGGAACATTGAAAGCTGCAATATGTAATTTAGTACGTGGTTTCAGGAGACCAGGAATAATGTTTCGTGAGCTCAAACCGTTTGCTTCAGTGGCGCGAGGTGATAAACGATCGAGGAAAGGGTTGGTCGAGGAGATAAGAGGTGTAGAAAGGATTTGATTGTCATTAATTTGGTCTCGTGTGCTTTTATGGGTATAAGGGTGAATGTTACTTCCCGATCGTCCACGCCGTGGAATGGTTCTGTTTGTTAGAGCTATGTAAATCTATGGATGATTGGTAGATGAGGAATACGTTAATAAAAACATATATCCGAGCAATGAGTGCCGACCAATAATAATTTTTCCCTGAAACGTCCGGTTTCTTATTGGTTTCACAAATATCTCTATTGTGTACTTTAACATTCGAAATAACCATTTATTTTATTCAGTAAGACACCTTGTTTGCTGTTTATCACGAAGTAGAATGAGATAATGAGATATTTCTCCCTTATCCTAAAGTTATCTCATCAATGACCGTAATCGTGATTGAGTGTTTTCTCTACCTTCAACTACACTTACCTAATTCAAAGTCCTGAGAGAATTCGAACCTCGTGTACCGTAGTAGTTAAAGCCTACAATATTCAACAATTAGGCTTTATATTTGAATCCCATTTCATGTACATCCGTTTAGATATCCAGGTAATACCATCACGCCTTACACAAATCACTGGATCTGAAACTGGAAACTAGTCATCTAATTATAAGGCGAGTCACCAACCATCATCTACGAAACTAAGCGGATCCAGACATATATACCTACACTCAGTTGACACCACAAAGTCAAACACTAGGGGATATATGTTAAACAAAACACTCTGTTAAATAGAGCCTGTGTGCTTAGCTAAGGTCTTCGCTTATATGTCCTTGTCGAGATCAGGAGGAAAAGTATAAATGCCAATGACTTGCGTACACCTTAACCGGTCCCCGAATTACAGCTTAGTGACTTGTCAGTCCTCTCACTAGCCTAGTACCTTTGGCAGCGTATGTTCATGTTTTTGGATCAAACTAGGTTGGAAGATACTGGTCGGCGGCCTATGCTCCATTAGGGGTAACAGACTTAAATCAGTAAGTATACTGTAGCTAAGCGAATTACTCTGTTGATAGATTTGATTTAAAACTACAAATTATGTAGCAATCAAAATGTAGCGATTGGCTGATGTAACTCTATGAAAGCGTTTCACTACATTATTAAACAACATCGTGTTATTTATTAGGTGGAATATCAATTCCACCCTCTGTTAATCCGAAATTCCACCATAAAACCCAAATAATTTTGTTTTATGGTGAAGAAATTGTTTAAAACAAATTAATACAATGTTAAAATCATTCTATTTGATGTATTCCCTGATGAATAAAAAATTTAACTCCTAGATACCTTAGCATCAGGATTTTCGAAATATGGGGATGAAATCGAATTGCGAAGAAACCCAATTGAACATCTGTACAAAGTAAGTGTATGCTAATGGAAAATATTTGTTGATCATCCTTTTACAAACTTATATTTGGAGTATTTTATTCATGATTAAATCTGTTTTTTAGACTCATTTTAAATAAATTACTTGTTGAATTTAAAAACTGTTAAAGGCTACACGGTTGATAGGTAAACTTCTAAAATCGGAGATAGATGGATCAGCACCTAAATCCCTTTTACTGTTATTGTTTATCAGATAAGTGATTAGATATATAGTGAAGATGGCTATTTTCATGAAATATATTATATCCTTTACTGTTTGTTGTCCACTATCTGTCGCCACCAAACTTCGCTCGACTTTTCTCAGATCAGAAAAACAGAGTTTTAAAAAAACAAATATATATTCAAGTTTACATCAAATTCACACCATTGCCGTATAGCGAATTCTCCCTTTCTTTCACTGGCTTTAATTAGGTACGAATAAACCAGTTAGCTTATCCATTTGGTCGTCATTTTGAACTTAAAACTGCAAAGACCGTGACCATAATATAGTAAGAAAGTTTTTCTGCATTTATTTGCTTTAAAACTGGATCCTTAAATCTACTTTTAGTAACAGTGAACGGTCAAGCAGTGAGATTAAAGATTAGCATCTCGTCTTATTTTGAATTCCATAATTGGATACAACTGATCACATTGTTAATTTTCATAATAAAGTTCGAACCGACTTAGCATCGCTCCAAATGTTAACGCATCATCCGCAATGCTGCGGGGTTCGGATGGATGCACATAAGTACACACTACAACTGTCTATTTCTGACAAGTACCAACGTCAAGTTTAGGAATTAAAACATCTTTCGACTTGGCGAACCCCCCCCTAATCTACTCAGTGCTGGACACGACTAGACCTCATTGCTATCAGCCACGGATGGAGAGGTTCGATAGAAGACTACCGCTCATTTCGGAGTTCATGTTTAGACTCGGTTCATGCTCTAGTACTTACTGACTTACTTACGCCTGTCACCCTCAGTGGAGCATAGACCGCCGCTTGCTCTAGTACGAGCATGTATGTCTACGGCTTACTGGACGTAAGAGAGACAGCAAGCAAACTCCTTGGATTTCTACTTAGTGACAGAAACCAAGAGTATGTTCCGAGAGAAACTAGAAAAACAGTTCGACAGACATGTGAGTGATGCTCACCCCAAGGTAGCTTGGGATGATATCCAGAAAGGCTGTGGAAACAATGAAATCTAGAGTAGTGAAAAACAAAGGCTTTTCAATACAAGCCTTTGTTTCAAGTAATGTAGAAAGTCTTAAAGATTATTTTAGACCAAAGAACTAATTACATTTTTTAGCTTATCAGTCAAAGGTTGACTCATATAAACTTGTCACATTATTCGCCTTATTTCCAGCTTGGGAGTAACAGTTAAGTCTAGGATATGTTTGTAGCCTTCTTTTAAACTAGTCAGTCTAACTCTGTTTTCAATAGGCTATAGGCAATTTTAAACCAGGGAGATCAGCAGGTCCTGATAGTCTGACACCCGGAAAAGTTTAAGGATAGTGGTCCAGTTGTAACAGTTAGATTGACTGACGTCTAAGGTAGAATCTGGAAACTGAACGTAATCTCATCTGATTGGCCTCAGTCACTGGTTGTCCCAGTCCATAAAAAAGGACAAAACTCCTTTTATGATAGTCACAGAGGAGTCAGTTTAACTAGTAGTGTCTAAAGTATTAGCTTCATTGATACGTCCACGCCTAACTAGAGCTTGTGAAGAGCAGACCTAAGAAAATCAAGCTGTTTTCAGACCTGAACTTGGATGTATACATCAAATATTCGCACATCATGAAGTCATAGAACTCAGGCACACGTTCAGACGTTCCGCAGTAGTCGTATTTCTCGACTTTAAGGCGGCGTTCGACTCTGTCGATCGAGAGGTTCAGTGGCAGTGTCTGTCATTGAAAGGAGTACCAAAAAAGCATATTACCTTCTGCAGGCCTCAAACAAACTCATTCAACAGAATCTGTATTTGGCTTCTTATTGCCACCGTCGCATAAATGGGGTTCGCCTAAATATGGTTGAAGGAAATTGGAGGGAAGATTTATATTCTGTCATATTCAATTGCTCATCTAAATTGGAGTCAGACCGCGGGCCACTAAAATGTACAATAGCTTTGGGCAGACTCTCTACTCGAGTCAGAGCTTTATGGCAAACTATCATCGCAATCGATTGCTCTAAGTGGTGATCGTCAGGACTGTCCACTTTCTCCATTCTTATCCAACGTTGTCATAGACACGCTTCTAGAAACGATCTTCGATTAGCAGATCCACTTGTTGACTTAAAATATGCAGATGACGTAGTTCCATTTGGTGAAGAAGCGGACAAAATGCAATCTTCTGACCACCGAAAGCATTCATTCTAGTACGTTTGGCATGCGGTTCTCCCACTCTAAATGAAAACTGCTGCTTTAAGATTGGCTCGCGTTGACACCTGGACTAGTGATAGGGAGTGAAGCAGTTAAGCGTATTGACTGTTTCACCTATCTTGGGACTCTCATCAGTCCTGATGGCCTGGTGTCTGACGAAGTCTCGTCATGAATGCAGAAGGCTCAACTGGCTTTTGCCAACTTGCGTCACCTATGGTGTAGGCGAGAAATCCGATTATTGCGCAGCAGTTCGCTCCGTCCTTCTATATGGATGTGAAACATGGCCAGTCAGAGAAGATAATCATAGGTTGATAGTATTGGATCAAAAGTGTCTTCGAAGCATTGCTCGTATATCCTGGGACAATCAAAAAAGCAATGCTGAGGTTATGGAAATGGCACTGGCAAATCAATTGATGAAGGAGTGAATCTTCATCAGTTGAGGCGATTGGGACTTGTTTTACATATGCCCAATCCAACTCGATTCCTTAACACCAGCAATGAAATAAATAATAAGCTGTTAGGAAAAATCTACCGTTCATTTTTCTGCAACAGATCTATGTACAAGCAAATCGAGATATCCAAATGTCAAATAAAGAAAAGTCACCAGACGGAATCTATGATCGAAATGAATCAGTTAGCTTCTTAGAACCAATACTCAATACTACAAGTGAAATACAGTCTCGTGATACTGAATTCTGGCGACGTATTCGCAAAGTAACGTGTGAACAGTTGGAATCAAACTATCAGGTAAACATAATTGCAATTTTATTACACTTGTAATTATCCCCTCTATCTCATGTACATTATTTTGTTTCTGTACTGTTCAGAAGTTGTAACTGAAATTCTATCAGTCATGTTTTCGTCTGAAGTTTGTATGTTTATTTAGTGGTGGTGTTTCGTTTTTTGAGCTAAATGTTTTGATTATGGAGCTTTCGTTGTTCGTCTGAACAACATGATCAGCATAAACTTCAGAGGCTTTTCCTCATTTTCCAGTGCTTCATATGTGCTGCTGTGTGTCTTCTCTCTCTTGAACAAAGTTTGTATGTACTTGTTTTTGTGGGTTTTTAGGTTGTTGCTACCGTAGTTTATAATTAGGTGTGTGTTTGGGTTGGTTTCCATAATATTTGAGTTTCCAGTTTTCCTGGGTTAGTTTATTTATTTAGCAAAAATTTATTTTTTTTAATTTTTTTTTTAGTAAAAGTATGTTAAATGTGTTAAATCTATGACATTGTTTCATATCGGGAATTCATTTTTACGATTCTTATTTATACTGGGTTTCGCTGTGTGTGGACTACTTGTATGAGTGCATCCATTCTTCGAATTCTCTCAAATTGCAATCTTCTGAATTCCTCATTACCTCTATATTTCTCTTTTTCAATTTGTTTCAGTAAATTCTAATTCTTGAATAATATTTTCGAACCCTAACCTTCTCCGTTACTGCTTTTACTTTTACTACCTCTACTATTATGGGATTTGAATTAAAAAGTACATCTCTGTGATAATGTGGTATTGAGAAGAATGAGGCAGGCGAGGAAGATTGTATTATGCAAATTTACACTGAGTCAATTAAAAACGAAAACATTAGATTGAATACTCTATTTGCACACCATCTTTGAGTCGTGACTTCCAACGCTCCATCCTTCTTCCATTCCTGTGGTTGCTTCCTTTCCTTCCTCTTGGTACTCCATTTACTTCTTGCTTTTGCTCCATTTGCTTTCCGTTTTCCTCTTCTGACCGTGAGACTTCTTCTTTCACGTCCCTTCTTATACTACTTATATCGTTCGTATAAGTAGCACACATCACAGTATGACAACCTGAAGTGATGTACGTACGTAACAAGTTCTACGTTGTTGCTGACTTACTGACTTGTATGAACGTTAATGAAACGATTATCTGGTCTGATGTTCAGTCCTGTCGGTCGACATTTGTGCATCGTTGTATAATCGATTCTCTTGTCTAGTGGTGTATTATATCTTGTAAATATATTACATCCACAGTGTCGACACATTCTTAGTTACTTTTGTTGTTCTAACAGCTCTGTACAAAAAAATTATCTGTTTCAACTAGAAATAGAAGGCATTCAACCAGAAGAAATGATAAACAGTGACAAGAGTCTTCGTACCAACGGTATTGATTTTACACTCACTCAGCAATCTTTCTAATCTCTAATAGTTTTCATCATACCGAAATCAGCACACCTTCGCACTCTTTGATCATCTGCATTATTGTCTTCGCACTTTAATCCAACAACTCTAAATTTTCATTCATCTTATTCTAACACTAACCAAAAGCGAACAAGAGCGAATAGAATACCTTTTTTAAACTTATGTTGTCATATGTCATGCGCATTCAGAAAAGATAAAAACTAATTAACAACAAGAATATTTGGATCTGTACAGATTGTAGAACATGAAAGTACGTATAACAAATAACTAGAAATTGAAAAAATTTCGATCAAATATCAACAACCAATTGACTGTGCATTAAAAAGTAAGTATTCTAGTCACGATATAATAACAATTTAATGTGATGCTGTTTTGCATACATGGTTCAAGTTTGAAATCATGAACTGCTACCGTCTTTGCAGCAAATTCATCTATAAGATATTGTTGTAATTTAGGTTGCACGTGTAATTTTGGCTAACTAATTTGAAAAAAAACTATTTAGGCATTTTTGCCTGTCAAACGTGAATCTTAATTGGAATAAATGATAATCTGACTTAAATGCTTACGATCCATCCAACATGTTCCACTTGTTTGTCGAATTGCTATTAAATAAAACTTAGTTATTTGACTCTTATTATCATTATCATCATCATCATCACAGAAATCAACAATCGTCTGAAAAAAAATTCCTTAAGTTTACCTGAATAACAAAATGACAATATTTACAGGAATACATGGAATGAACAATGCCGAGTGTGACTTGTGAATTTTAAAAGTATTTAAAACTTATTCAAACTAAATCGCCTAAACATTTCTCAATCAATTTACAAATATCCCACTGAAAGGATTAGCTGTCCTAGAAGTTTGAACTAAATATACAAAAAAACATGATTAGACTAATAAAAAGTGACGATTTTTTTACCGAATTCTAAACACTGCAAAATTATTATGTCTATTGAAATACGCAACTTACACGCGTAACTAAAACACGCATGCAATCGAGGCTCAAAACAATGATTTATCGAAATAACGGTTCTATTATTACAAAATATTTGTAAATTAATTACAATTTGTGAGACGTTTGTAGCGACTGACGTGCTTGTATGTTTGTAAGGCCAATAATTCTTTGTAATAATCATATGAAGACTAATAACGGCATACGATAGTGTAGATGACTGTGGGTAATGACCTTCAACAGTCAAGTGGAGACTTTAGGCATTTAAATCAAGTTTCAAGGCACGCAAAATGACTGGAAATAACGGTTGCAGTTGTTGAAAAAATGTAGTTAAATTAAAAAATAAAATGAATGTTATTAGTTTATGTAAATACTGCAAATAGAAGTACGTTACACTACACGTTCAGAAATTATTACATATAGTTGTGGTTACTGAATAACGACAAGTAGTATAAAGCAATACACAAAATTGAGTTGGATGTGAAAAGATAAATGAAATTGGCACTTATTCTTCTTTAAATTCATGTGTGTTCCCTCTTCCTACTATTTTCCAGTTACATCGATGAATCAATCATTTTTAATTTCTCTTTAAATCTTTTACTAGCGTATGAACATTCAATTTACCAGTTACGAATACGAATCAGATTATGTGGAGAAAGCTTATTCGCTAGTTAATATGCTATTAGCCAATGGGTTAGCTTACAAAAGTCTGTAAGTATCACAGTCTTCAATGGGCTACCTAAAAATTTGATGTTTTCTCTTGTTTCATGTAAGAGAGAGTTTCTAAAATTTGACAAAAGTATACACATGACGTTGACCAATTTATTACTCGATCAAAAAAGTGTTTATTTTTTAGAACAATTAAGATTAAATAGTGATAAATTTACAGTGAATAATTGTTTTTTAATATGATAATCAACCCTTTTTATGTTGGAATTATTTATTATCGCAAAATGACACTGGTTAATATTACATATTGGCTAATGTGTTGTGAGTTGTGGCCCTTATTGGGGTTTTGGTTATCACTGATATCAACTTTAATACAATGATTCATTATCACTCGTTCAAAAATCTAAAAAAATCAAAGGTTCTTATCTACAGTTGGGATTTAGAATGGAAGAATGCTGTATAACTACACAAAACCCTTGACTAGGCACTGATACACTAAAAGTAATTTAACATAATCTGCGTTAGGAGCAGGCATTTCTTGTGATCTAGTTCAATCATCATACCATATTGATTGTTTGGTTGTATAATAAATATTTTTATCAATTCCAAACATTTTAAAAACTAACTATTACCAATTTTTACTTAGTTAATTACAACAAACAATCTAACATTGATCTTATAAGTTCGCATAAAAATACTATGCTATCTTTATTCTGATTGGTTTGCTCGTTGTACTTTTACATAAACTGTTTTTGTTCAGTAGTTAGTTGTAAAGGTTTGTATCAACCAGTTGATGATATTTATAACTGTAACTGATTAGTCGCCCGAGATATGTTCATTTGGTGTGGGATTATCTCACTATTGTCAACAGCGGAGAAAAACAAACTCTTACAAATAAAATTTATAACCATTTCACAAGCTAGCTCCTATCTTGATTCAGTAACTCAATAAATAACGCGTTGTACTGTAGTTTCTAAGAGCGTAATAATGCTATTGGCACCAGTAGTATTGCGTTTATGCGCGTATGTGATTTAGTGATTCAGAGAACTTGTTTCAACAAAATGAATCATTGATTTAAATCGCACTCCAGCGATGCCATAGTATAAGTTGGTTGGTTAGCATCATTTATACTTACATTATTGACGTCACATTCCTGGTTATGTACACAAATCAAATTTTCAGTAAGCTAACCCCCCAACAACAATTACATTCTGTCTAATCATCATGCCCTTCTATGCCAGATGGTTAGTGGCAATGAAAGGGGAGCTATTGACCCAAATACTGCGCATTTTGGACAGTCATTGCCAACTTATGTCTATAATTGTAGAGCGATTAATATTCTTTTACAAATTCTAACTTGCATCATCCGGCCAATGCGTAACTTTGTCGTCGAATTATCTGGTACATTCATAACTGGGGGAGTTTGTCCTCCTTGAAATGCTCTTATGTGACCACACAAATATAGCCACTGTCAGCGAAGTTCTGCTCACTACCTTTTCGTAGCGAGAATGTTGTTTAAGTTATTGAGAAGACGAAAAGCGTATGTCTAGCTGCGCGGCTTGAACCGGGTTGATCAATACGGGGGATCCACCAAGCAGAGTTGGAAAAACATGACTCCACACTGGTGGTGGACATGGGCTCCAGAATCCTGCTTTACTGGCTCGTGGATTAGACTTCTGGGTCATAGGTTCAGCGAGTATCCCCCAAAGATAACCACCCGCTTTGTTTTTGGCACATATAGTATTCCATCTCAAACACAAATTTACTAATTTATTCAAGACCTAACTTATCTCTCTTATGACTGCAACATTTTCACTATTTGACTACTGAGTATTGGCAATCTTTTCGATTAAGGGCAGAGCGCACTATATAACGTGATCTTGGCAAGTTAGTGGATCAAACACGGTAAACAACAGTAAAATCTTATTCCAAACAATAATTCATTGTTTTATTTGTTATGTACTCCATTTTCGCCTTGTTTTTTTTTGTTGTCTGACAGTGATGGACTAATTTGTATGTCGACAGAAAATATTAACGACGTAAATTTCTCAAAACAAAATATTATCCTATTAAAAAGTGATAAATCAACTTTATATCTGACCAGGTAAATAATTTATACAGTGACTTTTTCTTGAATTATTATTATCCATCTTGATCAACTATACCTCATTGTATTATTTATTACAATCGTATGTAAATATATGTATATGTATATGTATATGTATTTTTTTAATACGTAGGGATATTGCAGCGGCGATTTCTCGGTACGAAAAGTATCAATTCGATAGGATACATTATGTGGTATGCACTATATTTTTTAATTCTCCTTTTAATGTTATATAAATATTTATGCATGTATTTATGTTTAAATGTTTTTATGACAGCAACAATAGATTGATTTAGCCATAAAACATTTCCTAGCTACTATGTCCACAATTAAAAGACCCTTCAGAGCTACTGTCGGTCCCAAGCCCGGATAAAGGAGGAGGGGGTTGAGCATGGGGTTGGCGACCCCATCCCGTCAAAAAACTAACTTGCCAAAAAACCCTAACCAAAAGAAATAATTCAAACCATTTTAACTCTGCCCTGCGAGTTGGAAGAAGAATTATGACGTCGCGTGATGAAAGCCGAGTTCCCTCGGAAGTCAAGAGGCTGATGCCTCTTCTGACAACTAGACAAACCATTTTATTAGGTACCTAGAACCTTCGTACATTGTGGGAGACTGGGAGACTATTTGAAGTTGCGGCAGAAATGAAAAGATACAACCTCGAGGTGCTCGGCACCAGTGAAACACATTGGACACAAGTAGGACAACTGAGACTAGCTTCAGGGGAACTGCTGTTATACTCTGGTCATGAAGAGGAAAAGGCTTCATATACACAAGGAGTTTCACTGATGCTATCCAAACAAGCACAAAAGGCACTGATAGGATGGGAATCTCATGAACTCAGGATCATTAAAGCATCCTTCAAAACAAAGAAAGAGGACATTACAATGAAGGTCATCCAATGTTATGCACCTACCAATGACTACAATGACGACGATAAAGATAAATTCTACGAAAAGCTGCAATCAATCGTCGACAGATGCTCACCAAAAGGATTTGACGATTCTTATGGGAGACCTGAATGCTAAGGTTGGAATGGACAGCATAGGATATGAAGACATCATGGGACGACATGGACTGGGAGAAAGGAACAAAAACGGTGAGAAATTTGCAAACCTATGTGCCCTCAACAAACTGGTCATCGGTGGGACAATATTCCCGCACAAATGCATACACAAAGCCACATGGATTTCACCGGACCACACTACTCAAAACCAAATTGACCATATCTGTATCAACGAAAAGTTCAGAAGGACCATGGAGGATATGAGAACCAAGAGAGGAGCTGATATAGCTTCAGATCACCACTTGCAGATCGCCAAAATGAAACGGAAACTAAAGAAGCACTGGACAACGGGGCAGACAACATCACAGAAGTTTAATACGACCTTTCTTCGGGATACCGCAAAGCTCAACGAATTCAAGATGGCCCTCAGCGATAGGTTACAGGCCTTGCACGATATACTCAATGAAGTAAAAACTACCTTGGAGAACAATTGGAAAGGGATTAGGGAGGCAATCACTTCAACATTTCACGAAGTTCTGGGTCACAAGAAGTACCATCACAAGGACTGGATGTTTGTTAGTACTCGTGAAAAAACTGAAGAAAGGAGGAACAAGAAGGCAGCGATCAATGTCAGCCGAAAAAGAGCAGAGAAAGTTACCGCACAAGCTGCATACACAGAAGCAAACAGGAAAGTGTAGAAGAGCATCAGAGCTGACACACGAAAATATGTGGAAGATCTAGCATTGACGGCGGAAAAGGCTGCAAGAGACGGAAACTTGAGACAATTGTACGAAACAACAAAGAAGCTCTCGAGGAACTATCGTAAACCAGAACGACCAGTGAAAAGCAAGGAAGGCAAAGTAATCAGAAACACTGAACAACAGCGAAACAGGTGAGTAGAACACTCTAAGGAACTCTTGAATCGACCAGCTCCGCTGAATCCATCCGACATCGAAGCAGCATCTACGGACCTCCCAATCGATGTTGGAAACTTGGCGAAGATACAAGTGTTTATTAACAGTTGTCTAAGCAAAATACTTCAGATTCGTTGGCCAGACACCATCAGCAACTACGAACTGTGGGAGAAAACAAACCAGATCGCAGTGGAGGAGGAAATCGGGAGGAAGCGGTGGAAGTGGATAGGACACACACTACGAAAAGCACCTAACTGCGTCCCGAGACCAAGCCCTCACATGGAACCCTCAAGGCAAAAGGAAAAGAGGAAGGCCAAAGAATACATTACGCCGAGAAATAGAGAAAGATATGAGAAGAAAAAACTTCATCTACTCCAATAGTACTTCTTGAAAAACTGTCATCAAAATCAGTAATCGCGAATTGTTGTTCACTATGGTTGTCTAATATTCTCATGTTTGTTCAATGTTATCATCAATAGCTTCTTACATATTACACTTTCTTCATATAACTCATAAAGGATTTATCTCCTATTATTATGTTCGCTTATTGAGTTATTACACAATGATATAATCCTATTCAATGAGGACCTTTTCATAATACAGTCTCCTGAGCACCTTCAGTAGCACTGAAAGCATGTTTATTGCGGGCACCTTTCGTTCTAAGTTTAAAATTTTGTTTTAGTACTGGCCTGTATGATCGCTTGGAGTAATCATAGAGAATGAAACAGTTGAATGCATTGAGCACTTCTTATATTTGTTCTTAGTTACCACCGACGTCAACATGCGATTTCGTGATATTTTAGTTGGCAGATGTTTCACTATCATACATACTAAGACGCCAAATAAAATGACTTTCCATGATTTGTTATGTTTTTTGTCGTAATAATTATTGTTATATCACCCAATATATTTCTCTTTATCATTTATTTAAAGGTTGAAATTGGACAACGTTTACACTTTCAACAACTCAGTTATGTTCTCTTAAAAATGGGTTATAATTGGCCGGTTTTGTAAGTGTCAGTGTCCATACTTAAATGAATCTTCTTTTCCTTACATGTTATTCTACTGAAGGTATCATTCAGCCATTTTTTCAGAATATGCACACAATTCCAGAACAATCACTGGATGTTGTCTCGTTTACGTACACTTTGTTTGTTGGTGGTAGTGCGTAATTTGGGGACCAGCTTCAGGAATTTCTCCGTGCAGACAAATCATTAGAACTAGTCATGTCATGTCAAACGCAACATTTCTAGGGTCGATCTTTTCTAACACCTTTTATTCTTTTTTGAGTAGGTAGCATCGCTGCAGATGGTAGTTATTCGAGATAAAATGCTTACTGCTGTCACATCACTCTACAGTCAGCAGTACAACTTTTTGCTGTCGCACCTTAAGTCACTGCTTTTTATTTCATCGTCCTCCAGCCAACCAACCTGACATGGTAGGACATAAATGAATAAGTGTTCAAGCTCTGTTAA
This sequence comes from Schistosoma turkestanicum, assembly GCA_944470395.2. Classification (NCBI taxonomy): domain Eukaryota; kingdom Metazoa; phylum Platyhelminthes; class Trematoda; order Strigeidida; family Schistosomatidae; genus Schistosoma; species Schistosoma turkestanicum. The sequence goes on from OX103975.1 coordinate 9,637,847, forward strand.
TTCATCACAGTAAGTAACTCCTACCATTAAATCAAAGCATAAACTACACTAGGTTTCGGACTAGTGACAAATTCAAGTCCTAATTATATCGAATTTGACTGAATAACAAAAATCGATCAATGCTGAGTGGTCACATAGTCCAAATATCCAATTGACAGGTGGTGGTCGGCAAGAAACCTTAAACATAAATTTTATACTATTTGGCACTTATTAGCAGTTGGTATCTGCAGTTTTGAGGGACCTAGTGCTCTCTATGTCTTTCTGATGTACATTTCTCAGCCCAACAACCTGAGTCATCATAAATAAGCAACGATTAATTTCCTGTGGGACTAAGATATTTACAGTTGTTTGATAACTGAGTAATGACTGATGTCATATTCGTCTAATACGATCACTACTTAGAATAAAATTTGGTTTGATAATTCTATGTTGATAAATATTAATCTTAATAATGTGGTTTATTCAGTAAATAAGTGAAATTTTAGTAACAGTGATAACCAAATAATCCTAAGTTTATTTCTAGATGAATCTAGTTGATCAGATTATGTGAATGGATTATAAATCCTACATTTTAGCCTATTGCTCGGTTGTTTGGAAAATTTTCTGTTAAATTTTCTGTTATGATTATAGAGATTGTTTGTCTTCTCGAATCCCTAAAAAGGATCTGAATCGATTTCCGATTACGAACTGATGTCATCATCCATTTGATTTATCATCTCAAACATTCTAAGCACTACACACAAATATTTCTAGTGTTCGTTTTAGATTATATTTGAATTTCTTACAAATACCTAGAACTCATGTACGCGATTGTGATCGGTTATATTTTTTCTGATATTCCACTACAGATTTTCATTTATGCTAACCTATACTAAGAAAATTTACCCAACCAGTCAAGATCAATCGTTTACTTACTGCGTCCATTTATAACCTTAATGATAATAAGATAAAACTTTGACTAATTCATGCTTAAGGGGGTTATATTATAGATTAAAGGATATTGTTAACTGCATCACTAGCATTAATCTAAACTGAAACACTAATTTCCGACCTGTTGTGTTGAGGTTTCTCCTTTAACTACGTTGAATAATTTGATTGTGTCAGTCCTTGTGGTATCGGTAAATGAAATTTCTTTCCTATTTTTCGATCGTCACGTATGATTCTAAGGATTAGTATAACCGAGATACAATACTTCACTCAACTCAAAACGAGAGGATTAACTTAGTCGAATTCTTCAACAATGACGAAAAAATTCTAAATTCAATATCCAATATTTCAGTTCACAGTATGTCAGCTACTTCTATTGAAGCAGTTATCAGTAACATCCGTGAATTCACTTGATGTTCTTGAATGTGTGAATACACTTTTCGTATGTTGCAAGTGTCGGTGAGATACATTCAGAATCGAATTCTGAAAGCAGAATAGTACTTGAAACTCGCGTTTATCGGTGTGTAAGCGTAGAAATGACGCTCAGTTTGGAGGGGACAGTAACGCATCTGTCAGAAATGTTCAGGGAGTAATCTTCACTGTTTGACATTCTATATAAGTATCTTAATATTTTTAAACATGGAAATGATTATTACGATACGTTAGCATGTGTAGTTAAGCTTCAGTATGAATGTTTGATGCTATTCTCACTGAGGGGTATCCTTTTGAAATATTTCGTGTGCATTAGGGCTTTTCAAAACTCGAAACTCCAAGATTTGGACCCAACTTTTCACTCGACTAATGTCAAATCACAACAAAAGTTGAAAGAGAACGGAAGCAGCCTAAAAATTAGATCAGCAAATGATACAGTGGTGGACAATGGAACGTGTATAGAATTCACATGGCAGGCTTCTGCTATCAATCCACTGACTGGCACTGATTGATTGAAAAATGAACCAATCATTGTGTAAAAGTAAAAGCCCTATTGCGCAAACATCACGAATGCTTACGTAGAGTGATGTTTTCAAGAAATATCAATTCTTATCGGTTTTAAACCTGCTATTGTCTTGCTCCGCCAAGTGAAACGAGAAGTTTTGAGTGTGTAGCCGGTATATTTGCTTCGTTTAAAAACATTGAGAGTCATAACTTTATAAACCCAGTCTTATCTTTTTTTTTTCGATCCATGTGTTATATAATTATGCTACGGAACTACAGTTCATTGTATTCAAATCTTAACTCTGTTTCGCTCGTTCAAAAAGTAAATGGTAACTTTTATTCAGCTTTCTATAAGGCACAAATTAATCTGTCATGAAGATCTAATATTCTATATTCTGTAACAAATTGTCAGTGAAATCAAATCCAACTTAGTTGTAAGATAGAATAAAATTTATACTAAATATACGAGCTTAATAACTTTAAAAGTTGTGTTTATTTGAGCTAAAAAAAAAAGCATCCTACAGTGGGTTTTCGCATGAAATATCACATCTAGATATAAATATTTCTACAATGTGTTAAATTGGGCCAATATTTGTGACTGAAATAATCAACCCATGTCTAAATCTCCCTCAAGAGGCCTAATTTGATTCACATTAATATCAGAATAATATTTCTATGTATCTGGAGGTGAACTGTATGAAGCCTTATGAAGGTCATTTGTGACCCAAATAACTCAGTGGCAATTTCTACAACTAAGAATCTAGGTGAGATATGGATTCGAATCACACTGGATGCATCAGTATACCGTCTAGGTTGGGACGAGTACGGACTGACATGAAACCTAGATAGAGTAGAGTTCCTCACCAACCACCACCAACCAATCGCTCACTATCTAACCTCTTTATATATAATACATGTGATATCAAGTAACTTAGACTAATTGGTTACATTGCAACTTAATCTATGTAATTCGATTAACCCTAAGAGATTAGAGAAACATTGCAGTAATGCTTATAAATTATTGCAAAAAACCACTTTTTGTCGTTGTTTCTATTACTTCCTATTAGATCAATGATTGGTGATTATGGTGATGGTGATGATGCTCATGCTCAATGTAGTAAATCTGCCCGTAATCTTCTGCATATTCCATTTGGTCGAATTATGGGAATGAGTACTAGAAAAGGTGAAGGTTTATTTCTATTGGACATATTAAATAATGCTCAACAATTTATGTTGAATCGAATGAAATGTTCACAAAGTAAGTAAACAATTTTCTCCTTTGATTATATAAATTAAAAAAATAAATTCGCTTTAATTGTGTGTTTGTAAACAATGGTAACAATTGTAATATAATAATTGTGTTCTTATTCAACTTCTTATCTATTTATTATTTATTCTATTTAATCATAGTCACTGTGATGATTAGTTTGAGAATATCTATCATGCATGCACTAAATGAATTGAAACACAAAAGAAGAAATTCAACATCACCAATCATTAATCATAATTATCACATGTGTAGACTTTTTACCCAAATGATCTGTCTACACATCTATCAAACTATCAGCCTATGAATTTCACAATTTCTTCTAATGTGTACTCTTCCAATCTGATGACTATCATCATTGACAGTAGTTAGACATTAAGTTTCATTACAAATTGTTAACATAAAAGTTCAAATAAATTGACTCAATTCAATAAGGTATCTCCTGTTAGTTGTAAAATAATATCTTGATAGGTAACATATTCAATTTTGTACATGGAATAATGTTACAAGCGCAAACACTGCTGCAATGATTTTTGTTCGATTGTTCAACTTCCACAATGTTAATGGCTTTTAGATTAAATGCTAAAATAATAAACAAGTTTATGATAATAATAATAATATTATTAAAATGATTAGATGAATCTGGTCTGAATATCATTCATATACAAAACCATTAGATAGAAAAAAGCAAGTCTTTCTATTATCTAGAGAAATAACATTCTTCTATATATATAAATAAAATATATTTACAAATCATTCAACTTGATTCGATGGCATTACGACACTAATATTATAAATATCAATAATGTTGTTTACCAATTGTATCAATCAATCAACCAATAGCAACGTAGAATTTCTTACATACCTACATCAGTCCATGTTGCCATACCGTATTAGCACAGAGATGTAATTTTCAATTCAAATCCAATAGTAGTAAACGTAGTAGAGGTAATAGCAGTAGTCGGAGAGGTTAGAATTAGAAGATATTAATCAAGAAGTAGAATCTAGTGAAATAGACTTAAGAAGATAAAGTGATGAGGAATTCAGAAAGTTAAGATTTGAAAGAACACAAACAATGAATGCACCTGCGCCATTGCAACCGGTTTTGAGCCATGTCATTCAGGGTCTCTAACTATCAATTATTATCTTCTCGTCGACACCAACCAGGTAGTCGACACCTATCAGCATGACTCAGTTCATTTCTCAGTGATTTTATGCATCTCTTCCATGATTTGGTTTGGCCGCCCATAGCTTTGTTCAAACCTACTCCGACAACACAAAACATGGATCGACGAGGCAGTCGGTGGTTAGAGATAGGCAACACATGTCCAAACCACCTCAACTGATGGAGTTTCACTACTTCATCTATGGATTTGCCATCCTTACCTAGCACCAGTTTCCTAACAACAGCATTGCTCACTCGGTCGTTCCAGGACACACGAGCAATGCTTCGGACACACCTATAATCGAAGACAAGTAACCTATGAATGTCCTCCACTCTTAACGGCCATGAGAACCGCATCCCAAACATGCTTGCATTGTTGTTTAGGGTGGTCAGAAGAGTCTGCATTTTGTCAGCTTCTTCACCATATAGAACTATGTCATCGGCATATTCTAGATCAGTAAGTGATTTTCCTGGTAGAAGGTCCACCCATGAAAATTCAGACGAGGATCAGGTTTATATCTAGCAGCATGTCTGTGACAGAATTGAACAAGAATGGAGAAAGTGGACATCCCTGACGGACACCACTTTGAAGTAAAGAATTCCGATCACACTTCGCCAGAAGCTGTCACTCGACCGATTGTGTTCGAGAAGAGGGCCTTTATAAGGTTAATGTACATGTTTGGTACACCTTTCAATGACAGACACTGCCACAGAATCTAACGATCCACAGAGTCAAATGCCGACTTAAGGTGCAGGAAGACAACTGTTGTCGGACGCCTAAATGTGCGTCTGTGTTCGAGGATCTGTCATAGTATAAAAATGTGGTCTATACAGCCACATGCAGCTCTGAAACCAGTCTGATTTTCTCTAGTCTGCTCTTCACGAGCTCTAGTTAGGCATCTAAGGATACTCGATACTAACAATTTAAAAACTATATTAGTTAAACTGATTCCCCTGTGATTGTCTCCTTTCTTATAAATTGGGAAAATCAGCGATTGAGACCAGTCGGATGGGATTAGGTCGAGTTCACAGATTTTGCCTATAATGTCAGTCAATCTAGCTGCTAAAACTGGACCACCAACTTTAAAAATCTCAGGGGTCAATGTATCAGGACCCGCTGCTCTACCTCACTTTATATTTCCCATAGCTTTCTCAAATTCATAAAGGGTTGGAGGACGTACGTCATTCAGGTAAACTGGTGATTGTGGGCAACCGAAGTGTGGCTGATGGCCAACTGAACTGAAATATATACTTAACTTTGCTATCGTTATGTAGAATCCTAAGAGGTTTCCTTGCGATATTTTTCCTACGTCCAGTAAGACGCAAACGAATACGCGCTTGCACGAGAGCATGGTCTGAGTCTAAACAAGTGCTCCAGAATAAGCGGCAGTCTTCAATAGAGCCTCTTCACCGATGGCTTATAGCGATGTGATCTAGTTGGGTTCAGCGTTGGGACGACTGCGGAGGTCGCCAGGTCAGAAGATTTTTTCCTTATACCTAGAGTTGTGTTTGCTAGGAATAGGCAGTTATCTGAGCATAGTTGCAGCAGACGGTCGACATTATCAGTTCTGTGAGCGACGATACCATAAGATCCACCTAGGTGTCTTCCCTTTTCACTTAGTCTACCTACTTGAGCATTAAAGTCACCAGCCATCATTACTTTGTCACAGCGCCTAACTTTTTGAGGAAGTTTAGAGAAGCTTCTGTAAAACTTATCTTTTATGTCGTCTGAACTGCAGTCAGTGGAAGCGTAGGCAGATACAACGAAGAGGCAACGGCGAGTGTCCCTATCCTCCCGAGTCTGTACTGTCCCGTTTGGTCGAACGGCGCATAAGCGACTATCTGCCGGGGTCCAGTCTAAGAGAGCTAGCTGTTCCCGATGACTTAATACTATACCTACTCTAGCGAGCCACGACAAGTGTAGTCAATGAGAACACAGGTGGAGGCAACCGAATTGTATTTAACGAAAATTACAGAGTTACTCAGTAAAATCGGAAAACCATATCGTAAATCGTTCATTTGCAAAGGATCAGTTCATCCTATGGAACTGGACTGTTCCTGTTGCCAAACATCAATCCATTGTCACTCTTCATGCGTTTCATACAAATTCCATTGTTTTCTGACTCTTCCTTTCTTGATCTTCCCCCCATATTATGCTACCAGACTTTACGTTGACGCTCACGCTATATACTACTTATAAGTAGTTCGCACCACAGCACCACACTCGTCCCCCCTTTTAATAAGCTGTCGTCGCAGTCTTTCTGATCTCCGTACAGCCGTCTTCTTCATCAGTGTTTGTGGCTCGCCCTCTTGGCGCACTTGGAACCACCTTTGGAGTTCACTAGCATTCACGCGTTTCTGTTTGTTTCCTTTCTGGATCGTATACACTGCGCCGCGCCTCTCGGTGACGACGTACGGTCCCTCCCACTTCGGGATCAGCTTACCTGACCCTGGCCCTCTTCCTGTGGTATATTTCCGTTCTCTACACTTCACCTGATCTCCCACTTCAAACAATCTCCAGTTCTTTCTTTCCTGTTCTGACTTTTCCATGTCTGATGTTTGTTTCTCTCTCACATTCCTGATTGCTTGTCTCCGCTCTGTTCTCAATCTTGTTGTATTCCATCTCTGTTGTTGCGGCCAGGTTTTATCATGCGTTGGTAGTCTCGGCCGTCTGCCGTACATCAGCTGGAACGGTGACTTCCTGGTTGTTCCCTGTGCCGAGGCACGATGTGCCAGCAAGATTAATGGTAATTCTTTCTCCCAGTCACCCCCTTTAGATGCTAGCCATTCCTTTAGCGTTCGGTTATTCCTTTCCGTTAACCCATTCGTCTGTGGATGATACGGCGTTGTTCGTACTCTCTTGATACCTAACTGCTTTAGACGAGACTTGAACTCATCATTCTCGAAACAGGGACCTTGATCGGTTAATATTATCTTTGGTATCCCATGGTCCGCCACAATGTGCCGCATTACCGCTTCCGTCACCGTCCTTGCACGTTGGTCCGCCATCGGCACGGCATTTACCCATCGTGTGGCATGCTCAGTCATCACCAGCAGGTACTGGTTACCACTTGTCGTCTGCGGGAACGGTCCCATAACATCTACTGACCACAAATCACCAACTGCTGTTACTGGAATTGACTGCAATGGCGGTCGTATGCATCGATCTCCTTTCATTAGTTGACATCGCTGGCACGCTAATACATATCGTGCAACATCGTCTCTCATACCTGGCCAGTACGCACTTTGTCGCAGCAAATCAGTTGTCCGTGCAATACCTGTGTGCGCTACCTGGTGACATTCACGAATCATCTCCTGGCGCAGATCTTTTGGGATTATTGCTACCCAATTCTCGTCATCATCCCGCCAGGTCAAGGCTCCGTATCCGTTCACTCTCAGTCTCTCCTTCTGCCTCAGCAACACTGTTAATTCTTTATCTGTTCTACTCTTGTCAACATCTTCTCCCTCTTTTATCACTCTGATTACCTCCCGAAGGTTAGGGTCGGCTTTCTGATGTCGGACGAGTTCTAGGGGGTCTCCCTCTTGGCCGTTAACTGCACACGCTATCTCTGGAAGTTCGGCTTCGGTGTCCGGTCTTGACAAATAATCGGCCATTACATTTTCCTCCCCTGGCACATGCCCGATGCTGAAATCATACTCCTGCAGACGTAGCATCCATCGAGCCAACTTCCCCCGGGGGTCTTTTGCTGTTTTCAACCATTGTAGGGGCTTATGATCCGTCTCGATGTGAAATCGTCTACCTAAAAGGTACGGTCTCCATTTCTCTACTGCCCACACGATTGCTAGGCATTCCTTCTCGATCGTTGAATACTTCTGTTCGGCGGGTGTGAGAACGCGACTTGCGTATTCCACCACTCTATCAGCCTGACTCAATACCGCACCTATACCATGATCACTTGCATCTGTGGCCACTGTAAACAGTTTACCGGGTTCAGGCAGTCGCAGCGTCATCTGACGATCGTCTAGCATGTTTTTGATTCGGTTGAACGTTTGTTCGGCAGCCTCAGTCCATGTAAACTTGGTGTTGCTCAGCAACTTATATAAGGGCGCTGCTATTTCGTTGAAATTCTTGACAAAGCGACTATAGAACGCAGCTCTTCTCAGGAACTGTCTCAACTTCCTTTTCGAATTAGGTACTGCAATATTTTTTATGGTAAGAATTTTCTCTGGTAATGACTTTATTTCTCCGTTTCCCACTTTATGTCCCAACAATATGACGCTGTTTTTCGCTATCTGCGACTTTTCCTTATTAATTCGAAGCCCAAATTCGTCAATTCGCTTTAAGACCGCTTCCACATGCTTGACGTGATCTGTTTCCGTCAGGCTGTATACAACTACATCGTCGCCATATACCTCAACATTATCTAGATTCTTAAGCAGCAGCGTCATCAATCTTCTGAACGTGAACGGTGCACCAGCCAACCCGAACGGCATTCGTTTAAATTGATACTGTTTATCCCGTATAGTAAATGCTGTCTTGTTGCGATCGCTAGCTTTTATAGGTAGTTGCCAATAACCTGACCGTAGATCCAGCACTGTAAACACCGTGGCATTCTGTAATCGATCTAATGTTTCTACTGCTGTTGGCATTGCGCACGGTTTCAGGTCTGTTATATTATTCAGTTCTCTAAAGTCGACGCAAAATCTATACTTTCCATTGGGTTTCTTTACCAAGAGTACCGGTGAGCTATACGGGCTGTCTGCTTCCTCAATTATCCCTTCCTTCAACATTTCCTGGACCTGTCGATTTACCTCGGCCTCTAAATGCACTGGGACACGACGTGTTGTAAATATATTTACTCGGTCGTTCTTTATAGGAATTTCATGCTTTACTTTGTCACAAAATCCATACGGCTCCCCATCTCCAGTGAACAGTTTCGCATACTTTGCGCATAACTCGTTAACGTTAGGTTTCTTGGTCGAGACGTCCGTTGCCATCCTTATTTCAGCCACTTCGCTACTTTCATGTATTGGCAATGAACCGTACTTTGTGACCATTTTCCCGCTTCTCAAGTCAATTATTGCTTTTACCTCTCTTAGGAAATCTGCTCCTAATATCGGTCTCGATAAGCTTGTGGTTACCACGAACGGAAAATTTATCTCAGCTCCACTCATTTTTACAATACTGTTAGATACCCCCAACACCTCTAGCATATGCCCTCCTATGGTGTGGACAGCTAATGTACATGGTTTAATTGTCTTACATTGCTCTTTGCTTATTAACGATATAGCTGCCCCTGTATCAATCAAACACACTAACTCCCGTTCATTTATGTACACTCTGGCATAAATTGCCCCTCTATCTACTAGTGCAAGAACCTCCCGATTCCTAGGGTGGAAAGAAAACACGTTATAATGTTTAAAATATCGTCGTCGTCGTCTTCTTGGACAGTTTATCTTCCAATGTCCTGCCTCTCCACAAGCGTAACATTTATCGTTCCTTTTATGATTTACTCGTAATGCTGCTATCTCACGCTCTAACTCCTCAATCTTCTTCTCGAAAGTATTTATCTCCTGCTTTTCGCACCCGACCGGAGCTACTGTTCGTGTCATCAGCTGACGAGTCACCTTCGCCAGTTCACCGATGTCCATAGGTTGTGCTGCATTTACTAATCTCAGCTGCTGGGACACAGCGGCAGGCACACTCTCAATAAATTGCGACGCCAACAATTGTGCCTCCGACTCCTCATCGATATTCGGCAACGCACGGCGCAGCAACCTTTTGAGTTCCACAGCGAGCACCTGCGGGTCACCATCAGCCGACAGCCTCGCCAACCGGAACTTCCGCAACGCCTCCTCCCTGTCCACCGGGCTGTCAAACTCGGTCATCAGCCGCTCAACGACCGCCTCCCATGGCGTCTTCCCGCCAGCACCGTCCAAGCCGTCATATACGGCCTTCGCCCTTCCTCTCAGCAGCGTCCCCAGCACCACCAGCTTCGCCTTCGGTTCCTTCACCCCCACCAGCTCCGCCACGGCCTCAAACTCCTTCAGGAAGCCCCGCACATCCCCGTCTTCAAACTCCTTCGGCCATGGAACCTTCATCCTTTGCGTAGGCAGCGACACCAAATGTAGTGAATGAGAACACAGGTGGAGGCAACCGAATTGTATTTAACGAAAATTACAGAGTTACTCAGTAAAATCGGAAAACCATATCGTAAATCGTTCATTTGCAAAGGATCAGTTCATCCTATGGAACTGGACTGTTCCTGTTGCCAAACATCAATCCATTGTCACTCTTCATGCGTTTCATACAAATTCCATTGTTTTCTGACTCTTCCTTTCTTGATCTTCCCCCCATATTATGCTACCAGACTTTACGTTGACGCTCACGCTATATACTACTTATAAGTAGTTCGCACCACAGCACCACACAAGCAGCATTAGGGCTTCCAGAAACACGTAACGTAAACCGTGTTGTTTCTCTATCCGTACTTGGTGAAATGAAATTGATGATTTTACTTGGATCTTGCATGCGCAGTTCGGAGACGCAACATACATCGATGGCATGTGATTCCAGAGTTGTGGCTAATGAAGCCCGTTGCCCTATTTGGCACAAGGTTCGAACATTGAAAGCTCCAATATGTAGTAGTTTAGTAGTTTAGTTTCAGGAGACCAGGAATAATGTTTCGTGAACTCGCATCGTTCGCTTTAGCGGTACAGTGAGATAAAGGAATGTGAGTAGATTTAGTCGTGAAGATAAGAGAGGTATTATGGGGTGTAGGAATGACTTGATTGTGACTCATTTGGTCTCGTGTTCTTTTAGGGGTACTAAGCCTGTTGTCACTTCCTGGCTGCCCTCACTGTGAAAGGTGTTTCTTGAGGTACTTGAAAAGGAAGGTAGATTAAAGTCGGTCTTAGAGACCTGGGTGCGTGACCGCAGAGCCCAAGGGACAACTTCTTTGGGTCGGTCACGCACGACCTTTTTATGAAAGGCTCTTTGAGTATTAGCTCCGCTCTTAAAAAGTCCTTAGTGGGCTGCCCTTACCGCCGGAGACGAAAATCCGTGAGGTATGTTGAGGTGTGACATTTTTGGGGTCGAGCTTTTCTAACCCTCCTTTCCTTGTGAGAAGGCAGCATCGCTGCACATGCTGGTTGTCCGAGGGAATCTCCATACTGCTGTCACACCTTTCTGCAGTCAGCAGTACGACTTTGCCCTCAGACCTTGAGTAACTGCTTTTAGTCTCATCGTTCTCCAGTCGACCTGCCTGGCACGGTAGATTCTTCAGGAGCATATGTTCCAGCCAATAGAGCTCGGTTGGATCATCGTGATAGGCAAGCCCGACCACCACGTTACGGTAGCATCCACGGTCGGGTTACCATTTGTATGAAAAGAGGTTGTAATTGTTTATTTCGATAACGTTTATTTAAAACACTAAACTCAGACGAATTGTATCCTGATTTTCGGAAAATTTCAGCTAATCAGAAAATAGTAAACATAATTACATGAATTATTTGGAAATATTTTACTGTTAAAACAATAAATAAACATTTCTAAGTTGGTGCTAGAACGTCATACTTTAGAGTTCCAATCAAATTTCTAATCTATCTATTAGAGATCAGTTTAAATACATGCTCCAGATTACTAATTGTAAACTTTAACCTCAGACCTTATCTTCAATTTATAATGCAAATCCCTAGTTGTACACGTCATTCTGAACTTGAACAAACATTGTAGAAAAGTATCATTCTGTCTTATTATTATTATTTAGTTCACACGTATATCTGGTTCTTTTTATTGTCACATTTACACAGACATAATGAATGTTGTTCTGTACAATCCACTGGTGTTTTAATTATCGAATAGTGTTTTCCTTATTTTTAAATAATAAAGTTAATCATTCTCTATGATTGATGCCGATTAATTCAGTAAATTCTGTCTAAATTTAATTGTTGATTAATTTTTTTTTACTTGTTTCTCTGTTCACCTTTTTCTGTCATTAGATACACGAATAACTCAAAATGAATCAATTAATCCATCATCCATATTATCATCATGTCAAAATGAAATAGCTGATCATTTAGGTGTAACATGTTTGGTAACAACAATGTTTGCTAATCCACGTCAAAAACCAATTCATTTGCATACATTTCTTGGTTTTCCAGTGACATCATCATCATCATCATCAACGGCAAGAAATAATCACTCGGTGAAATTGTCACATGCAATGGAACTAGGCGGATTAACTTTACAATATTGTCATGCAAGACTATGCAGGTATGTATGAAACAGCATTCTTTCTTTGTCTTCGCTTAAGATCTGTGTTTACAAAATTATTTTAAACATTTAATCTTGTGAATTTATTCTTTGTAAAAGTAATTTGTATTGTTAGTGTTGTATTCTTTAGTATAATCCAGGCATAGGTGATTTGTACATAGTGTGCCAGGTTTTGGTAGTACTTGCAAAATTGACTGACATAAAACTTTATTATTTGTATTATCCTTTTATATTTGCCACATGTATTTTGCATTAATTATTCACTCTTTAATTCAGACCATAGAAAGTAAAGTAATCAAAACGTATTAACCCCACTTATCTTGATAACTTCATTATAAACTGTGCTTCTTTTGATAGTGGACATGGTATATTTTAATCAATCAAAGCTAAGTTTTATATCTATAATAATACATTGATTTAGTCGGTTGAACATAAATTATTTTTAGAAATACACTCACTGATTTCTAATAAATTGATGAAAAAATACCTATTTATTATTATTATTATTATTATTATTATTATCATTATTATTATTATTTCGACTTTCTTAACTCTCCTCATCAACAGCCTAGAAGCTCGTTCAATTTCAACTGGTCTATTTCCATTCCATGTTTGTGGTGGTACTACTACTGATCAAATATCATTGACGTATGATATTGATCATCTTATTCATGAATATGATCAGTTTACAAAATGGCCTTCAACAACCATTAATGAAGAATCTTTTGTGAAATTGGCTAATCAATTGTACAGGTTAGGTTGTGTTTTATTAGTTTGGTATGAGATGTCACATATTTTTTCTCTAGGGATTCCAGCCACTAAATCCCAGATTTGAATCCTGCTTCGCCTACTTCGGTTTTTTGCAAATTGGTAATGTCATTACCCTTTTACATTTAGAGCGTGGCTTGTAGTGTAGGTTCTCTTGAATGAGTTAAAATTATTTCCCCCCGGAGACTTTTACTGATATTTTATATTTCCGTGGATAGTTTCTTGAAAAGGTAACAACTACTCAGATACTTTGAGTTAAGTATTTGGGTAGTATTACTGACTCTCATCCAAAGTAGAATAACTTAAAGCCAATGTATCCAAGTCTATATTAAATTGCCGAGTACCACTACTTTTTTATCGATAACAATAATACCACAAAATTATAGTCATTTTACAGGTTGACCTCTTCGTTATTTTTTCCCACTGAAGTAGAGTTATGTACGTCCTAACTGATAGAAAAATATCTCACTAAAATTACAAATGGTCTACCATTTTCGACCTACCCCATATTGTTGTGAAATGTCACTTCAATAATACCTTCGCAATTGTGATTCAACTCCTTCAAGAATCGTCATCATGAATTCCCATAAACAATTATCCCGGTTAGCTTAAGCATATATTTTGCACAACCCCCCAATATATTTCAGCTAATATCTCAGTTAGTCTGGCTTTTATTGATGGAATAATGGAGTCGAGAACGGAACCTTCCTCTTCTAATAGTTGACTATTTCCAGGACTGATGCTACATTTCAGTTAGTCCACTCCCTTACTTGTTATTACTTACTTGTACACACGCGCTGACATCGCTTATCGAAGCAGGCAATCATCAGGTATATATATAACAGATGTTCCGAACAACTCAGTCGATGACGATTCGCACTATCGTCAGCCTATTCTTCATTTCCATCCAGTGCCCTGCACCTAACCTCAGGATCGACTACTCTATCATAGACAATGCTTCAAAAGGACCTATTGTCCTGAAGCTCATTCACACAAACTGATTGGCTATAGAAATTTTATGATACATTCAAGGATCGATCTGTTCTTTATAATTGATTAAGTTTACTTACTCAACTAAATGCTATTCATTTTATTCTGTATCATTATTTCTTCTTCACTGACAGATTTTCTACTGTGCTTCATACTGCTTATTTAAAATATGAACCACATTACATACTACAATATGCATTACAACTTACGTAAGTTATCCATATTGCATGCATTTAACTATATCTATTTTTTTAAAATACAATTTTAAATAGATATATATAGTAGATGGACGTGTGTTTCATCCTATTTGTGACTCATCAGCTCGGTGCACACACATACCAGTGTTAATACTAACTCAATACCTTTTGCTTGAAACATCAACGCGTTATCCACTTTTTGACTGAGCTCAGATAACTACTCTCTTGTGAAACTCATGTGATGTGTAATTTTATTTTTAGTGCTTTGAATCATTCCGCTGTTCTTGTCAACAGTGAATGCAGCTTACAAATTGAACTAATCTTCACAAACCCCTTCAACTAAAAGCTATTTACTGTTTTGTTGATTTCCCATACCATTTTGTTTTTCTACAGCTCTGCTATAAACTCAGCCTGGAAAAATTTACCACTTTTGACATGTACAAGTAAAGAAGATCAACAAGTAAGTGTGATCGATGTCTGTTCAATTGTTTTTTTTTCAGTGTATTTTACCCCCCCCCCCTCCAAATAAAACTGTTGTGAATATTGCAACAACCAATCTGGTATAAAAAAACACTGTTGATTTAACAGTGATCAGTACATTGACAATTTTCTCACGAAGATAAGATCTAGATCGTTGAGTGGATAGTATTCTGGGAAGAAAATCGCTAATCAGCTGACCGTAATTTTATAAGTTATACTCATCACAGTTGTCATGCCATATTATAGCAGTATAACATCCATAACTTGTTTAAAGATTGGATCCAGGACCTTCACCGCAAGGTTGACGTCCCACGTTATATTTTCAACTTTAACCAATTTGCGATAAAGCGTGACCATCATCCAATACCTTTAGTTACAACTGTCTTACTCATAACATATCTGAACCTGTACCGATAACTGTTGCATATATATGTTTAGGAATTCAAGCTTTTTAGAAATAGTTCGATAGACTAATGTAATATACTCTGTTCAATTCAGAAGAATAAAAATAAATATCAATGCAATAACCAATAATTTTAACCATTGTCTCCTGAATGCCCTGGTGCAGCCGATAGGGGGGAGAGACTCTCATCCTTGAAATCCTCTCATTTGACGTGTGAATATGGCCGCTGTTTGAAATTCCCTACTCTTTATCTCCCCGTGGAACAAGTGTTGTTTAAGAAATTGAGGGGATGAAGAACGAATGTCCAACGGAGACTTGAACCGAGTTGATGAGTACGGGGGATCCATCTTGGAGAGTCCGAAATACTTGATCCTTAACTGCTGGTGCACACAGGCACCAGAATCCTGTGGGAACAAATGGTGTATGAATCTGCTGATGGCCCCCGCCTACCATGAGACTGCATCTGCTAACTAACACTGCTTCTCTGTCTTGTGGATTAGAACTGTAGGTCAAGCTCTCGGATTGCAACCTCCTAAGAAAACCACTTATTTTCGTCTGAGAACCCAGAAAGTATTCCAGCTCACACCTAAATTCAGTGATTTATATATGGTGTATCTATATTTAGGTGCACCTTTGCACCAATGTTTATATGTTTAAGAAAATAAAAGCCATGAATTAATTAACATGAATTCGAGTTTAATTCTGAGCTTTTTACCATTACATCACTAGTTCATCACGCTATGGTAACCATCTTAGAAGTATTAACGAATAATATCCTAACAAATAACCGCTGTAAAATAGAGATGATGATATCTGAGTTGCTGGAACATCGTGACTGAAGAGTAACTAACTGTCTTACTACTATGATTTTAGTGCTTCTTCAATGTTTGAAATCACACATTGATATTTTCGCAAAATAAAGCATACAAAAATGAAACTTGTATTCGAAAAAAATTGTTTCTCTAACCGCCTATAATTTAACATTATAATGAAACTAAATAACTGGTTGTGTCAATGAAGCCTCTAACGTTATTTGAATTATTTTCAATGTTCACTTGAGTATGTTGTATTCAATACTTTGGCGATTATTTCTCCCCCATTTATTTATTCAGTGAGTGTTGCATATATTAATCGTTTACTTCAAATAAATGTGATAATTCATTTGAATATTTAATTTACTTTGTTAGCCTAATTGTGTATTTTATCTTCTTGTTCTCATCTACATTTCACAGATACGTCTGTTTATATTTCTAGCCTCTAGAAATGTACTTGCATCTTGTTTACGCTTAATGGGTATTAAACCGTTGAATGCGATATAACTCATTATTCTCGTTATGATGATGATTGTGTTTATTAAATAGAGGTGGATTATAAACAATCTATTCTTTCTTTGCCTTTTCTTTTTTTTTCTATCTATGCACAATTATCACTTATGATTGTTGAAAATTAATTATATTTTGTGTTTATTCTTAATGTATTTTGTATATTTATTTTTTTCTTTGCTTGTCAACATACTACTACTTTAACTAAAGAAGAGCGTTGGAAAAATCTATTCACACTAAGAGCAAGATGTAACACAATAAAAAGATATTTATGTATTACAAATTCTAGTTCAAACTCAATTGTATAAACTCTTAACAATTAACTATCACATTCATAACTTTGATGAATCCTGACTTTGTTTTTATCTGTTTACATGAATCTCTGTGTGGCAAAAAGAAGCTTATGCATACAGTCTGTATGACTGTATTCTACAGTCATTTAAGATGCATCATTCCAGCAAATCTCTGTCTTTCATTCTACAATATCAGGTTATAAACTCATCGCCTCTATGCCTTATACGATCATAAGTGATGTTGAAAACTAAATTATATATTAGTTCATCTGTAACTGGTAATTTGGATCTCCTCATTGATAATTAGGACTGTAATTGGTCAGTTTCAATCGGCATATGTGCCATATTTGTTAACAACGCGTGGGCGGTCGTCTTCAGGCACCGATTCGGTGAAATTATCCCATGTTTAGATGCTTTAAAAGAAGATTGGATCAGTAGTAGTTTTGACGAATTTCGTGACCATGGATGCCTGTCACATGACCTTTTCAATGAACACCTCTCTCAGTTAATTTAATATTTTGAGTCTTGATCACGTATTGAAATGTATTAAACATCTGTATCATAAAATGGTTGTAGTATGGATATTTTATATACTTACTGATAAAAATAACCTGCATTGCTATTGATATATAACCGTTAGGGACGTTGGATCCCCAGAACTCATTTGGAAAAGGTCCTAATTCTGACATTTCGAATTTCTATATTTTCGCGCCTGAAATGCTAAGTTGACCTTTACCTTACATTTCCCAATTGCAAAATCTTTGACTGGCATCGGTTGATGGATTTTTTTAGTACGTTATTTTGTGGCTCTCCCAAGGACGTCTCTATCATTATATAAATAAGCTTGAGTTGTGTGCTTAGCGACCTCGCATTTTCTGAGTGCTCGTAGAATACATTCTCTATGCATTATCAAAACTTCTTGATCTAGTTAGCAGGGTCTTAGACAAACGGATTAGAATAGCCTATCGTGTCATTGTATCGTTGATCTTCGTTCCGTTTACAGAGTAAGATGAACTCATAATAGGTTCAATCATACCAATAACTATAAGCTTTTTTCTCTGTAAACTCTGGCCAAATATATTTGATAATTCTTTCAAACAGTTTTTTCTTAGAATCTAGGAAATCGCTAATGATAATTTGACCAATTAAATTTATTTTGGAATCCTATAAAACAGTGGATTATGTTTTCAGTACTGTGATTACGTAATGTTCTCATTTGTTACCTTAAAACAAATATATAAGAACAATATGTGCAGATTATCCTTACAGATTGACTTGTGTAGCTGTACTTGGCAGTACACAGTTTGTGTATTTTAAATTGATTTCCTCTGAAACTCTAACAACGGTCATAACAACAGTTTACTATTAAAACGTGAGCGGCATTGAATATGGTCTGGGGAACTATTTTTTGATGATAATCCAAGTAAGATGTTGTATGTATTAGTCTTCACCCTGATAGTCGAACTTAATTTGAGATAGTCTTTTTGGTCAACTTCAAGCTGATCGTTAAATGATTAATGTGAAGAAACTGATTTACTTCAGTAATATTAAAGTCAAAGATGTGCTTTGATTTTAAAGTGTAAAGTTAAAATGGAATGTGTATCCGTTTCATTTACTGTTTGTTGATAGTTTATTTTGGGAATAATATTGGTCATTCGTATCAACTACCATTGGAAGTTTATAACTACTCACACACACACACAATTAATCAAAAGTATGTGTTTTCAAAACCGGAAAATTCCTTTCTCAATGTCCGTTTGTTTATTTCAAGAATCAGAATTAAACTGTTAGAGAGAAAAAAAGTTAAACTTTTTTTACCTCCTATATAGTTTGTTTATTTTAATTTGCAATAATCTCATCATCATTTTGGTTTGACCATTTTATTCAACACCTAAACATTCTATGTGTGTTACTTGTCAAATAAACAACAGAATCGGTAAAGCGATTAGTCAGCCTAGAAAAAATAGTGAGAGGATTTGAAAAATGGGTTCAAAACTAGCACTGAATAAAAGAACGTCATTATCGTATCAATCAAAAAAATGAAAATAATGGAAGACTTATCGAATCACAGACACAGTGACCACTTTTACTATGCCTTTCTTATTACTGGGATTTTTGGATTATCGGCAATACTTATCGTTAACTGCTACCAAGACAATTATCATTACTACTAGTCAGTGGTATTTATATTAATTACTCCTCTGGCTAGCAATACTTTTGTCAATACAAATAAAATTAAATTAATAAAAGGGTATCGGAGTTAGATGTTGATCATTCATAGCTTTACATTTGATAATTAATTTCAAGAAAGAAATAGTCACCAGGATTTATTTCTCTTATTTTTCAAGTATAATCTATCTTAATAGATGTACAGACACACGCACACACACACATACAATCTACTAATATTTTTATTTTAATTGGTAGATTGTTCGTGAAGAGGTCAAGGTTAGTGAGTGTTGTGTATGAGTCAAACTTCAGAAATCATTTCACAATCTTTTTTCGAACAGAAATGTAAAAAGGAGAAAGAAAGAATACAAAAAAAAGAAAAGAAAACAGACGTCAATGACACATACCAATAAATCTTCTAAAAATGATAATGAAAAGAAAAGTTAAATTTTTTTTTCAATCTATCCTACTTCAAAACCGTTTTTGTTTTTTTAATTCTAATGTGATTTTCTTTTTTAAACAAAAACCTAAATAAATGAAAAATAATAACTGATTTGTTTTTCAACATGGGAAGTGGTTTGAAACATTACTCATTTTTGATTAGGTAAGTTAGTTACATCAACAATATGATGATATAAATGATATCCAAAATATTTTTTTCCCATTTTAGGCATAAGTGTATATAGTTTCTTTCTGTAGAATGAACACAATTGGCTATATATATAGTCGACTAGGTTGAATATAAACATTTGTATGATGTAATTTGATTGGGAATTACTATTGTTCATTGAATTAATAATAATTTTATTAACCCTATCATTTTAAGGCATAGAAATAAACTAATTTCAAAATTTCTCTTGAAAATATTTCTGTATTTATGTTGACATATAATTTATTTATGTGTTTAAGTATGTAAATATGATATCAGGAGGCACTTTGAAATCCCTATCATTTTATTTTCTAAGCTTCATATTCATAAATTAGATCAGTTGATGTCTCAGAAGCATTTTGATCATCGAATCTACTTTGTAATGGATTCATTTTTTTCTCTGTATTGATTTCTTGTTTTGGTTGATATTGATGTTGATAAGAGTGTTGTGGTTGTTGTTGTTGTTGATGAATTGGAGATGAATGCGAAGAACCGGATTTCATCGGTGATAATGATGAATAACCAGTTGTTGTTCGAATTCCATAAGGTTCCGATTGATAAACAGTAATCTTGATTGGTTCTTCATGTGTAATACAAGCGTTTTGTGATACATCTGTTTCAGATAGGGAAGTTGAATTATCAACTGGTGAGTCTGAAATTTTATAAAATTTAATCATAAAACAAAGTGGAATTATTCATTCTCAACATTAATTTTTTGTTAGCAAATAATCATTGTTACATACTTTTCCTTACACTAATAAATTACTGAAGATTCTTTCTTATCCATGAAGAGACAATAAAGCATCCAATAAGTTTTATTTTTGGTTTTACTGAATTTTGAATCATATATATATATATATGTATATATATATATATATATATATATATATATATATATATATATATATATATATATATATATATATATGTAACCACAAAAGAAAGGAATACAATACGTACATATCTATTGTATTCCGTCCCCTTGTTTACTTCAAATCAAAAATCACTATACATCTGATCTAACTCAATTTATTACTGTTTAATAAAAATATTGCAAAAGATTGTATAATCAGTTTTATAGTAATAATTAGAGCAAACCTACTTTCTGGTGAATATCTTTCCGAGTTTTCCATATCTGTTTCATCTTCTCGCTGCAACAATTCTAAACTATTCCCGGAATCTGTCCTGGATAATGTTGCTACATCCTCTTCATCCTCGTCATCTACATGATCAGTTCTTAATTCCTCTGTTTGACGGTTCCCACCATGATCTTCTTCTTCTTCAGCATCGTCATCATTATTCTCCTTGCTATATCCATATTTTTCTAGATTTGTACGACTATTGTCAACTGTTGAAATTTTCGATCCATGCATTAACAAATTATGTTGACAGTTATTTAAACCGTAAATTCGTCGATCATGTGACAATGTTTCGTCTGTTAATGAAATATTTTGTATCCCAGTTGATGATGAATAAATGGTCTGATGAGGATGATGACGATGATGATGATGATGATGATGATGCGGAGACTGTGAATGAGGATGTAGTTTATAAAAAGGATCTAAATGTACATGTGAATGTTCACTACCACTAAAATAAGGATTATTACTGATACTATTTTTATCACTACTATTACTATTACTACTACTACAACAACTACTACTACTACTATTACTGCTAGCAGTAGCAAGATGTGATATGATCGTATTATTAAAATTATTATTATTATTATTATTTTGTATCGGAGTTGTATGTCTAGAAAATTTATTCACATTACTAATTATAGTGTGATTTTTATGATCATCATGATTTGCTGTAACAATAGATGATATGAATGGATTGATTGTACGTGGACGTTTAGCTTGTGGTGGTCTATAATCTTTAGATAATGTTATTAATTGTCCTGTACAAGTTGTTGAACATACAGTCATACTGTTCAATCCACTATTACAAGTATTAACACTAGTACAAGTCAATAATGTTGTAGATGTTGTCGGAATAATTGGTTTAGCATTGTTGAACATTCTATGATGGTAATTTGTAAACTTATTATTAATTGATAATTCATTATTATGATGTTGTCCATTGACATCAGGCATACTGACATAAGTATCTGATCGTTTTATACGATATAAATGTTCTTGACTACTATTACTAACAGAATATAATTGACACTTTGGTACTGATGAAACAGGTGATGGTTTGAAATTATTACGATAATTTTGTGTTTTATGAATTGTTGTTTGTTGTATAGATGATGATGCTGGTGATCGGTTATTCTCATCGCCACAGCATAAATGTACATTATGATCATAGCGTAAACCATCACCCCATGATTGTGTACGATTTATGGTACTGTGTAAATGAGAAATTTGCTGTTTCAATTCATGATCAATTTGTGATTGGTGTGTAGTAGTTGGCGTTGACAATTCTCTGTTGTCTACTTTATGATAAATACTAATTGGTATCCAATTTCCATGATTCTGTGGACTGGATAAAACAGATTGTGATTCTAATAGTAGAAAAGAAAAGAAAAAACACCAACCTCAATTACAATTACAATAATAATAATAATAATTCATTCTGATAAGCATAAAAACGCACAGAATACTCAGAAACCATTTGATTTCTAAAATGGCAATGAAATTAAGGAATGATTGTTTAAATATTTCACGACTATTTGATACTTAAATAAATATTCACAAATGCTAAACATCACAATCACATCAAAACTCAATATTCTGAGTTTTCCAGTCTTACTCTATGACACTGAGCAATAGCTTTTTAATTATGACAAATAAGTCTAAATTTTCTTTTACTATTTTTTTCTGGCCACTTTCTAAACAAGAAACATTAACAATCACACTTCCAATATATGAAACTTCAATGGTCCTGTAGTAATTGTGCACACAGTTACAATGACCCGATGTTTTCATAAGTCATAAATGAAACTGAAACAGTCGTTCAACTCTCTATGGTACTGTAATGATTTGATAGGCTTGTGATCACAATCACCTCAAAGTCAAACAGCAAGTAGGAAATTATAAACTAGGAAAATTATTGGAGCAAATATATATTCACTTAATCAATGACTTTATCTGTGTGAGAAAGACAATTGGAGAAAATCCTGATTTATACATACTATAATTTGACTTCACAATTTAATCTCTGTTCTCATTTCAGTATTCTCGTTTGTATTATGAGTTCGATGCACCACAGGATGTGTACACCGTGACTGTATCGGACTGCATAACATGATTTTTTTTCTAGTTGATATTATTTCGTGGTAAAAACTACCATCAAGTTCTATTGAATTATTCTTCAGAACTGATCCTGTACACTCACGTTATGTTAGGTTTATACTACTCGTCAAACGTCAAAATAGCTAAACCACACACAAATTCATTTTGAAAATGCTAAACTTTAAAGATATATTTTAGTTCTAGAAAGTATTCTTTCACTCTAATGTAACTCTATACATTATTATCTAGGTTGAAATAATCATATGAATACCACCTATATGTTATTTATCAAACCAGATGTTTTGAATTTCAACGAATTTCTTTCATTAATCTAGTGCTTCATAAATGAGATTGATGTATAAAGTTTACGATGATTTCCTCAAGAGACATTGTCACTATCAAAAAGCACTAGGCGATTGTTCTAATTAATTAATTCTCATTAATTCAAGATTTTCAACTCCCGATTTTATTATTGTTTTTATGGCATAACGAAAGAATTATCCAATCGTACAAACTAGATAGTCTTACATCCAAAACTCAATTTTACTGCCGTTCAAACAAGAACAAAATTAAACCTCGACAGGAATGGAATTTAAGTGAAATCGAAACTAGAATAATGTTCACAGTATCAGATAGTTTCATAATCTATGTAGTTGAATATGCCTGCCTACAATTATTGACCAGTCAACAAAAGTCAAAGTAATTAAACATATCAATGGAATCACTGGTAATTTGTTAATTTTCATCATAAAACTCTTTCTTCATTCAAATTTCACTACCTGTTTTGTTTCCGCTTCGTTTAAAAGGTTGTTGTTGTTGTTCACTGATTCGTTTCTGTACAAATAAGTTTAAACTGTGTTTATTCCGTTCACCAAAACCAGTTTTATCATACAATGAAATTGGATATGATTCATGTGTATGCTGTAATGATGATGGTTGACTTGACTTGTTACGTAAATTAGTTGTTGTTGTTGTAGTTGTAGTTGTTGTAGTTGTTCTGAATGAACATACTGTTGTAATGGGTAAACTAGTTGAATCATTCATAGGATTACTGACAATCTTATTATTAACACCTTGAAATTGTTGAACACATTCAACAGTTTCTTTTTCAAATGAACATTGGTGGATAGGAATGATTTTTTTATTTGATAATTTTTTACAAGAATTCCTATTATTGTCTTTCGATTTAACTAATGAAGATTTAATGAGATGTTTGTTGGAATTCATTTGACACGGTGACGATGATATTTTCATATCATCCGCTTTACGTTGCCATAATAATGGTGCATTAATACTGTCGGTACTATTCCAAATCATTGTTGTATTACGACTGCCAGATTTCTTCATTGATTTCAATTCGTGCATCATTATCGATTGGTTATTATTATTATTATTATCATTATTATTACTTAAATATTGAATATCGTGTGTTAAACTTGAATTCGATAGAGTGAATACTGGTTTCATTTTATTGTTGTTATTATAATAATAATCTTTTTTCAAATGATTACTTCCTTCTAATAACGCACCGGTAGACATAACATGGTTTAATCGTTGTAGACGTCTGTCATTAGATTTGTTTGACTGTGTATTTTGCTCGTCTTCTTTGGATTTCGCTAATTGTCGTGCTGTCTCACGTCGACGACGACGTATAGTCATGACTAGGAAGCAATATATATATATATATTTTAAAAATGGATAAGAATTTATGCAAATATTTAAGAAAAATTTGGTCAGAACGAGCTCTCTTAGACTGGACCCCGGCAGATAGTCGCTTATGCTCTGTCCGACTGAACGGGACGGTACAGACTCTTCGTTATCTCTACCTACGCTCTCACTGACTGCAGTTCAGACGAGATAAAAGGTGAGTTTTACGTAAACCTTTCTAACCCCTTCAAAAGTTCAAGCTCTCTGATTTAGTAAGAGCGGCTAGTGACTTCAGTAATAAAGTAGGTAGACTCAGTGAAAAGAAAAGATACGTGGGTGGATCTTATGGTATCGTGGCTCACAGAACTGATAATGTCGACCGTCTGCTGCAACTATGCTCAGATAACTGTCTATTCCTAGCAAACACAACTTCAGGCATAAGGAAAAAATCTTCAGACCAGGTGACCTCCGCAATCGTCCCAACGCTGAACCCAACTAGATCACATCGCTATAAGCCATCGGTGGAGAGGCTCTATTGAAGACAGCCGCTCATTCTGGAGCACTTGTTTAGACTCAGACCATGCTCTAGTGCAAGCGCGTATTCGTTTGCGTCTTACTGGACGTAGGAAAAATATCGCAAGGAAACCTCTTAGGATTCTACATAACGATAGCAAAGTTAAGAATATATTTCAGAAACAACTAGAAAAACAGTTAGGCGGCCATGTAGTAAGTTATATCCACCCGGAGGCAGCTTGCAATGATATCAAAATAGCTGTGGAAACAGAAGTGATATCTGCTAGTAAGGTGAACCATAAGGTTAGGGAGAAGCCGTGGATTTCAGTAGCACCTACCGAACTGATGGATGCTCGGAAGCTCATCCCGCCTGGCTCTGAGTACGATCAGGAGCGAAGTGAGCTTAGGCACACGCTGATAAAAAGCCTACGCAATGATCGTGAACAGTGGTGGGTAGCGAAAGTGAGAGAGATGGAAAAGGCGGCGGCAATAGGAAGCAGTAGGTAACTATTCAGACTCATCAAGAAAAACGGTATTAGGAACCCGAATGTGAGTGAGACTATCTGGGAAAAGGATGGTTTTATTATCCATTCTCAATCCAGGAGATTGAATCGATTGGCAGAACACTCTGGGGATCAGTTCAGTTGGCCATCAGCCACACTTCGGTTGCCCACAATCACCAGTTAACCGGAATGACGTACTTCCTCCGACCCCCTATGAATTTGAGAAAGCTATAGGAAATCTGAAGTGAGCTAGATCGGCGGGTCCTGATAGATTGACCCCTGAGATTTCTAAAGTTGGTGGTACAGTTTTAGCAGCTAGATTGACTGACATCTTAGGTAGAATCTGTGAACTCGACCTAATCCCATCCGACTGGTCTCAATCGCTGATTGTCCCAATTTATAAGAAAGGACAAAAGTCCTCCGGAGACAATCACAGGGGAATCAGTTTAACTAATATAGTTTCTAAATTGTTAGCATCGATTATCCTTAGATGCCTAACTAGAGCTCGTGAAGAGCAGACTAGAGAAAATCAGACTGGTTTCAGAGCTGCATGTGGCTGTGTATAGACCACATTTTTACACTACGACAGGTCCTGGAACACAGACACACATGCAGGCGTCCGACAACAGTTGTCTTCCTGTACCTTAAGTCGGCATTTGACTCTGTGGATCGTGAGGTTTTGTGACAGTGTCTGTCATTAGAACGTTTACGAGAAAAATATATTAACCTTGTGTAGGCTCTCTACTCGAACACTACAGACACGCACCTAGATATAAAATTATCTTCAGCGGAACTTTCTGTAGTAGACCTTCTACCAGGAGATTCACTTATTCACTTAGAATATGAAGATGACATAGTTCTATTCGTTGAAGACGCAGACAAAATACAGTCTTCTGACCACCACCTTAAGCAACAATGCAAGCAAATTTCGTTTCAGGATTGGCTGTAGTCGGTACCCGAACTAGTGATACGAAGTGAAGTAGTTAAGCATCTTGACTGCTTCATTTATCTCGGGAGTCTCGTCAGCACTGATGGCACAGTGTCTCAAGAAATCTCGGGACGAATACAAGAGGCTCGACTGGCTCTTGCCAACCTATATCACTTGTGGCCTAGGCGAGATAGCCGATTGCTAATCGAAGAACCTGTGTACTGCTCATCAGTTCACTCCGCCCTACTATATGGATACTAATCATGGCCAGTAGTAGTTGCCTATCTCTAACCGCCGACTGCCTCGTCGATCCATGTTTTGTGTTGTCGGAGTAGGTTTGAAGAAAGCTATGGGCGGCCAAACCAAATCATGGAAGAGATGCATATAGTCACTGAGAAATGAATTGAGTCATGCTGATAGGTGTCGACTACCTGGTTGGTGTCCGCAAGAAGATAATAATTGATAGTTGGAGACCCTGAATGACATGGATCAAAACCGTTTGGAATGGCGCAGGTGCATTCATTCTTTGTGTTTGCCCAAATCCTAACCTAACGAATTTCTCATCACCCTAGTCTTTTTCTTTTCAAGTTTATTTCACTAGATTCTAATTTTTGAATAATCTCGTCTAACCCAAATCTCTCCGATTACTGCTAATACTCCTACTTTTATGGTATCTGAATTGAAAAGTACATCTCTGTGCTAATGTGGTGTGGCAACTTGAACTGATGTACTTACGTACGAAGTTATATGTTGTTATTGACTGAATGACTTGGTCACGACTTGTTTCGCTGACGACACGAATGAACTTCATCAGTTGCGTTTTCTCACTAGAATTTTCCGGATATCTTGAAGCAAGTCACTAATGCTAATTAATGTAGTTTAGTTGAACAGATTTTGTGGTCACATTAACTACAAACCAGGGGGCACCATTGAAAACTTCGGGGCACTACACAACTGTCTCACTTTAGTATGGGACTTTCTAGTCGTGAACAATCATAAGCCCATTGAGTGATCAAACCCAATCACCTCAGATGTTGCTGTTAAAGTTTTGTCTATCTGTAACGCACATGACTTACAATCTGAACCACTTCCAACCACTACTACTACTCCCTTAAACAAGGCAAAACAAATAATTCTTCTTAGAAAAGCATTAATTACCATCAGTCATATTTGTAATAACTCAACTTACATATACATGTTGATGCGACAATCAACAACAATAAGCCTAAACTAGCTAATATAGATAAATGTAGTTTTTGGGCGGCCAAACGTTCTGCTTCCGCTTCAAGCTGTTCTTGTTCCTTTCGTAATTCAAATGCACTTTTGCTAGTATCTTGTATTATTTGACCATCAGGACCTAATGCAGTTGGATGCGAGCCTGTGTTAAAATCAGTAAACAGAGGTTTCAATGCAGAATGGAAATCATATAAAGAAAACTGTTAAAAGAGACACAAAGTCAGGAGACGTTTTATCCAATCAGCATTGAATGGAATCATTGTGGAAACCTTTTAAAGATGCAAAATCACATGCCACAATTCGGACGTGATATTCACCTATACTGTTGCTATATTTAGTTTGGTTCCAGAAACGCAAGATGGTATGTATAAGAATTAACTAGTTTGCACCTTCTCTTGAGTATTTCAGCCGATGTGTAGAATTAGTTGGGTTTTTCTAACCGGCCAGAATGACAATTTAAGCGTATCAGAGGCAAAACTGATAGAAAACATGTCTATTTTCAGGATTGGTTTCCTCTGAAATGCGTAGTGACAATGTAGTTCAGAACAACATAAAAGCTTCACAAGCAAGCCATCCAGCTCAGCAATCATAACAACTTCAACAATAGTCCTATTTTTAGTTTCCTATTAGTAATGTCATGACTCCTCAGTGTTGAGCAGGTGTTTCTAAGAATTCCTTAGATTATATTGGTTCTGTAATAGACAAGAATTACTTCCATATAAATGTAATTACCTTATTAAGTAGACAATGAAGTTATGTTTTCGATGCAGATGTGTTCACCCTGAACTAACTGACCTCATTATGGTTTCTCGTTATCTTTCTAGACAACATTGTTAACATAGGCTTCTCACACAAGTGAATTATGTGTATTTTTCTACAAGTGATTATTAACTTGTTTCATCGACCTTGTCCTGTCATTGTTAGCATAGGTATTTTGATCGTTCTCTTCTTCTTTGAAATTATTTATCACCTCATGATCTTTTCATTTCATTATGTTTACTAGCGGCCAATTTAATTCAATTACAAGTTTCCAGGAAATCTCAAATCTACTTTGTGTGACGTTTATGTAGATGAAAATAAAGAGATTTATGCCTTAATCCTGTGTATTTTTTTTTCTCATCTGAAACAGTTTATTTTGTAGATTATATTCATTGTCTTCATATATTATTTCACATTCTAGTTTACATAAAAATTCTTATTTTAGAGAGCATATGCAATGAACCACCCATTTAAATAAACGTGTGAATTTTAAATCTAATAGTTTCATGTACGTGGTTATTTGAGAATTTACACAGTTTTGCAGTCAACAACATTTAAGCTCTTGTAGATAAGTGCTTAGCTGTTAATGGTGAGAATAGGTTGACATTAATGTCAGGAAACATTGTCATGTATACCGATGTACTTTGAAATCTTAGTTATCCAAAAATATATGAAACTGAAGTGGTTTTGACTTTTTTTCATACAATATAAACTGAATCATTCCAGGATTTTTATTAACCCGATTTAACTAAATGAAACTCAAAAATTAACATGGTAATTAGATGCGTACAGATTTTAAATTATGTGTCGCTTACTTGCAGGTTTACAATGGACTCCCTCATCTTGCCATTGTGGACAATTAATTATATTATCACACCATAAACTTTTCGGTATACAGACTTCTGAATCACATACTTCCCAATCTTTACCACATGATTTCCCTACATGGATAAAGTGAACAATAAACAGAGTAAAATGATGAAAAAATAATTTAACCTGTAAAGTTATGTTTCACTATTACATTGAAGCGTTTCCTTATGTCACTCCCAATTCCAACAATCTACACAATGTTTAATATTATTAAAACAATTCTCACACTACTCATAAGTAGTAAAATTAGATATTTCAAACGGAAAACCTTATCACAGCTCCCAAAAATTTTATGCTTAGAATAAACTAGCTTTTATTCTGAAAACAATATCCCACATAACGCAGGATAAATATACTTCATTTTTAAATCCTATTTCTCTTCGAAAAACCTACATACAGGATCTTCATTGGTGAGTACACTTTGGTGTGACAAATGAACATCTCATCAACTTTTGAAAAGTGGACTGCTAGGTTCTTGTTTGACCATTCACACTGCTAACCTCAGTCAGAGTATGAAATGTTGCAAAAGCTCTGGGATAACGGGAAAGCGAAGAAACATATGCAACCCCATAGCATGAATCGGTTTTTCCTTAATTCTGTTAACATATCCTATAATATCTCATACTAGTGTAGTTGCTTACAACCCCTAATTCTACATCTTCCCATATAATCAGCACCTCAAATTAATGACATAGACAGTAGTTTCTCTCAATCACCCCTAGTTTCCTCCCGAAGAACTCCTACGCCAATCAGAACTGTTCTTCAGAGTCAGAGGTAATATGCCCTATGTTTTACGTGATTAGATAAATCACCTAAGAGTTTTAAGCTAATCGACAGAATTTTGAGTATTTACCCGCAAAACCAAACTACAACCTCTTCATAGGTACTGACAAGGTTCTACAATATGCGCATGACAACCCGTAGACAGTTACGACAAATAATTTACAAACTAGAATTTTCATTCACTCCCAAAACGAACCTTTCATTGCCTTGTGTAAACTAGGGTTGAACTACTATGTGCTGTATAACCCTTCTATACTTTTGAATCAATTTTTTATAATCCTTACTAAATATTGTGTGCATAAAATGTTTGTAAATATTTTAAATGGATTTCATTGTTACGAAACCAACTTAAATTAATAAATAAGTGACAAAAAATATTGAAAATCAATAATTTTCTTCTAAAATTAATCTAACTAACCATCACTTGGTTTTCGTTTCAAGCTTGTTAGTACGAAGACAAATTGTGGCATATATTCTAGCAATTTTTTACTGATGCTATCATCACTGTTCACTGTTTGACGAGGATTTCGGCGAAGATGAGCAAATGATGACGATGTCATATTGGTATTTTCCAATAGATTATTATCACTAGAATTTCTACAATAATATTCATTATGCATCACATCACGACGTGCTTTAACTGTTTCCAATAATTCCGGTTTAAATAGCGGCGATGCTATCACCATACGAATAATAAGACGTGGATAACGTATGTAAAAATCTCTGTCAGAACCATGATTTTTTGGTAATTTTAAAATACCTACAGTTCTATCACAGAATCTGACGATTTTAGGACATGGTGGAACAAATTGAGAAATTGTTTTACCTGGATATACTTCAAAAAATGTATGTTGTCCATCGATAATTGATGAAGGATCTTGTAAAGATAATTTGTTTAAACCTGAATCTGTAACTAAATAAAGATTATTGATAAAATGAAAAGAAAATAATTTATGATTACAGATCATTTAGATATGAATTGCTGCAATCTTTGATAATAAATCATATGAAGACATTTGTGAATTACTTTTTTAACTTATTCACATTACATTATCCAAATGAAATTCATGGGGTATAACGACAAACTATTGATTTTCCTCTTTTGAATACTCTGGATTTACTAGTCTAACTTTCTTATACAATCCTAAATTGATTATCAAAACGATTCATTACTGTGAACAATTTGCTTCGTGTTAAATAAACAAAAAACACATTTTGGAAGATACAACAGATGATTAGTTTCATGACAAAAAAATGTCCTTTAAATAATTTATTAAAAGTTTTCCATAGACATTGGTTTATATTATTGTATTGTGGGTTTTTTTTTGTTTCCGTCAGTTGCCGATTCTGTTTAAGCCTTTTCACTTCCTTTTTTAATTGTCTTTGTATAATCTGTATTACTGATTGTTGTTATTATTATTATTATTATTATTATTTACCCAGTCTATTACTTTTCTGGGAATACGGATTATAATGTCATTCATTGGTGTGCGTGTGTGTGTGCGTAATATCGATTGTCAGGTATTTACATGAATTTGTCATAATCAGTTACCACTTCATTTATGTGCTCATTGAATATTTGTTTAATTGCAACAATCTACATAAATTTATATTCTTAATTCTCATCTTGATCATTGGATTCCATTATGGTTCTGACACAGCTTAGATTATTTTAAGTAATTTTTATATAAACATTGCACGAAGTAACTATTCTTTGATTGTTTGTCCATGAGGTGAACACCCTAAGACCCTTACGAGTTAAGGTTTGTAAATCCATAAATGATAGCACTGTATTGAAGCCAAGTTTGGCATTTTTGATTGCAAGATTTTCAGGTAGCAGTCAATTTTCTAAACAAAATCGTTGACTGAATTTAGCAGCAATTTCAAGTAATACATATATAATCTATTCTCAGTCTTACTGATTTAATCAGTTCAAAACTGAAATGTTGGTTTTACAAAGATATTTGTATATACTCACATTTTAAACCCACTACAGAGAAACAGTTGCCTAAAGATTGTAAACAAATAACATCAAAACATAATGGAGAATTTTTTTGGGAAACGCTTACACAAGTAGCCTAATTGCGGATTGATCTAAAGCATTCGATCAACACTAAATAACTAAGTAAATTATAACACTTGTCACTCGAATCAATGATCAGTGTTTGTGAATTACCTGATTTCATCTTTTATAAATAAAAATAATTTTAACTCACCATCATTTCCATTAATTTTCGTTTCTAGACCAAATACAATCGGTTCACCAGTAAGACATTTAATTCTTGTTAACCTTGTAAAAGTTGACTCTGATTGACAACTCCATGCTGCTGATTGAGGAACTTGTACATGATCAATATGTAACATGATCTTTGGTGTATTAATTTTCAACGTGAATATTGATAAATAAATAAAGTAGAAATTTGAAATAAAAGAATACACAATTAGTTAGGGTATTAGTCTTAAAATTGAAATTGACATAAATTAAACAATAATTGTGTAAATACATAAGAAATCTTATTTGAACTAAATTTCAACTCAATTCATATTGGACAATATTGAATTATAATAAAACTTTTCAACAAACTCTCCACTTATTAATGTGTTGCATTCATCAAAGATTGATAAATAGGAGCTGACATCAATGAGAGACAAGAAATACTAGACATTTGTTTTATCTTGTTACGGACTTGTTCATCAATGCTCATCTAAAACTCCATCAATAATGAGATCTAGTAATTCAAGGTATCACAGTAAATGTTTATTCATCAAAACAAATTGGTTTGCATCTGATAGTAAAACTGAAGAGATTGTGATTAAATAATCCCAGGGAGTTGAATACTTGGACTAAAAACGCATTTCCGATTGCCACGTAAATGAGAATAATCTGTAGTAAATATAACTAACAGGTGATATTAACCTGTACAAAATTTCAACCAAATTACCTAATTAGTTTGTTTAAGATTGTGTGATTGTTTTCAACATCGCGAATGATTTTCCTCAAGCTAGGGCATGGAACTTATCATCAAAAAATGAAAACTATAGAAAACATATTACTACTATATGACATTTTATAAACTTTTATTAATGGCTTCATTGTAGTTCAACAAGTATAATAATGAAGAAAAAGGAGTCAACAGAGTTTACTGATGTCATAAGATAGTTGATATTAACCAAAAGATATCTAAATAACGATCACTTAATTTGCGAGAGTTGACTAAATTTATAAATTTAAACTGTTTAATATGAGCTCATCAGTTTAAAGTTTTCATACTGTCTGGGTATATATATATATATAAATATATATATATATATATATATATATATATATATATATATATATATATATATATTCCATATTAAAAGTTGAACAGCGTTAGAGATAGAACAATATATCACTTAAATATAATTTAAATTCAACTTACAAATGTTCCATTAGTTGATCTAATATCTAAGGCTACTTCTAATGGTAATTGTTGAATTTCTGGGGGTAATTTTTGCATTTTCAACAACAGATACTTTTGATCTAATTTCCATGCTTGTCCAGGTTGTAAATTTATTTGAAATTGTACACCTGTGAAAATGAAGAAACAAAAAATAGTTTAATGTTAGAAGAATATGCTTTACGAAATGCATAAATGTGATATGATGAATGAATATTTTCACAGTAAATAAACAAATTTCTTTATATTACACCATGTTCACTCATGATAATCATGAAATTATAATTCTTAATAAATCTGAATACAAGAGTTACGAAAAATAAAACAGACTAGAGAACTCTTATATTCACTGTTCACAAACGTGAACAACATTGATTTCATTCAGTTAATTTAATTGATTAAATCAGAAATACAATAATCAGATAACAATAAATATATCCTTCATCTAGTTTTGATGTGTAATACTTCAATCATTCCTTGACAATTTCATTATTCCCATAAATCGGGATATTTGACCTAAGACAGAACACATATTTACCATAAAATTTGATTCACTCCTCGATCTCGAAATGTGAAAAACATTTTAACTTCAGATACTTTAATGTCAGCTTCTATTTGAATTACTACAATTTTATTGACATTGGTACATACATAAACTTCATTTAATTTACTGAATTTGGAATGTGTACACATGACCGTATAATTAATCATGTTATACTGAATAAACGAATTTGGATTTTTTATTCGTGTCAGCTCAAAAGTATAATGATAATTTGACAGGTTAAGATTTATAACTGTGAAGTAAAAAGAAAAAAATCCCAATCGTCAGTTACGCTTTCATTTATTTGGCTAGATAGCAATCTATTGAAATCTGATAGAGATCACATTCAAATTCATTACAACACCAGGAATTATCTTAAGAATGTACGTTTTGCTACTTACAAATCTATGAGTAACATATATGCATGAAGCTGCATTCCAATGCGTATATAACGAAATATCCAATTTGTAAGTTACGGAAAATTTCACTGTCATTAAGAGGAACATTCAAAGACATTCTTTGCATTTAGATCAGTGTAAATTAAACTTAAACAAACTAAATTTGTGATTTACTAAAACAAACTGTAATAAATAAATGTGTACAATTATGTTGGTTGGTTTCTTGGACATTTGTTAACGATCGATCTAAAGTGTTATTATAAGAAATAGTAAAACATTTTTACTGTACATGATTAACGTTTTATCACAAGTTATTGATCAAAATAAGTTTAATTCAAGGTTGTTCAGGCATTGATATACATCTGTCCAATATACATTTTTTGACTATATTTAAACTAAATGTTTTTAACAATTTTAAAATGTCATTTCTCACACATTTTTATATAATCTTGTGACATTTATCTATATTTTATACCTTTAAAACAAAGATAATTCAATTATTTGTTCCACAAAAAAGAGATCAATGATGGTAAATTTTCTTTTGCACTACAATATGTAGTACAAAATGCCACTACCTTAGTTAATCTTGTGAAAAGTACATTAGAAAAGTGAAATGCTATTATAGTGTATAAGTTTATGCCTTTTGAATAATATCAAGTAAAATGGATTGTAAGGAATAAAATAGATGTTTGGTTCTAATCGTTTACTACAAAGATTTTAAATAAAATGCAACCATTTTATCTACTCTGATCAATAAGAAAGTGGGAAAAACGCAATCCAATGACCGTATAATCTATGATCTGGTTCGAACAGTATTATATGCAATGAAAATTATTACGCTAAATAAAATAGAGACTCTCCACCTATATGTAGTTGAATGTCGACTAACAGTAAGACCATACGATTTTCTATCTACGGTAAGAATGTATGTACTTAAGAAATGTCAAGAGTTCAATTTCTGAAAGGATTGAAATGCTGATCAATATTGGATCAACGTTATCGGATTGACAGAAGATTTGACACAGAACGAATAGACTTTTAAGTAGACAGAGTAACTTTCAACAGTAGTTTAAGAGTTGATTTAGTGGGGGTTACTTCATGCGAATATTTTTCGTTTATAAATGTACTATTATGTGATATGCGCAGTATAACTGAATTTCGAGATGCTCTTTGAGATGTGTTTATTAAAACGAAATATTAAAATTTTTACTTTGGGCTATAATTAAGTTCTAAAGATTCCTCATCATTGGCTTTTAACCTATGCTTTATTTATATTCGTTAAAAATCATAGTTATTTGTGTATGTACTGTAAAATCGTTTAACTAAAGTTTCTCTTCATTTCCGTATTTATTACTACATTTAGTTGGTATAAATAATTCATTAAAATTGAGAATCTGATACATTTTAAGAGGTATACAGGAGGTTCCAGTCAGGCTGCCTGCAATACCTATAGTGACTGGTTTCCTACTCTGTCCAGTTGTTCTTCATTCTCCTCATGTCTGTCTCCGTTTCTCAACGTAATGTGTTCCCCCGAATTCCTCGTTTCATTTCAACTTGAGGGTTCCATGTGAGGGCTTGTCGGCGATGCAGTTGGGTGCTATCCGCAATGTGTGTCCTATCCACTTCCACCGCTTCTTTCTGATTTCCTCCTACACTGGAATCTGGTTTGTTCACTCTCACAGTAGGTTGTAGCTGATGGTGTCTGACCAACGAATCCGAAGTATATTGCGTAGAAAACTGTTAATAAATACTTGTATCTTGTGGATGATGGCTTTGGTATTTCTGCAACCTTTCGCTCCATACAGTAGAACTAACTGTCTTGACATTTGTTTTGCGAATTGTGGTTTCAATGTCGGTTGATAGTTGTTTGGAGTTGCATATGTTGTTGAATGGTAGAAATGCAGCCGTTGCTTTGCCTATCTGTGCCTTTACGTCATCTGCATCGGATCCACCTTGATCGTGAATGATGCTGCCTAAATATGTGAAGCTTTTCACGTGCTCCAAGGCATCTTCTCCATGAAGAGTGATTTGGTTGGTGCATGTTGTGTTGCATCGGAGAATTATCTTTCATAACTGTTTATAGTAGGTATTCCATTTTTCCTAATCTATATCATGATGTTATTCTGTAATGGTGTAAATTTAAAAATCTTTTATTTGACTTATACCCCGTATCTGTTTTTTGAATATTTCAACGATCTGTTAGTAATTTAGAATTTTTTGCCCAATTTTAATTTTTTTTCCACTGTTATTTTTGTGCTTATTCGGAAAATAGGTTGTCCATAGGGCAAGTTATCAACAGTTTGACGAGAAAGTGTAAGATCGAACATCTTTTCGAACTTTGTACTTAAAAATTACTAATTTAGATAAGAAAAATTAAATATAATTAAAATAAATATTTGGTCAAAAAACAATTCGAATATTGGTTTCTGTCGCTTGTTATTTTTTATAGACTATTTCTTTATGATACATTAATTTTCATTTGAACTTCATCATTTACATTTACTCAATGGAAATTTGAGATTTCCTCTTGACAGTAGTCACTGGTGAGTAAACACGTATGTGCTTTGAATAGAACGTTTGCTGTAAACAGTTTAAGTTATTAGTGGCTTTAGTAATACGGTTTGATTATTGACTGGTTTCCAAATGGATTCTTGATGTTTATATGAGAACTGTTGACCAGGGAAAATTCGAGTTCTTTATCAAAATTCATAGTTAGCAAATTTATAAAAGTTATTCTATTTCAAGAAATTCTCTTGCTTTTTTTTATGAAACAGTTATGTCTATTTGCTTACAAACTTTGCTAAAATGTGTTCAATCTATTGAGAATCTAATTACTGAGAAACTCAAGAAATACCATCATAGTGCTTGAAGTGTTTTTTTCTTTAATCAAGCTTTTTTGAAGAATTTATTTTATGATAAACATTAAGAAAGAAACCTTTAGTGTGTACAAATTCCTACACACATTAAAAACACTCTATGGTGATGTCTCTACAATATTATCATTTGTCGTCGATTCAAGCAACGGAATGTGGATTATGAAATGTGTCAATAGAAAGTGTTATTCATCTATTTCATATGTGTGACTAACACAGTGATAATATACCATTCACTTCATTTAGAATTTGTAAATTTAATATATGTACTTGAATTCCAGTATTTGATCTTCATAATGATACTCGAACTCATCAGCTTTTATTTCAAATTTATTAAGTCCATATAACGAACAGAAACATGTCGGCATAGGTTTGTAACTTCATCATATTTAATAACTCAATAAAAGCAAATATATACACACGAAACTCCACTACTTGGCATATGCTGGATATCATTAAAACTAGTGGTATAACTTTATATTCACAAACCTAAGAAACTTAGGATAAGGATTAGGGTCCAGGAATTATAGTGGAAGAAAACGATCTGGCTAAACAAACACTCCTGGCTTTGTATTACATCACATCAAGTACTCTAATACATAATCAGCGTGAAAAACATGAATTTCTCGTAATTTAGTTTAAGTACCGTGTCATGTTCATTGGTTGGTTGCATAGTAGTAGTATTACAAGTCAACCATCGAATTAAACAAAACATTTTACCATATCAATTAACCCTATTCTTTTTATTATTATTATTATTATTATTATTATTATTATTATTATCTAAACACTTCAACAATTTAACTTGACAGAATTTTAATATTCATTAGGTTTATTTAACTGTATACATAATTAGAACTCTTCGATTAAATTTTTAAACTCTTTGTATATATTTGTTTGTAAAGAGATGATTGTACTGTATTTTTAAACCGAACTTGAAAAAACTATTATCAGAAAGTCAATGGCATTTATGAATAAATATCATTACTATAGTTAACTAAACTTAGTAGTTTTGTACGTAATTGATTGTTGTTTCGAGCCGTAGGTACTATTTTTGAGTCTCAGTAGAATAGAAAGAA
The DNA here is from genome assembly GCA_944470395.2 of Schistosoma turkestanicum. Lineage (NCBI taxonomy): Eukaryota > Metazoa > Platyhelminthes > Trematoda > Strigeidida > Schistosomatidae > Schistosoma > Schistosoma turkestanicum. The sequence goes on from OX103975.1 coordinate 9,676,461, forward strand.
AAAGGGAGTCTAAACTCTTTTGAAGTATACAGAAACACGTTGTCAATGAAATAGAAATCATAAGCAGTGCAGAAAATCATACCGTATCTGATAATCTAAAAAAATTTACGTTATATCATAATACCAATATTATTATTATTATTGTTAGTAGTAGTAGTAATAGTAGTAATAGTAGTTGTAGTAGTATTTATGGTCATAATAAATGTTGTACGTTTTTTCGGAAGCCTCCACAAGCTGACAATACCATCAAATTACAACAATCATCACACATTTGAAATCATCAATCAATTATTGTTAGACCACCATTAGAAACCTGGACGGCTGTTTCGTCCTGGTATGTGTAAAAACACAAACCTCCAAAACTCTGCCCCAAAAAAACAATCATTACATTTTTATTTCTTCTAGTTTCTTTTCGTTTCAGTTATTTCCTTAATCAAAGTTTACATAGAACTAATGTCAGATAGCCCCATTTTAGTAAGTAATAGTTATAGTATTAGTAGTGATCGTATTATGCGTGACCTAAATTAAACCCAGTTAAACAAGCGTCTTCGTTACGCCTACTTGTTGTCTTTTTATTCTTACGAAATAAATCATATTGTTATATAAATTAATATTATGATTATTATATTAACATTTCAGCTGCTATTACTGTTGGCGGTAATCTTGTATCTCTTCAATGTTATGAAGAGTACGACTGCACGCATATGTATAGAACATTTTATATATATATATATATGAAGATCAACCATATGTATGTATATGATAGAATGTACCTATATAAGTTAGCATGTGTTCTTATATACTTGTGTGTGTGTATGTGTATATATATGTGAATGTGAAAGAGAGAAGGAAAATACTCCAACAAAACCTTACTGAATAATTACTACTATATTGCTCGCTGAAACATTAGAATAGTGAGTAAATACTAAATTAACTTTCCTTTACTAACAAACACTTTATATGTTGAATATTAGTCAATAGAATAGTGGATAACATATGCACGCATAATAACAATAACAGAAAAAGCGCAAAAAACACTTTTCTGTAGAAAAATATACAACATTGGAAATTTTTAAAAAGCAATTGTAACATTGGAAATATGAATATTTGTTTTTAATTTAAAAATGAGAAAGAAAGACGAATAGGTATTTTTCATTTTCTCATTATTTTTTGTGTCGTTACAAAAAAGTTTAGTCCTGATCAATAATTCATTAGAAAGTTTCTTACATACTATTTAACTTATTGAATTGCTTTGTAGAAAATAAAACAAATTATTTAGAATGTCATGCTTAACGATCTAACAACATAAAACTTCCGAATTAAATCCCTATCAATGATCCCACACGTTAGTGAACTCGAGTGTCTCTGCGGGTGATTAAACTCACAACGATCCATGATGATTAGCATATTGATCAATTTTTTGAATGTTCATGAGCGTTACACATCTTCTATATATCGATATAAATTGTCATGATTGACGACTAGTTTAAAGTAATTTAAGTGAATGCATAGTTTAAGATTGAAATGATCAACTCTCACCAAAGTACAAACAAGTTGTTGTTATTGTAATAATCATTGTGTATGAGATAGTAAATAGATGTGTGTGTTCACATAATAAATTATTGATGATGTTGACGTTAAATACGTGTATTCAGTCAAATTAGACAAATTCACTGGTTAATACAACTTATTATATGTCACTTTGATTTTGCCAGTAAAATAAATCTTTATCATCAGTCTTTGATTTTCACTATGCGTCGTCAGATTTAGGGTCGTAGCATAAAAATTTATATGAACTTCACTCATAACGTTTAAAATAATTTTTTAAAGAATATGGTCAACTTACGTGAAACACTGTTCGTTGACTTGTGTGAACCTAAAATAAAATATGAGTGTTTAAATTTATTTTGTAACATAAATATCTACATAACTTATTGATGACATCATGTTTGATATGCTTTAATCGAATTATGTTAACTGAGAAGGTCGTGATTTTTGATTACACAGAGTATAGGAAAGAGTGAATAATGTCAAACAGTCTATTTACATGATTAAAACTTATACATATGTGACATTTGAATTACTAAAACCAATTAAACTGTAAACCTAGATTTCAGATAATTTCCATTCGTCACCATTTAACTGATGAGATATTCAGTCATCCAGTGATTTAATAAACCAACGATTAGATGACTACATATTTCCTACAACTCAATAGATAACCAATGAAAATATAACTTTGAAAATTTTCAAATGAAATAGTTATCATCATGGTGGATAAATATCATTAGCTGGTATTAGACAAAAATGCCTACTACTTAATTATTCCACTATTCAATGTAGTCCTGGGTTTGTCAAACATTGTCTAGGTAAGACCAATTCATAACCTTACGGATCTTCGACTTATTTCAGTGACTGATTCGAATAAGAAAAATAAGATAATATACATCAGTACAAAGTGAGCTTTGTTGAGACGTCATAAAGAAAAAACCTGCTTAAAATCAATAACTGTTTCTTTCCATTATAGAACATCTCAACAGCGTGTACCCACAATCAGACCAAGGGCCGAACCCAAGACCATAAGGTCTTCTTACGAAATCCTTTACTAAGAAGAAACATGGATATTCGGTAATGTCCCGATTGAACTGTATCTATGACAAACGCTATATGCATACCAAGCCAATCCTTCACAAAACTTCTTTAACAAAGTAGATCTATCACTTTGATTTACCTGCTTGAATAAACCGATAAACAGCTTGAAATCCTCTATGTGCAATAGTTGAATCGCTATGAAATCGTAACCACATATATTGACCGGTTGATATCAGACCAGTACCTAAATCAGGCACCTGTTTAGAACAAAATCTTCCCAATAACGTAGAAAATCCAAAAGCCCCATCTCTTATTTCTAAGAAATCTGTGGTACAATGTGATTCTGGCTCTAATTCGAACGTTCCACGAAAGTGTAGCACAATACGATGTTGATCTGTGGGTGCTGTATGTGTGTAGACAAAATTGGAAGAAGAAGAAGAAGAGGAACAGGATTAATAAAAAAAACATACTGATAACGATTAATGTGAAATGAATCCCATATAACATCAGATAAAAATATTAATAATTCCACTATAAACTATTAATAACTAAAAAGTTTATTTGATCTGAATTTAAAATACTCGTTATCGACTTTGGAACTATCTCACGAGTTTGATAGATATGAACGCTCAAAGTCATATACAAAGTGCATAAAGTATGAAAAGAAGCTCAACTCCCAAGGTAAATTTATGCACCACAAACAATGGGTATGTGTAATCGAAAGCCATTAGAAACTTCTGGTGATATTGCCAAAATTGATAAAGATATGTTTTGTTGAATTCTTTTGAAAATTTCTAAAAATCAATATACACAATTTGTTCAAGTATTTTTAGCATTAATTTGGCTATCAGAAAATTGTTCTGGGAATTATCGATGATTCCAGACAGAACGACTGACAGAACTAGTGATCATTTACGTTACCTTTATTACTTCTTATTAAAAAGCATAGAGATGTTGATTTATAAAAGTAATAATAATATTGAGAGATATAAAATTTACCTAACATCAATTAGCTGAAAATCTAGACAGATTTAACTATGATATTTAAAAAGGAGAAAATTTATACTTCACAAGAATGACTCAGTTGGAACTGTGTTCCCTAAGCTGAGTGGTGGTAGTCTAATCCTGTGTTGCGATACTTGTACAGCTTTGATGAATTTGTTTATAATTGTCAACAACTGATTTTGTTCACTGTTTTCACTACATCTGTGCTCATTAGTTGGCATATATTTTTATTCCAATGTAGCACCTCCTCAGTCTTCTTAATCTAGTTTATATTATGGCATAGTTACTGTAGTAAACTAGTTTTCTGTTAGAACTTCAACAATATATTTCTTAGGGGGTTTTTACAGACTTGATTAGCCAAGTATAGTCTTTCCATCACTAAGTTAGTCTTTTTACCAGTCAATTTATTTCTTATTAAATTCGCTTATTTATTCTTGATATTTTGAGAGATATTTTTATACCGTAATAAAGAATTATATCACTTTATCATTAAACACAATTTAGATAAGTTGTCTGTCTATCTTATAACTCTTAACTTCCAGTTAAAATTTTGTATTTGATCTAATTCTGCAAAACCAGTGAGTGAATAGTGAAACACTTCAATTCAAAATGTGATCCCTAGTCACCACTAATCAGAATCAAGTACAATTTCTCTTTCATCAAATCAACATACATTTAACATGATACACTCACTGTAAGTGATAGAAATTACCCGATTAAAAAGCATCAAATTATTTGGCAAAATTAATTTTATGATATAATTTGAACAAAAATTTCGACTATTAACATGTCTTCGATTTACTACTAAAAAGACCAAGTAAAATGTGAATTTGATAAATTTAAAAATAAAGAGAGAAAAGTGAAAAAAAAATAAAAATGTTCCAACACATAAATGAAATATTCTATTTAGTAAAAAAATGTTCGGATCAGAGGAAATCTGTTGGAGTAGTTAGAACAATGTTTCCTAATATCCTGGGGTAAAATAATAATACTTCATGTAGTCTTCATAATAATCTTGTCCAACCAGTTAAGTTTAACAAATGTTACAATGAAATTATTGGAGACTTAACTAATCTTTTTATAATATTTAGATATCATTTCTCAAATACCTAAATGGAACCGTCTTAAATTGCAGAGTCGTATAACAAGAGTTTGGATATCGTTTTTCTCTAAATTCTAGAATCTACTTATTGACAAGGTCGTAAGTTGTACGTAGTTTATTTAGAACAAATGCTTCACTTGTATCCATAATCTTTCTGCTATTCATAAACGTTGTTGGAGAAGAGCTAGAAAGTGTGTATTCATTAAATAAATTAAACAGTAGAACATCAAATTTTCTCTTCATACTATAATTCATCATAAATATCTTTTCAATGTAAGTTTCCTTTTTGAGATGTTATTACTATCTTCATTAACTAGTGCATACATTTATATTTCATAATGGTATTTATTTATTCTTAAATAATGAACTGTATATTGGTTGTGTTGACGAATTCAGATTATAATATGAGTTTCTAAGTTGAATGGTTTAGTTGTTCAGTTGTTAGTCACATTAGCAAAAAACAATATGTAAGTAATCATTTAAATTATATAAACATTGAAAAGAAACTAAGTTTCAACAAGTTCTCTATAAAAACAATGATTAATCATCATTTAATTTTTTTTTGTTATGAAACTTTTCAACTGTTTTTACACTTGTAAAATTATTTTTTTTCCCTTTTTATCCATCTTCTCGTGTTCTTTGCACATGAATTGTGCTTCTTGCATCTTCCATCGCCGCCCCGAAAAGAAAACAGAAACTTAAATTAAGATTAAAACAAAACTAAACTAAACTATGGTAATTTGATTATTTTTCAATGTGTTATCATAAACGATTTCATTAGTTAATTTTGCTTGAAAATGATTCAGTATTTTTAACTGATGAACATGGGGAACATAACTGAAGTGAAGTGGAAGTGAAATTCCCTTAGTCAACATTCAAAGTAAAAAAATGTATCTGCATTAAATCACATATTCTAATTCTCTTTTCCTTTTGATAATAATAATCCTTGTAATCAACCATAGACGACACATAGACATATATTCATATTTATCGATTGAAAGATAGACATGTGTGTGTGTGTGTGGCTATAAACACGTTGGCACATATTATATTACTAGTTGAATTCCACTGCAAACACACACACAGTCAATCTTACTAGATGTGTCCAACTTTTGGGCTGAAAAAAAGATTTCAACACTAATATATAAATACTGTTTCAAAATCACAATTTATCTAAGTAAATAATTTCGCTATTTATCGTCACAAATAGGCATATTGATCTTCTTCTTCTTCTTCTTCTCTCTACTTTTTTTTTCTGTTTTGTTTTACTTTCAAAGTAACTTCCTTTTACGAACAAAACTATAATATTTATTTTTTTTTATGAAAAGAAGTTAATTTAAATTCATAGAAGTAAAGTAGAATCCGTCCCCCCACGCTACAAAATCTAATGTATAGATTGCCTGTTGAAAAACAATATTATTAATCATGAGATAATAAATAATTTGTAATCAATTGATTGATTTAGAAAATATCACTAAATTTAAAAATAAAAAAATAAAAATAGTGGCAATCGACTAGAAAAAAAAACACTGGGTGTGTGTGTGTGTGTGTGTAGGTACGTGTATGCCTTGTAAGTGAAGTGAATGGAATAAGTGTGTTTACAAATTGGAAGAAGCAGTAGAAGTAGTAGGAGTAAGTAGTAGGAGTAACGGGAGACGAAGAAGAAGACACTGATGAACACACAAGATGAGTTTAAATGGAATGATGAAACACTTTTGTTATTTTCTATAATTTCTTGTTTCTCCACTTTGAGTTCTAGTCTGAAAGTTATGAATGTTGTTATTGTTGTGGTTTCTCATTTTTGAACAAAAAAAATATTATTTTTTGTTTATAAATAAATTATAATTAAATATATACTTTTTATTTAATTAATACTCTATCAATGCAACAAATAATTTAAATTAGTTGATAAAATATGCATTTTTATAGAAAAATTGAAATAAATTAAGGATTATTTTATAAAAAATAGGTTCAACTGTTGCCTGAATGACTGACTCTCTGAGGTGACATCTATTGTGAAAATGAGTAACATACAGTGAGTGGGAATCCCAAGCGACTTATCAGTTTCATCTTCAAGTTTGAAAGTATATACCTTGTTGGTGAGTGAGTGAGTGAGTGAGTGAGTAAGCAAGGTTTTCTGTTGATTAACATCACTCATTGAACAACACATTTGAGTACAGTGTATATAAAATTGTCACATTGCAAATAATTAATGATCATTAGCATTAAGTCATTTATTACCAAGAATGATTGAACAAACAATTGAATTGATTCACACTCAGTAAATAATCAACTACACATAGACATCAAATAGATAGATGTGAATACAAAGCAAATCACTAATGAAAATTCATGTCTTTCTTGTCAGCACGATGATGGTGATGATAATAATAAGAAGAAATTTTAAAATGAAGAATCGATTTTTACTCAAAAGTTACCGTATTGTTTATAATGAATTGAAATTTAGTGTTCATTGTGAAATTAACAAATCTAACTTGGTCAATAAAAAAAAACAAAAAAATGTGGTCAACAAATGTGTTACCTTTAATAAATGTGGATTTGTCTAGTTTCAATAATGGACTCATCACTATCAACTGACTAGACTACCATTTAAAATCTCAAGATATTGAACAGTCCTTTCCTTCCATTTTTAATCTTTGATCTCGAGCGCGTAAACACTTAAGCCTCAGACCACTGAGTCAGAGAGTTCAGCAGTGTAAATAAATATCCAACAACATCGATTAATTTATGATAATGCTATGGCTTGGTGATTCAGAGGTTAAACGTTTGCACGTGACAGCAAAATGACCAGTTATGAGGAGAAGAAATCACGACTAGACAGTGAGTGTTTTTTTTGCAATTTCCAATCAAATCAATTTTATGAATTAAACAACAACAATTCCTATCAAAAAAATATTGATAATAATAATAATAATAAATCAACAACTCACCAGTGATCACTTTAATACATTCAATATTTAATGGATAAGATGCTGGATAATTTGGTGTTTGAAATGTATATTCAATTGGTCGTTTTGGTAAATTGGACATACCGAAAAATCCATCTAACATAGTTGAATCTTTAATGTATTTAATTTCAGTTGATTGAATAAACTCCATACATTGAACATCTTGATATGGTAATGTATAATCCGGTGATACAACTTCTTCCGGTTCATGATACTTTATGGTGTGTTGATGTGATTGTGATTGTGGTTGTGGTTGTTTGACATGACTACGACGTTCAATTTTATGCTTTATTTGAATAGTTGACGTAGTATCATTATCATTATGATTATTATGATTATTATTATTTATGAATTGATTATGTATACTACTACTAGTACTACTATTAGTATGAAATAAATTCAACGATATGTTTTTGCTGAAGATAACTTTATTGAAAGACATATTTGATTGAATGATAAGATTTGATTCAGTTTTATTTAAATTTAATAATAAAATTATTAAATCCATATAAACAATCCATTGAAAATAGATGAGACTAAGTGTTTTCCATTGTTTACATGGATACCATCGCCACCAGCATTCTATGAGCATAATTTTAATAAACATGAATATGATTGTAAATAATTAAGGAAATAATTGTTGTTGTTGCTGTTGTCAGTGGTCGTGGTGGTGGTGGTGGTGCTTGCGGTGGTGTTCAATGGAAATAACAAACTTTTTATGACTGACTCTTATTATAATAATATTAATAATAATAATAGGCAGTGAATAGACAGTGTTATACAAACTGCTGAATAATAATAATACTAATAATACACACAATCCAAGTGAAATTATTTCCAATAGAATAGGCTGATCAATGAAAACAATTAGTTGACATTTCAATTGGAAAATAATAATCAAACAAATGATAATAATAATGACCAGTGGAAAGAATACCGAATTAGCGATTGTAATCCATTGACGAAATAGTTTGGATATTGAATAATGAAAACTTTTTTTCATATTGAATTATAATTTGAATAAAACAATACAAAAACTGAAGAAGAAGAAGATGGGATAATTTTGTCAATTGTTGTAACTTCATTGGTTTTTATCACAGACTACTCACGATTGATAATGATAATGATGAGGAGGGGCACGAGGAGGAGGATAGGCAATCTAAAATGTATAAATTATATTTATGCATTACGTAGAGTTAAATAATCATTTCTTTGTTTGAAATTAATTAAAATATAATATAGTAATGAATTATTGAAGCGTAAATCATATTGAATCACTTTGTTGCCGTCATTTTTACTGTCAAAATGTTGTTTGTTAGTGAGACGAGTGATTTTATGCAAATTACATCCTAATTTCAATAGATGAGATGATCAATGTTATCATGCACCTTGTATCAATGATGACCAATTCCAAATTTTCTTTCGATAACTAGAAACACTAGATTCACAAGTCGAATTGGGGTAACGTATACTTGCTGCATAGTGTAGTAAGTTTCTATTTATTGACGATAAACAAAATATTAATTGAACAGACAATATATTTAGAAATTACTCATACACGATTATTGTTATAGGCATTGTTTGTTCCTTTACGAAACAAGTAGTCTGAATGTGAAAGACTAACACAAACATTTATAATCTGAAAAATTATGCAAAACAGAAATTATAGTCAACACTAAAGAATGATCTACACCTTGAATGTGCTATAAATGTTATCCTTGATTGTTGAAATAGGTCACCGAAATTGATAAATAAATATGTCAAGATACATTAAGCTGGTGAACAGCTTCCTAAATACCATCCTACTGAATAAATTACATATAGAGACGCTTCATATAAATGCATTACAATCTTTTTCATAATAAACTTCATGAAACGTTTACTAATCACAAATTAATTGGAATAAAGTAATATTTTATTACATCCTACCATAATATACTGAAATCACATTAGATCGCCAATATTTTTTAAGATATGAGAATCAATGAAAAGTTGAGACAATTTTGATGACTACTCTTGTTCAAGTTGCAAACTCACACACAACTGAATATGGAATAGTCAAACAAGTGTCTACTACTTTATTGGTTTTCAGTGAATCTTTAGTTAATGTTAAGCTGTTAAATTCGCACAAATCGTGTGCTTGAATTCCACAAACAACTAGTGATGAAAACAACCTCTTGGAAGAAAATTTTTTCATCTCCTTGTATCATGTCTTTGGGTGAATTTCATCCAAACATGGAGGCTGACGTAACTCTAGTTCACTAAAAAATACTGTCATAATCTGATGTCTGTAAATATCATGCTAGAAAGCTTAGATACCGAAATTATAACTGATTCTTAGATCACAAAAATTGTTACACTCTTGAATTTGGGAAAGACAACAGAAAGTCTAGAAACATATTTACTTAAAACGTTAAATTATGTACAAAACTTGATTGTATTTATTGAACTATATGTGGTCTCGAGATTAAACCGGCTTATAGAAAACCAAAAAACAAAATTCACAGCCGGTTTGGTGACACTATTCAATCAGTGGCAAGGAGGCATAATAAGTAATTTTTTTAGATATTTCTTAAAAGTTTGCTAAGAACACTACTTTTTCGAAATATTTTCATGTCTTCTTCCAGCTTCTGAAAACTTTTCCAAGGATTATTAAAGCAAACCAATAAAAAACTATTGTACATACATTTTTCCTATTATCTCTAGTCTTCAGCTTGTTTGATCCTAAATTAAAATCAATATACCTTGTCAAAGTAGGTCCATTAAACCAGTAACATTCCATTCCATATACATCACTCTTAGACGAGTTGACAAATACAAATCCTATTATGTTACACTGAAGCAAAGCATACAAATACCACTTGAAAATTACTTTCCTATGATTAATATAATTGTCACTTCTTTCTAGAAAGGTATTTATTAAGATTCATTTCATCATCAAACTCAATCAATTCGAACAATCAATTATCTTTTTTATTATCATCATAGTCCAATACACACACACACACACAGAGAAAGCGTAAAATACTATTAAACATCTCAACAGTTGAAATTATTGAAATTTTTGCAAAATTAAGAGAAGCTTAGTGTTTTGTTTATTTCCTATTCTATTCTAAATGATATAATAATGAGGAAATATATCTTTTTTTATTAGATTATAAGCATACATCGCCTGGTGTTCAATAAGCTAGACAATAAACATTTTCAATAAAAATAACAATAATAATAATAATAATTTTAAACAGTGTTCACTTGTTTTAAATTAACCAATATAAAAATGATTGAATAAAAAAACAAATTAGGTAGTTGGTTCATTGTTTAAATGCATGAATGAATGAATAATTCAATAAAAATAAATCATAAAAATTGGTTTTTCTTTTTCTTCTTTATTTTATGACAATCGAAGATGGCACAACAAGTGAATGCAAAATTACGTAAACATTTAAACAAATGAATATTCAAGTAGAAAATGAACAGTTTGAAAATATAAAAAATGGATTGAAATTATTTACTTTTTAAATCTGAAATAAAAAAACTATAAGTCATTAGGAGAAGACAGTAGACAATGAAAACGTTTCACAATAATTGTCAGTAAATCAATTTCGAATTTTTATTTAATTATCGCAGAATAATGCATGTACTAGTTGCATGAAGTGTTTTTGAGACATTTTAAATGATAAATATTATTATAATTATAATGAATAATTATTAATTAAGGAATTTAAGAGATTTTTAAAACAATTGATCCATCAATAAACCAATCCGGTTTGAATTTCTTAAATTTAACTATCTATCTACTGGTTAGGTATCATTAAAACTACACTCTTGTAAAACATTGTCTCTTTGTTTCCCGTCATTTAGCGCTTTGACGTTGATACTATCAGAAATATCAGTAATATAGAATTGATGCCTTATTTTATTTCCAGTTAGGTAATTGTAAGCAGTCGAAAACAGTTATGGGTAAGAGTACACATTCACTAGTAGGCGGTATATGTAAACTCTCCCAGTAAACAGTGTTCTTTTTTCCACATATCAAGCACACATGAATCATGTCTAACAGATACAGAAAGAGAACGAGAAAAATAAATAACTATGATTGACTTATTTACTTAGTAGCCCTTAAAAAAAAAAACAATTGTCTTCATTTTAATTCATTTTGTTACTTCTATTTATTTTGAGTGAACAAAATAATCAAAAACTAGTTTAACTAAATAAATATGTCAAATGAATGAGCAATTATTTTACTTTCGAACTGTATTATACTACTCACACTACTACTACTACATTGTTTGTAAAGTTTTAGGTCACAACAAACAAAAAGAATTGTTTTCTTAAATGATGATAAGTTTTAATTAATTATTCAATTTAATATTCTACTATATATATATATATATATTTGTTTCGATCATATTGAGGCGGCTATATAAATTAACTTGTTAATGAAAAATAAATTTATGCAGAAATTGTTTATTATAATAAAGCAGATGTTCTCATGTTGACCTTCTGACATAAATGAAGCAATATATCTAAAGTAGACACAATTTCTTCTGTTTGTTAGATTATCTCTAATAATAATAATAATAATCACTCAACAACTGCCCTTCATACTTCATCGAAAAACACGCACATTCCTACACATATACATAGATATATAGATATATCATTCAATTAAAATTGTGATGACATGAACCTTTATTTCAAATCTATTTAAGTTAGGATGTGTAGATAGGGGGAATAATTTTTTTATATAAAAGTATTTGTTGATTTCTTTTAATGTCTGTTTAAACATGTTTATGGTATATTGTGCATACAGTCTCCTCATTCATCTTATATCATCCCAATATATATTGATACAGTAAAATTAAAAAATATTTTATTAAATGCAATAATTATGATACAATAATAATAATAATAATAATAATAATAATAATAATATGCAATTCATGTATGAAATTTTTGTATCATATAAACTGTCCAATACGACTTTTTTTTCATGAAAAGCTTTTCGGTCAATAAACTTGATTCACAATAAGAACTTATTCAGATCACAAACCGATTAAAGTTAGACAAACAATAATGTGTAGCATACAGCAACTAGCACTGGGTTCAAGCGGATACGATTTATCTTCACTTATGAACAAGTGAATAATTTTCATCTCCTCAGTCATTCAGCTGGTGTGTATGTATGTATAATCATGTCTCTATATGTCTACATGTTAACTTATATCTGTGATGTCTAGCAGAGTGAATTATTACATTTCAATCAGAATGAGAAGATTAAGAAAACTTTCTCTAGATTTTAATTTTTTTTTACCCTTTGCTTGTTTGTATACAGAATGTTTGAAATAAACTTTTCCAATTCAATCAGACATATATTAAAACACATTTGAAATCATTAATCAATCATCATTGTTAGACCACCATTAGAAACCTGGAAGCACTGGACGGCCGTTTCGTCCTAGTATGGGACTCCTCGGCAGTGCGCATCCACGACTCCTGCTCCTCGCAGGATTCGAACCCGGGACCTTTGGCATTGTAGGCGAACGCCTTACCATCGGACCACGTCATAGGATTTAAGGTGAATGGTGCTACATTCTTAATCGTTCATTGTAAAGTTAAAAAATTACGCACGATCAGTGATTATTTTAATGGTCAGTCTCATGACTTTTCAATCTCCTACTAAGAACTTCTTAACCTTTAAAACATTAAGTTTTTTATTCATCCTAGATTATGATGATGTGTGTTGTTACAATGTCCTACACATTTATATTATGTTGACAATAGACAGTTGTGAATAATTTTCATTGCTTAAAATGAAATCTATAGTGAAAATAACACAATTCAATTTGCATCATCTATTATAAATAAATCTACAGAGAAATAATGATTGAACAAGTTGGATTAAAAAACAAAAATCACACATTCCAAATAACTTCAATCTGTATTGTTATTTTCATTTAAATTTTATTATTCTTGACTAGAAAACTAGATAGTTTTTCTTTTTTCGTTAACAAACTATTTTCCTTTCAAAACACAACAGCTATTGTGAATAGATTTTATTTCAAGTTGAAAAAACAGTTTTATCTATTTTTTTTTCTAGATATTTGGCGTCAATCTCAACTGAAATGAATTTTTAAAAAAAAAAATCATTTCATCAATTTCGTTTTTTTTTATTCATCATATCTTCATTGCTTCAAGTGTGTACACAGAGAAATTAGTTAAAGGAAACTTAAGCAATCAATAATAATGAAATTTTCAATCTATGGATAAAAAGGACACAGACACATCTACAACACACATATACACAGACACATTCACGCACACAGACATAAATCAATGCTCGTCGAATTCAAAGCTTTGAACAATTTTTATTTGAATATATTTTTATCATTTGACAATAATAATACATGAATTTGTTAGTCTATTTTATTCATTCTATTGAGGCATTTTTAATTAGTTCCTTGAAAAATTTCAACTAATAATATACTGTGCAATGCAAAACTAGTTTTAATGATGATTGTCAATTCAATGTGTGTTGCAAAGTTGAAATGCATACACAATTTCCACTGTCATGTACAGATATATATATATATATATGCATAGATCAGTCGGGAAACAGAATAAAACTATCAAGCAACATGTTATACTTTAGATAAATGATTCCAGTGTAGTTTTATTCACTGAAGGAAACAGTTTTATCACAAGACTTTCATTGTGTCCTTGTAATTGATTATTTTTAAATAACTAGAAAAAAATTGAAAATCAAAAATCAAAAATAATAATAATAATTACGAATCAACAGGATGATTCATTTACATTTGAAGTTTTTGGCTTATTGTGGTGTTGTGTGAAAAAATAAAGAAAGATTCTTGATTAAGTCAACCGATTTATTCAGTGAATGCAACTCTAGTAAAATAAGGAACTTCGATACTTGAATTGCTAAATACCAGACACAAGCATAAGTTTATCAGTATCCATCTTACAATATATAGAACAGGATATCACTCAGTCTGATAATTCACTTCTTATGCGCCAGTCAAAAACAATATTCGTTGTCATGGAATGATAAGTACGTGTTATTTCCGATATGATTGAACTGATCACTTTGTTACAAGAGTTTTATGCTATCCATGCAAAAGTCCATCAATAACAAATAGATAATTACTATTGACCGAATTAGTTTATGCAAATAATTCAGTCATTATCATGAAGTAAATAGAAAATGGAGTCAGATTGCATAATCTCATGTAATTTTCATTTGTTTAGTGAAGAAAATTAGTAAAAAATATTAATTAAATTACGTATCATCACATTTTTGACTATGAGACTAATAATTTGAATCTTAACAAGAACTTACTTACTTACTTATGCCCGTTACCCCCAATGGAACATAGGCCGCCCACCAGTTTTCTCCAATCAACTCTGTCCTGGAATTCCATTTCCAGTACTGTAAAGTTGTTCTTCATTCGCCTCATGTATGTCTCCGTTTCTCAACGTAATTTGTTCCCTGGAATTCCTAGTTTCATTTCAACTTGAGGGTTCCATGTGAGGGCTGGTCGGTGATGCAGTTGGATGCTATCCGCAATGTGTGTCCTATCCACTTCCACCGCTTCTTTCTGATTTACTCCTACACTGCAATCTGGTTTGTTCTCTCTCACAGTAGGTTGTAGCTGATGGTGTCTGGCCAACGAATAAGAAGTATTTTTCGTAGACAACTGTTAATAAACAATTGTATCTTCTGGACGATGCCTTTCGTAGTTCTCCGAGTTTCCGCTCCATACAGTAGAACTGTCTTGACATTTGCATTGAAAATCCTGATTTTGGTTTTGTTTGAAAGTTGTTTGGAGTTCCAGATATGTTTCAACTGTAGAAATGCAACCCTTGCTTTGCCAATCCGCGCCCTGACATCTGCATCGAATCCACCTTGATTGCTGACGATTCTGCCCAGATATGTAAAGGTGTTAACGTCCTCCAAGGCATCTTCTCCATCAAGAGTGACTTGGTTGGTGCATGTTGTGTTGCGTCGGAGAATTTCGCTTTTCCCTTTATGTATGTTGAGACATGCTGCTGCTGAGGCTGCTGCTACACTGGTCGTCTTCTCTTGCATTTGTTGTTGAGTGTGCGATAGAAGAGCCAGGTCATCTGCGAAGTCCAGATCGTCCAGCTGAGTCCTAACTGTCCAGCTGATACCATGCTTACCTCCAGATGTCGACATCTTCATAATCCAGTCGATCACCAGGAGATAGAGAAAGGGTGAGAGTAAGCAACCTTGCCTGACACCAGTCTTCACCTCGAAAGAGTCTGTTAGCTGTCCATCGTGTACGATTTTGCAGTTGAATCCATCATAAGAATTCCGTATGATGTTAACTATTTTAACATCTTAACAAGAAAGAAATGATTAACTCTTTACATATGGCAAATAATATTTTATCACCAATCTCAACTAACAATAAACATAGGTCTAAATAACTGTAATTGTATAAAACATGAGTGTTATATATATATATATATATATATATATATATATATATATATATATATATATATGTACGTATACATATCTATCAGTTGTCAATAATTTATTGTAAATTTCGCTTTCATTTAGCAGTAATCAAAGTTAGTTAATCAGCTGATCAATTCGTTCAAAGTAAAATTTTTAATGTTGCTTAGTAAATGAATAAGTGAGTAATTTGTATATTCTTCCTCTTCTCTCTTTCCCTCTCTCTCTCTCACTTTCTCTCTTTCTCTCTGTCTTCGTGTTTCTTACTAACTTATTTCACATTTTTTCTTAATGAATCTGTCTTCTTCTGCTTCTGCTTCTGCTTCTTCTTTGTCTATTTCTTTCGAGTCAAAAAAGTAGCCGTATGTTGTTATTGTCGTTGTTGTTGTTGTTGTATTCCATTGAAATTATCGAGAAAAGTTGAATGAGGATTAGATTGATAAATCTATGCATAACTTGTTATCAAAGTATTGTTCATCGACTTATGCAGAAATACATAGAAAAAAACAAAACAAAATCTATAGTCGAGACAAAATAATAAGATTAAGGAAAGAAATGTGACTATAGTTTATACACAAAAATTAAACAAATGAAAGATGCCATAGATCACAGTAGGATATAAATATATTCAAACGAATTAATCATAATTTGCATAAATACTTTTCGATAACCAACACATACATACACAACACTACATCCGAACAGATATATATATATGTACCTAGTTTACAATATATGTATGTCACTAAATAATTACAACGAATATCTGCTAGTTCCCATGAAAACTGACACATTTTATGACATACAATTTTTGCCTTAAGTAATTAGATTATGTTTGACTTGATGCGGGAGAGGTGGGGGCGGGGAACACGATGTGGTCAATGGGAAACAAATACTAAGCATGTTAGATAAATGGACATTTAGTTGACAAATTTGATCTTTTCTAGAGTACTCAAGCCAATTAATAAAAGTATAAGACAGTTATTTTCTCCTCATAGTAAGAACAGACAAAACGATACTTATGTATGTCGTTCAGTGATCATGTAAAACACTGAATCCTTTGGTTTACAATAAAACTGTCTCAATGAATTTGATTTTTTTTTCTTCATTCATTTGATTATTGCATGCTTTTTTCTTTCTATTCTTATTTATTTTGAATGTGTTCATTGTATTCTAATCGAATCCATTCCCATCTTCCTTTTCTTGTTCCTTTTTTTTTGGTGAACACCTATATTTCTCTTGTCAGGCAGAGACGTTAAACCAACCATGGAGTTAGTTACTCTACAAACATAATATTCATTTTTAGCCTGGAAACTATTTCACTAATCAATAATCCTCCTTAACCAAACCACCCGTCCCCCCCCCCTGCGCCTATCAAATCTTGCATTGATTTAAAATAATTTATATAACATCTTAAGACCAACCAAAGAGTCAGTGATTTTCTAATAAAAATCATGACAAATTGAAT
Source organism: Schistosoma turkestanicum (assembly GCA_944470395.2). Classification (NCBI taxonomy): domain Eukaryota; kingdom Metazoa; phylum Platyhelminthes; class Trematoda; order Strigeidida; family Schistosomatidae; genus Schistosoma; species Schistosoma turkestanicum. The sequence continues at coordinate 9,694,097 of OX103975.1, forward strand.
GTAAAAGAAGAAGAAAAAGAATAGCCATTTCAACTGTGTTATGAACATATTTCCTTCCTTATAAATTTGTAGTCATTTCAAAAAGTCAATAACTTGGCCAAGTTGAAAAGAAAGCAACTTGATCTTGTAATTCTGTTTACAGACTGACCTTATTATTAGTAGGACAGCCAACAAAAAATTTGAAAGTATTTTTAGTTCGTTAATTCGTAATTTGTATAAAATTGCTTACAAATACTTTTATCCACTTTCTTATGGAGAATTGAAAGCCTAGGATTTTCAAATATTATGAAGAGTAAGTAACTTGACGTTTGAATTGACACCGAATGGTTTTTTTACATTTCAATCACTTTACGAGGTAGAGCTCCTCTGTTCGTTAGTTGTGTGTTCTGATGAAAAATGTCAAGAACTTTAGCGCTTTTACAGAATAAGCGGCAGAGTCAAAACAGAGTCAAAACGCCTTCAAGTTTTGCAAAATATCCTACCTGACCTTATTGCATTGTTAGGTAAGCTTTAATGAAACACCATGTAATACTTGATTGTTTCCCACTGATCCTATTGATTTTCATCGTTTTACATAATACAATAATGAGATTCTTCACTAATTACCATTAATTAAATCATTATACGTTGACTGTTAATCAAACCACCCACACAGAATTTCATGTTTAACTGGCAATTTATTATATACCACTCCTTTTTCTGTCCGTATTTCTATCGGTTTTTAAAAGTGTTAACTGAATAAAGAGAAACAACTGAGTTCAAAATCTAATTTTCTCTTTCTCCGTCACACACATACACACACAAATACATGGAATACAGTAAAAGGTTAGAGTTGGAAAATAAATAAATAAAATCTTTAACTAATATTAAAACGTTTTACAACAATCTCACCACCACCAACCTTTCTAGTTGTCGGCATACGAAAGCTTACAAAGCATACAAGAAAACTTGTGTTAAAACACTCACAAGTGATTTAAATTCAAATTAGGGATTTGTGCTATTGTGCGTTTATGTGCTTGTGTTCAAATGTGAACGTATGCAGGAAAGTGACATATTGATAAGCAGGATATATATATATATATATATATATATATATATATATTGTTGCCGTTGTAGTCAATATGATTCTTCTCTTCTCCCTTTTTTCCTCAACTCTTTCAGTTATATTACTTTATTATTCATGGTTAAAATGGATATCCAGTAACAAGAATAACTATCAGCTATTGAAGTTAAGTTTTAAAATAGATAGATTTGTTTATTTTTTGTCTGTCTTGTGTTTTGCTTGCAACATTCATTTCGATTACTCAATATTACTCAATATTAAATTAAACTGTTTAGTTGTTGTAGTAAATGACCCGGTCTTGTTGGAACAAAGGTGAGTTGTAATTCAGTGATAGACAATAAATTTAACAAACTCAATAGTTTATGCACAGTAGAGATGGGCAGATAGTGGTGATTCGTTTGACATTTTACATAAGAAATACTGGAAAGATGTAATGATTATATAATTCTAAGAAACAATATCTCCGAACTAGTGATCATTGATTGACTGATTTGAGTACACAATAATTAGATAGTTTCGAGTTAACATGAAAAAGTATTTCCTGCATAAGACAGACATACAGAACATTAGAACTTCATATCGATCCAAGAATAAACAATAAATGTTACAAGCATGAAGCATAGAGACTGAATACTAAAAGAGTAACAACGCAATTGTGTGTATGCAATCAAATGTAATAACTGTTTTACTACATATCTAGATGAAACATCAAGATAGCTCAATGTGATGGTTAAGGAACACAAAGTTTGCTTGAAACACATTCCCAATTACTCATAAGACTTGTGAGAACCAGAGAAGTCAGTGATAGCGTTATACACAATACAGTCTGGTCATACAGTGGGTTTCAGTGGTAATAACATCGTCGCAAAAGGTTATGGTTCATACAACGGCAGGCTAACAGTTGAAATCCTATACATAAAAGCAAATCTGAACAGTATCATCAGGAGAGATGGGTTGCAAAAAGGTGTCCCATGGCTACTAATAATTAATAAGTAAAATGGAATTCCTCATTACAAAATATCTCAAAAACAATAATGAATACAACTTGAACACGTACACCAATCACAATTACACACGTAACATTGATCAAATAGGAAACTTTGTACCTTTGTCTGTCGTTTTTCTTAATTGCACGAATTTTTCCGTTTGTATGTTTGAATATGATGGTGGTGTTCGTCGTGAATTGATATTGATTAACAAACAATTCAAAACTCATTGTTTCATGCTATTTTGCGCCTCTAGTAGCTCATAGCTGAAGTGACCATATGAATAGAACCTAAGACCTAACAGTCTTGTAACTGAAGAAGGGATGGAGTCACCTCTACATCATTGAAATGTTTAATCTCGCCCGATTCGCATTAAATTAAGCTATCATCAGACACTGGCGTTGTTGATGTCTGTTTAACGAAGAATTCGAAAACTGAGACAAAACATCTTCCCATTACTTCTTGCTTTCCACTGATACTTCTGGCGATATCTTCTCGTTATGATTACTAACACATGTTAAATCATATAGAATATTTATTGAGTAGAGACCAGTGTTCCGTTTTTCTAGTTCTTGGTGCCGATCCATCAGTAAACTTTGGTTCCATTCAGTCTCGCTACTGCCTATAAGATGTACTTGTACTTGTTTGAGAAAATGAGATCATCACTAAGGACTAGACAAATATGACACTTTACATTATTCACTTATTAACGGAATTACATATTTCAGCCATTAAAGATTCCATTCGGGGCTTAAGTAGTTTACTAATAGTATAGTTCACGTTCTACACTAGACAATGTGTATTCGAACCTCCATCCATGGAGTATCAGTTCTAGTAATATTCCAGATATTTCATTTTGATAATTTTCAAATAGCAATAAAAACATATCCGAGGCTTTCTCCCAACCATTCAACATACAAATAAAAAGACCGAAAATATTGATTTTGAGAATACGCCAAAAATAGCTCAGACATATAATAATCAATACTTAGTGATATTTACCAATCCGTGTTCATTGAATTCATTATCCTTACTTATGTCCGTTAAATATAAAACGAAACGCATTGATATGATGGATAAATATATATAAAGTAATATGCGGAGAAATATATAGTGATTTATTTATTAAACAACATCATCCATGACTGTGTCAATTGTTATTGCTAGTCAGAAACAGCTCGTAATCTATGCAAAGTTGTGCTAATCAGTCAAGGTTATCTGACCTACAGCCATCAATTCACTATTACCAAACCAGACGAATCTCCTCTGTGCCTAGACGCCTGATCTGAGTCTCTGATCAGTATCAAAATTACTGTGGAAAGCGCTTTCTGACAACCAATTAACTGGTGTTAAAAACCATCCTTGTTTGCATCCGAACTTAAATCTATCGAGGCGTGCCGGGAGATTACGAAACGGTATCATTTCTCGCACTGGTTTCTCACGTTGATAGAGCATTCTAAACAACCTCCAAAAGTGTGCCCCAAAATACCAGCACAAGATCTACTGTTGTTGGGCGTCAAATCAATTAGCACTGTCTCCGGATTTTCGAAGTAACAGATGAGTAGTGAATTCGAAGTACGTCACTGGAGTTTCGAACATATATCTCGATGTTCGGACTTCTTAAATATATGGCCTACCCTATCTAATGTCCAACGAGCATTGGTCTGCTAGCGTTGGACGCCAGTTTGAATGGCATACAAGGCTTCAGAAAGGCTGATTGACAATTTGTCTTCGGTGCAAGCATATAAATTTCGACCATTCAATGACTTAAGATCGTTTAGATAGGACAAGAGTTCCACATAGTCTGCTGTATGATTTGAAGGATAAGGAGTACACAAAATGTGAATAAAGGAATAGACGAGCAACGCAATGTAGTATAAAATCAAATGTTAGCAGATAGTTGTAAACATAATTGTTGAGAATGGGAACTGGATCGAGCATAAGTTCCTCCAGTTGTAGTTATCATAACATTTATGTGTGAATTGAATGACCATTAGGCTTATATTGTGAAATCTGTGCAAGGTATTTATTCCCTGCTAGACATGACAGTTAATCGCCTTGAATTCGATCTACAGGGGCTTAGTGTAGATACAGAATGATGTGAAGTCCCATACTCAGACGAAACAACTATCTAACGCTCCTTCGTTTTCAATGGTACCCATTATCATTATTAAAATTAACAAGAATGAAGATGTTTGAACGAAAAGAATCTTCTTTTCCACAACATCATTTTCTTAAGTTGTACAATTGTATCCATAGGTCTTTTCGCATCGATTAAAATCCATAGTAAAATAGAGTATGTGTTATAAAATTATCGAGAATAGTCAAATTTATTCAAGTATCGAAAAAGCCTATGAGAATAAAGTGATATTGTATAATTTAATAATGATTTCAAGTATAGAATATAATAAATTTATCAATGAAACAGTGTTATTTGAGAATAATTAAAGTTATCGAAAATTTTGTCAAGTATTGAATAAGATCAGTGTTGCATCAATGAACAAAGTAATCAGAAACTATCAATAAACAACAATCATTGTACAACATCTACAATATAACGTAGATATTATTGATATCAAACGGTTTACAGAATATTCATAAATACAAGTGTGAATTAATTGTCGGTCAATGAGTAGTAGTGACAGGATGCAACTATTTGTTTTTGATGAAGGGTTGAGATTCTTTTTGTCAGAAATTCAATGTGTTCCACGTACAGTGAGTGCTTCAATTGCTATTTCCAACGTGAAAAAACACGGATGTTTAAGTGAAACGTGACCCTTTAGAAAATGAATATTGAGTTCACAAAAATAAATCAAATTTTTGTTCAATAAATGAATCCGTAATGTGATCGTGGTAAAAATATTTTTTAATGGAAACTATTTAATGAAGTTTAAAAGTGTTTTTTTCTATTTTTTGGTTAATAAATACATCAGAATAAAACACTTTCAACCTATTTCATTAGCAAAGAATGTGTAGGTTATTGCTAAATGCTGTATTGGGACAATGAACATTTATTACTCCAGTGCCATTTGATTTCGATTTTCATTTAGGGCTTAAGATATTTTCATGTACTATTCATCTAAATAATTCATTTGTTTCTCTCCTAAATTAAACATAAACTATTTTGAATGGGAATTTCAATTCATAAACAATCACTAAAACTTTAATTTCAATATTATATGAAAAAAAAAATTAACCATTAGAAATAAAGCTAATTTTCTGTGTTGTTTGAAATTAACTTTCATTTGTGTTCTATGCTTATTCAACAGATTGTATCAATTTGTCATTGTTATTTTATCATAGTGGATTTTTCTTGTTTGTGTTTTATTCGTTACTGATCTCAACAACTTTCTCTTCTACACAATCCATGTCAGTGAAAAAAACACAACACAACAATTCACCTTTTTTAATTGAAGTAAACGAGAAAGAGATAAAAAAAATAATAAAGAAACACTTATTTCTTATTTTCATTCTGTTGTTTAATTTTTAACTGTTAATCATAGACCAGAAAAAATCAATTAAATTAACATCAACAACACTAGTGAAGTTTGCTTGAGCAAAAGAAAAAAAAAAGAAGAATTATCTCACATTGTAATTGGTTAATTGCACTCATTTATCTTTTCTAAGCATATTGACTAAACACAGATTAATTGAAGTAATAAATAAATACACTGTGGATTGACTATTTATTTACTACTTGCATGGATGCGCACACACACGTGTTTGAACATTGAATGAATGAATGAATGAGTGCATGCTTAGTGAATTCAAATCAAATCAATACAAACATGAAAGTAACGTGTAGGATTTATTTTTTGTTAATCAACGAACCTCATGATGATGATGATAATTCTTATGACAATCATTGATATGATTTATGAATTCTTTATTAAATTTTGAGTTTGATTTTTTAATAATAAAACATGTGTGAATAAATTATTATTATTATTGTTATTAGTTATTTTTGTTATTGCTATCAGTAAATTTTAACAGATTTATTATTATTATTATTCACGACTTTTTCTTCCTTTTCCACTAATCATAGGTAGATGATAATAAAGTGAAAAGTTGATCGTAATTAACAACAGAATATTATTATTATTATTATGAATATTTGTTAAAACTTTTCCAGATCAGTTACGTCTTCTGACTATTCCATCAAAATTTATAAAATAAAACAAAAAAAAGATTCATTGTTTTCAAATTATACATTTAGTTTAAACAACAATCAAATAGAAAATTTATGTTGATGTCTCTTCACTCAACTATAATACTTTCGTATTTTATTGATTTTAACTTGTAGTTAGGATAACATTGAATCATTTACAAATTTTGCAGGTTGTAATCGTTGCAAATTAATCTCATCTAAGATATTATTGAAAGTCAGGGAGCAGTGAGTAGTTATGTGCTCATAGTAGGGGACTTCTCAGACGTGTGCATGAAAACATGTTTAACCTTTAGATTATTAAATTGGTAGTCAATGGTAAATACTTTCAACTTTAGTCATTTTGTAATCTTATGCAACCAGCTTCTAATGCCATTGATAAGTCTTATAATCTACATTGCAAAACTCTACCTACTGGATGCTTATTGTTGAGGAGTACCACATTTTAAAAATAAAGCATTTTAAATTTTTTTTTCAATATTTTCATTGATTGTCTAATTGAGGTTAGTCTGGGATATAAACTGTGTAGTATAACTTGAATTTCAAATAACCTTACTATCACACAAAACTATAAACAGATTTGTATAATTTGAACTAAACCTTATAATGTTAGTTTCTTACTGATTATTATGATAGATATTCACCTTGTAGAGACTCCGGCTGCAATGTCACATGGTTAGAGAGACTCGACAGGGAACAACGATTCATCGAGATTACATGTTAGCTGACATTTGTCAGCAACTTGAGAGGAAACCATGTTCTCCAGTGGATTAGAGCTCACATTGGCTAGCTCAACATTTTAGCACATTAACGCTGAGCTACAGGAGATCAGTCACTGATAGAATGATTGAGCCATAATGTCCCGCATCGTTAAACTGGGAGATAGAGGAATGAATACACCAAGAAGCATCATTTTCCTCAAAACTACAACTACAGTTTGCTAATAAAATCGAATACGCTGAAATCTCTTTTGAGTTTTCTGCTATCTACGTCTAACAGTTGGTGATACTGAGCTTCTACTGTCTGGACTGAATTAGATATAACAGAGTTTCCGATCTGTAATCTACTGCTTGAAAACTAAAAGGTTGATAAACGTTAAATTATCGCACATTTAGCTAATGTGAACTTAAAACTTTGCCTTAGCTGTAGTTAGTTAGTAGCCTCTACTTGAAAAATTAAAAATCCTTGAAAATGAGTCTTAGTTAATTCGTCCATCAACTTACATCAATTATTGTTAGTCAAAATTGATTTTTCATTGCGTATTTAACTAAACATACACTTGCTATCTACCTACAAATAAAAAATACAGACAGATGAAATAAGATATTGTTCTCTTACTTTCATAGAATGTTGACAATTGTATTATTGTATTTTATAAAACCTGTTCATAACACATTCTTTGCACAAAATCTAAATAATTCTAGTCCTTTATAGACATATGAATGTAGGAAAATATACCTAACCAAAAATATTTATAAATGCCTGTTGTGTATGCACAATTATTGTTTGTTCTTCACTATGGAATGTTTCAGCTAATAACAATCAATCGGTTAAATAAACAATCAGTCAATTTTTTAAAACCATATATTATTGTTATTTTTCTACTTTATAGATTTTTTCGATTGGGATTTATCTTGTTTCATTGGTTAAACAAACACTAATCAATTGACCAAACACATTGTTATCTACATATGATGGATGGGGATGGATGAAGAGTGAAAACATTAGTGAAAGTGCAAAAATACTGTGCTAGCATGAATTCATGTATACTAAGAAACAGACACTTATTAGTATTTCAGTGGTATTCATAAATCAATTTTTTATCGACAAAAATGTATGGTGTGTGTTTATGTACACAGTTTACGTAGCATCGACTATGTGTATATTCGACTAGGCGAATCATATGTAGGATAAGGAATTAGGCTGAAAGTAAATTTTCATATCGCAGTGTTAAAATGTTATTCCTTAAGACATTGAAATAGGTTCTTTGTACGAAAATTTAAACTGACAGAAGGAGTTGATCGATTGATGAAAAAATAATTGGTAAATAATTAGGAAATTATTGGTTGAAGTGATAACATGACATTTCATTGTAAAGTAAAACTTTATAACGCATGCTTCTGCCAACTCGAAAGATCTGATCAAAACTTTATTTCTAACAACGGCACTAGCAGTTTCGTCCGAAAAAATTAGTAATTTTTGAAATAAAATGAATGTGTGATTGAGCAGTCTTGAATACGATGAAATGTCAATAGTTTCCTTCCGCTGAGTTCTTTCAAATAATAAAAGAACGCTTAACGATTGTAGCATTGTATTCCGAATTGGGAACTCATTGTCCCAATACAGCATATAACAATAACATACACATTCTTTGCTAATGAAATAGGCTGAAAGTGTTTTATTCTGATGTATTTATTAACCAAAAAATAGAAAAAAACACTTTTAAACTTCATCAAATAGTTTCCATTAAAAAGCATTTTTACCACGATCACATTACGGATTCACTTATTGAACAAAAATTTGATTTATTTTTGTGAACTCAATATTCATTTTCTAAAGGATCACGTTTCACTTAAACATCCGTGTTTTTTCACGTTGGAAATAGTAATTGAAGCACTCACTGTACGTGGAACACATTGAATTTCTGACAAAAAGAATCTCAACCCTTCATCAAAAACAAATAGTTGCATCCTGTCACTACTACTCATTGACGGACAACTAATTCACACTTGTATTTATGAATATTCTGTAAACTGTTTGATATCGATAATATCTACGTTATATTGTAGATGTTGTACAATGATTGTTGTTTATTGATAGTAGTAACTGATTACTTTGTTCATTGATGCAACACTGATCTTATTCAATACTTGACAAAATTTTCGATAACTTTAATTATTCTCAAATAACACTGTTTCATTGATAAATTTATTATATTCTATACTTGAAATCATTATTAAATTATACAATATCACTTTATTCTCATAGGCTTTTTCGATACTTGAATAAATTTGACTATTCTCGATAATTTTATAACACATACTCTATTTTACTATGGATTTTAATCGATGCGAAAAGACCTATGGATACAATTGTACAACTTAAGAAAATGATGTTGTGGAAAAGAAGATTCTTTTCGTTCAAACATCTTCATTCTTGTTAATTTTAATAATGATAATGGGTACCATTGAAAACGAAGGAGCGTTGGATAGTAGTTTCGTCTGAGTATGGGACTTCACATCATTCTGTATCTACACTAAGCCCCTGTAGATCGAATTCAAGGCGATTAACTGTCATGTCTAGCAGGGAATACCTTGCACAGATTTCACAATATAAGCCTAACGGTCATTCAATTCACACATAAATGTTATGATAACTACAACTGGAAGAACTTATGCTTGATCCAGTCCCCATTCTCAACAATTATGTTTACAACTATCTGCTAACATTTGATTTTATACAACATTGCGTTGCTCGTCTATTCCTTTATTCATATTTTGTGTACTCCTTATCCTTCAAATCATACAGCAGCCTATGGTGGAAGTCTTGTTCTCCTATCTAAACGATCTTAAGTCATTGAATGGTCGAAATGTATATGCTTGCACGGAATAAAAATTCTCAATCAGCCTTTCTGAAACCATGTATGTCATTCAAACTGGCCTCCAACGCTTGCCTACCGATGCTCGTTGAACAGTAGATAGGGTAGGCCATATCTTTAGGGAGTCCGAACATCGAGATATATGTTCAAAACTCCAGTGACGTGCTTCACATTCACTACCCGTCTGTTGCTTTGAAAATCTCGAGACAGTGCAAACTGATTGGACGCCCAATAACCACTTGAACCCACTGTATGTCCAGACTGTATTGCGTATAACGCCATCACTGACATCTCTGGTACTCTCAAGTCTTTTGAGTAATTGGGAATAGGTTTCAAGCAATCTTTGTGTTCCTTAACCATAACATTGAGCTATCTTGATCTTTCATCTAAATATGTAGTGAAACAGTTATTACATTGGATTGCATACACACAATTGCGTTGTTACTCTTTTAGTATTCAGTCTGCGGTTCTTTCAGTTTTGAGCTTTGTGCACTATTTGTTCGATGAATTTAATTATTTACTTACTACTTAGTGTGGTTTTGATCACTGTTGAAATTTCTTTTTAATCTGGGATCACCAAAATTTTAACTCATTCCTTTGGCTTATCTTTCTTCTTATCCTTGTGATCTTCTTTCCTGTTCATGGACAATTATTCACCATCAAATCGGACATTATTATCTCCATTCTGCTGAGTAACAAGATTTTGGACTCCATTCATCAAATTCTTCACAATCTTAACCTTAGTGGAATGAGCACTTTCTGACCTGTAATTTAGGTAATTCCTAAAATATGTTGGATCTTGGAATGTATTGATCTCTAAATAGTTATGCTTTATGCAACCAAACAGTTCAAAAAATGTTATTTTATCGTCTAAGGATTACATCTCACTGGTAAATGTTATGTCATCAGACATACTGTGGACGGTTTTATAAGTTCGTCCAATACATTCGGTTTTATGATGATAATGGTGTCATCAAGGTACCTCATCTAAATTTTCGATGGATAAGAACACTGGTATTGTACTTGTTTTTAGTGTAGCCACAAACAAGTTATTAACAACTTAGGTTAGGTTGGTTTTAAACCTAGACGGGGACATATCGATCAAATATTCACCCTTCGTCAAATTCTATATAATAGGTATACATACATACTTTGATCAGATAGAATAATTTGCCACAACAGTTCATCCTCTCATTAAAAAAATTTCACACCTATTTTAATTTAAACTTATTTCAATACTGGCACAAATGAACTTATCAAGTCAAACAAAATGTCATCAATTTATTACTTGAAAATGTGAAAGTTTTTTTTTCAAAATTAATAAACTCATTACTAACCATTAAAAATATTATTTGTACAACTATGTAGAATATCTTCCCAGTTCTTTCGTCACTAAAGAAACGGTTTCATATCTAGTACAAGTTATCAGACGTCATGTTGACAATACTAAAAGTGTAGCAAACACCATATGATATACATATATATATATATATATATATATATATATATTTATTCACTCTATACTTTCTTTGTTCAACAGCCTGGTGTTCGTCATTTGAAGTTCATATTTTGGTAAGCATTAAATACGTTTTAAAACAAACAAGTCTTCATTTCCTAATCTGTAAATGTGTGTATAATTCACAAAAAATATTTTACTCAATAAAACCAACACGAATTCAGATAATTATAGATACAACATTTTAAAGTTAACAATATTGTTCGTTGTCAGTTGTGATATTTTAATATTAAGTGGCTGGCGATAACTGGCAAAAAATCCTTGAAATAGGTTTCGTGAAAGTTGGTATTTATTAGTAGTTTCTTACTTTGAACTCTCATCAACCAGCCTCATAATCTTAGACAATAACAACCGAACTATTTGAACACCGATTCCACCCAAAAATTCAAAATAATTCTTCTTAAAAAGTACGAAAGTGCGAACAACCTGTATCCAATGCGCATGCAATGTCAAATGACTCAGAATAGTGGCCAAACAACAGCTCAATCGACAGGTTCGTATATGAACACTGCTTGATAATCAATTAACATAACTTATTATATTTATTTTCCTAATTGAATTCTATCAGTTTGTATTTTAAAAATATTAGTTCATAAAATGAATGCATGTTTAGCTTTTGTGATATTTTTATACAAAAATCATGTTATGTAGTGACTAGATAAGAAATTCAGGAAGGGTTTTTTTTTCTTGCTGGATTGAATATTTCCTAATTCTATGTTTTGATGTCCTCATCAAGATTTGGATTCATTTTGTTAGGGAATAAGGCTTTATTTTTCGAAAGAGGAGCATGTTTATATATATATAGATGAGTTATACGGATATGTTTGATTCAGTTTCACAAATAAAAACAACCTGCTTATTCTTAGTCTTATCACTTCAGCAGCTGGTTTTTAATCATTCAAAGGAAGCTTGTATTATCAATAGCAGAGTTGGTCAACTAAATACAACAACAATACTTGAACTTATGATTATTTATAGTTTCAAATGTCATTAGGTTATTGATTGGAAATATTCACCACTTGTTTCAACGTTTAAGATATTTACTATTACTGATTTATTTAAGCACACACATATACACAGCGGATAATATTATTAAATAGGGAAAAAAAATAGGTATATTGAATATCGACAATTGTCTAATGTCCAAGTTACAGGTTAGTAAATAATTAATTCCATGAATATTTATTACTAACTAGTATGCAACATATAAACTATAAAACTTGATTTATTTGAAATAAAATAAAATAGATTTGAAATATTATTTCAATATTAAATGGCCTAAGAAAGTAGCTGAACGACAATGTATGTATTTATTTGGTATATGGTTAAAAATCAGAGTTAATTGTTTCTCTATAAGTGAGACTAGTTAGCTGAATATACTTTCATTGTAGTATTGACGATTTATGCTGGGATTTAATTCCAAGGCCAATTAATTGAAATGTCAACATGTCATCCTCTAATCTATTAAACACTTGTAAAGCTGTTAACATATTCGAGTATCAAGGCATTAGTAAAAATTCGTTAAGCTTATGTCAATGCAATTCACGCATGATCCATAATATGGCACCACAGACTGATCATTTTCAGTTCTGTTTATCAGGCCATCACTACTAAGTGCAATCGTATATAGTTTTCATTCTAACGATGGCCAATGTCATCAAGTTCTGAAGAATAAAAGGAATAACTTTTAACTAATAATATAATTTAAATCTTTTTACTTAGAGTAAGATAAATATTACCAATGACACTATACAATCATCGTACTATATTGTAAACTAAACAGATTTGGAAATGTAGATTCTAGTATTCATATCTTAAAATCATTATTGATATCAATCGTATGTAAAACTGCAGGTGATGAATCGTGTATACCTATCAAGCACTTGGTCGTCAATTGTTATCCGTAAGATATACAACTTAAATGAAGTTATCCTCCATGATTTCAATGTCCAGTGGCTATTTATAATCAGCTCGTTCAATATATTCTTCAGTCATTACAATGTAAGCTTCAATACACATTTCATTTGCAGCCCCAAGTTTCACTATATTCTTATTTTTTCCATTAATACATCTGGCTGTATTACACTGTTGTATTTTTGCTACATTTGAGCATATATCGAAAGATTGAGATAAAATCCCCAATGAAAATCACACTCCAATATACAACATTCTTTCACTAAATAACTGACAAAATGCTGAATTCAACTGATAGAAGACGCGTACTGGACGTTAAAATCGTTGAGAATAACCTCAGTTGAAAAGTGCATATTGATAAATAACGAGAAAGTGTCTCTATGACTCTATAATAATATTTTTTCAATGATCATGTTGAATATATATATATATATATATATATATATATATATATATATATTCTAATGACTTGAAATTTGTCGATTAAGAAATGTGATACGCATAAGAACACAATCGATAACTCAATGATAATTTGTCTTATAAAAATGAAACTTTCAACAATCCAATTCATGTGACAGTTTTGAGAAAGTGAAAATGATCGAATGTCAGAGAATATACATGTCCAAAGATTATATTTTGTTGTTGTTTAAGCTGACATCGGAATTTTATGTAAGCTATCGACTTTGAACGTTCAAAAATAATTTTTAAACTGCAATTAGTTTTGTTGAAAAACTTGGATAATAATACTCTGTTCATAATAAATCAGTTTACTAACACTTACTAATGCTGAACAAAGGACATCAATGTTGCAGTGATATGTATTCAAAAGTAGAATAGAAAAAAGAGTAGTAAAGAGTGATAAAGAATTCATTAGAAAAGGAATATGAATTTGAATAAACTAAAAATTTAATTTTTTTAATTATAAATTTTGCCAGTAATTACACCATAAACATGTATGTATACATAGATATTTATGAATATTGTTCCACAATTTTAGTCAAATGAATAAGAAGTGTCTTCGGTGCAGAGGTGTGTACATAAACTAATGAAGTATTGAACAAAAGTTAAAAGTGAAATCGATAACGATATTTTCTAATATGATTGACCTAATTTTTTATTTTTTTTGCTGAACTAAATTTAGGCAGTTCAGTTAATTTTTGTGTTATGAATCAGTTTGTTGTTGGCATAAACTGAATTATCTTTTTATGTGAAATTTAGTGTACTTTAACTACATGATCTTGTGAACACGGAATATGAAAAAAACGAACTAAAAACAAAAAACAATTCCTTGAAAATAATTAGGAGAGTTAATGATAGATAATATGTGTATGTTCACTGTAGAAAACTCAGTGACTTAATGATTATACAACTAACTCTCAGTCATATATATACAGGAGACCCAGGCATGGTAATATTTATGACAATAGGTAATGTAGGTTAAAAATAAATATTAGTTCCTACAAGAATCCAACAAATTACTGATGACGAGTGTTAATTATTATGGAACCTACATTAAATCAGATTTGTTGAATGATGTCTTCAGTCATTAATAAGTCAATAGAAATCGATGAAAAATTTATCAACTCTTTTGTTCTGTTTTAAAATTTCCAAGTAGTAAACATTAATTATACTATATTGCTCATAACTGCCAATCTTGAACCAGTCTTGAACCCAAAAGCTTTTCTGATGAACTTCGAACAAGAAAACAATAGCTTAACACCAGAATTACAGTGATGTATTCGTCGAGAAGATTAATATTGCGTACTATGCTTATACTGAGATTTCAATATCATATGATAGATTAGAAATTATTAGCCAAGAATTAGATTGTAGAAAGTCTGTTATGCATTTCATGCAGTTACTGATAATCTGCAGTTACATATCCTTAAATATAAATACTTTTTTAATGTACATCATAACTCAGCTTAATAAATAAAACTTCTTGATCACACTAGTCTTCTTGATTGCATTGTGGGTTTTGCGCATACAATCGAAAGTGCATATTGTAAGTGAACTGAGTCATAAAACACAACATAAAGTTAGTCAAGGCAACTAAAATTATGATTATTTTGACCTTTTTCTAACGATTTCATAATTGAATTTAATCAAATCACATACACATTAGTCTGAATATTTAACTTTTCTAAAGTTACCACCATTATCATGTAGCAATCGAATTTTCTGTCATATTTCAGTTTACTAAAAGTTACCTACTCAACATAAAGATTTTGAGTTACTCGATTGTTAAAGGTTTATTTAATTACTTGTAATAGTATAAAAGCTAACCTCGCCTAAAGAATCTCTTGATTCAGAATGACCACTATGAACACAGATGTGTTTTTTGTTACCAATTATTTTGAAATTCATCCCTCTGGCCAATTTTGAATATGATCAAACACTTGTCTCGTGATTTAGTGTAAGCTACTAACCTAACTATAATGAAGTTGTTTATTCGGTTAATTTTGATTGATTCGTCCAAGAAATTCAAATGTGCATACGAATAATGAAAAACCAACTGAAATTAGACCTTGACATCGATCGCCAATTGGAAGACAGGAAAGGGGAGCATATTCCAAAATGGCTAATCAAATCCACGATTCATCAACCTAGCCCATCATCTCAAAATCGATCAACAAACCCAGCCTCGTCCATTGCAAAACATCTAATGATGAGTGGTCATCAAATTGACGCAAAATCAGCCTTTAAAGTTGTGACATGTCATCGAAACCCACACACACTGAACTACACGAAGCTATCTTGATTGGTCAGAAAAGTCCAACTTTAGTGTTCAAAAAACAACTGTATGTTGACCTTTGTTTACCATGGTTCTAGTGAGTGAATGTCATGCTAAATATGAAATTTTGACCTTATCTTCAAAACTGTATTTACACAAATAGCATGTTTCTTGTATATGACTGACGAGAAAGCACGAAATGGTACTATCTCACAAAATATGTCTTCTTATTTCTCTATTCAAATAAAGAGAGTGAACAAATCAGTGACAACATGATGGATTTTAGGTCATACAATTCAACATCGTCGGGGAAATATGCGATAGTCATGAAGACCTCAATAAAGTAGTTAGCACTTACCAATACATTTAATTCCAATTGTCTTTACTAACTCATGACACACCTTCATTTGGCCAGCTAAATGGTCATTAATAATAATATAGTGATGACTGCTGCATAAAATGATTGTTTGCCTAAAGAAGTGGCTGTATTTGGATAGCCATTGAAATTAAGTAAACAATTGATAATTAATTCACCTTAATTCATCATCGTAACCTTTCTTATTCTGTCAATATTCCACTAATCTCCTCTCTCCTTTATTTGTAACTATCACCTTATATTTATTTGAACGGAGTGCCTGAGACGACAGTCAACATCACAACGAATTCTCATGATGGGTCAAACTGTAAAATGGTGCACGGACGACAGCTGACAGACTCGTTCGAGGTGAAGACCGGTATCAGGCAAGGTTGTTCGCTCTCACCATTTATCTTCCTGCCCGTGATCAACTGGATTATGAAGACGATAATATATGGAGAGAAGCACAGTATACAATAGACAACTACGACGCAGCTGAACGATTACAACTTCGCAGATGATCTGGCTCGTCTGTCGCTTACGCATCAACACATGCAACAGATGACTATCAGTGTAGCAGCAGCAGCAGCATGTCTCAACCCACATAAACGGAAAAGCAACATTCTCCAATACAACAAAACATGCACCAACCAAATCACTCTCGATGGATAGGATGCCTTGGACCACGTGAAATGCTTCACATATTTAGGCAGCATCATTCACGATCAAGGTGGATCCGATGCAGATGACGTAAAGGCACAGATCGGCAAAGCAACCGCTGCATTTCTACCATTCAACAACATATGCAACTCCAAACAACTATCAACCCACATTAAAACCACAATTCGCAAAACAAATGTCAAGACAGTTAGTTCTACTGTATGGAGTGAAAGGTTGCAGAACTACCGAAGCCATCATCCACAAGATACAAGTAGTATTTATTAACAGTTTTCTACACAAGATACTTCGGATTCGTTGGCCAGACACCATCAGCTACGAGCTACTGTGAGAGAGAACAAACCAGATTCCAGTGTAGGAGGAAATCAGAAAGAAGCGCTGGAAGTGGATAGGACACACACTACGACAAGCACCTAACTGCGCCACGAGACAAGCCCTTACATGAAACCCTCAAGGCAACACGAAAAGAGGAAGGCTAGGGAACGCATTACGCCGAGAAATAGAGATAGACATGAAGAGAATGAAGAACAACTGTACAGAACTGTAAAGAGAAGTCCAGGACAGAGTTGGTTGGAGAAAACTGGTGGGCTGCCTATGCTCCATTGGGGGTGACGGGCGAAAGTATATAAGTAATTAAGTATTACTAAGGATTTCATTAATATAAAGAAATTGTCTAAATTATGTCAATCTACAATTTCCAAATACTTCTCTCTGCTGACCAACATATGATATGTTATTATTTATGGTACTTGTACATATTTACAAGTTTATGTCTTCGAGTGATGAAAACGTGCAACAAAACTGCGATTCATTTTTTGAACCACTTTCATGTTTTTTCTACCCCAAAATGGTACTTCTTACAAATTCACTGTGAGCTAAATTGATCTTTGTCTGCCTTAAACAATCCTAGTATAAGATACTCCAATATACGTAATAACAAAACGCAAATGTAATAAAACTTAAGGTATGAAATCAACTTTTTTTGATATAATTTACAACAAATAATATCCAACATTCACTCAGTAAATAGGAACAGGAAAATGACAAAGTACTTGATGAACTCGTTGCAGATAGTCTCAACTATTCGAATGAAGTCCAATTTTCAATTTGTGTATTAGATAAAAAAACAACTCAGATACAATCATGTTATTAATTGGTTTTTGTGTTATTCTTGGTAATTATGTTTAGACGGCAAATAAATTCGAAGTACTTAAAGCTACGGAATTGGCAAAATTAGAACAGAATAGATGCTTTAATAAATATTTACTGATTCTTTTTCTCAGTCGCCTATAAGGATAGTGAACATATGCTTATTAAGTAAATCTCTATCCATTCTTGCAATACGTCAGAAGAATATAACATAGTAATTCAGTTTCTTTTCTTCAATAAATGTTACACATCATACAAAATGAAAAAAAAAAAAAGATAAGCTCCCATTTTACTTCATTTTGAATAAAGTTACAATTAGAGAAGGAAATCTACATCACTCTCAAATATATATATATATATATATATATATATATATATATAGACGATTATTTAAGGAAGATTTGTAGAGAAAGACGTGCACAGTACAAATACTTGACCATATGTTAAGAAATAAGTAAAGTTTGTTCAGTGTAAATGTTCAATTTCATCAATCATCAAGTTGTTTTGCTCATTTACGGATATATGTAAATATTATAAAAGACAATAACTATATTATCTTGTTTTTCATTGTATGTTGTGTGAATTGTGAATCACGCCATGAAATAGTATAAACTGACTAGTTTAATGATACGGAACAGTATGTATACAAACAATTCATAGTCAATTCATTTAAGTCATGAAGACAAGAGATTTGTGATACATAGCTTGTCCGATGAATATATCAATTAAGATACAATGCGTTGTGGTTAAGCTTAGAAAAAACTTTGTAAATGTGTGGGATGTAACTGAAATCGTGAACCGACCAAAGTTAGACAACCGTTGAAGACAAGACGGTTACCGGACAGACGTATCATTATAGTATGAGTTGGCTGGTGATCCCAATCACAATCACTAGTCTTCACAAAGCACATACTGAAAATATATATGATATGTTGAAGGTATTTCGGCAAAATAATCCATCCAGTAAAAAGTACTTTTGGAATGGATTAATAGTTTCAGTAAGTGTCATAGATATTTTAATGATAATAAAGTTCAGACCAAGCTTGCTGTTCAGATCAGAAAGCTGATGTGATCTCTTGTCATTTCTGATTTCTGAAATACTATCTAACGTAAGACGGAGGTGAAACGGGAGAGCTTGGTCATAGAGAACTTCCGTGGACAATTTAAATATTGGAAAAGTATACTGAACATCTGTATTTCCACTAATAAGAAATATTTCTAAGAACGACTGATGCACCATTGGCTTTTTAAGAAATAAAGTATTTATAAAACAGAGCAGATTAATTTAAGGGCATTGGTTGAACACTCAAATCCTATCGACAAGAGGATTTAGGCAAAACCTTTATGCTATTAGAGTGAACACTTAAGAAAGGTGTTTATGATATTGTAGACAGAAACACAGACTTATAAACTAATAAATATCATGTAATCTAATACCTGATCCACCACAACTTCAATGTAATCATTCAGTTAATTTTAAAGAATCACATATATAAAACATTAAATACACAAGGGCGATTACTGCAAATTTCCCAATGGTATATCAGGTTAATCACAATCCTGATACTATAGTTGAAGCAGTTTTATCTGTAAACACTTATGTTAATACTTTGCAAAACTTAATAGACTTTCTTCCTTGCATAACTCTATATTTATTGTCAACAGTCACCGCTACTGGCGCTCATAAAATATAATGAACTATTCGATAATCAAATCTTCCGAGTTTTCTAATGTTTACTAAATGATATCTATACATAATGAAAATCCTTTCTCTTCAGAAAGAAAGAATAGAAAAAAGACGGATGAAAGTGATCAGAATTGTCATTTGACCTTTAATTCGTGGAATCAATAAAAATCAGTGAATACTATTATTATCCGATCCAACCAACATATTTTATTACCTCATGATAAATGCTCCGCTGCTAGACAGCAAGGTGACAGTTAAGATTACATAGTAGATTAGGTTTTTGACAAAATTTTATATCTGGATGCAATTGCATTCCAACGCTAATGTTCCTACTTTAAGCCAGTTCCCTTCACTAATAAGCCCAACCAGTGATCCACCAATCTTGTGGGTTCGGACAAACATTAAATTGTGCTAGACATATAACTAATTTGCAAATTTATATATATATGTATATATATATATATATATATATATATATATATATATATATATATATATACAGTGAAAATAATATTCATCTCCGTTACACAAGTTAGTTACTAACTACATTCAGTAATATCAGACAGTTGCGCGTTAGGCATTCGAATGGAAGTTTACTGGCTTCAAGTATCAATATGAGCATCCAGATAATGGTTCCTAAAACAGGACAAAATGCCCTAGATTTAATCGCTAGTCACTGTCCGACTTTATTCAAAACTAACAACTTATTGACACTAATAAGTCTGTCCGCCCAGAATGTTTATGTGCTAAAAGCACATTGAATTATTTTAGTTCTTACTGTCAATAATATGAAGATTCCAACCCTTACAAATGAAATTAATTTTTAACCCTTAAATCAAAGCGAATTATGTTACAAATAGACAAAGAATTTTAAGTCAAAAACTATACTTTCTTATAACCTTACAAAATAAATATTGAATCGAACGACAACAAGAAGAATCAATCATT
This sequence comes from Schistosoma turkestanicum, assembly GCA_944470395.2. Taxonomy (NCBI): domain Eukaryota; kingdom Metazoa; phylum Platyhelminthes; class Trematoda; order Strigeidida; family Schistosomatidae; genus Schistosoma; species Schistosoma turkestanicum. Next base: position 9,714,890 of record OX103975.1, read on the forward strand.
TATAGATTGATTTCTGATAATATCTAATAAACACCTATATATTGAATTTTTATAAGGGTGAGGTAGGTGTTTAAAACTAATTTATTTTCTATTTAAGAAAAGTCACTCGACTTCAGTTGAAATGAGAAATTTCTAAATATTATTATATGACTACGAAAATATTAACTCCGCCGAGAGAACCTTCGGGGCTACTGCAGGTACCAAGCCTGGATAAAGTAGCAGGGCTGGATATGGGGTTGGCGATCCCATCGCGTCAAAAACTAACATGCGAAAAAAACGCTAACCAAAAAAAATAATTCAAACCATTTTAACTCTGCCCTGGGAGTTGGAAGAAGAATTATGACGTCGCGTGATGAAACCCGAGTTCCATTGGAAGTCATGGGGACGATGCCTCTTCTGACAACCAGAGCAACCATTCTTTTAGGTACATGGAACGTTCGTACATTGAACAAAGGAGGAACAAAAAGGCAGCAATCAATATCAGCTGAATAAGAGCAGAGAAAGTTACCGCACAAGCTGCACACAGAAGCAAAGAGGAAAGTGAAGAAGAGCATCAGAGCTGACAACCGAAAATATGTGGAAGATCTAGCAATGACGGCGGAAAAGGCTGCAAGAGACGGAAACTTGAGACAATTGTACGAAACAACAAAGAAGCTAGCCGGGAACTATCGTAAACCATAAAGACCAATGAAAAGCCAGGAAGGCAAAGTAATCAGCAACACTGAAGAACAATGAAATAGATGGGTGAAGCACTTTCATGAACTATTGAATCGAGCAGCTCCAATGAACCCATCCAACATTGAAGCAGCATCTACAAACCCGCCAGTCGATGTTGGCCCAGACAAATAAAGGATGGCAAATCAGCAGGACCAGACAACATTCCAGCAGAGGCAATGAAAGCAGATGTAGAAGCAACTGCGAAAATATTTCACATCCTCTTCAAGAAGATTTGGGATGAGGAACAAGTACCATCAGATTGGAAAGAAGGATACCTGATCAAAATACCAAAGAAAGGAGATCTCAGAAAAAGTGAGAACTACAGAGGCATCACTCTTATCTCAATACCAGGCGAAGTCTTCAACAGGGTATTGTGAAACAGAATGAAGGACTTCGTAGACGCCCAACTACGAGTTCAACAGTCTGGATTTCGTAAGGATCGATCGTGCACTGACAAAATTGCAACATTACGGATCATTGTGCAACAATCAGTTGAATGGAACTCACCACTCTCCATCAACGTCTTCGACACTACGGCGTGCCTGAGAACACAGTCAACATCACAACGAATTCTCATGATGGATCAAACTGTAAAATGGTGCACGAAGGACAGCTGACAGACTCGTTCGAGGTGAAGACCGGTATCAGACAAGGTTGTTCGCTCTCACCATTTCTCTTCCTGCTGGTGATCAAATGGATTATGAAGACGATAATATATGGAGAGAATCACGGTATACAATAGACAACTAGGACGCAGCTGAACGATTACAACTTCGCAGACTATCTGGCTCCTCTGTCGCACACGCATCAACACATGCAACAGATGACTATCAGTGTAGCAGCAGCAGACTCAGCAGCCTCAGCAGCAGCATGTCTCAACCCACATAAACGGAAAAGCAACATTCTCCAATACAACAAAACATGCACCAACCAAATCACTCTCCATGGAGAAGATGCCTTGGACCACGTGAAAAGCTTCACATATTTAGGCAGCATCATTCACGATCAAGGTGGATCCGATGCAGATGACGTGAAGGCACAGATCGGCAAAGCAACGGCTGCATTTCTACCATTCAACAACATATGCAACTCCAAACAATTATCAACCGACATTAAAACCACAATTCGCAAAAACAAATGTCAAGACAGTTAGTTCTACTGTATGGAGCGAAAGGTTGCAGAACTACCAAAGCCATCATCCACAAGATACAAGTATTTATTAACAGTTTTCTACACAAGATACTTCGGATTCGTTGGCCAGACACCATCAGCTACAACCTACTGTGAGAGAGAACAAACCAGATTCGAGTGTAGGAGGAAATCAGAAAGAAGCGGTGGAAGTGGATAGGACACACATTGCGGATAGCATCCAACTGCATCGCCGACAAGCCCTCGCTTGAAACTCTCAAGTTCAAATGAAACAAGGAATTCCAGGGAACAGATAACGTTGAGAAACGGAGACAGACATGAGGAGAATGAAGAACAACTGTACAGAACTGGAAAGATAAGTCCAGGACAGAGTTGGTTCGAGAAAACTGATCGATGGCCTATGCTCCTTTGTGGGTAACAGGTGTAAGTAAGTAAGTAAGTAAGTAAGTACGAAATTATTATTAGTGATATAACAATTAGGAAAAATGCGGAAATTTGTTTTGATTTAAAATATTTAGAATTTTAATGTTAATATACTAGTTAGGGTTAGAGTAAGAAGACGTTTATTGAAATTTTACTAAGATATTTAATAAAGAGGTGGGGGGAAGGGGAGAATACGATATTCAAATTTTGCAAAACAAATTATACAAAGTGCTCACTGTTGAAATCAACTGCAAAAATAATACACTGTTGACAAATTAACTTCACTTATCATACATAGTTGTGTTAGGACTGTGGAAAATCAATATCGAAATAAATTGAAACTACTGCTTTCAATCACAAATCACTAGCCAACAGGAAAACATCTTAACACTAAGGGTACTGGGTTCAAGCCCAAGCTTGAGCATCATTATGAAAATCAAGGTACATACAGCGTAAAAGTATCAAATATGACAAATCATCTTTTATCTCATTAGCAATAACTTTTGAAAATATTATCAAATTGTTTAATCTACTTTGAAATCCTCATTTGACAATTTTGGTATGAACAGTTATATGACGGTCATCAAATTTTTCTAGACTGACTTTGTAAGGATTATGTTTAATTTCTAATGAATCGATGGTAACTTCAGATTTATAGTAAACTCATTTAAAACCGGACGTCGGTTATTAGTCATTTTTAGACCCAAAGGAGTAGTCCATTTATGCTACCGAACCCATGATTCAACCAGATGATCTCCACTTTGTAAACACAATAATATTCACACCATTAAGTCTTGGATCAGTATCTCATTGTGAAGAGTTGGTCAGTGGTTATACTTGCAGCCTAGCAGACGTATTTTGTTCGATTTGACCTTTTTTTAGCCGGATTTATCCTTGTTGTGTTGATGTGTACATCAGGATTCGAACACCGACCGCATAATACAATTAGCTACTGAGTTTAGATGGCCATGGACTGATGATATTGAGTGACTTTCAATTCACCTCTATTGTGATCACTTGAATCACTCGATTGCTCAATATCTTTAGGTATGACAAAAGGCATATATCCAAGATACCATCGCTAGACCCAACCCAACTTTTTCTACAAACTGCTCATGACTTAATAACAACTTCTAGGCCATCCTTGGCAGATGTCAAAGGAGTCAACAATTTCAAATAGAAGGTTCAAACAACCAATTAAAATGAACAAATGATTCATATTCTTAACTTTACATAACTTATGATTAAGCCTTACCATAGTTTTATGTAATCAACAAATTTCTATCTACACCCGAACTGACTGCCTCCATTAGTTATGGATTTTAATAGAATTTCAGAAATTTCATCACAATAACATTCACAAATCAGTAAAATATGACTAAACACAAAGGTCGTCGCATCAGTTTATTAAAAAGTTGAAATTTTCGATCTAACCTCATATTGTATTTTGATTGTGGTCAATAACAAAAAGTCAAAATGTAATAAATTTTAACTGCTACTTCATAAACAACATTTTCACAACCACTGTCAATTCATTAAAAAGTGTGATTCGATCAGCTGTAGAGAATCAGATCAAATATCAGGAGCATCTACTTGATGATTAACCAAAGCAAAGGTGAAAAGATGGTTTCTTAAATATGACACAGCGAGTACTAATCAAATGACACTGGAAAATAAAGCTCTAGAAGCGGTGAAAGCCTTTACATACATGGGTAGCATCACTGATGCACCAGGGAATATCTGATACAGATGTCAAAGAATAAATCCGTTAAGTATGGTAGCACTTCTACTATTAAAATATATTTCCAGCTCAAAATAACTGTCTCTTGAGACCAAATTCAGAATTTCCAATATCGACGTTACAGTCGTTTTATTATATGGAGCATAAACTTAAATCTGTTGTATTACAGAGCGAAGCATGTACAGACATTTATAAACAGATTAGTACACAAGGTTCTGCAGATTTATTGGCCAGCGATAAACTATTATCGCAGAGATAAAACTAGATGTTAGTTGAACAGGAAATTAAGAAAACATACCGGAGATTAATAGGATGAAATCTACTAAAAATCTTAAGCTGCATCACATAGCTAGGCCTAAATAATAATTGATTTACCTACCTAAAGTTGGTTGAGTATTAAGCTGAATGACTATCTAAAGCAGCGTTCACATCTCCGAACATTCCCCACCCTGCCTTTCTGAAAATTTACAGAATTCAGCAGAAAAGCACAGCTTTGGAATACCTAGCCAATTCTGGTGACTCTGCTTCACCAGAAGGCCCCTTTCAAAATTTTATGTACAGTCAGATGAGTTGATTCAAAAGAAACGCAAACGATGAATCTATGCACAACAGAGGTTACTGTTATTCAGTAGTTCAAGCCTAATCTTCGCGTAAAGAAGTAGTAACATATTCGATTGCTTATTGTTTCAATCGTTTCATAATCTATGGGATTTTGTTCGAGGTGTTATTGTGTGCTTGTTTTGTTAATCTTAATCCATTCCAATTATTTTCACAACTATTAATTAGCCATTATGACAACTTTTATTTATTCTACTTTTAGGTAACATCAAGTAGACAATTATCCCCTTACCTTAGCACCTTTCACTAATCGATTATTATTATTATTATCACTACTATTCTTTACATCATAAAATAATACAACTTTAGACTTATTTCACTATTATTTCCTATCAGTCTATTTTACTACAGACTGCTATTTTAGCTAAATTAACTATAAATACGATTGTATAGTTTAAATAAATGAAATCGTCGAAACAAAAATTTCCTTCATTGAATTGCCTCCATTTTATTCAAATGTAATTTAATTAAGCCTTAAAAATATGTATAAAATTAGATTAACTTGAATTAACACATTAATGCATTGTTTTATGATAAAGAAATTCTTTTATTTAGTAACAAAATAAAAAAAGATTTTCTTTTAGCTAACAAAGAAATGAACATTCACTGCAATTAAACAAAATAAGCTCAATTGTTAAATTGTGAACACATATATATATTCGACAGGTTGAATATAATCAATAGGAAGATGTGTTCAAATCCACTAAAACTTCGAAGTTCAAAGAGGTACCAAATTGTGCAAAGTATATGAAATTCATTTGTAAGCATCTATTCTCAAATTTAAAGTTAATGACAAAGACTTATAACTGTACAGATGAATCAGTATATCAATACATTAAATTAGGTGTCAATGATGTTGTCAGTGACAGTTATAAAAGACTTCATAATTTAAACTATTCAATATTGACAAAAGTCTAGAAAACTTTCGTTAGTTGACCTCATTTATTTATTAGTGAACAAAAAACCAAATACACTAGACGTTTGTTTGTTTGTTTGTTTAATTAAGTGATCATAATGCAAATTTAATCACGTTAATTTGATTTGCGATGAGAACTAGATAACAAACTATTAGTTATATGATTTAAGTATGAAACAAAATGAAGTTTTTCTACATCTTTACTTAAATGGTAGTTATTTCTGAATACATTCCTAAACCATCATTTGTATCCGTTGAGCTACATATACTTTACCATCCTCTTCTATTAAACTATGGTTGTATACTTCTAAGGCATCCCATCCTAGGATGAAAAATCTATCTAACCTTCTTCTGTTTTAAAATATTCTTTCGGTTAAGTAACTCAGTGATATGAACTCACAAATACTGATTGTTCACTAATTCGATACTGCAGAAGTGACACTTGTTTCCCGTTGGAATAGAATAAATCTGAACATTCATATCATTACCATGAATATATATGATTAAAAAAGAGGGAATATCCATTTAAAATACCAAGTCTATTATTATTATTATTATTATTATTATTATTATTATTATTATTATTATTATTATTGCTAATTAATCGAATGACAATTTTGTAGATGTTAATTATTTGTTTAAAATGATGTAATGTAAATGTTAATTTTCTTATCTACCAGTTGGTTTAGAGTTAGGGCATATACTTGAAAGAAATAGTTGTATTTGTGTGCAACTATGAGTGTGAGTACCAAGTCCTAATTTCTTACAAATGATAAATAGTTTACAATGTCTATTTACAGTGATATAGTCAACGTGACTTCACAAAATCGAATTCAGTCACGTGAAAAGAAAAGGTCTATCGATAACAAGAAGTTGACTAGGATGTTCAGTAGCTTAATCTAAGGTTTTATGGCAAAATAACCAATTTGTGAATAGCTGACTTTCAAATTTAATTCTAAAGTATTATTTTAGTGTATTCCCATACTTGTATATTTGAAAAAAACATATGTTACCTCATTAAGAAGTCAAAATTTTATGTGTACTGAAAGCATACAATTTCAGTTTAACAATATGTTGCAGCTCTCCAAACTGGCTAGATCACAATCGAATCCAATTCTAGGTTAAATTAATGTATCTATATTTCGTGGAAGGAACGTTGAACAAATGAAGCTAAAACAAAACTACCTCGATTGCAGTTTTATAAATTTCCTAAAATGAACCAGGTTTATGCAATAAACTTCAATTATTTATCACAAAACAATTTAAAAATATCTATATTATGAATATGAGTGAAATTCAACAAGTGTGCTTTGTCCTAATTGAGATTCACTTGATGACAAAAGAATATTAGCTGGAAAATTACTTAACAGTATCATCATCTTTAACTATCCTACATAGAATCTAATCTAGGAAATTTAGGTTTGATAACAAAAGCATTTTCATTAAACTTAGATTTGGACATAATGTGAACTTAGTTAATGAACTACGTTAAAAAAATTTTTAAGGTAATTTAAATAACCACCTAAATTACAAAATATAATCTGTAGAATAAATAGAAAAACCAATGAGGAAATGGAAATGAATTATTAAACCCAGTGATTATCAAGCTTTTAAAAAACAGGCTGTTTTAAAAACTGAATTTCTTTTTTTTTTTAAAAATCTGTGAAAACAGAGAACACAAGATAGTTAGGACCGTGTGACTAAGCAAGATTGCATGTTAGTAAACTATAGCTGCATTGTACTCATGATTGAGTTATTTATAATTTTTGGAAAATAATTATACCTTGCTAAGTGCTGTGATTCAAATAGTAGTTGTATATTCAACTGGCAGTATACCGAAACAAAATTTCCACCAGTATTGATAATAAGTTAAGCCATATTATAGTATAAGAACCTTTTATCTTTTCTAACATCAACTGAAATGTACAGAAAAAATAGCTATTTGTGTTACAACCACATGACATGAATGACATTAGTTTAAATTCTTACACATCGCCAGTTTGGTTGTTGATAATTAATATCAACCAGACTAAGAAAATTATGCGTAATATAAGATAAATAACATCTCTGAACATCATCGAACTGAAATGATGCCATGACTGTTTAATGTAGACATCAATAATAGAAAGATGAGGAAAGCTTGAGAATATTACTAAAAGCGAAATGATCTGAGCAATCTGGAATTCAAAATAAGAATATTCACATATAAAATAATGCTACTTAAAAATGAAAAAGGGAAATCACAAACATAGGGAATTTTGATGATTATCAATTGACAAGTAAATGAGATTGAATGAGTAGAGAAAGAGGAATTGTATGTGACTGACGATAAATATCAACAGTTGATTTTTTAACTATAGCTAACACAAACAGTTGATCTAACTTAGATAACCATTAAAAACCGAAATGCATTATATAGTTATTTTGTCCCTAGTATGAGGCTCTTCAACACAGCCACTCTCTTTCAAGGTTGTAGGTTACATCCTCGACAAGATCGTTGATGTCTACTATTTAGAAATATCATACTGGGACAAAACGGCTACATAACATTTTTTTCATTGTGCATTATTTACATGATCAAAATTTTGCAAAAATGAAATCTGGTTTATGCCAGTAACAATGATGCCTAAATTTACACTGGAATTTGCTTCGATCAAAAATATTGAAAGCTGCTATATGAGAATTTTTGGATTTCAACTCACTGACCACAAGATCTGGAAAACTTGAATTCGAAACTTAAAATGGTCAACAGTGCGCACTCCTGAAGAGGCTTACATTAATATTAAACAAATATATTTAACACTCAAAAGTTGTCAGTTATTTCCCACTTACTAATAAGTTGTGAGAAAATTTAACTCCAATTTTAAACTATGTAAATAGAATCGTAATAAAATGCTAGCAGTTTTCAGGTAACAGTTTTTGGTTAGTTCATGCAAATTCCTGAACAAACTTAAACACAAAACTATCTCTCCTTAAGTCACAACCAACTGCATGTATCAGCCCACATGTACTCATTAGTTCAATTACACTGTAAAGAGAAAAAAGCAAATCTATCATATTCTACAAACCCTAGACTACTAAGACATTGAAATGTTAAACGTTGGAACTTTCGATTACATAACATCAGCTGGCAGAATATTCGAAACGTAAGATATAATGATTAAATAAACAATCAGGACAAGAAACTAGAATCTTCTCATACCGGGTAGAAGATATCAAAAACCGTACATCCATTTTAATGCTGATAGTGTTCCGGAGAAAAAACCAATAATGCGTCCGAACTTCTTGAAAGTTTTGAATTCGATCACTTCCAAATTATAAAGCTTCAAGTCATTCAAACCATAAATTATTTTTCTTGTAAGAAAGAAATCAGTGACAGCGCTTTCAACTGTAAGCGAATTGCGGTATAATATGTATAACGAAACTATATAATTTACTAAAGAGATTGTTTCCAAAAACCAGTTTGTTTTTTTGCCAGTAAGCATAGTACTTAGCATTCACAAATATTATTTATTTACAATCCGTATTACACAAAAGATAACTATTAACATTTAACTAACACATAAAATATGCATTATTAAGGAAAATAACTCACGTTTAACTGTATCTCTCTCTCATTGATATACATTATTGTTGAATAAAGTTTTAAACGTTAAAAGGATCCGACATGACATAGTAGAGCGGAATTAAATCATCCATACAATATATACTTTTGTATGTACAGGTGTAGTTAAAAAAATCCCAGAAAAAACGGTATTTATAAGCGTGTATGTATGTGTAACAAGCTGCAAAAAAAATTATGTGTTTCGAGTTACACTGTTTACAAATTCAGCTACAAGTACACCGTCATATAACTAGCTCTATCAGGATTAGAATTTCTAATTTGCTTGCAGAAAATTTAGGACGAATATTCGAATCCAAATGTTTTTCATGTTTTTGTAAATATGAACTGTTGTCCAACCGGGCATTGTCCCGGTTTTAACTAAATATTATTACACTTGTACATTTGTGTTTCTGTGTTCAAATGTCAATAGCTCAATATGAACGAGTGCATGTACACACACAATCTTGTGTACAATGAGTTTCCTTTTAACTAACCCTTTATTTCTAACTATTATTTTCAGTATTATTGTTCTTACTAGTAGTAATATGTATCTCCTTTCATTTTAAATAATGTGTATTGCATGAAAAAATTACTTCTTGTTCATTTCTATCCAATTGGGAAAATAATACGTTTTTAACAAATTAGTATCAATGAGGTTGATATTTTGATTGGTTAGCTTAGTTGGCCAATTATAAATATTGTTAAGTGGATAAACTTTTTAGTCTCTTCACTAATTATAGTTTAAATTCCTAACTGATTTTAGATAACCGTTGTAAATCAGGAAGTACTGGACAGATTTTTCATCCTTGTATGTCACTGTTAACTAGTACACATTCATTATCCCATCGAGGATCCAATCTAAGACTTAAGGTTTCGCGGTAAAATACTTAAACTCTAGACCTATGACAATAATTATAAGTATGTGTAGATTCCTCAAATTATAAATATGTTAAAGAAAATACTTCATGCCTACTTATATCCAGCTACTCATTGCTACCGTACATAACTAGTATACCAACACTAGTAAGGTAAACTGTGTCTGACCTGACTAATCCAAATCACATCATTTAACTTTGCAGCTAGATGAATGTCAGTGAACCAAACTATTCATACACTAGTCATGATTATTATGAGATGCTGACACATTGGTCTAGATGTTAGGCGTTCGCACACGGAACCAAGAGTTCTGGGTCCGATTCCTGACTGCAGGGTCATAGATGAGCACAGTTAGTGATTCCTACACTAAGATGAAACGACCATCCAATACCTTCAAGTTTCCAGTAGTGGACTCATATTGATCGACTCATGAGATCTAAAATCAAACTTAGGAAAAATACTTACTGACTCAGTGATTTTCCACTGGTCACCAATCTCGTTGTATTTAAACGTATAACAACTTAGAGATCATTTAAATGTACAAATCAACTAACTTTTAATGATGTTGATTTAATTTAAGCCTTGAACATATACTTTGAGCGACCGATTTACACATTCATTGATATCTAGTTACAAAATAAGGTTATCTAGAGTAATGTTCCGCAGATTAACATTTAATTCCTTCTTTTAGTATTAGAAGTGGTTTCTTCCAGCCAGTCTAAGTAATAATACCTTCCAGATTGAAACCAGCGCCAACAACAATTAAATCGTTATGACAACGCCGGAAACTCATTGATTTGCTAAGATGTTTGAACGAAGAGAATCTTCTTTTCCACAATATCATTTCCTTAAGTTGTACAATTGTATCCATAGGTCTTTTCGCATCGATTAAAATCCATAATAAAATAGAGTATGTGTTATAAAATTATCGAGAATAGTCAAATTTATTCAAGTATCGAAAAAGCCTATGAGAATAAAGTGATACTGTATAATTTAATAATGATTTCAAGTATAGAATATAATAAATTTATCAATGAAACAGTGTTATTTGAGAATAATTAAAGTTATCGAAAATTTTTCAAGTATTGAATAAAATAAAGTAATCAGGAACTATCAATAAACAAAATTATGTAATAGCTTCAAAAGTAACAAGCAATAATGGTTCATATAATCAGTGTCTATAAAAAATAACTATCTACTTGAAAATAAGAATAAGTAAGTTAAGAATAATTTCATGATTAACACTTATAATTTGCTGATGAACGAATTGCGATAGCGTGCGTGAAATGTGAACGTTTACCGAACCAATTGTTTCAACTTTTATAGATAGGCCATGCAGGATAGTGTTCGGCAGTTCATTTGCCAAATGCACGCCTTCTATATGGGTAATTTAAACTGCTTGCTATTAATACAGATTAAAAAATCACAGCTACAGTTCTTTGGATGAAATCGTGTATAGACATTTGTATATTGGAAAATAACAACTTTTCAAATTTTTCCCTTCGGCATTTTTGATTAATGGAATTGAAGACATGTTTGTCTCTTTAACATACATGCACGGATGTATACATGTATTGCTTTTTGATTTAGAAAAAAAAATGTGCAAAATACAGTTAACCAACCTTGTTTGCCGGTAAAAATAATTCTCATAAAGTAAAATCGATAAAATGAATAGCTTGACAGTAAAACTAGCTGAAGCAGATTGGTGCTTAAGTTAATATGAGTTTTACATTTGTTTTAAGTATGTAACTGTATATAAGTACACATCCATAGCATGATTGAGGATGAGAAATTGAGAGCTTCAGCTCTATCTTTAATTTCTAGATTACCACCGTTGTCAAATGGTGTATAAGTATAACTTCAAGCAGTTCCTAATAATTATCGGTTATCTTCTATTTTCTTGGACTACTTACTGTGTCACACTTAAAGTTTAAATTCGACTGGTCACGTCCTCACATTACAATTTCGAAGTTACCTCTCGAACCCAATCATAGATTGGTTAGAATTATATATATACATATATTCTTTTAGTTGTCAGTAAATCTGTCTGAATCCTGACCAATAATCCTGAGATAAATCTCTCGTTGCGTCTCAGATGGTCGGTGATGTGAGGATGAAGCAGTTGTTCAGTGCTTTCTGATTTTTCGAAGTTGTATAACTTAGGCCAGTTAATGATATCAATAAAATTCAATGATCTCAACACACGCCTATTCTGATTAAAAGAATTCTCCACTTCAAATAAAAATGAATAAACATGTTTCAAACAAACGCCTGGATATAAAGAAAAACTAAGGTATTGCAAAGTGTTAAGTTTTGTTGTGTCAGTCTATGGTATTTCATAATTACGAACTGATTCGGATATTACTTTGTTGCAAAGTTGATTCCTGACCGACATATATAATGTGAATGTGATTCTCAACATAATAAAAAAAAACCTAATTAACCAAGAAGATCAAAATAAACCTAATGCTCAAGAAGACAAAATGTGTAAGGAAATAACTTTTTATAAGTGGTAATCATTGATAACCTTGAAATATATAAGAAAGTAAATGAAAGCTTAATGAAACCAGTCAAATAAAGACAAACCATAAAGAATGTGTTATCGTTGTTATCTGTACATGTAAAGAAGCATCACTGTAAAACTAAACGAAAAAAATGGATAACTTGAAGTTTTAGTAAAAGTTCATCCAAAAATATGAATCAATATAAAATCTAGTTTAGTGTAGTTCATGTAATATATGATAAAATGAAGACCTACAAAAAATAGAACACTTCTACATTAAGACCGGAAACTGAGCACAAGACCTAAGGTTTCAAAGTCAGAGCATAACATTTAGAAATACTGCGTTGAGCAGTTTGTAATGCAGCGCAACGGTTATCAGTTTCCTTTATTAACAATTGTTGCACTCTCACGATATTTGAACTCCATCATAAACTACTGATTACGATAAAAAAAAGTTGTGAATGTATGTATGTATGCATTTTGTTCACACACACATGTGCGTGTGGCAACTGCTGGTCCCAGCACCTGATAAAAAAGGATGGTTGGGCGATGGGATAGCGACCCAATCCCACAAAAATCAATAAGTCGCTAAAATATGCTAACCAGAAAACATAATTCACAGGAACTACTGTTATACACTTGTCAATGAAAAGGAAAATGCCACACACACACAAGAAGTTTCACTGACGCTTTCAAAACAAGCACAACATCACAAGGAAATCTCATGATGGATCAAACTGTAAAATGGTGCACGGAGGACACCTGACAGACTCGTTCGAGGTGAAGACCGGTATCAGGCAAGGTGGTTCGCTCTCACCATTTCTCTTCCTGCCCGTGATCAAATGGATTATGAAGACGATAATAAATGGAGAGAAGCACGGTATTCAGTGGACAGCTAGGACGCAGCTGAACGATTACAACTTCGCAGATGATCTGGCTCCTCTGTCGCTTACGCATCAACACATGCAACAGATGACTATCAGTGTAGCAGCAGCAGCCTCAGCAACAGCATGTCTCAACCCACATAAAGGGAAAAGCAACATTCTCCAATACAACAAAACATGCACCAACCAAATCACTCTCCATGGAGAAGATGCCTTGGACCACGTGAAAAGCTTCACATATTTAGGCAGCATCATTCACGATCAAGGTGGATCCGATGCAGATGACGTAAAGGCACAGATCGGCAAGGCAACGCCTGCATTTCTACCATTCAACAACATATGCAACTCCAAACAACTATCAACCGACATTAAAACCACAATTCGCAAAACAAATGTCAAGACAGTTAGTTCTACTGTATGGAGCGAAAGGTTGCAGAACTACCAAAGCCATCATCCACAAGATACAAGTAGTATTTATTAACAGTTTTCTACTCAAGATACTTCGGATTCGTTGTCCAGACACCATCAGCTTCAACCTACTGTGAGAGAGAACAAACCAGATTCGAGTGTAGGAGGAAATGAGAAAGAAGCGGTGGAAGTGGATAGGACACACATTGCGGATAGCACCCAACTGCATGGCCGACAAGCCCTCACATGGAACTCTCAAGTTCAAATGAAACTCGGAATTCCAGGGAACACATTACGTTGAGAAACGGAGACAGACATGAGGAGAATGAAGAACAACTGTACAGAACTGGAAAGAGAAGTCTAGGACAGAGTTGGTTAGATAAAACTGGTCGATGGCTATGCTCGATTGTGGATAACAGGCGTTAGTACAAAGTAACGTATAGATGTAAGTATCAACATTGATGACCCTCAAATAAGACGAAAACTGAAGCATGTAATCCAATTCAAGCTGCATACCAAATATAGTAAAAAGACTGAACAAATGATTTATCTGAATAATATTTAAATGCTTTGTACGAACACGGTAGCATGAGAAATGTTATTTTCATTTAGAATTACTCATTAAAACGTTTAAAAATGAGATAATGTTATTTTCAAGTTATCTACCATTTAGCATGCAGATGCTACGAAATTATGTTGAGGATATCACTAATATTCGAGGTTTAAAAACACTGTCATCCATAATACCGAAATCCCGTCAAATCGGATGTCATAATGGAGGAGATTGGAGGTGTGTTTGAAGGATATCTGAGATGTCGAGAAGTGAGTAGCTGTTGAGAATGAATGTATGTCATGATATACAGAACGGTGTTTTGATACGGATACGTGACCGAGCGCTTTCGGCTAAAGAGTGTCTAGTAAAACTAATTAGGTTAGCGTCAATGACGAGGCCTTGCAGGACTATTGATTTCGGTGTTTATTACCGTAACAGTGTTTAACTACAAATATAGTTTTCTACTTCAACAAATTAACTAGACTCGTTTTCAGGGATTATACAGCAACTGTCAAAACTGTATATTCTCATGAATGTAGTCACTAGATTTTCTAACTCAATAATGAATTTTCATCAAGTCTTAAATCTCTCAAAATATCAAAATCACAGTTTAATTTAATGACTACTCAATTTATTCTTTGTATATTATTAACAGCACATCATGGCCGTCCGCTAGACTAATTAGAAGTTCAAGTTTGCAATAGCTTGAATAAACTCTGGAACATGCAAACTGAATCAATCATCATCGAAATCTTTCAACAAAATAGGTGATTTATGAAACTTAATATCATATGCATATATATTTACTATAATATATATAGAACAATAAAAATCCATACTAGAAAAATTGATAACATTTGCTCTAAGCGACAGTTTGATTTGTTTAATAGTGGTGTTTAAAACAATTAGTCCCTTTTATAAATTTTGATGGAACAGTGAGAAGACGTAATTGATCTGAAAAATGTGATGTATTTGCGCTATACATTTCGAACAATCTGGTCACACATATTTACTTGTCAAGGCATTTTATATGAAGATGAATAAATGGTCAATTAAATAAAAGTTCAAATAGACATAGGGTGATAATTGTAAATAAATGAGAGAGAAAATTAACGTAATATGAAAAGAATAAGAAGGGGTAGGAAAATTGCCACATTACCCTAGGCTTAACGATTACCAAGGTAAATTCAAGGTTATGACAAATTGTTTCTGCACACATAAAGGGGGTTTTAATTTTCTAATAGCCAAGGCCTCCATAAACCTCAAAATTCGTCCTTCAACATTTCTATACAATGTTTTGAAGGCTGTCCTGATGTCAATCTTATGCCCTGTCTCAATTATGTGTTTGGCGATCGATGAACATGGTTTTCTATTTCCAACGTTACTCGGCTCATCTGACGTTAACTGATTTTGAAGCCACTTAGGTACATGTTCCACAACCCTTGATTGCAAAGTCCGATTACTCCTCCCTATGTATGTGTGTCCACACAAACATGTAAATTGATAAATACAATGGGATGTGATGTAATCATTAGAGCAACGTTTAGGTATATGCGAAATCATGGACTTGGTCTTTTCAATGATAATCAGTTTTATAGCGTTGTATGTTTTCTCTATGGCTGCTTTTAGTCTCTGTCTTATTATTAGACCATTTGCTTCACCTCTAAATGGTAAAGTGATATAAACCTTTTTCTTTTCGGCAGAATCAAACACTTGCTTTTGTCTTGACTGATCTCTACACCTATTGATAAACTTTAGCGGATAACCATTTGAAATCAATGCTTCAGTTAAGAATTTTGCATCGTCGTCAAATGTATCCGTGGTGCAAATCCTTTGTGCCCTATTGAAGAGGCATTTTACTAAACACCTAATAGGTGTTCTTGAAAATTGATAACAATATGAATAAATGCTGACCTCATATTACCTCCAGTTGTATTTACCTATTTATACACGTTCATGTCAGCGTACTTACATTAGGAGAACAGATAGTTAATTTCTTTTCACATTTCGAGACACATCGCATAAAAGTTAAAATTAACATGCGAAATTTTTTTTCAATAGTACTACTTCCCGTCATCTACTCGGTAGTCGAGACAAAGTGGATATTTCAATCTCATTCAAAATAATCAGTATCCAAATAATTTTGAATATACTATGTTACGCCGAGGTCATCAAAATTAAAAAGTTGAAACCAAATTCATGTGCGCACTGATTACTTGCTTCGTGAAGAAATAGTCTGGGTGTTAGTGAGTAGCCTTGAACAGTGAAGCTCAAGCATGTCGGGTATGAGGCAGTTACCCAAACCGAACACAATGGATGATAGTCGTACGTTATTGTGGATTGATTTAATTTCGGCATTATCACAGCTGGATGTCAGCTAAGTGGTTTAAAAGTTAAGCGTTCGTCAGCGAGATCGAAGATCCTAGGTTCTATCCTTGAGTGTTGGGGTTGTGAGTGCGGACTGTTGAAGAGTCCCATACTAGGATGAAACGGCCGTCCAGTGCTTCTAGGTTTCTGATGGCAGTCTAACAATGATCGGTTCATGACTTCAATGAAACTCAAATATCTCTAGTAACCTATAATGACAAATTGTTGTTTCATTAGGCACAATATCATACTATTCTCTACAATTTATTTCAAATTATTACTGAAATTAAAATCATGTGTTTTATTTTCGTGACGAATCTAGTAAACAGCTGTCAGTAATGAGATTTCTGTATCATTTCATTATCAAATTAATCGACAATATTGACTACTTATTTTGAGTGAAAACTAATAACTAGGTCTTACAAAAGGTCTATGAGTTTCAATGAATTTAGATTTGCCTACCTATCTGTCTATTTTTTTCTGTTGGTTTAAATTACAGGAAGTGATTAACATGTAAATAATTTGATCTATCATTAAGTTTTTATTGTAAAGTTTCTCTTGCTTTAATCATAGTCTGTGTAAATAGTAAAATGATGGGTTTGAAATGATCACATGTAATCAGAATAATTTTAATAACTCAAAAGGTATTAAAAATTATCCCTCTCTAACTATATGTGAATAGTTGAGATTAACCATATTGTATCAATGTGCATTGTTCGTTCACATAAAAAATTAAATATTTATCAAACATAAAAACTAACATTACATTATATACATTTCTTTGTTGACATCATGAATTAAACTTACTTAGATGAGTAATAAAAAAAAGTTAAGTAACTTCAAATATCCGTATTGCTTTAGCATAGAACACCTTATCAGTGAATAAACATGACTTTGTCGATGAGTTTCATACTAGGGACAAAACACCTAACCCGACTATTACTAACAACAGAAACTAGAAGCTGTTTTTGGTCTACTTTTATTTAAGATTCTCTATAAATGTGAGATAAACTTTCTTAACTGAAGGAGAAGTCTTTTCTGTTGGGTATTAATCATCAGGCATCTGTTGATATATATTGGCACTTGTTTAGAAATAAGTAATTTTTGTAAGTTATTGGTCTTTATCACATTGCAAAATGGTTTATGACAGATTTAGTACACTGTGAAATGTACTACTTTTCGAATCTATATTTATGAAAGGAATGAATTAGCATGTTGAATTTCACTGAAAACGGAAATTCTGCTAATTTTTATTTAATTTAATTCCATAGCACTAAAACTTACAACAGCAAATATCCAGTTGTTCATCGTTCATTTATAATTATATGTCCATTTCTCACATATAAAGAAAGTACCATTGTATGTATTACAACCAAAGAAGTGAAACACTAAAATATATCAATAATAAATTTCTGCACAAACACACATAGAATATGAATGAATGAATGAATACTTAAGAATGCAGACATGTCGACCTATAACAAGCAAAAGTAGCGACAAAAAGAAATGTATGAAGAAATCAAACTTCGTAAGTTTCTCTCTCTCTCTCTCTCTCATTCTTTCTATATAAGTTGATTTTGATTAGTATCATTTCAGTAACTAGAGTATAGCAATCAATAAAAGTCAGTAGCATTATATTATTCTACTAAGAGGATAGGATTAGCAGGCGAAAATTCAACTAGCAATACAAGCATATTATTATTATTATTATTATTATTATTATTATTATTATTATTATTATTATTATTATTATTATAGGAAAAATACATTGATGCCTATGGCGTGATTTGTCCAAGTCACAAACTGAAATGGAATAGCTTTGAACAATTCCATTGTTAATATTTAGGTATTACCTTTGATCAGTTCTGGATACTTCCTACAACTACAATCCATTGATTCTGAAAGCTTGTAATAAAAGGACGTTGTTACCCACGAAATCCACCGAGGTTGTTCAAGTGTCAACAATAAACGATCGATCAATAACAGTATAATTGAAGCTCTATCCATTGGCAACAATACAAAACATTATACACATTAAATAGGCTAAAGGCAATTCGCATTGAAAAGCTTAAAAGAAAATAGGCTTATATTTGACAAAAATGGTACAATGTTCAAGTCTCATTGTGAATAACAAAACAGTTAAAGAGTTATAATATATAAGATGACAAATACACTCGTAACTTCGCCTTCTAGCCACATTTCATTCATCTCTTAAACTGTTTGTTTGTTTCAGTTGAATACAATTTCATGTCAATTTGATTTAGTTTGTGAATTTTTTTTAATGATTCATTCCTCATTTCATATAAAACAAAGAGAATATAACAACACAACAGAATAACATTTCTGTTATCACATATTATCCCGAAAATGTCAGATTTACGGTGTTTTCACATGCAAACTAATCAATACACAAAAACACATGCACAAAAGCTTGTGTATAGCTTTTTTTTATGAAAGTTTTCTCTACACTGAACAAACACATTTATAGCAATGAATATGGATACATGTCATTGAATGACTAAATGTAGAAATGTTCCTTTTATTTTCTAAAGTATTGTTAATAATAATCAATAACTGAGTAAAAAAATAAATTTCTTCCTAAGAATTACACGACAAAAGAATTATCTGGATTTTTCATTTTTTTAAAAAAAAGAGAAACATAAAAACACACACAAAATAAAACTAACCACCTTAAAGTTTGTTCAACTTTCAACTAATCAGTAACTTCACTAACGATTTTGTACAGTTTTTTTATTTTCTATCTACAGAAAACAATCACAATGCAAAGGAATGCGTTTACTAAATGTCAAATTAAATTGCACAAAAAGCAATGTGTACTATTATGATGAAGATAAAAAGTTGGTCATAGACTGTATTCAACATTGTTTATGTTATGGGTGTTAAAAAGTGGCAAGTAAAAGAAAACATGAAATGTCTGGCGGTGGACATTCAACATCTTTGTGTACTTCGTAGATCACTCACTGTCCTGACGACCGTCACTACAAAAGGCGCGAGTCCTTGTCACAATTTCTTTATTATTCTAAATATATAATCATTGATACAAATATCGGATTGAATACAAAAATATTTGGTCGATATTGTTATCGAATTATTTAAACAGCTAATCGATAAAGCTAGTCGAATGACTATGTGCGTAGGCGGTAAGCAATGCCCAAGTATATACATGAACATACAAGCTGAATGAACTATGCTCAAAGTATAAAAAATATATGTGAGGTGCTACAATAGTTCCCTCCCAGCAAACAAAGATACAAAAGTGTCTGAGTTTGCGAAAAAAATTCTGTCGGAAAATATTAAAATTTACGAAATTAAGATGTAAGTTAAAAATTGAGTTCGTGTACGTCGAATAACAACAGAAGATCAAAAGAATACGGCAATCTTTTCAGAAGATAATTCATCTTGACATCGGAATGGACAAAATGTATCGAATCTAATAATCGATAAGTTGAAATTTTTGACATGCATATTCGAAGCGAAGTAAAAATATTTTTAGATTCGAATTTGGCGAGCGAAATTATCAATTCAAAATCCTAACTATATATCGTTGCGGCCATCTGACTCTTCGTCCATATCTAGGTGTTACTGGACTTTGCTTTTCTTTGTTGCTATTGCTGTTGGTTGGAACTCGCGTTCCGATGATTCGTTGGTTTTTGCTAATTAGCTGTTTGTCACTGTCGATGAAGAATGGTTTGACGCAGTTGATACTAATAACATGTTTTTCCAGCTTTATCTATCTTATCGTTCCTTCCGATCACTTTAAAAGGACCATCGAAGTTAGGTTGTAAGGGACGCTGCACATCAGCACGCTAATATACTATATTTTAGCAGCGCCAGAATTCAAACAATTACTATTTGTATGCACAGAAGATGTTCAATTGGTTTCGGAAAGTTTGTGAGGTGTCAGATTCATCATATTTCGGGAGAATGGATGAAATCCCATCTACTCCAGGACTGATTAAGACCATAAGGGAGTTAATAGCTATACGAGCTTTTAAAAGATATTAGATAATGTGGAGCTACTAGTCACATACATGCATTTCCGAATAGTGCCATTTAGGAGCGAATTATTGTACCCAAATAAATTGCTGAAAAGGTTTGCAATGGATTCAGAGTCGTGTACGAATGTGCTATTATGCGATATGCGCAGTATATCTGAATTTCAAAATCCTCTTTGAGATGTGTTTATTAAAACGGAATATTAAAATTTTTACTTTGAGCTCTAATTAAGTTCTAAGAACTCCTCATTTCTGTATTTATTACTACATTTAGTTGGTATAAATAATTCATTAAAATTGATAATCTGATACATTTTAAGAGGTGTACAGGAATCTAAACGCGAGTAAGTGAAGTGAAAGGATGTGTCGATGGCATCCAAGAGAGAAATGATTTGAGAAGGAGGTACCCCGGTCAGACGGTCTAACTAGAGTGTACAGGAGGTTCCAGTAAGGATGCATGCAATACCAATAGTGACTGGTTTCCTACTCTGTCCAGGGCTTCTCTTTCCAGTTCTGTACAGTTGTTCTTCATTCTCCTCATGTCTGTCTCCGTTTCTCAACGTAATGTGTCCCCTGGAATTCCTCGTTTCATTTGAACTTCAGAGTTCCAAGTGAGGGCTTGTCGGCGATGCATTTGGGTGCTATCCGCAATGTGTGTCCTATCCACTTCCACCGCTTCTTTCTGATTTCCTCCTACACTGGAATCTGCTTTGTTCTCTCTCACAGTAGCTTGTAGCTGATGGTGTCTGGCCAACGAATCAGAAGTATCTTGAGTAGAAATCTGTTAATAAATACTACTTGTATCTTGTGGATGATGGCTTTGGTAGTTCTGCAACCTTTCGCTCCATACAGTAGAACTAACTGTCTTGACATTTGTTTTGCAAATTGTGGTTTTAATGTCGGTTGATAGTTGTTTGGAGTTGCATATGTTGTTGAATGGTAGAAATGCAGCCGTTGCTTTGCCGATCTGTGCCTTTACGTCATATGCATCGGATCCACCTTGATCGTGAATGATGCTGCCTAAATATGTGAAGCTTTTCACGTGCTCCAAGGCATCTTCTCCATCAACAGTGATTTGGTTGGTGCATGTTTTGTTGTATTGGAGAATGTTGCCTTTCCCTTCATGTGGGTTGAGACATGCTGCTGCTGCTGCTGCTGCTGAGGCTGCTGCTGCTACACTGATAGTCATCTGTTGCATGTGTTGATGCGTAAGCGACAGAGGAGCCAGATCATCTGCGAAGTTGTAATCGTTCAGCTGCGTCCTAGTTGTCTATTGTATACCGTACTTCTCTCCATATATTATCGTCTTCATAATCCAGTTGATCACGGGCAGGAAGAGAAATGGTGAGAGCGAACAACCTTGCCTGATACCGGTCTTCACCTCGAACGAGTCTGTCAGCTGTCCTCCGTGCACCATTTTACAGTTTGATCCATCATGAGAATTCGTTGTGATGTTGACTGTGTTCTCAGGCACGCCGTAGTGTCGAAGAAGCCTCCATAGTGTTGTTCTGTCCACGCTACCAAATGCTTTCTCACAGTCAATGAAGGTAATATACATTGGTCAGTTCCATTCAATTGATAGTTCCACAATGATCCGTAGTGTCGTATACGATTTGGTCGGTACACGATCGATCTTTACGAAATACAGCCTGTCGATCTCGTATTTGAGCGTCTACGGAGTCCTTCGTTCAGTAAAACAACACCCTGTTGAAGACTCTTCCTGGTACTGAGATAATAAGAGTGATGCCTGTGTAGTTCTCACTTTTGCTGAGGTCGCCTTTCTTCGGTATTTTGGTCAGATATCCTTCTTTCCAGTCTGTTGGTGCTTGTTCGTCCACTGAAATACTGCTGAACAGTGTGGAACATCTTTAAAGATACTGCAACAACAACTTTCAGTGCCTCTGATGCAATGCTTTCTGGTAACGCTAATGTGCCGCAATTGATTTAGCTGATGGAGAGGCTAATCTCTGCAATTGTTGGTTGGTTAACACTAATTGGAGGTCCGTGAGTGCTGCTTCGATTTTGGATGGGTTCAGTGAGGCTGGTCGATTCAAGAGTTCTTCAACTTGCTCTACCCACCTATTTGCTATCCTTCAGTGTTGGTGATTACTTTGCTTTTCACTGGTCTTTCTGGTTAACTATATTTTCCAACGAGCTTCTTTGTTGTATTGTATAATTGTTTCATGTATCCTTCTATCACAGCTATTTCTAGTATTATTTCTAAATCTCCATACTTCCACTCATTACATCTAATACCTCTTTTCACTCACTTGCTTGTTTGATTCTGTGTATACAGCTTGTGCCTTGGCTTTCTCGGCTCTTGTTCGGCTGATGTTGATTGATGTCCTCTTGAGCCTCCTTTTTTGAATTGTATCAAGATTACCAACAGAGATCCATTCATTTGGAAGGTACGTCTTGTGGCCCAGAACCTCATGATATGTTGAAGTGACTGTTTCGTTGATGCCTTTCCAGTTGTTCTCCAAGGTAGTTTCTACTTCATTGAGTATATCGTGCAATGCCTGGAGCCTATTGCTGAGGGCTATCATGAATTCGTTGAGTTTTACGGTATCCCGAAGAGAGGCTGTATTAAACTTGTGTGATGTTGTCTGTCCCATTATCCAGTGTTTCTTGAGTTTCAGTTTTATTTTAGCGACCAGCAAGTGGTGGTGATCTGAGGCTGTATCAGATCCTCTCTTGGTTTTCACATCCTCCGTGGTCCTTCTGAACTTTTTGTTGATACTGATATGGTCAATTTGGTTCTGAGTAGTGTGGTCCGGTGAAGTCCATGTAGCTTTGTGTATGCGTTTGTGTGGGAATATTGTGCTGCCGATGACCAGTTTGTTGAAGGCACATAGGTTTTCAAATTTCTCACCGTTTTCGTTCCTTTCTCCCAGTCCATGTCGTCCCATGATGTCTTCATATACAGTGTTGTCCATGCCAACCTTGGCATTTAGGTCTCCCATCAGAATGGTCAAATGCTTTGGTGAGCATC
The DNA here is from genome assembly GCA_944470395.2 of Schistosoma turkestanicum. Classification (NCBI taxonomy): domain Eukaryota; kingdom Metazoa; phylum Platyhelminthes; class Trematoda; order Strigeidida; family Schistosomatidae; genus Schistosoma; species Schistosoma turkestanicum. The sequence goes on from OX103975.1 coordinate 9,738,657, forward strand.
TGTCGACTATTGACTGCAGCCTTTCGTAGAATTGATCTTTATCGTCGTCATTGTAGTCATCGTTAGGTGCATAGCATTGGATGACGTTCATTGTAAGCCCATCTAGCTTTGCTCTGAAGGATGCTTTGATGATCCTCGGTCCATGAGATTCTCATCCTATAGGTGTTTTTTGTGGTTGTTTGGAAAGCGTCAGTGAAACTTCTTGTGTGTGTGTGTGTGGCATTTTCCTCTTCATGTTTGAAGTACAATAGCACTACTGCTGATGCTAATCTTTTTTCGTCCAGCCAGCCGCCAATCTTTTACTGATTCAGAGAACCATCAAATTGTATTTTTTCATTTCTGCAGCAAGTTGAATGGTTCTCCCGTTCTGACACATCTGGGGGACATTCCATATACTTCTACTAATTGTTGATCTGGTTTTCAGAAGAGATTTCGTCCTCGTAACTTCTGAAGAGATTTGGCTTTCAACATGGTGTTACAGCTCTTCTGAAAATAATACCTTCCGACTGCCATGAAGGAGTTTAAGTGGGTTATGTCATTATATTGTTCAGCGTTATTTTGCGATAAGTTTGTTTTCTATTGTACGGGGTTACTCAACCCATGTCTAACCCTCCCTAATCACGGGTGCTTTGGATCGGCATGAAACTTAGAACGGTTCCAGGCGCAGTTCAGTCAGATGCAACGTAGAACTTCGTACGTAAGTACATCAGTTCATGTTGCCATACCACATCAGCACAGAGATGTAATTGTAAATTCAAATCCAGTAGTAGGAGAGGTAGTAAAGTTATCAGAAGTAATCGAAGAGGTTAGCATTAGAAGATATTCAAGAAATATGATTCTGTGAGAAAAGTTTAGAAAGTCAAAACTGGAGGGATTGAAGAACCCAGAAGATTAGAATTTGAGAGAACACAAAGAATAAATGCACTGGCGCCATTGCGAACGATTTTGAGCCATGTCATTCAAGGTCTCTAACCATCGATTATTATTATCTTGCGGACCCCAACCAGGTAGTCGACAATTACCGACATGGCTAAGTCCACTCGTCAATGACTTCATGGATTTCTGCCATGTTTTGGTCTGGCCGCCCCTAGCTTTCTTCCAACCTAATCCTACACCACAAAACAAAGCTCGACGAGGCAGTCGGTGGTTAGGCATTCGCAGCACATGTCCCAACCACCTCAGCCGATGAAGTTTCAATACTTCATCTATTGATTTGCCATTCCTACCTAACACCCGATTCCTAATAACAGCGTTGCTCACTCAGGTGTCCCCCGATATACGAGCAATGCTTCGAAGACACCTATGATCGAAAACCAGTAACCTACGAATATCTTCTACTCTCACTGGCCCTGTTTCATAGCCATAAAATAAGACGGAGCGAACTGCTGAACAGTACACTCGTCCTTTGATTAGAGAACGGATATCACGCCTACGCCATAAGTGACGCAGGTTGGCAAAAGCCAATCGAGCCTTCTGTATCCGAGCTGAGATTTCGTCAGTCACCAGGCCATCAGCACTGATGAGACTCCCAAGATAAGTAAAGCGGTAAACACACTCGACTACTTCACTTCCTATCACTAGTTCAGGTGCCGATGCAACCCTGTCTTGAAGCAACATTTCGCATTTCGAAGGTGAGAACCGCATCCGGAACATGCTTGCATTGTTGCTTAGGGTGGTCAGAAGACTCTGCATTTTGTCAGCGTCTTCACCAAATAGGACTATGTCATCGACATATTCTAAGTCGATAAGCGAGCCACCTGGTAGAAGGTCTACTAAAAATTCAGACTAGGATAAGGTTATTTCTAGGAGCATGTTTATGATAAAATTAAACAAGAATGGAGAAAGTGGACATCCTTGACGGACACCCTTTGATGTAGAGAATTCCGGTGACAGGTCGCCATAAGCTGTAACTCGACCAGTGGTGTTCGAGTAGAGTGCTTGTATAAGGTTAATGTACTTCTTTGATACACCTTTCAATAACAGACACTGCCACAGAACCTCACGGTCCACTGAGTCGAATGCCGCCTTAAGGTCCAGGAAAACAACTATTGTAGGACGCCTAAATGTGTGTCTGTGTTCCAGGACTTGTCGTAGTGTGAAAATGTGGTCTATACAACCACGTCCAGGTCGAAAACCAGCCTGGTTTTCTCGAGTTTCCTCTTCACGAGCTTTCGTTAGTCATTGGAGTATTATTGAGGCCAATATTTTAGATACCATATTAGTTAGACTTATTCCTCTGTGTTCTTTTTTATAGATTGGGACAATCAGTGATTGAGACCAGTAGGACGAGATTGTGTCCAGTTCCCAGATTCTACCTAAGATCTCAGTCAACTTAGATGCTAAAACTGGATCACCATCCTTAAATATCTCATGGGTCAGTCTATCAGGACCCGCTTCTCTCCCTCGCTTTAGATTTCTTATAACTTTCTCAACTTCATAAAGATTCGGCGGGCTTACGTCGACTTATCATTCAGGTTGACTGGAGATCGTGGGTAACCAAAGTGTGGCTGAAGGCCAGTTGAACTGATCCCTAAAGTTTACTGCCCATCGATCCAATCTCCTGTATTCAGAATGAAAAATAAGACCATCCATTGCCGAGATTATTTCATTCCAAATCGGATTCCTAATACCGGTTTCCTTGATGAGTCTAAATAGTTGCCTACTGTTGCCTATCGCCGCTGCCTTTTCCATCTCTCTCGCTTTCTCAACCCACCATTGTTCTCGATCATTGCGTAGGCTTTTTGTCAGCCTACTTCTAAGCTGACTCCGCTCCTCATCGCCCTCAGAGCCAGGCGGGATGAGTTTTAGAGAGTCCATCAGTTCGGTGGATGCTAATAAGATCCACGGCTTCATCCTAGCCTTATAGTTTACCTTACTAGAAGATATCACTGCTGTTTCCACAGCCTTTTTGATATCACACCAACCTGCTTCTGGATGAGAATCGCTTACATGGTCGCTTAACTCTCTTTCTAGTTGCTCCTGAAATATTTTCTTAGTTAGATTATCATTAAGTAAAACCCTAAGAGGCTTTCTTACGGTGTCTTTCCTACGTCCTGTAAGTCTCAAACAGATACGCGCTCGCACTAGGGCATGATCTGAATCTAGACACGTGCCCCACAACGAGCGACAGTCCTCTATCGAACCCCTCCATCGGTGGCTGATGGCAATGTGATCTATTTGAGTCCAACGTTCAGACGACTTAGGAGGTCGCCAGGTCAAGAGATGTTTTTTCTTATGCCTAAAGTTAGTGTTTGCTAAGAATAGGCGGTTGTCTGAGCATACTTACAACAGACGGTCACCATTGTCTGTTCTCTGAGCCGCGACACCATAACATCCACCTAGGTGTCTTTCATTTTCACGTAGTCTACCTACTTGAGCATTAAAGTCACCAGCTATTATTAATACATCAGAGCGCCTAGCTTTTTGGAGGAGGTCCGAAAGCTTTCTGTAAAACTCATCTTTAACCTCGTCTGAACTGCAGTTAGTAGGAGCATAAGCAGATATGACGAAGAGGCAACGGCGAGTGTCCCTATCCTTCCCAGTCCTTACTGTCCCGTTTAGTCGGACAGCGCACAAGCGACTATCTACTGGGATCCGGTCAAGGAGAGATTGTTCAGCTCTACGACTCAATGCTATACCTACGCCAGCAAGACCTCTGGAAGCAGCATCAGGGCTTCTAGATACACGAAGAGTAATTCGAATTGCTTCTTCATTTTGACAAGGTGAAATCAGATTAATGATTTTACTAGGATCCTGTATGCGCGTTTCCGAGACGCAGCATACATCGATGGCACGAGATTCTAAAGTCATAGCTAAGGAAGCTTGTTGTCCTATTTGACACAATGTACGTACATTAAAAGCTCCAACATGTAGTTTAGAACGGGGTTTCAAGAGACCAGGAATGACGTTTCGTGAACTCGCTTCGTCTGCATTAGCGGTGCAGTGAGAAAAGGGAATGTGAGTAGAGTTCGTTATGGAGAGAAGAGAGGTATGTGTGGGTGTAGGAAGGATTTGATTCCGACCAAATTGGTCTCTCATGCTGTTACGGGTATGAGGGCGGTTGTCACTTCCCGGCTGCCCACACCGTGGAAGGTTGTTTCTTGAGGAACCTGAAAAGGAAGATAGATTAGTGTTGGTCTTGGAGACCTGGGAGCATGACCGCAGAGTCCAAGGGACAACTGCTTGAGGCCGGTCATGCACGGCCTTTTTATGAAAGGTTTTTTGAGGATTAGCTCCGTTCTCAAAGGCCCTTAGTGGGCACCCTTACCCAAGGAGACGGAAATCCGTGAGGTAGTTTGAGGTGTGACATTTTTAGGGTTACCTTTTCTAACCCTTCCTTCATTGTGAGAAGGCAGCATCGTTGCAGATACTGGTTGTCCGAGGGAAACACTTTACTGCTGTCACACCCGTCTGCAGTCAGCAGTACGACTTCGCCCTCAGACCTTGGGTAACTGCTTTTAGTCTCATCGCTCTCCAATCGACCTGCCTGGCATGGTAGAACCTTCAGGAACATAAGTTCCAGCGAATATAGCTCGGTTGGGTCATCACGATAGGCAAGCCCGACCACCACGTCAAGGTAGCAGCTACGGTCGGGTCAATACATAATAATGAAATTATTCAAGATTGAATCTCAGAAATAATCATCTAATTCCATTTACCTAAATTCGATAGAACTTCATATACTTTTAGAAAAATAAGGTTAGAAATGATTTTTATCGCAAGTTGCTAGTAAGGCATCCACTATATAAATGATTTAAATGTCAATTTATTCAATACGAATTGATCCACGCACAACACTTCGTATAAATTCTAATAAGACAAATAGTGATACACAATGAAATTGACGTAAAAGTGCATATAAAAACAGTAATGAATAAAATAATTTTCTCCTTAATTTACTGTATTTTGACTGGAGAAGAAACCTATGACAATTTAAAAAATCAATAAAATGTTCAGCTTATGAAAATACGTACGCCGAAGGTATAGACACACATACATACGCACATATATCCACTTTGCACACACACACACACACACACAAACATACAAGCACAATTTATATTTGTGTTCGCATAAGTTGCAATCATATTAATGAGGCCAGTCTTAATAATGAATTCCTTTTTTCGCCTAATATCTATAAAAATATTTCTGTCTAGTATTATACACTGTGATCATATTTCAACAATCTTTACAAAACTGGTGTCTGTGAAAAGAAAAACTTTATTCGGTATGATTTCAAATAAGTATTGAATCGTTGGGAATTCTTGCTAAACGCACATACACAAACAACTGTGAATTACAAAGAGAAAGACAGAAACTACCATGGTAAAAATTATTGATTTTATAAAAAAAATATTTTAAACAATTCAACAAGCTAAATTGCTCACAATTATCACTTGTTATTGATCAATGAATCCATGACAATTTATTACAATGATAATGTGATAATCCGATATCATACAGTCATAAGTACGTTAAGTTTAACCTGGCATATATGTGTAACAACTCAAGTTGACATACCACTATCAGTATATGAGATGAAATAACCAAAACAAATTCTAAAGTACTAAGATTAATGACAGCATGAGGTAGTAAAAGTGAACAGGCACAAACAATAAAATTCGACAGTATAAAACGGTATAAGCTGATTTTCAAACCCAACATCTAACAGAAGATATGAAATAAACAGAACTGATGTATTGTAGTCTATTTTTAGCCAACCTAATCTGTCTAACACTATCGGGTTCGATATACTCATGGAATCCAACAAATAAATAGTCTATACGTCAATATAACACTCAACCTTTTTTACTCAGATTGCTGCCACTTCGACAAGATAAAATTCTTTCACATAGACTGTTATAAACAGACTAAATGTAAATCAGACTTTGTGAAAAATTCATTACTTCTGGACGACTGCTTAGGATTCGAGTTGTACATATTGCAAACTTCAGTTAAATTGAAACAGAGTAATTTTCATTCAATAGCATAATTCAGTTCGGTACAAGTTGGCTCCGAACGCTTAACCTCTTCCTTGTTTTCATAAATTCTCTACTCCTGAACCCAGAAACAGAGAGCATAAAGCCAAGATAATGGAAGAATCTTTTCTCACAAGGTTAGTTCATTCACAGAAGACAAGAGTGTTAACGGTGCTATATGTAACCCTATAATTCATGAAGACTAAGCGAAGTAAAATAAAATCGATAATCTTCAGTTTCAAATCTTAGCCAGATTGCCATGGAAAACCTGGAATCCTCAGACTACCACTTCGTACTTACAAGGAACTCCTGAGCAGTCCGTATCCGGGAGCCGAACTCATGACCTTCAACCACGCACCTAAATGCTTAACCTCCAGAACATGAGCGGGTATCTAACAGTGATAATCTGTAAACTCAGTCGATCCACGATAGTGTAACTTTCAGTATTGCCTCGGGACGAAGCAACCGTTCAGTGCTTCCAGGTTTTCACTCGTGATTCATGTAAGATCAGTTCATAATTTAAAACTATGAAAAGTCTACAATCTCAAAAAATCCCTTATACTGATCGTCCTTTGTGTGTTGCAGGATTTGTTTGGATAGTTCTATATAATGCTAGCTGATCAGGTTATTTTCAGTATTATCCTAGATTCCAAAAACTTCTGCCAAGTAATTATCGAAGGTTCCTACACACATTCGCTACTTGACTCCTGAGTTAAACAATGTTCAGTGTATCGAAATTTCATACAAGAACACTAAAAAATTTACATTAAAGCTACTTAATCATTCGCAAATGATTACAATTATTGTTACTTATTAATTTTATTTCAAAACGAAGTTTGAAGGAATAATAAATGCTAGAACTAATTTGTGGATTCTTAATAGTATGTATAATTTTGTTGTGTAAATATTGAGCAAATGTATTACTAAATATATTCATTCTATTTATAAGCTTTCAAGTAATCTATTTATTAATATGTTAAAACTAACTATTCCTAATTTGACGCCATTGTACTGCTACTGACAGCAACTTCACTCCTTATAACTAGTTCAGGTACCAACTAAAGCCAATCCTTAAGCGAAATTCTGTATTCTGAGGGGGAAAACCGCATCCTGAACATGCTTGCATTGTTGCTTAAGGTGGTGGTCAGAAGACGTCAACGTCTTCACCGAACAAGACTATCTCATCGTAATATTCTAAGTGAATGAGTGAATCTCCTGGTAGAAGGCCAACTTCAGAAAACTCAGATGATGAAAGTGTCGTTTCTAAACGCATGTCAATGACAAAGTTGGATAAGAATGGACAACCCTGATGAACACTTGATGTATTCAATTCCGATGACAGTTCTCCATGAGCTGTCACTCGGTCAGTAGTATTTTGGAATGTGATATATTGGTAAGCGTTCTTAAGCCATTTGTTTTTTGTAGAGAATATCAGTAATTTAAAATTCATAACTATCAGAAAGTAAAATTTCATACTTATAATTCCGTTTATCATCTTGAAGAGGGCAGAAACAAAGGTATGAGCAGCATAACATGAATTCATTTATTTTCGATTGGTTCTCATCCGCTTCTTACAACCTGTCATACATTGAATTTTGGTGACAAATATTGATATCGATTCCTTCTTTTAACCAGTTACATCATTAAGTCTTTGTTTTATTTTATTAAGCCAATTTTAACCGAATGAGCTGTACTCATTTTGATCTCACTTATTATCAGAGTCTACTCGTTGTGTAACGACTTGTTTTTGGCTCCTTGAACTTTTGCAATTAACAATGTTGTAAAAGACTTTTTTACATGAGGCATACATCCGCAATATTTTATTTACACTCCTACTATACAACACTGTGTGATAACACTGTCTATCGACTAAGTTCCTTCATCTAAGTAATCTGGACCGATTTTGAATTTTACAAGTTGTAAACAGCTGACGATAAACGAACAGAATAAAATGAATATTATGCTGCGTATATTTTTGTTCTTGCTATCATCGAACTAATATCAATTGAAAGTTATTAAGTAATTTAAAATTAAATAAAACTCTACATTGATAACCTTATAGTAATAATAATAATAATAATGTTCTGAGAAACATAATAACTTTACAATGAGAAATAAAAATTTTACGTGAATAGGTCTGGTTGTTTTTAATTGATATAGTAGTTATGTAGTGAATGAGAACACAGGTGGGGCAACCGGATTGTATATAACGAAAATTACAGAGTTACTCAGTAAAATAGGAAAACCATATCGTAAATCGTTCATTTGCAAAAGATCAGTTCATCTTATGGAACTGGACTGTTCCTGTTGCCAAACATCAATCCATTGTCACTATTCATGTGTTTCATACAAATTCCATTGTTTTCTAACTCTTCCTTTCTTGATCTTCCCCCCATATTATGCTACCAGACTTTACGTTGACACTCACGTTATATACTACTTATAAGTAGTTCGCACCACAGCACCACAGTTAATCTAACTGCAATGCAGTAGATGAGTACATGAAGTGATCGTTAAAAATCAATAGCTATTGTGATACATGAAACCAAGTATTTTCCAGCAACCCTTTGAGGAGTGTACAAAATCAAGTTTTTCGAACCGCCTAAAATTACGAAACAGAAATAATCAATAGAGTTTGGATAATTGGTCACAAAAATTTTCAAATAAGATTTATTCAGACTGTATAGCTGTGTGAATTGAAATTCGCTATATTCAAACATACTTCATTCATTGAAGAACAGACTGATTTAATCAATTGTTATTGATATTAAACTTGCTTGTTTCAACTTGTTTTTGCTATAGTATCATTTCTTTTATGTTATATATATATATATATATATATATATAAATATATATGGAGATAGATAGATAGATAATCACCCCTGGGGTCGGAAGGTAATTTACATAGAATCAGCAAGACAAAAAATATTTCATAACAACTCAGACAAGCTACTTTTCTCATTTTCATTATGATATTTTGTGTCATCAGTTTAAACTAGACTCTACATACTTACTTTAGTACGATCCATTGGGAATATCAAATCTTTAATGTATTCTTGTCTTAAATTTATTTATTGATTACGGTCAGACAATAATAATTTGTACAATGGCATTGAAAACTAATACCAGTTTTATTGCAAAATGTCAGTGTACAAATAAACAAAATATCAGATAGCAGATAGATATAGATATATAGTCGGTGAATATAGATGATAAATGATTTGTACAAGTGCGTGTTACTTATTCACTTGTAGAAGAAAACGATTTTTTCTGACGGACAGTTGGAACTGGTATAAAATTTCCTTCTTTTTTTCACTTGGATTGGACAACAACACATAGGGTACATCCTTAATATATTCACTGATTAGAAAGAAGTAAGCTATCTGAAAAAAATAAATCGTATTTTCAAACAAACCAATCAACTGATCATATATATATATATATATATATATATATATATATATATATATATATATATATATATATATATATGCAATAAATGCAATTGTAAAGGCTCGTTGCGTTTAGTATTTTGACGTCAACAAGTATTATAAAAGTAAAATAAATTGAGAATATCTTGTCAACTTGCATAAATCCAGTGTAAATTTAAGGTAAGCATTGTAACTTTGGCCGATAAACATTCGATCACCACTTACGATGTAGATGTAATTGTAAAACTTATATACAGACAGGATGTATGATACTGTTCAATCACAAGCTAAATTTAAATAGTCCCCAATCTTCCATATTTTCATAACTTAAATTTAATCATTCTTTGTTTAAATGCAATACAAACAGTTCACTTGAAAATCAGTAATCGCAAACTATCTTGAGTAATTCGTATCATTTCATACATTATATAATCTCTTACGGAATATTTTGGCATGATAATCAAATTGTAAAGTTAATTTTAGAACTCAACATCGAACACTATTTTTGAGCTAATGGAACCGATTCGTAGTCATTCATCGTCTTCAGCCTTTGATTATCAATCCCCCTAAGGATGGGAGTGAAAACTCACGAGACAAGGTGAGTTGTTATTGATTAGGTCAGTCTTGTCTGATCTCGTCGTTTCGTTTTGAGACACATGATTGACACTGGTCTATAGGTCATGGTAACTTTAAGAGATAATGAGAAGACTTTGACATACCTTGGTTAAATAGACCACCTCTCAGGGGATGAGAAATGTTTTAGATGATCTAATAAAATGACCCAGTGAAATTACATGTTGTCTCTTTTAGACTCCGGAAATTCCGAAGCAGATGTTGATTCACAAGCCATCATGATTTCTGATTACTTGAAGTTAACTGAAAAGAAAAGCTTTCATAATGAAACATGCTATCGAATTTTGTTTACTCAAAAAAGTAAGTTTAAAAAATCTAAGGATTTAAGTGAGCATGACCCAGGTATTTTTGAAAATAGGTGAATATTTTAAAAAGTGGGACTATATGAGTCAGTGGATAAATTACATTTATTGCACATAAAATACCTTAGTTGTAGAACATAAATAAATCGGTTTGATATAATTAACTTAAGTGCTTATGTCTACTGTTATAATTCACTAAAAATAAGTATCAATTAGTGAAGATCTATTAAGATGTGCTATCAAATCCAGATTTAGTTTAAATTTAATCCTTTCCTCTACCTGCTACTGTCTCCCCGTTTGCGTTGAGTCATATAAATCCGTATGTGGTTTTCGAAAAGAATTGTGTTCGTGCTAGAATAGAAGAAATGTCGGCTTGATCATGTTCAGTAACTCTCAGTTTTCAATTACTGCTATTTCAGAAAGAAAAACTATTGGTATGAGGCAACGCTATTTTTAGAGCAAAGTGACAATTTCTTTTGAAACACAGCCTTTCGTTGTTTAAAGGCTATGGCGACAAAAGCAGAAAGGTGGTCAGTTTATGAGATTTTAAGGTGGTTTGAAAAGAACTTCTATAAGGCTGGTGTTTATGTATGAATCATGACAACCAGATCTTGATCCTTAGAGTACAACCACTCAGCTGCTACCTGGAACATTGAAAACTCAAAATCATTTGACATTAAATGCTGAATTTATTTTTAAAAACCCACCTGTTTAAAATGAAGGCCAAAAGAATAATATTTGAGACATTTGAAGTCATTCAATTCACCTGAAAGTTCATTTTGATCTCAACTTTCATAAGACTTTTTAACTACTTATGAGTAGAGTAAATCGAGCGAGAAAATGTTTTAGCTAAACTCCAGATGCACTATAATACAAAAATTTATCAAAATCAGTTGAGGGGAGTTTTATCATCAACTATTTGACGAAGTGTTGATTTTAACCTTAGGGATAACATGTATTACGTAGTTCTATAGATTTTTGGTGTATGTCTGAAAAGCGCGGAGCTAGTATACTAAAATCTGTTCACAAAAAAACTGCGATGGTTCATACTGATAACGGCGCGACCAATAGGACGAGTGACTAAAGGGAGTATATATTAATAAATGTGATCATTCAAAAGGAGAAGAGGATGTTTGATCGTGTGAAATATGTTCGATTTACCCTTTTTCCCATAGCCTCACGACCAATCAAAAATGTAATTTTCCAAATGTACAGTGAAAAGTCTACTTTCAACGAATACAATCATTTTTTTGAATTCGGCAACAAATTATGATTGTTATTACCCTGGTCATGATTTTCTTGTGTGTCGATTTCAAATAACTAGGATATAATCTATTAGAAGAGATGTTTGTTACACAATTTCAAATGACCAATAATGTAAGAGTCATCAACTTAATTACATGTAAATATTTGCAGTAAAAATGTAATGGTATGTAAAATAAATTTGTATCTATTCATTGTTTAAATAAAGTATTTGATTCCAAGTCAAATATATCGCTAGAATTATTTTATTGTATCGAAGAATCATCATCGTGTACGCATTCGAATTTAGAATGCTTATATTACTTACTTAAACCTGTCACCTTACTTAGTCTATCGGAAAATATGAAGAATAGTAAATTATTGAAAAAACTAAAATAAGGCTGCGTAATGATCGGAAAGTAGAGAAAAAATGAAATGTGTAAAAGATAACTATCCAATTAAAGAATATGAGAAAGATGGAAAATACATGAAATAACTAAAATATTTCGATCAAATATCAACAACCAATTGACTGTGCATTAAAAAGTAAGTATTCTAGTCACGATATAATAACAACTTAATGTGATGCTGTTTTGCATACATGGTTCAAGTTTGAAATCATGAATTGCTACCGTCTTTGCAACAAATTCATCTATAAAATATTGTTGTAATTTTGGCTAACTAATTTGGAAAAAAACTATTTAGGCATTTTTGCCTGTCAAACGTGAATCTTAATTGGAATAAATGATAATCTGACACTTAAGTTTACTTGAGTTTCGGCAACCAGGTAGCATCAATCGTCGTTACATAAACAGTACTGACCTCAAAGATAAGTAGTATATAACTAAACGAAACCAACAGGTTTCATGAGTAACAATTACCAGAAAAGTATATGGATAGCTTTGTGGTTAAGGTATTTGGGTAATGACCACTAATTCACTGCCTCAAACTATGCCCAACCTACTTCAGTTGGTGAAAATGAGTGGTACCTTTACACTTAGAGTGTGAGTAAAGCAACTAGATGAATTTACACGCACCTAGTAAATGATATAATAATAATAATAATAATAATAATAATAATAATAATAATAATAATAATATTAGAAAGGACGGTAGTAGTAGTAGTAGTACGAATTTTCAATATATTTCTCTAAGGATGGAAAAATAATGTAAAATCTAAAATGTAAAGACAATTAGTGCCAATAAAGATTGCATAAATTACTATATAACAAAGTGAAAGTAGAAACTAGCATTATTACCAATAATAAGATAACAGACAACTATATCGTTCATAAAACCAAAACATTAAACCTGTTGTTAATGTAGCCTTTAAAGCTGATGGTATCCAACCTTTATACAATCCACGAATACCATGTTCTTTAACAATATCTTTCAAACAAGAGAATGAAGCAAAAAACTGACTTCGATTCAGCTGTTTCAAATTAATATTTTTATATGTGGATGGTGTATAATCTTTAGGCAATTCACCGAATGTTGAACGGGCTTTTTCGAATCCACGTATTTCTAAACGTTTTTTAGCCAAATCAAGCGGATACACAATTGTTTTAGCTAAGAGACCAGAAAATCCACCTGCCCAAAGTGGAAAATGCCAATTCAACTGATGGCTATGACGATGATCAGTTTGTGATGATTGGTGACCTAAATAATTAAATAGATACGTATGTAATTCTTTTAAAAAATGTATTAACATAATTTATTTAGTTCTCATTGTTGAATCGAATTGATCGGCCATGTTTGGAAACCAAACCACCTCTATAAATGCCTCCTCACAGCAGAGAAAAGAATATAAGAAGTCAAACACAAAAGTAATACACCTCAACTTATCCCCAACGGATTTCCTTCATCTCTAACAAAGTATGAGACTAACAGATTTAAAAATACTCACAAAAAAGTAGTGTGGTCTGCCTAGAGAGGTTGTCCCTTGGACACTGCTCTCACCCCCTTCGTACGAGTAATGACATAAACTCGTCTAAACGGAAATCTCAACGACCACTAAGAATAGCTCTAGTTGATATAGAATTTTTTAAAAAATAACCAAGATGAAATCAATAAATAACTACTTAACAAGTTCATTTTTAAACAAGCCAATTTAACAAAATACAAAGCAGAATAGATGATTTAAATTAATTAAAACAACTAATCCAAAAAGTCCGAGGCCAAATGAAATGAAGGCATTTCAGTAATGCAATCTTGAGATATCATTCGATACAGGATATCAAGTGGATACACTGAAGTCTTTCAGGGTGACCAATAAAAAACCGAATCCCAATCTCTTGAACTTTGTCGAAGCTATAATCCTAACGTCTGAAACCAGATTTATATATCGTTACCCTGGTAACATCCATTTTATTGCATCACCCATTATTTGAACTCGTTCTCAAGTTCTGATTACATTATTTTCATTTTACTTGAATTCGTAATTTTGATTTTGATCAAACGATTTCAACTCATATTAATGTTTATTAATATTAATTTGTTCTCAGTTGCTTCATTACACACAACAATCTAAAGTTTGTCAACTCTATGATTATTAGTCACTGATTCGATGTTCTGGAACTTTCTCTCTTCGATTTGTAACATATTTTTATGACCACCTTATTAACTTTATTGGAATCTTCACTACATCATGATACATATATTCATCTCTAATCACCTTCATATTTATAAGTATGTCAATTTCTAAGATAATTTTGATTTTGAAATACTATAGGTTGTAAGTAGTTAGCGAGAACCTAGTAAAATAAAATGGAATCGTATTATCCTGCACAAATCTTTGTTTGTTTTTTTTCTTCTTAAGATAATAAACAGAACAATGCGCATGAAGAAACCAAATGACCCGGTTGTCGAACTTAACGGTGAATCCACCTGCTATTCTAAATAAAACATATCAGTATAATCACAGTTGTACTGAGCTGGCTTTTTTTCCAAACAAATTCTCTCTTATATGATCTGTTTAATAATATCATACGTAAATAAAAAAAGATCAGCTTAACTTACTGGCATCATTATCTAACGAAGCAGATTTATCCGTTGTAGAGACATTGACTTTTGATTCGAATACAACAAGAGATCGTTTCAACTGTTCATAAGTTGTAAAATATACAGTTGTTTGTGGTACCACTGATATAAGACATGGTCCAAGTCCTCGCCAAAAACCAAGTAATCCTTCTTCATGAAGAAGACGACACATGCCAAACAAGAAGCCTGAATAAATCTTAATTTTAAAACATACGCCAAATACATGTAAACATCAGTTTCTTATTTTATCATATTAAATTTATCAATTTACGTTAATATACAGGTTCACATTTATGCAACTACCGTAAAATTGTTTCTGCTTGTTAACTCTGAGACAAAAACATAGGTAATTAAATGGTCAGACTGAAGTCATATAGACTTTCACAAATATAATTTAAGTTAAATCTATCTTATTCCTTATAATCGGCTCTCACTTATGGCAGTACAGTTGCTTTACCTCTATTTCCACTGTTCAAAACATTCATGGAAGTCTACCAAAGTCAAGCTTTAAAACATTCTTGCCGTTTCGATAGAATAATCTAAATCCAAGTGACCAGCAACCATATAAGCATTAAATCGGCTACTAGAAACCATAAAGCATAGTATATTTTTGACATTTCCATCAACACGGGAAGTCATCAACGACCATCTTGACTTTATATCATACACAGCCTTTACGTTCTGAAACGTTTAATCCATTTAAAAATAACTTATCTTCGGTGGACTAAAGTTTCACAAATTTCCTGAGAATTTCGCCTAACTATAACCGAAAATTATAGTAGTTTAGTTTATGATGTTCTGATCAGACGATTTGTGTTCATTTAACTTATTACTGACAATTTTCAAACATCACTTATAACCATGATAATGATTTTTTCCCGTTAGAAGTATCAAATGACTTGTTGCAATGGTTACTGCTTCTCATTGCTTTGACCCAATAATAGTGTACACCACGTAACACTTGGCCAACCCAGTAAAATAAAGATAATAATGTGTGGAAAGCCTCACTTATCAACTTACAATTTAACCTTGATATAAATCATAATTTAGACACCATTTGATTTGTGATAACAATAAAGTCATCCACTAGGTTGTGCATAATAAATTCGAAGTCTAAAAGGCTTTTTCAAATACTTGAAGGTACTGGGTTCAGTTTTGTGAACAATTTAAACATGTGTATTTGTTGCTAGTGTTCATGTCACCATTACTGAAAAGAAAACTTTCCTTTTTCACTACATTAATAATACCGAAATACAACGTACAGTTATCAGTAACATATCAACCAAACGAAAAAACAGGAAAAATAACGAAAAAAGTACAAGGCTAAAACTGGTGAGTTAACGCAACATTTTAGAGTTTCATAATACCCTAATTTGGCAAGACATGATTGCAAAGATCCAAATAATTAGCCATCCATAAGTTGATACATCAATATGTAAGTTAAAGTTATCATATAGTGTCTTTATGTTATCCTACTAATCAAACGCTGATACGTGGGACGAATGCAATCCCATTCAAAAGGAAAATAGAAATGACCCACTATTTCAGAATTACATTATTTCTCTCAAAAGTATTTATCTGAAACATCAGTACTCCTAAGACAGCTTACTTCAATGTGGCTTATTGATCAGGTAAACAACCATTAACCAAAAGTGACGGTTAAAACATTTAGCTTGAGAAAAAAACAGGTAGGAGTTTTAAATCCTTTATTTTATTTTATTTACACAGTTGCGTAATATCACCAATCTTCAAATAGTATGGAATAAAGTCGAGTAGATTGATCTATACTTAGCAAATGGGTTATGTTACTATTATTTATCTTCGTTACAGAAAACCCAACATTCACACATACTAATTTTTAGTCTTAATAAACAAAACTTTAAAGCACACAGTAAATACTTTATAAAAAATCCCATATATGGTTACCTGATTTTTACCCTGAGCTATAAGTCGTGTCCTCATGACGTCTAATGGTTCACTTAGTGTAGATGCAATCACGCCAGTTACACTGCCAGCGATCAAATCGTGAACCCATGCCGATGATGAGCTAAGATTTATTTGGTTAACTAGTAAATTTTCAATGGCATAAAAACTCCCAAACTAAAACATGAAATTAATCATAAACAAGAAGATTGTAGTAGTATTTTCAAATAATACGAAGACTTTGATTGACATTGATGAAAAGAATAATGAAAATTCGAGTTACAGCAGTTTTATTACATAATACTCGGATTATTAGCGCACAAATATACTTCTGCCGTAATTTGGCTATTTACATTTGATTATAAGCCAGATTTAGTCTTTTTACGCGTAGAGTTGTATACATACTTTTGTTGGGAATCTGAAGGGTTTAACAGTCAATATTTTATCACATTTACTATTCAGATGAATCTTCCAAATAGGATACCAATCCAATGAAAGCTACTGATTAAATAGTAATTCATAAACGATTTAATAACTAAGACTACCTCATAACAAGGAAGCAGCAATCCGTATGAGGGTGAAATTAATCAGATTGTGAACATGACATCGAGCGCAGTTAAACGTTTATCATTGGTTGTAACTAAATACAACTAAATAAATTGTACAAAATATCCACACCTGAACACAGCTCTAGTTAGGCGTCAGATCCGACCACAGCTGCTACCTTGACGTGGTGAACTGCCCTGCCTATCGCGATGACCCAATCATGCTATATTCACCAGAACACATGTTCTTCTAGATCCCACCATACAAGGCAGATCCATTGGAAAACCGTAGAACTAAAAGCAGCTACTCAAGGTCTGAGGGCGAAGTCGTACTGCTGACTGTAAAGAGGTCTGACGGCAGTAAGGTGTTTCTCTCGGACAACCTGCATCTGCAACGATGCTGCTTTCTCACAATTAAAGGAAGGGGTTAGAAAAGATCGACCCTCAGAATTTCAAACCTCATCTTATCCCACGGATTTCCATCTCCAGCAGTAATGCCTTCTGAAGAGCGGAGCTAACACTAAAAACTTCCTATAGAAAGGTCGTGCGCGACTGGTCTCAATAAGTTGTCTCTCGGGCTCTGCGGTCTCGCTACCAGGTTGCTAACACCGACGCTAATCTAACTTCTTTTTCAGGTCCCTCAAGATATACCCATCCACAGTGTGGGCAGCCGTCAATTGACATCTGCCCTCAGTACAACAGACCAAATTAGTCACAATCAAATCCTTTCTACACCTCTTAATATCTCTTTTATATCCACGACCAGCCTTTCTCACATTACTTCTTCTCGCGCCACTGACGCAAACGTTCCCAGTTCATGGAGCATAATTCCTGGTCTACCGAAACCACGCCCTAAAATACAGGTTGGAGCATTCAATATTAGGAACTTGTGCCGAACAGAACAATAAGCTTACTCATCTAGAACTTTAGAATATCACGCAATCGATGTACGCTGCATCTCTGAGACTCGCATACAAGATACGAGTACAGTCATTTATTAGACCTTACCATGTCAAAATAAAGAACCGTCTCGATTTACGCTTCGTGTATGTGGAAACCCCGGTGCCGGTTCCCGCGGTCTCACTGGGGTAGGTATAGCATTGAATCCTGGACTGGATGCCAGTAGATAGTCACTTGTGCGCAAGGAAACCCTTTACGGCCCTTTCTAATGATAGCACAGCTAAGAAAAAACAGTTAGGCGGTCATGTAAGTGATTCCCGCTCGGAGGCACCTTGGAATGATATCCAAAAGGCTGTGGAAACAGCAGTGATATCTGCAAGTAAGGTAAACGATAAGGCTGGGAATAAGCCGTGGATCTCAGTGGCATCCACCGAACTGATAAACGCTTGAAAACTCATCCCACCTGGCTGTGAACATGACGAAGAGCGAAGTCAGGCTGATCAAAAGCCTACGAAATGATCGCGAACAGTGGTGGGTAGCGAAAGCAAAAGTGATATAAAAGGCAGCGGCAATAGGCAACAGTAGACAGTTGTTTCGGATATCAAGGAAACCGGTATTAGGAATCCGAATGTGAGTGAGACTATCTCGGAAAAGGATGGGACTGCTATTCATTCTCAATCCAGGATCGACGGGCAGAACACTTTAGGGATCAGCTCAACTGAATTGAATCCTAGAGCAGAACTAGCTCTCCTAGACTGGATCCCAGTAGACGGTCGCTCATTTCATGTCGAACTAAACGGCTCACTGTACGTAAGAAAAACTGCAAGGAAACACCATGGAGTTCTACTTAACAATAGCAAAGCTAAGAATATATTTCACGAGCAACTACATAAACAGTTAGCCAGACATGTAAGGGATGCCCACCCTAAAATCCAAAGAAATTTAAGGATAGTGGTCCAGTTTTGACAGTTACATTGACTGAGATCTAAGATAGGATCTGGGAATGGACGTAATCTCATCTGACTGGTCTCAATCACTGATTGACTCAGTCTGTAAGGACGGACAAAAGTCTTCTTGTGGCAATCACAGAGGAATCAGTTCAAATAATATAGAGCCTAGGATATTAGCTTCAAAAAAACTCCGACGCCTAACTAGAGCTTGTGAAGAGCAGAATCAAGGAAATCATGCTGGTTTCAGATCTGGACGTAGATATACAGACCAAATATTCACACAGACACACGTTCCGATGTCCGACAGTAGTTGCATTTCTCGACCTACAGGCAGCATTCTGTGACAATGTCTGTCATTGAAAGGAGTAGGAAAGAAATGTATTAACCTTGTACAGGCTCTCTACTCGAACACTACTGGCCGAGTGAAAGCTCATGGACAATTGTCATCGGAATTAATTACATCAAGTGGTGCTCATCAGAGCTGTCCACTCTCCATTCTTATCCAACTTTGTCATCGTCTGACTTTTATGAAGTTGGCCTTCTACAAGGAGATTCACTCATTCACTTAGAATATAACGATGACATAGTTCTATTCGGTGAAGACGCTGAAAAAATACAGTCTTCTGACTACTCTATGTAACAATGCAACTATGTTGAAGATGCGGTTTTCCCCCTCGAAATGTAAAGTGTTGTTTCAGGATTGGCTATCGTCGGTACCTAAACTAGTGATACGGAGTGATGTAGTCGAGCATGTTGACAACCTCACTTATCTAGGGATTCTCATCAGTGCTGATGGCTTGGTGACTGACGAAACCTCAGCACGAATACAAGAGGCTCGACTGACTTATGCCAACTTGTCCCTTATGGCGTAGGCTAGGTATTCGATTGCTAACCAAAGGATGAGTTTACTGTGCAGCTTTCCGAACCGTCTCAAAGTTAATGTTCACAATGATATTTGAACCCAGTACAAACAGCTTTAAAGGCAGACGTGTTATTTCACTAAGTCATTGAGTCCAGATAGCCTCTTATTCTTTAAGATTCAAAATTATATTTGAAACTAGGCAATATCAAGACATTTGATCAAGTTGCATAAAAGCAAAGGTTGAACAAACGTAAATTCTGTAAAACAGGAAAATAAAAATCCTTTAAAATAAGAGCGCATTCACATGAAGGAGAATGTACTAAAGATCATCTACACAAGCAGACCTGAAAACGAACGGTTTTGTTTACAGAAATAAGTCGTACAGTATGTTAAGAAACGTTTGTTATCGAAGACAAGTACTAGGTGAACGTTTTTAGATAAATCTATACACTAAGCTACCAACCTCAAAGGAATGCACCTAAATAGTCCCTTTTTCCAACACTTTGATCACGAGCTAGTATAAACCGATTGATTTCTTTGCGATCGATTCTAGTTGCGTCGGTACGGTTCCAGGTATTTAAGTGTCCAATGAATGGTAGTCTAACCACTCAGCTGCAATTATTCTAGTCAGTTGGCAGTTGTTTATGAATCTGTAAGTCCCATGATTTCAGTGAATGCGTTCGTTTTAGAGCAATATGGTTTCTGGATACCAGCAGATATAACGCTGCAAGGCTGAAGATCAATTAGTTGTGGAGAATGGTAAGGAGAAAGTTCTAATGATAATGAGATTCCAAAACTAATTAAAGTAATAACTAAATATATGAGTGAATTAATTGGTAATGACGAATGTATAAGAGGAGAGAAGTGTGAGCGAGGGACAGGAAACGGAGAAAATAAGAGAATAAGTCAGTGAGCTGAGAAAATGAATCCAAAACGACAGATATGTTTTAACTATTAGTACTAATAAAAAGCCTGGGAGAAGGTTTGTGTTATCTAGCGACGAATATTTACAGCTACATACTACAGTCTTGTAGTTGACTTATTAGTCATCGTACATCCTAAAGCCTAAAACAATGGACACTTGTGGACGCTAACACTCCTTTACATATCCACTTCATTAATTGTGCATACAGTATTCAGACAGATAAATTTTACACGATATTTCTAATTACTTGCGCTCCGCAAAAGGTAACAGAAAGAAATTGTGCGGGCACATGACCCTTCCACAAACCATATACACCTTCTTCTTTATAAATACGAATAAATGCTTGAAGCAGGCCCGTGTAATATGATTTTCCTGAGGGCTTGATATCTTCCACTTGTAACTAAATCAAGGTTTTTCAATACAATACTATGAAAACTCACCTGAAAGCGAATCTTTATAACATCTAATGGTTGCGTAAGAAACCGGACAGTAAAGCCGGACAAGCTTCCAGCAATTAAATTCTTCGTATCATCTTTCATACTCTAGGATTACCACGGATACAATGTAAAGCAAAAACTAACATAACTCTCCAGAGGTCAGACGACCTATGGACGATGCCAAAGTGACCTTGACGATAAACAACTATTTACTAGGGTTAAAAGGTTAGAACTAAGTGTGAGGAATTAGAAATAGGATTTAGAGCTAGATGTTAGCGTTCAGTATTATATTTGGGAGGTTCCATCACGAAATGACGTCAGCTACAATGATAAAACGTTATTCAAGGCCAACGTAGTTTGTAATTCCGCACAGTACTCAACGACCAATCAAAACTGAGCGTTTGCTATCATATGCACCGTCCTTCTAAGCAATGGTAGACTGCTCTTCTCATTCTCAGATAGTTTTTCAGTATCACTACGGTAGTTAAACTTTCAGTGTGCTGAAATTCCGTAATTTATGTGATGTCCAAAATGTTGACGATAATTTTTCTGAAGACTTTTGTTCTCTAACGCTTTCTTGCTACCCCTACATAAGTCTTAGAACACAGTCGAGCATATTTGAGTGTTTTGTGATGGAGTATCATGCCATTCCATTTTAAAGAATATTTTGTAAGCACTGGAGACGTGCGTGTTCTTTGAAAAAAATCAATATTGCTGTCTCCTGAAAATTCCTATATATCTGCATATTCACCCCTAAATGTTGCTTATGTTATCAATGACTGGAGAGGGGAAACGATCTCTAGTCCATCATTCTCTACAGTATGCCATTTATATCTGTTATTTTGGCCATGAATAAAAACCCAAGGTCTTTAGTCAGAGAGTGAATGGGAGAATAATTATTCACTTCTTTGTCGATCAAAGTTTGCTAGTTGTCAGCCAGTGTCTCATGTGCGCTATGATATCAACCGGTAAGTGATAGCTTCGTCCATCCCTGATATAAAAAGTACTTAAAATACAATACATGGTTTAGGAGAATGAGTAATGATCAGCTCGAAGTTGTAATAGCAATGGTAACCACTGGTAGCAGTCCTATAGAAATTGTCAAATATAGTAGAATCTCTTTTGAATGTTTTGTTTTTTGGAAAATCCTTCCATGTATATATATTTGTGTTATGATATGACTGACTCTTTCTGTTGACATTTTGGTACTCTATTTGATTCCATTTTGAGATTTTATCATTGTATATTGTTATTATTTCTATATCTTGTACTTATATTGAAGTTTTTATGTTTCCTTCTGAACTGTACATGTTGTTTAAATCTGATAGTTAATATGTCCACAGCCATTTTTGGATTTGATACTTTAGCAGTAACGGACTCGAAGCACTTATTCTTCCAGGAACGGATACCTATTGGAAACTCGAAGATGTAATATCGTTTTGGTAATTGTCTGTATTTCCATTTTATCGATTAATAGAAACGTTTTATCCCAGAATTATCGTGTTTTTGTTCCTGGACTGGGGGTGATCGCGTGTCAACCTACACGATTCGAGACGCAGTGAACTGTTAGAGTAGAAAATCCATTTATAGTTCTCGTAAGAAGGCAAACACGAAGAGAGATGGAGTCCTTGAAGGATCGCGGTGTATGAGGCATGTCCCTTATGAAACTTCATTTTTAAAGGGTTCACTCTCTAGTAAGGCCGATATTATGCTTAGTAGGTTTTGTTGTAATTCATCATTAGAGGGTACTAAGGAACGAAGTTTGGACGAGGACTTGAAGATATCTGGGAAGGATTTGCGGTCTAGGACACCGGTAGTTGTATTAGAGTTGCCAAAATCAGAACTCCCCTTCTTCGATGGCAGAAACCGCGATTACTTTAGGTTTGTAAAACAGTTCGACACATTTATAGAACCTAGAGTTATGGATGACAATCTGCGCTTATTGTATATAATCCACTATTGTAAGGGAAAGGCGAGAGCTGCGATTGAAGGATGTCTTATAATGGAACCCCACGCAGGATATAAAAGGGCTAAGGCGATTCTAAAGCAGCTTTTCGGACAGTCGCACGTAATAGGTCGTGAAACTTTGGAAGACCTGTTTAGATCTGGGAATGCTGATTACAACGACCCAGAGCAATTGTTGAATTTGGCAATTAAGATGCAGAACGTTGCTCTGACTTTGGGGCAATTAAGTTGTACAGCAGAACTAAATTCCCTAGTAACTTTGGACTGAATAGTTAGGATTTTACCGTGGTCTGTGGTGAGCGAGACGAGATACCATATTGACTATGTTCACCACTAAATAGTCCATAATATCCCGTCTTTATTCATAGCAAAACAAAATAAATCCATGGTTGAGTTGTTTATTGAAGGAGAAAGTTGGCATTACATGGGTAGCAGCAAATAGATAAAGATGGCAGCAACGCGAAGAGAACGTTGCGCGCAAGAAGTCGTAGCAGTGTTTTTGTACAGTTAAACAAAAGATGTACAATAATGTTTATTTTTCACAAATCGTATTTTCTTCGTAGAAGCGTCCCACTACAGCAGCCCCCCTACACTTTCGATACGTTGCGGCTGCGTTCGACGGGGGGGGGGCTGGTCGGCCATCATTTGGTTGTAGTGCGGAAGAGTTGACGAACAGGAAGCGACCAATGAAGCTCGTGTTGTCACCGATAGTCTTCTACGTTGAACTACAGGTCCATGCAAGTTCAATGGACGAAACTATCCGTAAGATGGACTGAAGAAGATAGGGAGCCGACGTTCACCGAGCTTACTGAGTTTGTATTAGCTAGAGCTAGATTAGCTGGTATCAGATTCGGTCGGCTGGTCAATCGACTGAAAATAGGACGAGATGTGAAGATGAGCTGCCACCTTCAATCGAAACCTGCAAATATATCGACTGTAAGACTCAATTGCAGCATTTGTACTGGCGATCACATGGTTTCTAAATGCCCCCAATTTTTAGAGCTTACCATTCAAGACAGATGGAATCAAGTTAGAAAAAAGGGGATGTGCTCCATCTGTCTGAAACAAGGACATGAGGCTAGTGGCTGTAAAACGACAATGCGTTGCAGTGTCAATAAGTGCGAGAGAAAACATCATGTTTTGCTGCATGAGGACTCGACTACCAAAAAGTTGGATGATAAACGTGATTCCCAGCATTGTTGCGGACTTACTAGGTCACTAAGCAGTCAAGTATGTTTAGGACTGATCCCAGTACGTGTGAGATTGGGAAAAGCCGAGATCATAGGATATGCTCTTTTCGATAACGGCTCTGATTCTACATTGATAACGTCAACTTGTGCGAAATCACTTGAGTTGCCGGAAGATTATTAGTTAGTTGTGGTGCAGACTGTAGGTGATGACAAAATGGCAGGGAGTACGAACGCCACATTCGAAGTGCATTCTTTAGATCAGTCGGAACATATTGTAATCGAAGGGACGATGATCGTATCTAGCCTACCAAGCCAGCAATGAAGAACCTAAATAAGTGGCCGCACTTAAATGATATACCAGTTGAAAGCCTAGATTCTGAAGACGTTTTAATGTCCATCGGTTGTGACGTACCAGAAGCACATTGGGTGTTAGAGCAGCGGCTAGGCGGGAGGAAGGCACCGTATGCGGTAAAGACACTACTCGGATGGACTGTATTTGGACCTACATCATATTTGGAATATAGAAAAAGAGTTGGTAATCATACTAGTAGCGTGCAACATTTTGAGGGCCAGATACGTAAACTGTATGATGTGGAGTTTGCTGGTGTCTATTCTAGTGGCAAGTTAGTGTCTGTAGAAGACCAGGTAGCTCTTGAGATCGTGGACAGAGGTACACACTTCGTCGACGGCCATTTTGTAGTTCCGATACCATGGAAACAGGACCCCTCTACGAACGGGGCTAATTATGAGGTCGCTAGTAATAGGCTACAGAGTTTGAGGCGAAGATTGATGAGAGACGATAGGTCGCGTGTCAGGTACGCTAAATATATGGAAGATAACGTCTCTAAGGGTTGTGCGCAAAAGGCACCTGATTTGCGTTTGGAGTCGGGCTATCGTCCCCGGTGGTATCTACCTCACCATCCCGTGTTGAACCCCGAAAATCCGGATAAGTTGAGAGTGTTCCTGGACTGTGCTGCTAAGTTTGCTGGGATCTCCTTAAACGATATGATCTATCAAGGGCCGGACAGCACCGCTGATCTGGTAAGCATACTATTGCGTTTTCGCAGGGAAGCAGTAGCGGTATCGGCAGATGTTGAGGAAATGTTTATGGAAGTGAAGGTACCCGAAGGTGACCGAGGATCGCTAAGGTTTCTGTGGTGAGAAAGTGGGAACACATCTAGAGAACCTTCTGAATTTCAGATATCCTCTCATCCATTTGGAGCCACTTCATCCCCGTTTTGTGCGAACTTTGCTATGAATAAAAGAGCCCAAATCTTCTCGAGTGCTTATGAGGGTTATGTTGTGGATGCGGTCAAGAACAACTTTTACGTCGATGACTGTCTGATATCCTTTCAAGTTGTGACCAAGCCAAAAATTTTGTCATGCATATAAGCGAGTTGTTACGAAGAGGAGGATTTAACCTAAAAAAGTGGGTTACTAATTCAGAGGAAGTGAGGTCAATATTACCGGTTATAGGAAACAAGGAGTCATTGTTAGGAATATCGGCGGATTGTACTGTTGCTCATCGAACGCTTGGTATAGAATGGGATGTCGAACAGGACGTATTTAAGTTCCACTTTGATGCACCGGATAAGCCCGTGACAAGGAGAGTAATCCTGTCTGTTGTTTCGTCCCTGTTCGATCCTTTGGGTCTGATGGCTCCAGTGTGCCTTACGGCTAAACTACTTTTGCAAGGTTTATGTAAGTCTCAGACAGGATGGGATCAACCTCTTGACGAACCATACGTGTTCAAGTGGCTAGATTGGTTAAGTTTCATGCGTCAGATGGGTCATGTCACAGTTGCTCGAGGTATCAAGAACAGAGTCGACGAACCTGACGCGAAGGTTGAGTTGCATTTATTCAGCGACGCCTCAGAGATTGGCTACGGAGCGGTTGCTTATGATCGGGTAAGCTATACGAAGGCACAACCCTACTGTATCCTGTTATACAGCAAGTCTAGGGGAGCACCTATCAGACAAGTTACGATACCGAGACTAGAAATGGCGCCAGCGGTTTTAAGTGTAAGGTTGAGTGAGGTTATACGGAAAAGTCTGTCCAACTTATTCTGTGGAGTAAATTTTCATACGGATTCCATGATAGTATTATACTACATTAAGAATACTGAAAAGCGGTACACCAGCTATATAGCTAACCGTCTTGCTGTCGTCCACCAGTATACCAGTGTTGAGCAATGGAGTTATGTAAGCTCGTCGCAGAACCCGGCCGATTGGACTTCGAGAGGCATACAAAAGATGAATGATCTAGAGACCTGGTTTAAATGTCCTACACTGTTGTATAGCAATTCAGGTACTACCACTAACCACCCAGAACCTACTATTGACCTAGTCGAGTTCAGAAAAGCTGCGGTCAACTTGAGTAGTACAATGAGTACCCCGTCACCTATCTTGTCTTACTACTCGGAATGGATAAAATTGGTTAGGGCTGTAGCGTGGCTCAGAAGGTTCATAGACCTCTGGATAGTACTTCGCTCGCCGAGAATTGAAGGCTCTGTTACGACAGGTTACCTAAAGGTCAAGGAGCTTGAGACAGCCAAACGGAAAGTTCTAATGATGGTTCAAAAGGAGGTATACGGAGAACTACTTAACGAATCCAACGTTGGTCGTAAAGTAGCGAGTAGTAAACGTCTGAGAGGTTTATCACCGGTAATGACTGATGGGTTACTCTGCGTCGGAGGCCGTCTAACGTACTCCGAACTCCCGAGTGCATCGAAACATCCCGTAACTTTGCCTAGTCGACATTGGGTAACCGGATTGATAATCAGACACTATCACAAAGAAGAAGGACATATGGGAAATTCGCATGTGCTAGCTACGGTTCGCAAGTACTATTGTTATGTAATCATAATACTCTATATATATGTATATCAAAGATCATGTATACTGTATAAAAAAATAAAACTGTTACAAAAACAAACAAATAGTTGTTACTCAACAATTGAGTGTTTGCATTTTGGCTAGTAAAAGCACAGCACAGCACAGGCACAACACAGTGTTTGTTTGTTTATTATGAAGTGATGATTACTCACCACAGTTGTGATAAGGCGAAATCATCATATAAAAAGAATACTGGTTCGTTTTAATTTTTTTTAAAAAAATTACTAGAGCTGAGAGATGTATGTATTGGATAGTTAAAGGCAGCAGCACGGTTAGTGGGGTAATAGGAAGGTGTGAAACTTGCCGAAGGTTTACTCTAAGTCCAGGGAATCAGCAGATGGCGACACTTCCAGTTTACAGAGTGCAAGGAGTTTGGTATAGTTTCTCGATGACAGGAGTAGACTACTTTGGACCCCTTAAGGTCGAGAGGGGTAGGTCACTAGAAAAAAGATATGGATGTGTGTTTACCTGCCTACAGACACGAGCAGTACATATTGAGATGACATACAGCCTGAATACCGATTCATTTATAATGGCTTTGATGAGTTTTATCGGAAGAAGAGGGAGGCCAACAGACGTGTATAGTGACAATGGATCAAACTTCGTGGGGGCAGTCACTGAACTAAAGAGCTTCGTGCAACAGTGGAATCAGCAGAAAATAAGTAAGGAATTATCATCAAGACAAGTTCAATGGCATTTCAACCCCCCACTAGCCAGCCATAGAGGTGGAGTTTGGGAACGGATGATTAGATCTATACGGAGGCTGCTATTATTGATCACCAGAGAACAGGTGTTAACGGACGAAACCTTGGGCACCTATCTGGTTGAAATTGAGAGAATTCTAAACGACCGGCCCCTAACCCCGGTAGTCAAGGATGCTAATGACCGACTAGCTCTATCACCAAATAGCCTACTGTTATTGAGGGAATATGACGGAATAACTGAAGAAGGAAGCATTAGTGACAAGTTCCACTAACGTTGGAAGCAGGTAAATTATTCAGCTAATGTATTTTGGAATAAGTTGCTAAAAGAATATTTGCTGTCCTTACAAACTCGTCAAAAATGGTTAAAAGAGCATCGCAATTTCCAGAAAGGAGACGTGGTAATTGTCGCCTCGGATATTACTACTCGTGAAAAATGGCCCTTAGGAATAGTAGAGGATTTTGAGACGGATAAGGACGGAAAGGTCGGAACGGTAATCGTCCGTACTAATTGCGGGGCAGTTAGGAGAGAGGTGTGTCTCCCAGAGGGGTCGAACTAGATAGGTCATATCCATGTTGGAGGGCGGGTAGGCGTACTGCTGTAAGTCTTACTCGTTCTTCCGGTGTGGACTAGGGGATGAGAGTGAACCCTAAATTGAAGTGTCAGAAAGGGCTTGTTTTGCCTGGAGGGATTTTGCGGGGCAGCGTAGAATCTATTTTGAAGGTTTTGCTTTTTAGAAAATCCTTCCATGTATATATATTTGTGTTATGATATGACTGACTCTTTCTGTTGACATTTTGGTACTCTAATTGATTCCATTTTGAGATTTTATCACTGTATATTGTTATTATTTCTATATCTTGTACTTATATTGAAGTTTTTATGTTTCTTTCTGAACTGTACATATGTTGTTTAAATTTTATATCTAATAAGGCTACAGCTATTTTTGGATTTGATACTTTAGCAGTAACGGACTCGAAGCGTTTATTCTTCCAGAAACGGAACCCCTTGTGGTAATTGGAAATATCGTTTTGGTAATTGTCTGTATTTCCATATTTAATAAAATAGAACCGTTTTCTCCCAGAATTATCGTGTTTTTGGTCCTGGACTGGGGGTGAACGCGTATAAACCTACACTGTTCGAGACAGAGTGAACTGCTAGAGTAGAAAATTCAACTATGAATATGTCAATGAGAATAATGGGAAGACCATTATTATACATTAAGTCAAGAATATGAAACATCTAAGTATTTATGTAAAATAATTTATAACTCAGTGGATACAAAAATGACTTTTAGTTGGAGTTGCACTAACCTTAGATTATGTGACAAGATTAAGAATATCTCCACTCGTTATCTAACCATATGGAAGGTTAAATTTTGCACTAAATTTCAGCCATGGTAATGTTATTCAACGACAAGGAATTACAAGTTGTTCCCGTTTGTTTTAGTGCATTACATTGCTATCTGATGAAGAATTTAAAGTCAAGCACTTCAGTTTACAACTGAATGCAAACATTTTTACGTTGAGTTATAAAATTCGGATGCTATCGAGGTGATGTTTGATGAACATCAACTACACTAAAGTAATCGCGTTTCTTTTGCTAGCTTACTGAAAAGTAAGGCTGTGGGAAAATGCTGCACAATTCTTGGCATGAACAGTACCCCGGGCCAAAGCGTCACCAAGGGGGAACTCCCTCCCAAACATTGCATACGACGAAGTGGGCTTTAAGACATGCGACTCTTCCGAAGCGGTAGGGTACACTAGACAGCGGGAGGAGTGGCTGTTCATATTAACAGGCATTGCAGTGCCGAAAGACTTCACGGCATCAAACTAACCTACGTGACAGAAACATGTTGGTGTTGCTTCAAGACAAATGGCACAAAATACTTGATTGGAGAGATTTACTAGCCCCTAGCACATCCCTAGTGGGCAGGTTTAGGAACAGACTTGATAAACACGTAGTCACATAAGAATTATAATTTCCCTAGTAGACAAACTTTGACTGACTCATCTCTTGAGACGTGCTAGTTGTTACTATTGCCATCTCCTCAGATCACTAGATTAATCTACCTCGCTTATAACCACTGTTTCATCTACATTTCTTGCGATTCGGTCATCTGTCAAAATCTTCAAAACCAATTATTAAATTAAATTACCGATAATTGCTTGCTTCTAAAAATTACTTCTTATTAGCATTAGAAAATTTCCTGTATTATTGTCCACAAGGCAACAAGCTGATGTCCGGTCTGATAGTGTGACAGTTGCTGTTTCCAGCAAAATTTTAGTGACGATTTTAAATGTATTTCGACAGTGGCCGTCCCAATTGTTTCCAATAGAGGCACTCCTGTACGCTTTTCCTAGTCCCGGGTCCCAACCAATTCAAAAAGGACAAAATTCTAGGATAAAACGTCTCTGTATTAGTTAGAAAATGGAAATACAAAGCCTTACGGAAATTGTGCTTCTTCCAGGGTTAAGTTACTCCGCAGAGTATCCGACACAATAACCAATAAGTGACGCTAAGTCCAGCAGCCACTGCGTCCGTCCAAAAATGTGGCCGTAGCCATATTATATCAAATTTAAACAACATATGTACAGTTCAGAAGCAAACACAAAAACTTCAATATAAGTACAAAATATAGAAAGAATAACAATATACAATGATAAAATCTCAAATTGGAATCAAATAAAGTACCAAAAATGTCAAAAGAAAAAGTCCGTCATATCATAGCAAAAATATGTAAACATGGAGGGATTTTCCAAAAAACAAGACATTCAAAAAGGATTCTACACCGGCCCGCAAAATCCCTCCATGCAAAAACAGCAAGCGTTAATGACACTTCTATTTATGGTTCCCACTCATCCCCTAATCCACACCGGAAGAACGTGTAGGACTTACAGCAGTACGCCTACCCGCCATCCAACATGGATATGACCTATCGTGTTAACTAGGTACCTATACTTTCCCATCAGGCCCTTGATTCCCCTATCTATCGTGGAATGACCTAACGGTAGTATAAACCTTACCCAATTAACCCACACGAACATGAACAACACATCGTAAAACTGGTCATATCCTATCCAAAGACTACATTCTCCATCATGGGGACGAGTCGCCAATCCACCACCACTTGCTCCGATCAGCAGATACAATGAAGCCCGTGATGCTAACTTATCAACAGAAATTTTTGACCCATAGATAATATGCAACTGTGGGATCTCCAATTTTGACATTTCATCGTCTCCAGAAGACTTTAAGTAGCATGACGTGGGATCAATATTTATCTTTCCATCTCCCGATACAGAGGAGGTTTGATCAGTGTTCGTCATCGTCGGTAACTCATTTGTCACATCAGTGACATCCAGTTTATTATCAACGTCTAAATGATTCCGTTCTGTCAGACAAGTCGCGTCGATTCGGTGTGCATTAGCATCCGTTTCAGAGACACAAGACGTATGCCCATCAATAGCATCGTGATCACACAACACTGTAGACTGGCCGTTACCATCAAACACTTTCTTCTCATCATCACTCGACTGACAGTCAACCGGAATATGAACAGTTACAGCTGCAGTCAGTCAGTCAGTCAGTCAGATGCAACGTAGAACTTTGTACATAAGTACATCAGTTCATGTTGCCATACCACATCAGCACAGAGAAGTAATCGTCAATTCAAATCCAATAGTAGAAGAGGTAGTAAGGGTATTAGAAGTAATCGGAGAGGTTAGGATTAGCAGATATTATTCAAGAAGTACAATTCAGTGAGATAAGTTTAGAGAGTCGAAACTAGAGGTGTTGAAGAATCCAGAAGATTAGCATTTGAGAGAACACAGAGAATAAATGCACCGGCGCCATTGCGAACGATTTTGAGCCATGTCATTCAAGGTCTCTAACCATCGATTATTATCATCTCGCGGACCCCAACCAGGTAGTCGACAATTACCAACATGGCTCAGTCCACTAGTCAATGACTTCATGGATTTCTGCCATGTTTTGGTTTGGCCGCCTCTAACTTTCTTCCAACCTATTCCTACACTACAAAACAAGGCTCGACGAGGCAGTCGGTGGTTGGGCATACGCAACACATGTCCCAACCACCTCAACTGGTGAAGTTTTAATACTTCGTCGACTGATCTGCCATTCTTACCTAGCACCCGATTCCTAATAACAGCGTTGCTAACTCGGGTGTCCCACGATATACGAGCAATGCTTCGAAGACACCTATGATCGAAAACCAGTAACCTACGAATATCTTCTACTCTCACTGGCCATGTTTCACAGCCATAAAGTAAGACGGAGCGAACTACTGCGCAGTAAACTCATCCTTTCGTTAACAAGCGGATATCTCACCCACGCCATAAGTGACGCAAGTTGGCAAAAGCCAATCGAGCCTTCTGTATCCGAGCTGAGATTTCGTCAGTCACCAGGCCATCGGCACTGATGAGACTCCCAAGATAAGTGAAGCGGTCTACACGTTCGACTACTTCACTCCCTATCACTAGTTCAGATGCCGATGCAACCCAGTCTTGAAGCAACATTTTGCATTTCGAGGGGGAAAATCGCAACCCGAACATGCTTGCATTGTTGCTTAGGGTAGTCAGAAGACTCTGCATTTTGTCAGCGTCTTCACCAAGTAGGACAATGTCATCGGCATATTCTAAGTCAATCAGCGAGCCACCTGGTAGAAGTTCTACTCCTGAAAATTCAGACAAGGATAATGTTATGTCTAGGAGCATGTCTATGATAAAATTAAACAGGAATGGAGAAAGTGGACATCCCTGACGGACACCACTTGATGTAGAGAATTCCGTTGACAGTTCGCCGTAAGCCCTCACTCGACCAGTGGTGTTCGAGTAAAGAGCTTGTATAAGGTTAATGTACTTCTGTGGTACACCTTTCAATGACAGACACTGCCACAGAACCTTACGATCCACTGAGTCAAATGCCGCCTTAAGGTCTAGGAAAACAACTATTGTAGGACGCCTAAATGTGTGTCTATGTTCCAGGACCTGTCTGAGTGTGAAGACGTGGTCTATACAACCACGTCCAGGTCGAAAACCAGACTGGTTTTCTCGAGTCTGCTCTTCACGAGCTTTCGTTAAGCGTCGAAGTATTATAGAGGCCAGTATTTTAGATACTATATTAGTTAGACTTATTCCCCTATGATTGTCACAAGAAGACTTTTGTCCTTTCTTATAGATTGGGACAATCAGTGATTGAGACCAGTCGGATGGGATTACGTCCAGTTCCCAGATTCTACCTAAGATCTCAGTCAACCTAGCTGCTAAAACTGGACCACCATCCTTAAATATCTCAGGGGTCAGTGTATCAGGACCTGCAGCTCGTCCTCGTTTCAGATTTCGTAACGCTTTCTCAACGTCATCAAGACTAGGGGGACTTAGGTCGATTTGCCATTCAGGATGACTGGAGATCGTGGGTAACCGAAGAGTGGCTCGTGGCCAGTTGAACTGATCCCTAAAGTGTTCTGCCCATCGATCCAGTCTCCTGGATTGAGAATGGATAATAAGACCATCCTTTTCCGAGATAGTCTCACTCACATTCGGGTTCTTATAATAATAATAATAATAATAATACCGGTTTCTTTAATAAGGCGGAAAAGTTGTCTAGTGTTGCCGATCGCCGCTGCCTTTTCCATCGCTTTTGCTTTCGCCACCCACCACTGTTCGCGGTCGTTACGCAGACATTTTATAAGTCTACGCCTAAGCTGACTACGCTCTTCATCATGTTCAGAGTGAGGTGGGATGCGTTTTCTAGCATCCATCAGTTCGGTGGATGCGACTGATATCCACGGCTTCATCCTAGCCTTATGGTTTACCTTACTAGCAGATATCACTGCTGTTTCCACAGCCTTTTTGATATCATACCAACCTGCTTCTGGATGGGAATCACTTACATCGTTGCATAACTCTCTTTCTAGTTCCTCCTGAAATATTTTCTTGGTTTGATTATCATTAAGTAAAACCCTGAGAGGCTTTCTTACGGTGTCTTTCCTACGCCCAGTAAGCCTTAAACAGATACGAGCTCGCACTAGGGCATGATCTGAATCCAAACATGTGCCCCAGAACGAGCGACAGTCTTCTATCGAACCCCTCCATCGGTGACTGATGGCGATGTGATCTAGTTGAGTCCAACGTTGAGACGACTTTGGAGGTCGCCAGGTCAGCAGATGCTTTTCCTTATGCCTAAAGTTGGTGTCTCCTCATTTGCGGATAAATCTTTCGCCTGTTACAGCTGCACAACCTTGTGCATCTTCAATCAACTTAACCTTCGTGACGAGGTCCGATGGCGTCGAAACACTAGGAGGCTCATTCGATGAAGTTGATAAACTAGTCCCTATAAGTGGACTGCTGACACTTTCTATCTCCTTATTATCACTGTCACTACTAAGGTTCTGATGGCTACTATTTCCATGGCTAGTCGTAGCATCCGAAAGAGCATGAGGTTCAGGCTTCTTAGTAATAGTAGCATCATGTTGTCTCCTAGGCTTCTTAGCCGTTACTGTACCACCATCACTTATCCTAGAATCTACTCTAGGTCCAGTTATATAATTTACCCTAAATGAAGGGTTCCGAAAATAAGCTTTATTCCGTTCAGACAATCCTGCCTGGGCCTTATTCATATTTGCTGAACTCATTAACCTCTGATTACTCGAATCCAAATTACCGTTCCAGGCTTTTCGAGCAGTTAAGAGGCTTTTATCATCACACACTTCGGATCCATCTTGATGCCTACACTTTTCGCCTTTTTCTTTCTTTTCTATACTTAGAAAAGCCATCTTATCTGTTACACCAACCGGCTTATTACTAGGACACGCATCAAGAGGTTTTACATCGTTACGGTCACATACTCGTCCTTCATCAGGGTATGCTTTCGTGATATAATTGACAAATCTCTTATCTTCCGAGCGTGCTTTAGGTAGAAACGAAAAATCCTCATGTCTCGCACGCAGACCACTAGTAGCTTCCGTATTATTTCCTGTTTTAACCTGATAAGCTAATCTTCCAAACCTACTACTAGCTATCTTGGCACGAGACATAATAAATTCCGTCAATTCGTTAAAATTAGGCTCTCTCTCCTCTTCGTCCCACTTGATTACTAGCTCTGCCCACTGGGCTTGCATTCGACGAGGTAAGAGCCTGACTATTCGTTCTAAAGTAACCATGGAATTAAGTTCCGCTGTGCAATTTAGCTGTTCTAGGGTTAAAGCAGCATTCTGCATTTTAATGGCCAAATTCGTCAATAATTCAGGATCATTAAAATCTGCGTTCCCAGTTCTAAATAAGTCCTCTAAGGTTTCCCGGGCTATTACATGTGACTGCCCAAAGAGCTGTTTTAAAATGGCCTTAGCTCTCTTATATCCTGCTTGTGGATCCATAATAATACAGCCTTCAATCGCATTTTTTGCTTTTCCCTTACAATAATGAATTAAATACAATAAACGCACTTGATCGTCCTTTATTCGAGGTTCTATAAACGTCTCGAATTGTCGCATGAACCTAAAATAGTCGCGAGACCTTCCATCAAAAAATGAGAGTTCAACCTTAGGTAGTTCTAAACCCTCTATCGATGACTTACAATAATAAATATCAGACATAACATGTGGGTTACCCATAAAAAAGTTATCATTAACGACTTGCCTAGAGCCCTGTGATCCGTCGAGCTCTTCCACCCTCCTCATGTGTGATTTTTTTCTGTTTGACATCATAAATGAAGTTCAATACGAAAGGTAACAGATACAAAATAGAGTAATTCCACAGTTCAAAAATACGGTAAATAATCCAAACTTCTTCCTCCAAGGAAGTCTAGTGTGATAAACGATTAAAATTCCAAATGTTTCTTTATAATTCTTAATAATCCGAATAGTTCCAAAATATACACGTTCAGATGAATATTTTCAAAGTATAATCCTTTATAGAATAATTTCCAGACTGTAAATGTATTTCGACAGTGGCCGTCCCAATTGGTTCCAATAGAGGCACTCCTGTACGCTTTTCCTAGTCCCGGGTCCCAACCTGATATGTTCGGCACTTAGGATGCTTGAGGCTATTACGAGTTTACCTTAGTCGATAAACGCGAACGAGACTTTTACCAGCTTCCAGGAAGGCTACCCTGAATCCAAACGGTAAAACAGAAGCCTTGGTAAGAGTAGAAAGTATATTCTACAAACACCCAGCAATCCAGTACAATCAAGCATACAACTCTCGTTTATTTATACAACATAACAACGTCCTTGAGACAGTTAAGAAAATAGCATACTAAAATACACAGCAGCCAATCACAGCCATTGATTTTCCTGGTGGGAGTTGAAATCTCAAGGTCATTTGATCAGCCCCTGCTGGCGAACGTGAAAACCGAAATACGGCATTATCAAGCGAATTTTGGGGATCTAACATCCCCAACACTCCTCCCCTTTTTAATAGCGTGTTCTCCTGTGGTTGACTTGCATCTTGACTATTGTTCGCCGCTGTCTGAGGGGATACCTTCGGGAACGAAGAACAGCTTGCTGCTGAGTTTCTTCTCGTGGCGGGGCTCTCGGTAGGTTGAAGGTATCAAGCAAGATGTCAAGGGGAAGGCTTTCTGCTCTTGATGGGCGATCTGGGGCTAGCCGTCTGCGTATCTGATTGCGATGACGTGACCATTTATCGCCTCCTACCTCTACTTCGTACATAACTCGACCAACCCTTCTGACCACTCTCGCTTCTACCCAAGGACCATGGTTCGTTCTGTAGTCGCGGGCAAACACAGGGCATCCTACTTCGTAAGCGGATTGTCTTTGCTGCTTTGTCTTTACTGATGAGGGTGCATTAGTCGGATGCATCAGGCTGTGAATCGTTTTCAATCTTCTTCCCATCAGGATTTCAGCTGGGGACTTTTGCTCCGGTAACAATTCATTTGGTGTTGTCCGATAGACGTACAAGAAATTTTGTAACGTTTCGGCTGGCGTCCCCTCCCCTTTTGACTTAAGCAGTGCTCTTTTAAACGTATCCACAAACCTTTCCGCCTGCCCATTCGATTGCGGGTGGTATGGTGGCGAGCGTAAGTGTTTAATAGCTAGCCGTTGACAGAAATTCTGGAATTGGGAAGAGGTGAATTGAGAGCCATTGTCGGATACGATCACATCTGGTATGCCGTTTCGTGAGAAAATTTCAGTTAGGAGCTGTATAGTCTTAGTTGTAGTGGGCGGCATAACGGGGCTGATTTCCGGCCATTTAGAAAAGGCGTCGACGACAATTAAATACATAGTTCCATTTATTGGGCCAGCGAAGTCGACATGTATCCTGGACCAAGGATGCTCAGGTTTGGGCCATGAAACCGGCGGAATTTTGGCATTCATCTTTGCCGCCTGCTGACACCGGATGCATTTTTCAACCAACGCTGTGACATGTTGATCCATGTGAGGCCAGTATGCATAACTCCTGGCTATGGACTTCATTCGTTTAATCCCAGGATGACCAAGATGGAACTGTCTCAGCACTTTTGCACGAAGGGATGCTGGCACCACTACTCTTTCACCAAACATAAGACAATCGTTCACGATGCATAGTGAATCCCGCCGCTGATACAGTTGCTTGATGTCACCTTCAAACTTTTTCGACGGCCAACCTTTAGTGACATATTTCATCGTCATCTTGATGATGGGGTCGTTTCTAGAAGCATTTTGTATGTCTGTTGCAGACACCGGTAATGCGCGAACTGCGGTTGTCAGATAACATTCTGCGTGGTTCTTCGTATGCGCTTCTGGGTCATGTCGTTGTGATACCAGGCTGCATATGGTATTTAGCGGGACATCAGCCAATTTTAGCTGGTCGAACCAATCTAAACCAAGTAAATTTAGATCAGCTGGCGTTATATAGCATACCCCAGTAAACGACGAATCCCGGAAAGCAACTTTACATTCCAATTGTCCTAACAGACGAAGATAATTACCACATGCTGTGCGAGGCTTTTGTGTTGTGTGCTGCAGGCTTGGGCTGCCCAACTTGGTCCAATTTTTGCGTGAGAGGATAGTGACATCAGATGCAGTATCTATTTGCATTCTGTTGATGAACTTTGG
Organism: Schistosoma turkestanicum; assembly: GCA_944470395.2. Taxonomy (NCBI): domain Eukaryota; kingdom Metazoa; phylum Platyhelminthes; class Trematoda; order Strigeidida; family Schistosomatidae; genus Schistosoma; species Schistosoma turkestanicum. The sequence goes on from OX103975.1 coordinate 9,776,650, forward strand.
CAGGAAGATATTAGGCTCAATGCATTGGTACTGGATCTAGGAAGAGGCTTCTTAACACTTCTGGATCGCTTTGGCTTTTTCTGTAGGCAAAAGCCATCTTTATGACCGATGACTTCCTGCATCTATGCTGCCTAAATGGGCAGTTCCGTACATAGTGCCATGAACCGCAGTGCCAGCAAGCAGAAGGTGGATTCATTTTGGGTTTTTGGGCCGAATTGGAGCGGGGTGAACTGGGTGTAGCATGGGCAGACTTATAATGATTAGGTGGCTGCTGTACCAAATGAATTTCAGATCGGCTTGAACTACCACTCTGAACTATAGTCGAGTCTCGTTGTAGGTCAGTGAGACGTTGGTACTCATGAGCCATATCATTAAGCGTAAGCTTTGGATCTTGCTCCAACCGACTTAGTAGCCTTGTTCTAATGTCACTGAACTTACTCGACTGGAGGCTGCAGATGAGAATGAGGGCTTTGAACTGGTCTTCCGACAAAGACTTCAACCGAAAGCGTTCGCATTCACGGTTGACAATGCCCACGTGCGTAAGAAAATCATCATCTTCGTTCATAATAAGCTTCAAACATCGATAACGAGTATTAAATAGTGACGAGTTGTCTCCAAAGTGTTGGCTTAAAGTCTGAACAGTCTCAGAAAACGAACAATCTCGTGGGTTCAAATTCATTTGTTTCATTAACAGCTCCAACATACGTTCCTGGAACTGTTCATATCGTTTACCTTGACGTTCCAGTAAAGATTCTAACTGTTCAAGGTTAATTGACATTGTGAATTGTGAGCCCCGTCGCCACTGATATGTTTTGTGGATATGGTTTTTACCCCGTCGCCACTGATATGTTTTGTGGATATGGTTTTTACCCCGTCGCCACTGATATGTTCGGCACTTAGGATGCTTGAGGCTATTACGAGTTTACCTTAGTCGATAAACGCGAACGAGACTTTTACCAGCTTCCAGGAAGGCTACCCTGAATCCAAACGGGAAAACAGAAGTCTTGGTAAGAGTAGAAAGTATATTCTACAAGCACCCAGCAATCCAGTACAATCAAGCATACAACTCTCGTTTATTTATACAACATAACAACGTCCTTGAGACAGTTAAGAAAATAGCATACTAAAATACACAGCAGCCAATCACAGCCATTGATTTTCCTGGTGGGAGTTGAAATCTCAAGGTCATTTGATCAGCCCCTGCTGGCGAACGTGAAAACCGAAATACGGCATTATCAAGCGAATTTTGGGGATCTAACATCCCCAACACAACCAATTCAAAAAGGACAAAATTCTAGGATAAAACGTCTCTGTATTAGTTAGAAAATGGAAATACAAAGCCTTACGGAAATTGTGCTTCTTCCAGGGTTAAGTTACTCCGCAGAGTATCCGACACAATAACCAATAAGTGACGCTAAGTCCAGCAGCCACTGCGTCCGTCCAAAAATGTGGCCGTAGCCATATTATATCAAATTTAAACAACATATGTACAGTTCAGAAGCAAACACAAAAACTTCAATATAAGTACAAAATATAGAAAGAATAACAATATACAATGATAAAATCTCAAATTGGAATCAAATAAAGTACCAAAAATGTCAAAAGAAAAAGTCCGTCATATCATAGCAAAAATATGTAAACATGGAGGGATTTTCCGAAACACAAAACATTCAAAAAGAATTCTACAACGATCGAGTCGAGATTGAATATGATCGCCAGAGGAGAAGAGTTAATCCATAGGGAGGAATATATTTGCTGGTGATTTCGTGGTACCGAAAAAATACCCAAACTGAGCCAGAAAAGTGGCAGTGAAGCCAAAATGGCAGCAACGCAAACAGAAATTTCGAACGTACGAAGTGCAATAAACAAAAACTGCAGTTAAACAATCACTGGTACGGTTGGTTATAATTATGAATATTTCTGTTGAACCAATCGCGTTCTCTTCATAAAAGTGGATCCACTACAGCACCCCGTCGCTAGAAAGGGTACACACTTTTCACACTTCGCGGTTGCATTCGGGGGACTGATAGGCGAGCGTGCGATTGCAGCACGGAAGGGTTGACGGACAGGAAGCGATTGATGATGCTGGAGTTGTAACCGGAGGTCTTTTGTGGCAAACCGCACCAGACGTAACGTGCTATGTTTGCTGCTCGAGTTAGCGTAAAACAAACCAGCGTGGCTCGTATCCAGAATCTGAATATTGCGTTCATAGCAGGATGGAACCAGATTGAGCAAAGGAGCTAGAAACGTCCATAACGACCATGTTCGAGACCGTACGTGTGAGAGACATATTCGGAACCGAAACGTCGTATGAGTGCATTGACAAGGGCATGGGGGTTTTCAGGTCAGCTTTCGCCAAGGTCGACTAAAGTCGACGGTACCGACTGGGCGATGGTCGAAGGCGTGTGTTCAGGTTAGAAATATCGAAAAAGGTGACAGGTGTAGCATGCATATAGCATGAGGATAAAGCCCTGTACCGTATCCGCTGTTGGTTGAGGGATTAGTCGCAAAAGAGTACAGGTAGGCTTACTCGGCAACCAGAACGTGAGACGGCAGTCTCGTGCGTACCTCATGAGCCTGCAACATCATCCTAAGGGCAGCATGGTCTGCTGATCAAAATGTGAGACTGGAGTCTCATTCGTGCAGACGACGTATGCTGTTGACTTGGATGTGAGGAGGTCTCTGATGTATCTAGCGTGGGATCCGAAGGAGAAATAGGGATCCTGCTAGTGAGTTGGACGGGTCTGGAATTCAATCTCGACTTATAGGGTAGGGCACTGTCAGCGACGAGTGCTGATTTCCGACAATCAACGCTGACTGTGTCCATCAACCTTGAAGTTCTTTTCGTGACGAGAGATCACGTGATAAGATCTTTCGGAAGGCTGCTGCAAAGGTTTGAGTACCGAATCTCCTCGTATGAAAACGTAAAGACAGGTAAATTGCTCTCGTAAAATAGTGACCTGACGATGCTTATTCGAGTGGATACCGAAGGCAGTGTTCACATGTACACAAATAGTCGTTGGACGTTAAATGAAATATATAAAATCTTTGATCCTTGGTGTGAAAAATTCCTCGGGCAGATGCAATGTCATGCCGTATACAAGTTTAGAGGCGGAACACTGAATATCTGCCGTTACTGCTCTTCAATCGCCGCATGGTTTCCAACTAATGACATCTTTATGGCGAACAAAGTGGTAAGGGGATGCCAAAGGACTGTGGGAAAGGCGAAGTAATGCATTCAGCGGGTAAAATGTCCAACTCACGCCTAGCGAAAACCATTTTATCCAGTGCCAGTCGGCGAGGTTTTACGGTGACTGGGGGTTCGTGGGTGACGACCTTGCTTACCATATCATTGGTCACTGGTTGAATCTCCTCGGTTTAGTTACTTTGAGGAATTTATAAAATGCAAAATAAAATAAATAATCATACAAATAATATACCAGTGATTCGGTGCACATTTGTTGGAGCATTAAAACACTTTGATTTAATATTCGAGGAAGTATTGAGTAACTGCAGTCAGATCAACTAACAGAACACCTTTGCTATGACTATCAGAGGCCATAGAGACTTCTGTTTCTGACGAATTGAAGTTTTTTTCTCTGCTGATCGTCGGATATAGGGTTGAAAAATAAACCTTACGACGATAGACTCCAGCACTTAGGATTTTTCCCACTGAGTTACAGGAGGATCAGGTGTGATCTGATTATGGCACACAACAAACCATCCCAACGTGAGCATCTTACCGATGCATCACTACCACTCCCTTCAAGAGAATCCTCAAAAAATCGCATATTCAAGAGCGATTACTCAGGTTCGTGCGCACTTTTTCTCGTTAAGATTCGTAGCAACCTGGAACGCTATCTCCTACAACATCCTCAGTGGACAACTTTAAGAAGAGACTTGATAATCACGTACTCACATACGGATTATAATCTCCCTCTTGGACAAGCTGCTCATGATGCATATCTTGAGACCTGCTAGTTTTTATCAGTTCACTCAATTAATCTATCTCGCCTATTATCTCTGTTTCCTCCTCTTTGCTTACACTTCAGTTCTCCCTCGCAATCCTCACTACCAATTAATAAATTAAATCATCTATATAATACCTAGTTCTGAAATCTTATTCACATTGCAACTAAATTATCTCCCGTCTGGTATTGTGATAGCCGCTGTTATCCAGAAATCCTACTGTCCCGAAACAAACGTTTTCATTCAAATCCCGAGACATACAAACTCACAATCAACTGCCAACTCACGAGAATTAGACAGTCGAGTGGCTAGACCTCCATTCAACGGACACAACCAAACACCTGAAGACGTGCCGAAAGAAAAAGAGTCGAGCGCGAAGAAATCAATTGGTTTATACTAGCTCGTGGAAAAGATATTGGATATTGAAATGTGAAGGTCAGTGTAAATAACAAATTTTTTCAGTTTGTCGACCAATTGTAGTTTCTAAGATACTTTATAATAAGTTATGAATACAGTCAAAATTTTTAGATACACCCTATTCAGTGTAACCTTTCTACTTGTTTCCAGCTCATCAATGGCCTGGAAATCGAGTGGTAGCACTCACGCAGAACTCGTAAACAATTTATTCAGTAATTAGATTTTCTGTTTAATGCCTCGAAAAGAAAATCGAGTAATAGCATCGGAGCTTGTCAAAAGTACAATGCTCTCTGTGGATCGTGGGTACTTTTCGAAATCAAATCCTTACGAAGATCGACCATCGTCAATCGGCTATGCTGCGACTATCAGTGCTCCTCATATGGTAAGAATAAATGATTCAACCTGTACAGATGTTCTGTAATGTGGAAATTAAACCATGATAGCACATTTCACTTAGCATTGCTCTTCAGTAGAGTCAGTTAGTCCATAAATAAGATAAATCTGCGTCAGAAGATTATGATTTCTGATTGATATTTGATAGTTTTTTCTTGTCTAGATACTATCACTTCTTAGTAGACGTTAGTAATTTCGGTTATTCGTATTGAAAGATTGTGTTGAGTATGTCCTGTTGTAGGTTCTCTAAATCTAAAGTTATAGGGAATTCAGGAAGATTAGAAATTAAGCGAAGACAAAGAATGGATGCATCTGCGCCATTGCAAACAATTTTGAACCATGTCATTTAAAGTCTCAAATCACCGGTTACGTTTGTCTCGCGGACCTGAACCAGGTAGTCTACACGTACCAACTTGGCTCAGTCTAGTTGTCATTGACTTGAGGGATTTGTATCATGTTATTGTTCGACTGCCCTTGGCTTTCTTCCAGCGTATCCCTACATCAGACATCGTCGCCTATCAAAGTAGTCTGTGGATGAGCATATTTGACACATCCTATTTACCTCAACTGACGAAGGTTCACTACTTTTTCAATTGATTTGCCATCCTTACTTAGTACCCTATTCCTAACACCAGCGCTGCTTATGATTGAATACTAGTAGCCTACGAATATCCTCAGATATTACTGGCCATGTTTCGCATCCATATAGGAGGACAGAGCGAACTGATGTGCAGTACACTCGTCCTTTGGTTAGCAAACGAATGCCTAGTCTACGCCATAAGTGACGCAGGATGGCAAAAGCGAATGGAGCCTTCTGTATCCGTGCTGAGATTTCGTCAGTCACCAGGCCATCAGCACTGATGAGAATCCCTAGATAAGTGAGGTTGTCAACATACTCAACTACTTCACTCCGTATCACTAGTTCAGGTACCGACGATAGCCAATCCTGAAACAACACTTTACATTTCGAGGGAGAAAACCGCATCTTCAACATAGTTGCATTGTTACATAGAGTAGTCAGAAGACTGTATTTTTTCAGCGTCTTCACCGAACAGAACTATGTCATCGTTATATTTTAAGTAAATGAGTGAATCTCCTGGTAGGAGGTCTACTCCTGAAAGTTCAGACGAAGATAATGTTATATCTAGAAGCATGTCTATGACAAAATAAATAAGAATGGAGAAAGTGGATTGACACCAATTAAAGTAACCAATTCCGAAGACAGTTCGCCATAAGCTGTAACTCGAACTGTAGTGTTACAGCAGAAAGCTTGTATACGGTTAATGTACTTCTTTGGTACACCTTTTAATAACAGACACTGATACAGAACCTCACGATCAACGTGGTCAAATGCCGCCTGAGGATCGAGAAATACTACTATTGTGGGGCGTCTGAATGTGTCTATGTTCTAGGACCTGATGTAGTTTGAATATCTGGTCTTTACAGCCACGTTCAGGTCTGAAACCAGCCTGGTTTTCTCTAGTCTGCTCTTCACGAGCTTTTGTTAAACGTCAGAGTATTATTGAGACCAGTAATTTAGATACTATATTAGTTAGACTTATTCCTCTGTGATTGTAGACTGGGACAATCAGCGATTGAGACCAGTCAGATGGTATTACACCCAGTTCCCAGATTCTATCTTAGATCTCAGTCAATGTAACTGTTAAAACTGGACCACCATACTTAAAAATCACAGGAGTTAGTCTGTCAGCCCTGCTGCTCTCCCTCGCTTCAGATTTTCTATAGCTTTCTCAACTTCGTAAATACTTGGAGGACTTATCTCGATTTACCATTCAGGTCGACTGGAGATCGTGGGCGACCGGAGTGTGGCTGAAGGCCAGTTGAGCTGATCCCTAAAGTGTTCTGCCCGTCGATCCTGGATTGAGAATGAATAGCAGTCCCAACCTTTTCCGAGATAGTCTCACTCACATTCGGACTCCTAATACCGGTTTCCTTGATATCCGAAACAACTGTCTACTGTTGCCTATTGCCGCTGCCTTTTATATCACTTTTGCTTTCGCTACCCACCACTGTTCGCGATCATTTCGTAGGCTTTTGATCAGCCTGACTTCGCTCTTCGTCATGTTCACAGCCAGGTGGGATGAGTTTTCAAGCGTTTATCAGTTCGGTGGATGCTACTGAGATCCACGGCTTATCCCCAGCCTTATCGTTTACCTTACTTGCAGATATCACTGCTGTTTCCACAGCCTTTTGGATATCATTCCAAGGTGCCTCCGAGCGGGAATCACTTACATGACCACCTAACTGTTTTTCTAGTTGCTCCTGAAATATGTTCTTAGCTGTGCTATCATTAGAAAGGGCCGTAAAGGGTTTCCTTGCGCACAAGTGACTATCTACTGGCATCCAGTCCAGGATTCAATGCTATACCTACCCCAGTGAGACCGCGGGAACCGGCACCGGGGTTTCCACATACACGAAGCGTAAATCGAGACGGTTCTTTATTTTGACATGGTAAGGTCTAATAAATGACTGTACTCGTATCTTGTATGCGAGTCTCAGAGATGCAGCGTACATCGATTGCGTGATATTCTAAAGTTCTAGATGAGTAAGCTTATTGTTCTGTTCGGCACAAGTTCCTAATATTGAATGCTCCAACCTGTATTTTAGGGCGTGGTTTCGGTAGACCAGGAATTATGCTCCATGAACTGGGAACGTTTGCGTCAGTGGCGCGAGAAGAAGTAATGTGAGAAAGGCTGGTTGTCCGAGAGAAACACCTTACTGCCGTCAGACCTCTTTACAGTCAGCAGTACGACTTCGCCCTCAGACCTTGAGTAGCTGCTTTTAGTCCTACGGTTTTCCAATGGATCTGCCTTGTATGGTAGGATCTAGAAGAACATGTGTTCTGGTGAATATAGCATGATTCGGTCATCGCGATAGGCAGGACAGTTCACCACTTCATGGTATGTGTTACGGTTGGGCCGTTCTCTAGCTGGAATCTACATTATTAAAATGTTATTCCTTAATATACATTATCCACTCTTAGAATATCCGTCGGCTCATATGTGTATTAGATCAACGGATTTTCGCAACTGCTATTCAATCTGATTTTTATACGCCTGATCGAAGATTATATCAACTTATGTTGACCTGGTTAGCTTGTTATGCACACCCTTGCTTAGAAAGCTGTTATTCCTAATTTAAGCCTATAATCTATTTTTTGTGATTCGGCTTTTCTGTTTCATCGTTTTCGCAATTTGTTTGATGTATGTATTGGTGTCTTTCACATTCTTCGTTCTCTATAGGCAGGCTTATTATTTAACACTTCTACCATACATAGCACATGCAATTTACTACTCACGTTTTGGTAATCACTCGTGGATACTTCATTTTTCTAAAATCTAATATTATTATCTTAACCTAATAATTTTACATCTTCAGGGGGCAATAAATATGGGTTCTAAAAATAATTAATATGAGGTATCTTCACATTGTTACATTTTGACTTGTTCGCAGAAAACATAACAGAATTTATTCCTTGTAGACAATTATACTGTAAAAGATTTTCTTGAACCCAGCTATTTAGGTATTTCGTTTTTTGGTTTTGTTAATACAACATGAAGTTACTTGCATTTGCTAAGGCAGCCTGTTGACATTTGTCAACCTTAATATCTTACATCTTAGTACAAAAATCTGATGGTTTTAACGTTAAACATGATATTATATTTTAGCTTAAATTATTCATCACCTACACGTGTTGCATCTCATTTCTTCCTTAATGGTTTTCATGCCTTTAAAGAGTGTCAGATATTAGACTTCTTCATTTTCTTTTCAGAGTTTTAGCTAGATAAACTATTCCAAATTAAATCCTCAAGATATTGCCCTAACCCGTTTCCTCATCAGATTAGTATGGCTTCATTTTACCCTCTGGTTTTGATATAATTCAAACAGCCATTATATCCCCATTTTTATTTTTATTACACACCAACCCTCCTAAAATAAGATTATAGTGAGTTAACAGACGAGACCTGTTTTAAGGACTAATAACTGTCCTAAGAAATTAATGTTCACAAATATCTCATCGTTAAGATCAATATCTTTTAATGGAAAGAGACTTTTTGGCAAAGCACTTGTTTCTCAATCACTAAGTGTCTAGTTCGAATCCCCTTTCACTGTTGGGTAGCAAAATAATATCACAAGAAATTTATCATGGAACGGTTAGTTGGAATTATACTTGGTCCACTAGTTTGCATCCAATGAAATATTGAAGTGTTGAGATTTCTTAGTAAATTCTGGTTACTTCACAGACATTCATTTTCCCGAATTCGCAAATCTCTAGACTCGACCTGGTTAGTTTTGGATGATTTTAGAGACTTTGTATTAGATAATCTGTTAATCCTGAAAGTATAATTACTGCTTATTTATTTATCTAAACACATGAACATCAGTACAAAAGAACATTTAATTATTTATTTACCACACAAATCAATAAATTCGTGAGTGGGCTGGGATACTGCTCGATTGCCTAAACCAAGGCGGGTGGTTTACTTAGGGAGCCACTTCACAAGCCTTCTACACAAAGGTCTGATCTACAAAGCGGTGGAGCAACGTTAGGACACGCAGTCCTATGATAATCAACAATAGGTTCATATGCACTTTGCTCCTTCAGGATATTAGAGCTCATGTACACCAATGGTTTAGAATCACGGTTTTCCAGCTCACCTAGGTGGATTCGCTACACCCACCAACCCGATTTCGTAAATAACTACCGCCGAATAGGACTTCCTTGGTACTGGCTATTTGCGTAAGCTCATATGAGGACTCTCTCTACCCCCGGAGGTTTTGGCGCATCTGGGGGCCCTTGATTTTCACTAAGTATTCTTGCAGATTGCTCATCATTATTCTACTTTTTCGCAACTTCTGCTGTTATCGATTTCCTAACTATCTTTAGTTTTGTTTTACTGCTACTTACTTGAGTCAATACACTCTAGATTTTTTGCAGCTTATTTACTCTAAAACAAACAAGTCTAACTTCGGTTTATGATTTCTTTCCTGGTTTATACTCGTAACTTCAAACGAATTTTAGAGATCTGAGTCTATGGTATTTGGCACCATATATTTATAGACGCTTGCGTTAAAGTTCACTCTTCGATGACGGTATGCAGACTAATTGGTCGTCAAATGGTAATCATTGTGGGATTGTAGCTCTTCGTATTGATTTTACCGCATTGACCAAGATAACAGTCGTTAAGTTACTGAGCTTTGGAAATAACAATTTTAACACTTGGTAAATAACCTTATAAGTGATTTATTTGAAGCCCGATACACCACGACATCTACTTATGTGCAGTAAGAAGTAGGTGTCAAGTCAAGATATATTTCATCAAGTAATTGAAATTAAATACTACAAAATTGTATTACGTTAGGTTAATACATATGTTGTATACATTGGCCAATGAAATTTTGTTGACACAGAAAAACTTGACTATAACATAAGTTGTCACTTACATAGTTCACTACATTGTGTTTACTTATTGATTATAGCAATAACACCTCAACTGGTTGATTAAAAGCTTGGGTACTACTTCATCCAAAGAAGTTTGTTTAATCAGGGGGTATCATCTGCTTGTTCGGTCCCTACTTTTCATGACCTAATGATATATATGCACACGAGTTCTGATTCAAATTGTTATCTATTTACCTTCGTTGAACTGACATTGTACTGTCTTCTAATAGTTCAAAAGTTTTACTGTATATTTGTTTTTTTTTTTAAATACTCTAGCATGCTTATGCTCTAGAAGCATTAAGAGATCATCTTAAACCTGGTGCACATGCCTTAGACGTTGGATCTGGTAGTGGATATTTAACAGCTTGTATGGCTCTTATGGTAAGCTTGTTTCGTCCCATTGTGACACATTATCGTATCACAACATGTCATCGTGGTATTATTCAGTTAAAAAGTAAATATTATGTTTATGTATGTATGCCGTGAGTTTTTCTTTCGTTTCTCGATAATTTCACTCATATATCAGGCTCATGTTTATGTACTCGACTTTAAACGATATTTGTTGACTAGTTATACTATCTGGCTGTTCGTAATTAACTAGGTGGAATTGAGTTTGAACCGTCATCTCGATGATTTCAAATCGGATAGTTAAATCACCATGCCTCTCCGTTGCACATATTTATATGTGCAGGTACATGAAAAGTTGTGATATTTCCAAAACCTTTAGTATTATCAAAATACAATTACTTATTAATTATTATCTAAACAGTCAGTCAGCCATCTGCAACGTAGAACTTATTACGTACGTACATCAATTAAAGTTTCTATTCTAAATAAGCACAAAGAGAACAAATTGTCATTTTAAATCCTATAGTAATAGAGGCTATAGCAGCACTAGCGTTAATCAAAAAGATTACTTAAGAAGTATAATCCAGTGAAATAAGACACAGAAGGACATGCGGAATTCTAAAAATTAAAATTTAAAAGACAAAGAACGGATGCATGATTATGATTTCTGATTGATATTTAATAGTTTTTTCTTGTCTAGATACTATTATTTCTTACTAGACGTTAGTAATTTCGGTTATTCGTATTGAAAGATTGTGTTGAGTATGTCCTGTTGTAGGTTCTCTAAATCTAAGGTTATAGGGAATTCAGGAAGATTAGAAATTAAGCGAAGACAAAGAATGGATGCATCTGCGCCATTGCAAACAATTTTGAACCATGTCATTTAAAGTCTCAAATCACCGGTTACGTTTGTCTCGCGGACCTGAACCAGGTAGTCTACACGTACCAACTTGGCTCAGTCTAGTTGTCATTGACTTGAGGGATTTGTATCATGTTATTGTTCGACTGCCCTTGGCTTTCTTCCAGCGTATCCGTACATCAGACATCATCGCCTATCAAAGTAGTCTGTGGATGAGCATATTTGACACATCCTGTTTACCTGAACTGACGAAGGTTCACTACTTTTTCAATTGATTTGCCATCCTTACTTAGTACCCTATTCCTAACACCAGCGCTGCTTATGATTGAATACTAGTAGCCTACGAATATCCTCAGATATTACTGGCCATGTTTCGCATCCATATAGGAGGACAGAGCGAACTGATGTGCAGTACACTCGTCCTTTGGTTAGCAAACGAATGCCTAGTCTACGCCATAAGTGACGCAAGATGGCAAAAGCGAATGGAGCCTTCTGTATCCGTGCTGAGATTTCGCCAGTCACCAGGCCATCAGCACTGATGAGAATCCCTAGATAAGTGAGGTTGTCAACATACTCAACTACTTCACTCCGTATCACTAGTTCAGGTACCGACGATAGCCAATCCTGAAACAACACTTTACATTTCGAGGGAGAAAACCGCATCTTCAACATGGTTGCATTGTTACATAGAGTAGTCAGAAGACTGTATTTTTCCAGCGTCTTCACCGAATAGAACTATGTCATCGTTATATTCTAAGTGAATGAGTGAATCTCCTGGTAGGAGGTCTACTCCTGAAAGTTCAGACGAAGATAATGTTATATCTAGAAGCATGTCTATGACAAAATATAGAATAATGTGAAAAGTGGATATCCTTGTCGGACACCATTATCGTCGGTCGCCTAAATGTGTGCCTGTGTTCCAGGACCTCTCGTACTGTCAAGATGTGGTGTATACAGCCAGGTCCAGGTCGTAAACCAACCTGGTTTTCTCTGTTGTGTTCTTCACGAGCTGTAGTTAGGCGTCAGAGCCGACCACAGCTGCTACTCTGACGTGGTGAACTGTCCTGCCTATCGCGATAACCCAATCATGCTATATTCACCGAAACACATGTTCTTCTAGATCCTACCATACAAGGCAGATCCATTGGAAAACCGTAGGACTAAAAGCAGCTACTCAAGGTCTGAGGGCGAAGTCGTACTGCTGACTGTAAAGAGGTCTGACGGCAGTAAGGTGTTTCTCTCGGACAACCTGCATCTGCAACGATGCTACTTTCTCACAATTAAAGGAAGGGGTTAGAAAAGATCGACCCTCAGAATTTCAAACCTCATCTTATCCCACGGATTTCCATCTCCGGCAGTAATGCCTTCTGAAGAGCGGAGCTAACACTAAAAACTTCCTATAGAAAGGTCGTACGCGACTGGTCTCAATCAGTTGTCTCTTCGGCTCTGCGGTCTCGCTACCAGGTTGCTAACACCGACGCTAATCTAAATTCCTTTTCAGGTCCCTCAAGATATACCCATCCACAGTGTGGGCAGCCGTCAATTGACATCTGCCCTCAGTACAACAGACCAAATTAGTCACAATCAAATCCTTTCTACGCCTCTCAATATCTCTTTTATATCCACGACCAGCCTTTCTCACATTACTTCTTCTCGCGCCACTGACGCAAACGTTCCCAGTTCATGGAGCATAATTCCTGGTCTACCGAAACCACGCCCTAAAATACAGGTTGGAGCATTCAATATTAGGAACTTGTGCCGAACAGAACAATAAGCTTACTCATCTAGAACTTTAGAATATCACGCAATCGATGTACGCTGCATCTCTGAGACTCGCATACAAGATACGAGTACAGTCATTTATTAGACCTTACCATGTCAAAATAAAGAACCGTCTCGATTTACGCTTCGTGTATGTGGAAACCCCGGTGCCGGTTCCCGCGGTCTCACTGGGGTAGGTATAGCATTGAATCCTGGACTGGATGCCAGTAGATAGTCACTTGTGCGCAAGGAAACCCTTTACGGTCCTTTCTAATGATAGCACAGCTAAGAACATATTTCAGGAGCAACTAGAAAAACAGTTAGGTGGTCATGTAAGTGATTCCCGCTCGGAGGCACCTTGGAATGATATCCAAAAGGCTGTGGAAACAGCAGTGATATCTGCAAGTAAGGTAAACGATAAGGCTGGGGATAAGCCGTGGATCTCAGTAGCATCCACCGAACTGATAAACGCTTGAAAACTCATCCCACCTGGCTGTGAACATGACGAAGAGCGAAGTCAGGCTGATCAAAAGCCTACGAAATGATCGCGAACAGTGGTGGGTGGAGAAAGCAAAAGTGATATAAAAGGCAGCGGCAATAGGCAACAGTAAACAGTTGTTTCGGATATCAAGGAAACCGGTATTAGGAATCCGAATGTGAGTGAGACTATCTCGGAAAAGGTTGGGACTGCTATTCATTCTCAATCCAGGATCGACGGGCAGAACACTTTAGGGATCAGCTCAACTGGCCTTCAGCCACACTCCGGTCGCCCACGATCTCCAGTCGACCTGAATGGTAAATCGAGATAAGTCCTCCAAGTATTTACGAAGTTGAGAAAGCTATAGAAAATCTGAAGCGAGGGAGAGCAGCAGGGCTGACAGACTAACTCCTGTGATTTTTAAGTATGGTGGTCCAGTTTTAACAGTTACATTGACTGAGATCTAAGATAGAATCTGGGAACTGGGTGTAATACCATCTGACTGGTCTCAATCGCTGATTGTCCCAGTCTACAATCACAGAGGAATAAGTCTAACTAATATAGTATCTAAATTACTGGTCTCAATAATACTCTGACGTTTAACAAAAGCTCGTGAAGAGCAGACTAGAGAAAACCAGGCTGGTTTCAGACCTGAACGTGGCTGTAAAGACCAGATATTCAAACTACATCAGGTCCTAGAACATAGACACGTTCAGACGCCCCACAATAGTAGTTTTTCTCGATCCTCAGGCGGCATTTGACTCAGTGGATCGTGAGGTTCTGTGGCAGTCTGTCATTGAGAGGTGTACCAAAGAAGTACATTAACCGTATACAAGCTTTCTGCTGTAACACTACAGTTCGAGTTACAGCTTATGGCGAACTGTCTTCGGAATCGGTTACTTTAATTGGTGTCAATCCACTTTCTCCATTCTTATTTATTTTGTCATAGACATGCTTCTAGATATAACATTATCTTCGTCTGAACTTTCAGGAGTAGACCTCCTACCAGGAGATTCACTCATTTACTTAAAATATAACGATGACATAGTTCTGTTCGGTGAAGACGCTGAAAAAATACAGTCTTCTGACTACTCTATGTAACAATGCAACTATGTTGAAGATGCGGTTTTCCCCCTCGAAATGTAAAGTGTTGTTTCAGGATTGGCTATCGTCGGTACCTGAACTAGTGATACGGAGTGAAGTAGTTGAGTATGTTGACAACCTCACTTATCTAGGGATTCTCATCAGTGCTGATGGCCTGGTGACTGGCGAAATCTCAGCACGGATACAGAAGGCTCCATTCGCTTTTGCCATCTTGCGTCACTTATGGCGTAGGCTAGGCATTCGTTTTCTAACCAAAGGACGAGTGTACTGCACATCAGTTCGCTCTGTCCTCCTATATGGATGCGAAACATGGCCAGTAATATCTGAGGATATTCGTAGGCTACTAGTATTCAATCATAAGCAGCGCTGGTGTTAGGAATAGGGTACTAAGTAAGGATGTCAAATCAATTGATGAGGTTGTTAGGACATGTGTTTTGTACGCTAAACCACTGACTGCTTCGACGAGCCATGTTTTGTGTTGTAGGAGTAGGTTTGAAGAAATCTAGGGTCGGCCAAACCAAACCATGGCACAAATCAATGAAATCACTGACAAGTGGACTGAATCATGTTGGTAGATGTAGGCTACCTGGTTGGGGTCCGCGAGACGAAAGTCACCAATGGTTAGACACCTTGAACGACATGGCTCGAAATCGTTTTCATTGGCGCAAGTGCATCCACTCTTTGTGTCCTCTCTAATTCTAACCTACTGAATTCCTCATAATCTCTATCGTTCTCTTTCTAAATTTATCTCACTGAACTATATTTCTTGAGTTTTATCTTCGGACCCGAATGTTCTCCATTACCAGTGATACTTCTGCTACCGCTATCACTCTTGCATTTGAACTGACAGTCACGTCTCTGTACTGATGTGATATGGCAACTTGAACTGATCTACATACGTACGAAATTCTATGTTGTATCTGTCTGTCTGACTGACTGATTTTATTATTTTCGCACTACTTTAGTTCCGAACGTTTTTTACGAGTGTTAAATAATTACTTATGTTATAGCTGTTGGAGCTACAATACATACATATTCGTTTGTTTTACGTCCCCTAATTTCAACATTAAGGTTGGCCCTACGGGTGTTGCTGTAGGTATAGAACATATTGATGAGTTGACTAAATTTGCTCTTTCAAATGTTGAAAATTGGTTTAATCACAGTCAAAATGCTCAGTCATCGGGAATAAAGCTAGGGAAGCAGCTAAAACTTGTTACTGGCGATGGTCGTGAAGGATGGCCACCAGATGCACCTTATGATGCAATTCACGTGGGCGCTGCGGCTCCAGTTATCCCCAATGCAGTAAGTTCATACTTATTTGGTAACTCAAGCTTTATGAATATCAAAATTTCCTGGTTATGTTTCTAAATGCTTATGTGTTGTTTGCTTATATCAACTTGGATGTTATGTTATGAATAGTTCTGATCCTCTTAATTGACTGTTTCTTTCAGTTTGAAACATGAACGTACAATGATTACCTCAGTCTTTTAAACTGTAATTTAGCAGAGGCTGAATTTCTCTGTCTATAAAATATTTATGTCATTAAGTTATTACAACGTATTTCTCAGGATTTGAGTGATAACCACGATTAGTGGTTGGAGACTCTGAGTGACATGTCCCAGAATCTTTCACAGTTACTGTTAGGATATTCACCAAATATCCTAAGAATACTATTTATAGAAGTGCAATCTTATTGGTCGATTTCTATTGGCCGAAATTATGATCGTTCTTACCGTCAGGGTCAAATACTTCAATGTTACCTCTTATTGGTCATCTGGACGGTCAATGTCATTCAAATGTCCTTCTCTATTGGTCGTCCTAAATTGTCAATGTCACAGACGTTGATGCTTTTTCTTATTCGACCTTAGTGTATAAATACGCGCTATCTGGAAGACTTAATAATTCCGTTTCCCCTGCCTACTTCTTCTTCTGTTTTCGACCCAATAAACATCTTCCTTCCACGGTGTTACGTTCTGATTTCTAGGAGATTTGGGAAAGCCTTTTGGGTCGTATTGTGATATTTGAATTGGACGCCGTTAGGACTGAAGATTTACGTAGCCACGTTTACAACAAATTTGGCGACGGGTTGGTGACTAATTATGGATCCAGCTACATTAGAAAAATTGTTTGCACAGCAGCTGAAGCTGATGGAGATGCTTACTCAGACGCACATCTCTTCTCAAGTCTCATCTACACCAACAATTCCTCAGTCAGTTGATGGTATGACCAGTAGTATTTCTGAGTTTCTGTATGATCCTGACGCCAATATTACATTTGATACTTGGTTCATGCGTTATGAAGATCTTTTCAAAGTTGATTTTGCTGACAAAGATGATTCCTGGAAGGTGCGTCTTCTCCTTCGAAAACTTGGTCCGTCAGAACTGGACAAGTATCGCAACTTCATCCTACCGCAGAACCCGCGTGACCGATCATTCGATGCTACGGTTCAGTCCCTCAGCAAACTTTTTGGGGATCAGCATTCTATTTTCAATACACGTTATCGTTGTTTAAAACTAGTCATGAATGAGTCCGATGACTTCTTGACTCATGTTGGTATTGTCAACCGCGAGTGTGAACGGTTCAAACACAGATCCCTTACTGATGACCAATTCAAATCACTCATATTCATATGCAGTCTACAATCACCCAAATTCTCCGACATCAGAACTCGATTGCTTAACCGCCTCGAACAAGACCCAACACTGACACTCGATGCTATCGCTGATGAGTATCAACGCATCACCAACTTACAGTGTGACACCACTTTGGTTCAGTCTGGGAGCCAGAGTGGTTCCGAAGTTCACGTTGTTCAGCAGCAGAACAAATCTTCTAGATCGAAAAACTTTGGTCGTTCGAATGCCAGTTCTGTTTCTAATCACTCAAAATCAACGCATAAGAAGCCCCCCTCACCATGTTGGCACTGTGGAGACTGGCATTATGTGAAATTTTGTCCATTCAAGCAGCATGTGTGCAATCGCTGTCAGAAAATTGGTCATAAAAGCGGTTTTTGCCAATCAACCCGATTCACTGGCCGGCGAAATTCACAGTCGCAGCGCCGTTATCCCAGAAAGCCGTTTGCTGCATCTAGGAGTTTAGCAGCAGCCTTTCACACCGATGCTTCTACTCGACGCAAATTTCTGACCCTCTCGATCAATGGTCAGCTGGTTCGAATGCAGTTGGATACTGCATCAGATATCACTATTCTGTCAGAAGAGACTTGGCGAACCTTGGGTCAACCACGCATCAAACCATCATCGCAGATAGTTGTCAGTGCCTGTGGGGGTCACCTTCGTCTTCGTGGTAAACTTGATTGCTGTGTTTCGTTCAGAGATACAACCTTCAATGGAACATGCTATATCAACAAGTCTCCTCACAACCTTCTGGGGTTAGATTGGTTCGAAAAACTTGGTCTCGCTGATCTTCCCATCAATACTGTCTGCAATCAAGTAAAAACTCCTGCCGTTACACAACAGCATGCTGCAGATTTTCAAAAACGACTCACTGAACCGCTTCAGCCTGGTATCGGACTGCAGCCAGTTGCCATGCCTGAAGAAAATGTGATCTCAGATAACTTGTGTGACGTCACCATGCATGTCAAGTCCCAAGATAAAGCAAACTGGGGTGATGGAGAAAAACATGATACAATAAACAGAAAAAGATATTCACGTGACTCCATTCTTTCTTGTAAATCTTCAAGCGTCGAAGTGAAGCTAGTAAATGATAAGGATATCATGAAAAGCCTTTCAAATACCAAAAGACCTCGTGATCAACTAAGGCCAGGGGGAGATAAAGAGAAAGGTAAAATTACGAAGCGCCTCCCACTCTGTTTGCTGTTGGATACTTATCAAGTTCCGCCAATACCTCCACCAGAAACTATCGAGTCATCTACTCAAACAGAACATCCTACAGCTCCAGGGATTTTATCTCCGAGGTGGTCGAAACGCAAGCGAAGAAAATCAAGTAATTTCAAGTAAACCCTCGGCTGCGTCGCTGTTATTTTTCCTTTTTTTTTTCTTCCAGAGGGAGGTGTTAGGATATTCACCAAATATCCTAAGAATACTATTTTTAGAACTGCAATCCTATTGGTCGAATTCTATTGGCCGAAATTTTGATCGTTCTTACCGTCAGGGTCAAATACTTCAATGTTACCTCTTATTGGTCATCTGGACGGTCAATGTCATTCAAATGTCCTTTTCTATTGGTCGTCCTAAATTGTCAATGTCACGGACGTTGATGCTTTTTCTTATTCGACCTTAGTGTATAAATACGCGCTATCTGGAAGACTTAATAATTCCGTTTCCCCTGCCTACTTCTTCTTCTGTTTACGACCCAATAAACATCTTCCTGCCACGGTGTTACGTTCTGATTTCTAGGAGATTTGGGAAAGCCTTTTGGGTCGTATTGTGATATTTGAATTGGACGCCGTTAGGACTGAAGATTTACGTAGCCGCGTTTACAACAAATTTGGCGACGGGTTGGTGACTAAATATGGATCCAGCTACATTAGAAAAATTGTTTGCACAGCAGCTGAAGCTGATGGAGATGCTTACTCAGAAGCACATCTCTTCTCAAGTCTCATCTACACCAACAATTCCTCAGTCAGTTGATGGTATGACCAGTAGTATTTCTGAGTTTCTGTATGATCCTGACGCCAATATTACATTTGATACTTGGTTCATGCGTTATGAAGATCTTTTCAAAGTTGATTTTGCTGACAAAGATGATTCCTGGAAGGTGCGTCTTCTCCTTCGAAAACTTGGTCCGTCAGAACTGGACAAGTATCGCAACTTCATCCTACCGCAGAACCCGCGTGACCGATCATTCGATGCTACGGTTCAGTCCCTCAGCAAACTTTTTGGGGATCAGCATTCTATTTTCAATACACGTTATCGTTGTTTAAAACTAGTCATGAATGAGTCCGATGACTTCTTGACTCATGTTGGTATTGTCAACCGCGAGTGTGAACGGTTCAAACACAGATCCCTTACTGATGACCAATTCAAATCACTCATATTCATATGCAGTCTACAATCACCCAAATTCTCCGACATCAGAACTCGATTGCTTAACCGCCTCGAACAAGACCCAACACTGACACTCGATGCTATCGCTGATGAGTATCAACGCATCACCAACTTACAGTGTGACACCACTTTGGTTCAGTCTGGGAGCCAGAGTGGTTCCGAAGTTCACGTTGTTCAGCAGCAGAACAAATCTTCTAGATCGAAAAACTTTGGTCGTTCGAATGCCAGTTCTGTTTCTAATCACTCAAAATCAACGCATAAGAAGCCCCCCTCACCATGTTGGCACTGTGGAGACTGGCATTATGTGAAATTTTGTCCATTCAAGCAGCATGTGTGCAATCGCTGTCAGAAAATTGGTCATAAAAGCGGTTTTTGCCAATCAACCCGATTCACTGGCCGGCGAAATTCACAGTCGCAGCGCCGTTATCCCAGAAAGCCGTTTGCTGCAGCTAGGAGTTTAGCAGCAGTCTTCCACACCGATGCTTCTACTCGACGCAAATTTCTGACCCTCTCGATCAATGGTCAGCTGGTTCGAATGCAGTTGGATACTGCATCAGATATCACTATTCTGTCAGAAGAGACTTGGCGAACCTTGGGTCAACCACGCATCAAACCATCATCGCAGATAGTTGTCAGTGCCTGTGGGGGTCACCTACGTCTTCGCGGTAAACTTGATTGCTGTGTTTCGTTCAGAGGTACAACCTTCGATGGAACATGCTATATCAACAAGTCTCCTCACAACCTTCTGGGGTTAGATTGGTTCGAAAAACTTGGTCTCGCTGATCTTCCCATCAATACTGTCTGCAATCAAGTAAAAACTCCTGCCGTTACACAACAGCATGCTGCAGATTTTCAAAAACGACTCACTGAACCGCTTCAGCCTGGTATCGGACTGCAGCCAGTTGCCATGCCTGAAGAAAATGTGATCTCAGATAACTTGTGTGACGTCACCATGCATGTCAAGTCCCAAGATAAAGCAGACTGGGGTGATGGAGAAAAACATGATACAATAAACAGACAAAGATATTCACGTGACTCCATTCTTTCTTGTAAATCTTCAAGCGTCGAAGTGAAGCTAGTAAATGATAAGGATATCATGAAAAGCCTTCCAAATACCAAAAGACCTCGTGATCAACTAAGGCCAGGGGGAGATAAAGAGAAAGGTAAAATTACGAAGCGCCTCCCACTCTGTTTGCTGTTGGATACTTATCAAGTTCCGCCAATACCTCCACCAGAAACTATCGAGTCATCTACTCAAACAGAACATCCTACAGCTCCAGGGATTTTATCTCCGAGGTGGTCGAAACGCAAGCGAAGAAAATCAAATGATTTCAAGTAAACCCTCGGCTGCGTCGCTGTTATGTATTTTTTCTTTTTTCTTCCAGAGGGAGGTGTTAGGATATTCACCAAATATCCTAAGAATACTATTTTTAGAACTGCAATCCTATTGGTCGAATTCTATTGGCCGAAATTTTGATCGTTCTTACCGTCAGGGTCAAATACTTCAATGTTACCTCTTATTGGTCATCTGGACGGTCAATGTCATTCAAATGTTCTTTTCTATTGGTCGTCCTAAATTGTCAATGTCACGGACGTTGATGCTTTTTCTTATTCGACCTTAGTGTATAAATACGCGCTATCTGGAAGACTTAATAATTCCGTTTCCCCTGCCTACTTCTTCTTCTGTTTTCGACCCAATAAACATCTTCCTTCCACGGTGTTACGTTCTGATTTCTAGGAGATTTGGGAAAGCCTTTGGGTCGTATTGTGATATTTGAATTGGACGCCGTTAGGACTGAAGATTTACGTAGCCGCGTTTACAACAAATTTGGCGACGGGTTGGTGACTAATTATGGATCCAGCTACATTAGAAAAATTGTTTGCACAGCAGCTGAAGCTGATGGAGATGCTTACTCAGACGCACATCTCTTCTCAAGTCTCATCTACACCAACAATTCCTCAGTCAGTTGATGGTATGACCAGTAGTATTTCTGAGTTTCTGTATGATCCTGACGCCAATATTACATTTGATACTTGGTTCATGCGTTATGAAGATCTTTTCAAAGTTGATTTTGCTGACAAAGATGATTCCTGGAAGGTGCGTCTTCTCCTTCGAAAACTTGGTCCGTCAGAACTGGACAAGTATCGCAACTTCATCCTACCGCAGAACCCGCGTGACCGATCATTCGATGCTACGGTTCAGTCCCTCAGCAAACTTTTTGGGGATCAGCATTCTATTTTCAATACACGTTATCGTTGTTTAAAACTAGTCATGAATGAGTCCGATGACTTCTTGACTCATGTTGGTATTGTCAACCGCGAGTGTGAACGGTTCAAACACAGATCCCTTACTGATGACCAATTCAAATCACTCATATTCATATGCAGTCTACAATCACCCAAATTCCCCGACATCAGAACTCGATTGCTTAACCGCCTCGAACAAGACCCAACACTGACACTCGATGCTATCGCTGATGAGTATCAACGCATCACCAACTTACAGTGTGACACCACTTTGGTTCAGTCTGGGAGCCAGGGTGGTTTCGAAGTTCACGTTGTTCAGCAGCAGAACAAATCTTCTAGATCGAAAACCTTTGGTCGTTCGAATGCCAGTTCTGTTTCTAATCACTCAAAATCAACGCATAAGAAGCCCCCCTCACCATGTTGGCACTGTGGAGACTGGCATTATGTGAAATTTTGTCCATTCAAGCAGCATGTGTGCAATCGCTGTCAGAAAATTGGTCATAAAAGCGGTTTTTGCCAATCAACCCGATTCACTGGCCGGCGAAATTCACAGTCGCAGCGCCGTTATCCCAGAAAGCCGTTTGCTGCATCTAGGAGTTTAGCAGCAGCCTTTCACACCGATGCTTCTACTCGACGCAAATTTCTGACCCTCTCGATCAATGGTCAGCTGGTTCGAATGCAGTTGGATACTGCATCAGATATCACTATTCTTTCAGAAGAGACTTGGCGAACCTTGGGTCAACCACGCATCAAACCATCATCGCAGATAGTTGTCAGTGCCTGTGGGGGTCACCTTCGTCTTCGTGGTAAACTTGATTGCTGTGTTTCGTTCAGAGATACAACCTTCAATGGAACATGCTATATCAACAAGTCTCCTCACAACCTTCTGGGGTTAGATTGGTTCGAAAAACTTGGTCTCGCTGATCTTCCCATCAATACTGTCTGCAATCAAGTAAAAACTCCTGCCGTTATACAACAGCATGCTGCAGATTTTCAAAAACGACTCACTGAACCGCTTCAGCCTGGTATCGGACTGCAGCCAGTTGCCATGCCTGAAGAAAATGTGATCTCAGATAACTTGTGTGACGTCACCATGCATGTCAAGTCCCAAGATAAAGCAGACTGGGGTGATGGAGAAAAACATGATACAATAAACAGACAAAGATATTCACGTGACTCCATTCTTTCTTGTAAATCTTCAAGCGTCGAAGTGAAGCTAGTAAATGATAAGGATATCATGAAAAGCCTTCCAAATACCAAAAGACCTCGTGATCAACTAAGGCCAGGGGGAGATAAAGAGAAAGGTAAAATTACGAAGCGCCTCCCACTCTGTTTGCTGTTGGATACTTATCAAGTTCCGCCAATACCTCCACCAGAAACTATCGAGTCATCTACTCAAACAGAACATCCTACAGCTCCAGGGATTTTATCTCCGAGGTGGTCGAAACGCAAGCGAAGAAAATCAAATGATTTCAAGTAAACCCTCGGCTGCGTCGCTGTTATGTATTTTTTCTTTTTTTTCTTCCAGAGGGAGGTGTTAGGATATTCACCAAATATCCTAAGAATACTATTTATAGAAGTGCAATCTTATTGGTCGATTTCTATTGGCCGAAATTATGATCGTTCTTACCGTCAGGGTCAAATACTTCAATGTTACCTCTTATTGGTCATCTGGACGGTCAATGTCATTCAAATGTCCTTCTCTATTGGTCGTCCTAAATTGTCAATGTCACAGACGTTGATGCTTTTTCTTATTCGACCTTAGTGTATAAATACGCGCTATCTGGAAGACTTAATAATTCCGTTTCCCCTGCCTACTTCTTCTTCTGTTTTCGACCCAATAAACATCTTCCTTCCACGGTGTTACGTTCTGATTTCTAGGAGATTTGGAAAAGCCTTTTGGGTCGTATTGTGATATTTGAATTGGACGCCGTTAGGACTGAAGAGTTACGTAGCCACGTTTACAACAGTTACGTAGATGTATTCACCATTTATCTCCTAGATCTTAAGTCATATTATTCCTTCACATGTACATTTATTTCTCTTTTTGAACAGCATTCCAAATTTTTAGTCTTTCTCACTATGATTGCTACTACATGTATTAATACACCTTTACTACTAACTGATCTGAGGACTTTTTTACGTGGCTGACTTATTTGCTCACCCCTTATTTTTATTAACCATTTTTATACATGCTAATTTAGCTAAAAGAACAATTGAAAATTGGTGGCCGTTTAATTTGTCCAGAGGGGCCAGAAGGTGGAAATCAAGCGTTAGTTCAAATTGATCGTTTGGAAGATGGATCTTTTCACAGAAAACCTTTAATGGGCGTGATTTATGTTCCGTTAACCGATAAATCTCGACAAATCGGACCAAGGTAAGACTTGTATTTCCTCAAACCATGCGTATATATATATATCAATTATAAATATTTCAGTCGCATAAATCTGTTGCTTATCTAATAGTGATACATCTCAGACTGTGAAGCTTGGTAACACAGGCTCGAATCCCATATGTTCAACCAGTTCCTTCTTTTTTGTAGGTATGCCTTACTGACTAGTGCCAAATAGCATGAGACCTTGGCTCAGTATATTACCGATCGCATATTACAGTTTTATTTATTTAAAACACATAAATATAAGTACAAGTAGTCACCAAAGTGTATATGCGCCACACAATAAAGATGAGGTTGTGAAGAGATAGAGAAGGAACAGTGAGTTCAGTGAAAAAAGTTGGATAGAAATTAGTATGATAGGGAAATTATGTTAATAATTACGGGAGAAACAGTTCTTTCGACAAAAATACAAACACAAAATATTTTTTCAGTTAAAGAAGTTCTCACTCATGTGTAGAAATTTAAAGAAAGTTAAAGCAGGATCATCACTGGCTTTTGTTCTGAGCCATGTCTGATAACGTCTCAAGCCATTAAGTTGCACAATCTCTAGGACCTCAAGCAGGGAGTCGTGAAGGATCAACAGATTCTTGCCCTGTATCGCTTTATACATATCGCGACACCATGTTACAGACTGACAACCTCTGCTTTTTTGCGTTTGCAAATAGTGCGCGATATGGGATTCGCTGAGATGACATCTGTAGTACATGTCCGAGCTATGAAAGTCAGTGCTTCGAAATGATGACGCTAAATGAATAATCGTTACCCGAACACACGTTGCCGAACCTCTGCGTTACTAACATGGTTTTGGCACTGAATGTCAGCAATCCTTTGGAGACAACGATAACTTGACACAAAAGACTTTCTACTATCTTCAACTCGGAGAGACCAGGTTTCACAAGCGTAAGGCAACACTGCACCCACTGACGCATTGTAGACCCCGACTTCTTTTTTGAACCCCTCAATTATTGGCTGATGACAGTGTTATCTAGTTGGGTCCAACGATGAGACGACTTTGGGGGTCGCCAGGTCAAAAGATGTTTTTGCTTATGCCTAAAGTTAGTGTTCTCTAGAAATAGTTGGTTATCTGAGCATAGCTGCAACAGACTTTTGCCATTGTCTGTCTTCTGGGCTCCCAACACCATAACATCCACCCAGCCGTCTTTCATTTTCACTTGGTCTACCCCAGTCAGTCGGTCATTCAGATGCAACGTAGAACCTCGTACGTAAGTACATCAGTTCATGTCGCCATACCACATCAGCACAGAGATGTAATTGTAAATTCAAATCCAATAGTAGAATAGGTATTAAAGGTATTAGAAGTAATCGAAAAGTTTAGGATTAGAAGATATTATTCAAGAAGTATGATTTAATGAGAAAAGTTTAGAAAGTCAAAACTAGAGGTGTTGAAGAACCCAGAAGATTAGGATTTGAGAGAACACAAAGAATAAATGCACCGGCGCCATTGCGAACGATTTTGAGCCATGTCATTCAAGGTCTCTAACCATCGATTATTATCATCTCGCGGACCCCAACCCGGTAGTCGACAATTACCGACATGGCTAAGTCCACTCGTCAATGGTTTCATGGATTTGTGCCATGTTTGAAGTATCACTACTGCGTCTATTGATCTGCCATTCTTACCTAGCACTCGATTCCTAATAACAGCGTTGCTCACTCGGGTGTCCCCCGATATACGAGCAATGCTTCGAAGACACCTATGATCGAAAACCAGTAACCTGCGAATATCTTCTACTCTCACTGGCCATGTTTCACAGCCATAAAGTAAGACGGAGCGAACCAGAGATTGTTCAGCTCTACGACTCAATGCTGTACCTACGCCAGTGAGGCCCCGGGAAGCAGCATCAGGGTTACCGGATACACAAAGAGTGAATCGAGTTGGTTCTTTATTTTGACAAGGTGAAATCAAATTAATGATTTTACTAGGATCCTGTATGCGCGTTTCCGAGACACAGCATACATCGATGGCACGAGATTCTAAAGTCCTAGCTAAGGAAGCCTGTTGCCCTATTTGACACGATGTCCGTACATTAAATGCTCCAACATGTAGTTTAGAACGGGGTTTCAGGAGACCAGGAATGACGTTTCATGAAATCGCATCGTTTGCATTAGCGGTGCAGCGAGATAAGGGAATGTGAGAAAGGCTGGTTGTGGATATAAAAGAGATATTAAGATGTGTAGGAAAGATTTGATTGTGACTAATTTGGTCTGTTGTACTGAGGGCGGATGTCAATTCACGGTTGCCCACACTGTGGATGGGTGTATCTTGAGGTAACTGAAAAGGAAGTTAGATTAGCGTCGGTGTTAGCGACCTGGTAGCGAGACTGCAGAGCCCGAGAGACAACTGATTGAGTCCGGTCGTGCAAGACGTTTCTTTACAGCCACTTTCATTACTGAAATCAGCCTTGTTTTCTCTTTTGCACTTCATGAGCTCTAAGTTTAAGTGGGGCTAACAACTTAGAATCTACACTAGTTAGATTTATTCCTCTGTGATTATGTCACGAGGACTTATGTCCTTGCTCATAAATTGGTTTAGTATCAAGGTTTTCCAGCTCATCTGGGTGGATTAGCTTTACCCACCATTCCGATGAAGCTATATACACTTGATCTTCATCCTCCCAATTTCATAAACAACATTACCGTTGAGTAATACTTCCATGGTACTGGCTATTGTCGTATGCTCATATGAGCGCATTCTTAGTTAGGACTCTCTCTATATCCCTGTAGGTTTTGTTTTTCGTTCAAATGAGCATGACCGAGTGAGTAGCAATGACACCTTTTAGTACTGCCTCTGACTATGCCTATCATGCTGTTACAACTAGAAAATAGTCGCCGTATCTTCAGTGGCGGCCACTGTTATCATCATCTAGCTATTATTTGGGGACAGCAACGCTATAGTAAGTTAAACCTAACAATATTTTAGTTTTTATCTTCGAGAAGTTTGTTTTCATAATCACAAATAACAATTCAGCTTATTGAAGCAGACTTCAGAAAACTGTTTGATCATCTTTACCGTTAACGTTTCATCTCAATGAAAACTGTTAACGAAAAACCCATGTGTGATTTTTAGATCCCTTTGACAAAAAAATCCCTTCACGTATTGATTTTGACTCTAAATACTTTGTTTCATAACGAAATCTATAGTCCTCGGTTTATGAAAACTTGACATTCATATTGAATCCACACTAGTTCATGTATCTGTATATTGATGTGTTGGGAAAATTAGCCTATTTGGTATACATTTTACCAGGGCCAGGTAAATTTAGGCAATCAATTTTTGGCTACTATTATCATTATAATTATCATAATCACATACAAGCTTACTGTTTACATCTTCGGGGGAGGTATTTGCACCCAACAGTGGGTTGTCATTTTACAAGTCGAATTTTTATATTTTCCCGTTGATTTTTTTTCTATAGAATTTTGTAACAAGTCAAATAAAATAACTACTACTAATCATTTAACAGATTTAATTTGTTCCACTAGTTTAAATTAATTTTTATGGTCACCTTTTGCAAGGAGTATTGATATTGTAGCTGTGTACTGTTAAAATAGACACTCCTATACTCGATTAAAACAATTGTCCACTTCTTTCTAGTTTTCAATGGTTAACGTCACCATGTACTGCAAATCGTCTTCAAAGTTAGTTTTATACCTAATGACTACCTCAACTCCCATTAGTAACTGGCACAGACACCAGGAAAAAACTGTTAGCGGTCAAATCGAGATGTAGAATCGATCCATAAAAAACTGTTGAACTGACCGGTGTTTGTAGGTGTAGACCACCCGGCTAATATCTACACCATTATCGTACCCAGTGATTGTGTTGGTATTGGCTAAAATAACACAAAATAAGTTACAATGGCTTTAGTACATGCACATCTTATAGACTTCAACTTCTAATATTTCTGCAAACATACCTTTTCATTTCTTTCTTTTGAACCATGTTTAATCTTCCCCATAATTATTGTTTCTGTCATGGTAACTTGAGCTGGCGCATAATTATTTGCTATGCGTATTTTTTCACAATTCAAAATTTCTATCTTTCTACCCTTTTACGATGCAAATGAGAGTTGAATAAGAAACCGTTTGTTGACATGCTGTGTATGTCTATGTCATATCTTTTTTTCTTCATATTGTGAATTATTTTGACAAGTAGCCGTGGGAAGCATATCACTGTTTAGTGTTTTTCACACACACACACACACTCTGCCTCTCGAGATCTGACCTACCTGAGATCATATCCTTTATCCTATACCATCGTATTTTTATTTGCTGCACAGAATTCAAACTTTCGAACTTGATTGATGGGTAAATAAGTTCAAATGAATAGGTTACAGTTTATCATGTGTCAGTTCATAAGCTAGTACATGTAGAAATGTGTTAATGGATCTTTGAGTTACATCCTTTGTTGTCTGTCCATTCCAAAATCATTGCATCATCGGCGTAACAGAATAAACGGCGTACTTGTACAAACGCCTTACAGCAAGGGTAGTTATTCACCAACTAATGATTAATTCTGAGAAGTGATTCTCGGAGTTTTAATGAGATGTGGCTGGTGGTGTTCAACTTAATTGGGTATCAGGAAGTTACCCACCAATGGCAATAAAGCGAATGGGTTAGAAATACAGAACATTAAATATCAAATCAATTTTTCATATATTGATTGCTCACCACAAATCCTAGAGGTCCTAAGTTAAATCCCTGGTGTAGTTGTGGATGCTTACTTCAACAATAGCATTATCATAAGTTTTTTTTGCTCATATAATTTATTTATCAAGTATGGATTTGCTCACTAGTAGTCATTTTGCACAGTTGCCCAAAGTTATTTAGATGGAACGAGAGATTTGAACCGACAAGCATAACAATAGCTAATTCAGTTTGACCGGATGGATAATAAATAAAGCAACCAATGAAATACACAGTGAAATTATAATACACTGACGGCCTTGAGTTTATTTTTGCGTGAAATTCAAAGTGCAGTGATAACTTGTATGCTATTCATAACAAAGGAAAAGTTGGTTGTATTTGGCCCTTAAAATCCCTGAAATCCATATAAATATTTTTTATGAACGAGAAGTGGGTTTGAGTTAGTGCTTAAGTTAAACTATAAAGCATACACAATCCCTAGTCAAATTTTGTGTTATAGTACGTGATGTGATTCACCGCGTTGTTAAGAATGTTTGGTGAAGTTAGATAATATTCTCCCACTCTTACTCTGAATCACAATCCAAGCTTGTAAACAGAATGATGGTAAAGCATTGCATTATAGCTGATACCAGTCCCTGAAGACAGCCCTAACCCTAATTTGTAAACCCAATTCAGAACTTCAGTTTAATTATTAATTATCAGTATTGCGTCATGGAGATTCCTTAGTTTTATTGAAATCACGAAGTAATCAATTTTAAATAATTGAAAACCTGATGGGCCGAATGGCCATTTCGTCGTAATAGGTGCTACTACATGGGATTTCTACAATCTTCACAAATCCCTCTATATCATTAATAATCATATTTCCACTAGTGACCAGCTTCAAAATATAATTCGCGGACTTCTAGTTAGAAGTCGTGGCCATTTTAGTTCAACCGTGCCTGATTTCACAAATGGAATGTCAGCTCAGTAGTTTAATGATTGAGTGTTCGCGCTCGTAACCGAAAGTTTTGATTTCGATTCCTAGATCAAGGGTTATCGATGCACATTGCTGAAGTGTCCCTTACTTTTTTAAAAATGTGCTTTGTACTAGCTTTTTTAATTCTTCATTTGTTCATGGTTTATGCATTCCCTTTCATACAGATTTTATAAGTCCATCGAATTTTACTTGTTTGATATTTGTTTGTTTTTTTCTTCACATTTCTTTTCTTCATTTTTTCCCGATCTAGGAGGTGGCATTAAAACTGACTACTTTTATTCACCATTGTTGTTATTTATGTTTTCTCACTCACAGAAATCAGTCATCATTATTTCATCACCAACACAACCATCATCTATGATTATTTTTTGTCATAAACTATTAATTGTATTATGTTGTCATGTAAATGTGATTTCATTGATTCGGAGCATTAATATACAATTGGAAGCTTCGATATCCAGCACTACTTTTTATATTTAAATGTAATAACCTATTTCCTCTTTTTCTAGGCAAAAGAACTAGACTGCTAAATTGTTTTTATTTAGTTTCGCTTCTTTCACCATGATTTCGGTTTCAATATAATATTTTACTATTTTAATTCATGGAAACTATCATACTGTTAGATTTTTATTATGATCTTAACCCCTGTCCGATTTTCATCTTATTTTTCCGGTCATTTTGATTAATAATATCAATAGTCATGAACATCTATTTAATTGACTTGGTGTTTTCTCCGAGACAACTCATTATAGAGGTAAAATGACTTTTATTATATACAGTTATTTCATTTCGACATAAACTATCTATTGTAACAAGTCACATTTATGGTGTATTCTGCTTATCTTTTTCGCATTCTCGGCATCGTTTCCACGCCTGTTATAACAATTTATACGTGCATGCGCATTTTTGAGGATTTATATGCATAGTATATATTCGCCGTGCAACTAGAAAAAATCAGCTGATATGTCGCCCTTTGTTCTGTTTTTCACGTTTATGTCTGTTGTTTTTAGTTGACAGTTACAAGTTATAGCAATGAAGTTGTGTAATTTTCCATAGATCAGAAAAAGTGTCATAGTAGTTCAGCTAATCGGTCTTCCGACCACTTTGTCACGAGTTCAAACTCCCGATTATTGATATTATCATTACCACTGCTTTCACAATAAAATGTCCAGCTGAAGTATAGACAAATCTTTTGTTACCTGGTCGCATTCTTTTAAGTTATAAGCTGAAAGTTTTTTTTATTAAAATTGCGATTCGGTTCAAGTAATGGATGGCGTTGTAATATGGTTTATTTTAATTACCTTGGTATTTTAAGGTAAACTTGTTAGATCAATGTTCAGTCTACTAAGCTTTCAGCAAGGGGAAAACTTATATCTTACATGACCTTATGTTAAGCTGTAACCATTCACATGATTTCCATCTTGTATTTCTGTTTTTGGTATTAGTGTATCTCAAATAATACTGAGTTGTTGGATTAAGTTAATTTAAGATAACTGATTCGAATTTAGAGGAAATTGTGGTTCCTGAAGATTTGTACATTTCGCTTTCAACGACACTAATTATGAAGGCTAGTAATACTATCGGGTTAATAAAACCGAAGTAGCTAGTGCAGAGTCCGGACGTGCAACTTACTAGTTGAAATTCAAGCTCCTTAAGCACCTCTCTGCTGCCTGTAAGGTAACAAACCCTATAATTTAATGACTGCCTGTTGATTAAAATCGCAGTTTATTTCCCAATTAAAAATTCACTGATTTTTCTGTGATTAGTAGACATCCATGGTAGGTAATACCGTCGGCTACTATTTACATTGACCAGTAGGGCGATGGACTACGACATACTGAAGAGAAAACTATTTTGTTCCAAACTTACCATAATGAA
The DNA here is from genome assembly GCA_944470395.2 of Schistosoma turkestanicum. Classification (NCBI taxonomy): domain Eukaryota; kingdom Metazoa; phylum Platyhelminthes; class Trematoda; order Strigeidida; family Schistosomatidae; genus Schistosoma; species Schistosoma turkestanicum. Next base: position 9,808,634 of record OX103975.1, read on the forward strand.
ATTTCAGTAGGTTATTGACTTCAAACTGTAACTAATTAATTATGCTCTGTAAAAAGCACACTAGGGGTTTTAATTTTCTCTTACACACATTCACATCGATTATTCAACCAGCTGTAAGGTAGGTAGGGTGGAATAGATAACTCTTCTTAAGGCTTATTTACAGAGGTAGCGTTTCGCCCACATATGATGCAGATTAGGTTATATATGGATTAGGACATGGTTGAGTGGTTATTTTCACTGGTCTGAATGTCCACAGCATAACATACTGAGTAAATATCAATTTTAACTCAAATCCGGCATTACTCACTAACCTTATGTAGACAAAAGTACTTCTGTGAGAAATATATGTTTCATTTGGACACTAGTTATCGAATTATTAATCAGTTTTAGACAATGTGACCTATCTAGTTCAGCTGTATATGACCGCCGAAACTTACTTCGTTCCTGATTAACCTTTTTGTTTAGACCTTTATTTACTCATACTGTTTATCTAAACCATCAATTCTATCTTTTTTTAATTTAGATTACAAAGAGACGAGCTGTAATACACATGATGATTTAGTACAGCAGTTCAATTTTATGGATGAAATCTTAAAAGTTGTAACTATTTGTAAAATAAATTTGTTTATAAAAAGCGTGACTTTTCCGAATAACAAATTATTCTAGATGTTATACTTCACTTTAAATTGCTGTATAACGATACACTGTGATGCTGCATTTCGTAGGATATGTTGTATAGAAGTTTATCTTTGACTGGAATGAATTGAATTACATTGGTTGGATGTGATTAGTCAATAAGTAAATAATACCGATACAAACAAATGTTATGGCTATGAAGAGAATATAATCCAAGCAACAAACGGTAAAACCATAATATACTGAAAACGTCGGATGGCTGATCAGTCAATGAAGAAACACTGCTTAGTTATGAAGCAATCAACTGCTGAAAGCCACAAAATATCAGTGGAACAATGATCAACCCTCACATGTCGGATTATACCTTGCAGTGGAAGGCCAAATTCACCAATCAAAAGTCAGGCTAGTGTATTGAGTTACTGTAATCGCTCCACAGAGGTCTAGTCACCAACTATCATGCGAAAAGGTAGGAATGAGTATAATATACATACAACCTTGTGTGTACCAATCAGAATTAAAGTACCGCCACACATTTTGTGCGAAATTTAAAGTGCAGCAATGTAACACACTCGGAACCTTAAGCTACCAACTCCTAGTTCCGATTATCAGTTTGTCTTAATCTTGAGCTTCTTATTTCTGACTGTTGTCGATTGCTCTCCCTAATAAAAGTGTATTTTACGTGCTTACTGAGTAGTCGCCTCACCTTTTCTATTGTTCTTTCCTCTTCCAGATAACCTTACACACTGCTCCTCAAACTACCCCAGCACACAAGGTATCATCGGGATAAACGTACACTTGCCTAAGGCTAAAGTTACAGCAATATATAACTTGTATGTTGTTATTAACGAAGTAGAAATCAGCAATATTAGTCCTTCAAATGATTGAAATCAAGACATTTTTATTATGAAACCGAAAAGTAAGTTTGAAATAGTGATTAAGCTGAATTACCAGACATAACTACCCTCAAGTCATATCTTGTTTTGAAGTGTTTGATACGATCCAATGCGTTGTAACTAATGTTTAGGAAAGCGAGATAATATCCTTCCTTTTTAACTCTTACTTTAAGTTTCAACTATAAGTTTCTCAAGTTTGCAAACAGTAGAATAGCAAAGCATTAATGCGTTTGCAGCGATTCGTGATAAAAACACTAACGTGAAAAACTTAAGTCAAAGCGGTAAAAGTTTAATATACTGACGACATAGAGCGGCTTATCAAGATACATCGCCTAGTTATACAACAATCAACGGTTAAAAGCCACGATATCATTGAGATAATAGCCTTGATCTGAATCATCAACCCCTACATATCGAATAATTCCTTGTAGTGAAAGGAAAAAGCTGAATTCACCTACTAAAAGTTGGGCTACTCTTATGTGTGGATTAGGGTTATCACTCCACAGTTTTTTTTCACCAATTGAGATCAGCTACAATGCTAAAACGTTACATGCAGCTATTTAAAGTTGGGCTAGAGTTCTGAATGTGGTTTTTAAATTAGGTTTAGGGTTTTCGTATCACAAGCTAACATTAGTTATGATGTAATGCTCTGCCATTCTACTGTATGCAAACTTATAGGTCAGATTAGGAATTTTAAAGTGAGGATATTATCTTGCCTCAATAAACATTCTTGACAACACACTGAACCACTAAAAGTACTTTAACATACGATCAGCCTTAAGTGCAGTTATACCTTACTACCTAATCTAAGCCATCGGTTTGATAATGGAAATTTCTATTGATTTTATGCATTTAAAGAACTGTATATAGCCATTTCTTCCTTTGTTAAAAATAAATAGTTATCTATCTGTACATTTGATTTCGCACAAAATACAGAGTGATATCTTGATCATATTTGGCTCACACAAGGCCATATGTATATTATACTTTTACGAACAACAACTTACAACTGGTTCTTGATGACGTCAGAGTCAGAACCCCAAACTTTGTATGACCAAATTCTTACCCAGGACCCCAGACCAATTAGTTGGTTCATGAAGTTATCGAATGTTGCATATGTTAAATATGTTCCCTCATAAAGATCTTATTTGATTCGTATATACTCTCCATAGTTAGGATAGAATATTCCTCGGGTGTTTCTTGTATTATTCATGATTATTTTGTTCAGTTAGAACTACATAACTGGGCAGAAAGACCAGATTTTTGCTAATTATACAACGATTGTTGATGAACCTTGCGAAGAACAATACGATATGTCACATCTAACTTGGATCGTCATGCTGGTGCATAATTCATTTCTTTATGCAGCCATATATCAGTACGTTTTTTGCGAGGTAGATCGATAGCCGTACTGAGGCGATATGAAGTAAACTAAAGCAAACTATCACCTCCTACAAGAAGGCAACTTAACACGTTGAACTTATAATAAACCACAGAGCTTTAAATAGGATCTATGCTCTCTTAAATGAAGAATTCAGATTACATATCATAACGCCTAACAAGTATCATGTTTATTGAAGGCACGGCTGTGATTACCGCGAATGTCTATCCCCAAGTAGGGGCTCTACTTCTTCAAATCGAATTCGATCCTTTAGTTAACAAAGTCAAATCTGGTTCACAAAACTATCCTCATACATCGCGTTCTGACCTTCACTTGCTGCGTCATAAAAGCAATAATTCCAGGTGGCATCATAAATTTCCCTAAATTCCAAATGAATTTGGTTTTAACACTGACGCAGCACACTTGGATAAATGATGATTACAGCATTGCAGATGACAAGAACCACCACTTATTTATCCCAACATGAAACTTTAATGCCTAAAAATATTCTTTGTTATGGAGAAAATGACTGATTGGATGTGCAATCAAATTACATAATAAAGAAAACTATGCACATATAGTATTATACAATAAGGGTAGCAAATTGATAGATTCAGAGAAAAACCTGAAGATTACTATTTCTTGCAAAATAATTTATCCAGCTAGCACGATGAAGCAGACTATAACCATACGAGAGAGTTATATAGTGTCCATCTTCTCCGAAGTTGAGTAATGATAAAAACTGGTAGTAATCTGGGTTTTTTAGAAAAGACAAAAAAAGTTTATGATAATAAGTTAACTCATTCGTCAGGTACTCGGGTATGAAACACACCCTAAAAGTGAGTGGTAATGATATGAACGGCCTCCCAAACTAAAGTAAATCAAATGGGGTTTAAACCTGAAACTTGATGCGTGAAAGTCAGACGCTTTAACCACAAGCTACAGCCCAAAGGTGAAGAATCACTAAATTGAATATTTTACAAGATTACACACTGGAATATCCTACCATACGTCTTGCGTCACACGGTTACGATATACATTCCAAACACCCAAAAAAATTAACTTTACCAGTAGTAAACTACTACCTAATTGTACAAACAGGCTGGTTTACAACATGGAAGTGCATGTATAGACCAGATATTCACACTACACAAAGCCTTAGAACATAGGCACGTTCAGACGTCCCACAATAGTTGCATTTCTCGACCTACAGGCAGCATTCTGTGACAATGTCTGTCATTGAAAGGAGTAGGAAAGAAAGGTATTAACCTTGTACAGGCTCTCTACTCGAACACTACTGGCCGAGTGAAAGCTCATGGAGAACTGTCATCGGAATTAATTACATCAAGTGATGCTCATCAGAGCTGTCCACTCTCCATTCTTATCCAACTTTGTCATTAACATGCGTTTAGAAGTTGGCCTTCTACCAGGAGATTCACTCATTCACTTAGAATATAACGATGACATAGTTCTGTTCGGTGAAGACGCTGAAAAAATACAGTCTTCTGACTACTCTATGTAACAATGCAAGCATGTTGAAGATGCGGTTTTCCCCCTCGAAATGTCAAGTGTTGTTTCAGGATTGGCCATCGTCGGTACCTGAACTAGTGATACGGAGTGAAGTAGTCGAGCATGTTGACAACCTCACTTATCTAGGGATTCTCATCAGTGCTGATGGCCTGGTGACTGACGAAATCTCAGCACGGATACAGAAGGCTCCATTCGCTTTTGCCAAATTGCGTCACTTATGGCGTAGACTAGGCATTCGTTTGCTAACCAAAGGACGAGTGTACTGCACATCAGTTCGCTCTGCCCTGCTATATGGATACGAAACATGGCTAGTATTAGTTGAGGATATTCGCAGATTACTCGTTTTTGACCATAGGTGTCTTCGAAGCATTGCTCTAGTGTCCTGGGATAATCGAGTAGGCAATGCTGTCGTTAGGAAACGGGTACTAGTTAAGGATGGCAGATTAGTTAACATGGTATTGAGTCTTCATCAGTTGAGGTGAACTCAGCCATGTTGGTAGGTGTAGACTACCTGGTTTGGGTCTGCGATACAATTTTAAGCAATGGTTAGAGACTTACAATGACGTGGTTGTAGATCGTTGGCGATGGCGCAGATGCACTCACTCCTTGTCTTTGTCGAATTATAATCTTATGAATTCCTTATGACCGCCCTCTTTTTAAATTGATTTCACTGGGATATAGTTCTATAATCCTATCTTTGATCCCTAATCTTTTTGATTGCCGCTAATACTTCTACGAGATTTGAATTGACAGTTTGGTTTATGTGGCATGGCAACTTGAACTGATGTACGTCTAGGACCTCAGATACATTTTGTACTCTTATGAATGTTGAACTTGTATGCACAGATATGCTTGGGCATTGCTTACCGCCTACGCACATTGCCATTCAGCTAGCGTTATTGATTAGCTAAATAATTTGATAACAATATAGACTGTTTTATGTTTGTTATATACATTCGATAACTTTATCCATCATTATATATTTTGAAATAATAAAGAAATTGTGTCAACGACTCGCGTTTTATAGTTGCGGTCGTCAGGACGAATAGTATACGGGATTTAGGAATATATCAATTGTCAACGGCCACGTATGTACTTACAAGTTTTACGTTGTAGCGGACTATTTTCTAAAGGATGCTTTATTCTTAAAAATGTAGCTAATTTCTTTATATTCACATTGAATTACTTACTAATAAACTATGAGCGAAGTTCTTTCGGTATATCTCTACGAAATCCAAGTTCTCGTATTTTCGAAATTACATCTTTTTCTTTGGTTACTTTATCACTAGCTTCAGCTAATTTCTTTTTCTCATCACTAGTTTTACCAACTGGACCGTACCGTCTTTCCCATAGTAAACGATGTTTTTGTTTCATAAAAGCATCAACAACAGTTGCTGACCAGTGCAGTTCTCCATCTTAAAAAAAGAAAAAGTAAATGGAATGTATTAAAAAAAGGATTGACAGTGACTGAAAAGCGTAGACGTACCATAGAAATTTTCGACTGTCAGCATTACTGGTGTTTTATATTATTTGTTACATTAACAGTCCTACATAAGTTATGCACGCAATCTGTGTTCGATTGAGAGCTGCTCAAAGGAGTTTTGTTTACGAAACAAGAGAATGTAGTCTAGCATAGTCGAGTAAACCTTGGTTTATTTAGTTCAGACCGAATATTTGATGTTTGGTCGTTACAGAGATTATCTGCCTAGCCTTGCTATAAGATAGGTATCAAAGCATGTGTGCACAAAACTAAGACCTTTACATGTCACCGACGGATAGCTAGAAATTCTTTGTAGCATCTTTAAAAATGAAAGGCATACGCAAAAAGTTAAGGGTTTGAAAGAAGCGATGAGACCAGTCTTTGAAATATCATCTGCAGCTAAGTGGATTCGGTTACATATTTTAACCGGTTACTTTTTAAAAGGTGGTAATATCCTTGAAGGTAGCTATCAAATTGGGGATATAGGGCAGATAGTAACGGTTAGTAGTGGTTATTGCAATTGGGAGTAGACTTCTACTAATAGAACACCCTTCATCGTCGTCCGTTTGAGGAGTTATATGCAATAGAGATACCCAGAGACTGCAAAACATCGCCAGTTACACACATTCATTTCATTTAAAATAGTAAAGTCGAAATTACTAGTCAAGCACCGGTTTTAATAAGGAGCACTGTATGATATCAAAATTCCGAATTTAAAGGAAAATAAAGAAATGCAACTGCATCAAGTCGAAAAAGTCTACAATCATTAACATGGTTACTTGTAGCGTAAAACGTCAAGTGCTATGAGCCATATAACTAACTATTAAAATAATGTATAGAGCTACTACCTTGCCTACCGCGATGACCCAATCATGCTATATTCATCGAAACACATGTTCTTCTACATCCTACCATACAAGGCAGATCCATTGGAAAACCGTAGGACTAAAAGCAGCTACTCAAGGTCTGAGGGCGAAGTCGTACTGCTGACTGTAAAGAGGTCTGACGGCAGTAAGGCGTTTCTCTCGGACAACCTGCATCTGCAACGATGCTGCTTTCTCACAATTAAAGGAAGGGGTTAGAAAAGATCAACCCTCAGAATTTCAAACCTCATCTTATCCCACGGATTTCCATCTCCGGCAGTAATGCCTTCTGAAGAGCGGAGCTAACACTAAAAACGTCCTGTGGAAAGGTCGTACGCGACTGGTCTCAATCAGTTGTCTCTTCGGCTCTGCGGTCTCGCTACCAGGTTGCTAACACCGACGCTAATCTAAATTCCTTTTCAGGTCCCTCAAGATATACCCATCCACAGTGTGGGCAGCCGTGAATTGACATCCGCCCTCAGTACAACAGACCAAATTAGTCACAATCAAATCCTTTCTACGCCTCTCAATATCTCTTTTATATCCACGACCAGCCTTTCTCACATTACTTCTTCTCGCGCCAATGATGCAAACGTTCCCAGTTCATGGAGCATAATTCCTGGTCTACATAAACCACGCCCTAAAATACAGGTTGGAGCATTCAGTATTAGGAACTTGTGCCGAACAGAACAATAAGCTTACTCATCTAGAACTTTAGAATATCACGCAATCGATGTATGCTGTATCTCTGAGACTCGCATACAAGATACGAGTACAGTCACTTAATAGACCTTAACACGTCAAACCGTCTCCATTTACGCTTCGTATATACTGAGACAACCCACTATTCCTGGCAGACAACTCTTAGCATAAAAATAAAAAGCTTTTGACAAGGCGACCCCCGAAGCCGACTCAACGCTCGACCCAACCAGACGATCACATTGATACCAGACACCAACGGAGAGGCTCGATAGAACGCCGCTCATCCTGAAGCACATGTTTAGATTCAGATCATGTCTTATTAGGAGCGTGTATTTGTTTGAGGCTTAATGGACGTAAGAAAACAGCAAGGAAACACCATGGAGTTCTACTTAACAATAGCAAAGCTAAGAATATATTTCAGGAGCAACTAGGAAAACAGTTAGGCAGACATGTGAAGGATGCGCACCTCAAGGCAGCTTGAAACGATATCCGAAAATGCTATGTGAACCGTAGTGATATCTGCTAGTAAGGCAAACCATTAGGTTATGGAGAATAGGTGGATTCCAGTGGCATCTTCTGAACTGATAGGCGCTCGGAAACTCATGCTACCTGGCCCTGAGCATGATGAGGAGTGGAGGCAGCTTAAACACAGGCTAACAAGAACCTATGCAATGATCGCGAACAGTGGTGGGTAGCGAAAGCAAAACAGATGGAAAAGGCAGCAGTAATATGTGACAGTAGACAACTATTCAGATTTACCAAAGAAACCGGTATTGGAAATCCAAACGTTGGTGAGAATATCTCGGAAAAAGATGGGAATGTTACTCATTCCCAATACAGGAGATCGGATCAATGGACAGAACACTTTAGGGAGCAGTTCAACTGGCCTTCAGCCACACTTCGGTTACCCACCCTCTTCAAACAACCTGAATGGCAAGTTGATGTAAGTCCTCAGACTCGTAATGAGGAGGTTGTAAAGGCTACATGCCATCTTAAACCAGGGAGAGCAGCAGGTCCTGAAAGGCTAACCCCCAAAGAAACATAACGATGGTGGTCCAGTTTTAACAGTTACATTGACTGAGATCTAAGATAGAATCTGGGAACTGGACATAATCTCATCTGACTGGTCTCAATCACTGATTGACTCAGTCTGTAAGGACGGACAAAAGTCTTCTTGTGGCAATCACAGAGTAATCAGTTCAACTAATATAGAGCGTAGGATATTAGCTTCAACAAAACTTCGACGCCTAACTAGAGCTTATGAAGAACAGAATCGAGAAAATCATGCTGGTTTCAGATCTGGACGTGGATGTATAGACCGAATATTCACACTTCGTCAGGTCCTAGAACATAGACACACGTTTCGATGTCCCAAATTTTGCATTTTTCGACCTACAGGCAGCGTTCTGTGACGGCGTCTATCATTGAAAGGAGTGTGAAAGGGATGTATTAACCTTGTACAGGCTCTCTAATCGAACACTACTGGCCGAGTGAAAGCTCATGGAGAGTCTATCGCACAACAGTTGGCTCCGTCCTACTCTTCGCGTGTGATGCATTGCTAGTCATAGTTGGAGATACTTGAAGTCTACTTGTTTTCGATCATAGGAGTCTACGAAGCATTGCTTATATATCATGGGACAATCGAGTAAGCAATGCTAGTCAGGGAATGGGTACCTTTTAAGGATGGCAGATCAATTGATGAAGTAATGAATGTTCATCAGTTGAGGTGACTGGGATGTGCGTTAGGTATGCCCAACCACGAATGATGATTTATTTAGTAGGGGGAAGGCTGGCTGGAAGCTTGGGACGTCCAAACCAAAACATGGCGCAAATCCATGCTGTAAATGACAATTGGATTGCGCCATGTTAATAGATGTATACTATCCATGTGGGGTCTGTAAGACAATAGTAATCGATGGTTAAAAACCTTGAATGGCATGGCTCAAAATCGTCCAGGTGCATCCATTCTTCGTTTTCCCTCATGACCTCATCAGCACAGTACCTTTTCTCACCGTTTTTGGAAATTTGTTTCACTACACTTTGCTTTTTGGATAGTTTCTTCGAACCCTAATCGTTTTCATCACCGCTAATACTGCTTCAAGCTCCACCACTATATGATTTCAATAGATGATTTGGACTTAGTTCTGTCATACAGCAACCGGAAATGATATACCTATGTACGAAGTTCCACGTTGTAGCTGACCGAGCGATAATAAAACTGAATTTACTAACTTTGTTCGCTAACAATTCCCGGGGGAGCGGTAATTGGCTATATACTAACCCGCAGTCATACATTAAAAGATAGATTGCGTTTAACTTGATTAAGTACTCAATTTTAAATCGTTTAAACTCGCGCTTTGTTGTACCTCAAGCAGTACTAGGTCTAGTATCTGAGTTCAATATCTCTGGAAAGATTAACGACTTCCAAACAGACTGAGTTTTCTGAAGAGTTTAGTCACACCTAACTTGTCAACTGGCAAGACCATAATCTGAAGTGAAAACCTGAGATTTACTAAGATAACGTTAATTTATCAGAAACTCACATAATGGCAACCTGGGATAATAACTGAGGGGAAGCACATAATTATATGTACGTTCATTATCATTTTGTACTGAGTACTGATTAAAACTAACGAATGTGTCTCAACCACCGACAGGGTATTTTCATTAATGTCATCAGTGACCACTAAACCAATATATATGCAGCATTCAGTAATAACGGGGTTACATTATCTCTATATTCGTTTGCTTACATAAATACGTATTACCTTCAATCCTATATACGCTTTCTTTGTTACCTAACCTGATGACTAGGTAAAATGAGTAATGCCCCCAAATATTCTAGGGCAGTCTATTGTTGAGACTTAATTCTTAGAAATGAAATACAACACACAGGAACGTACATTTAATGTAGTAGTTGACAGCTGCATCTTCATAATCAGTGAACATGGAACCGCAGAATCGATAAACATCTTCTTTCTCGTATTTGTACCACCTCGCACATTCATTTTTGCGATTACGCAGAATCCGAACAATATTTAAATCCACCAATCTAAGGAAAAGTTTAAGATGTAGCTCAAAAGAGTATAGAACAATCGTTTATAAAAGGCACGAAACCAAAAAATAAGACAAACTGTGTAGATGGCTTAATTATAATCTATGACTATTTGAACACATGGACAGTGCAAATTCTTAACCCTACTTGCAAAACCGAACTCTGAGCTTTGATCAAGCACAAACTTTACTATTAAATATAAAGAAATTAAAAATTGGGTGAAATCGAATTTATTTTGGAGTTTCTCAAACTTGGGAATCCTTACTTTCAGCTTCCTTAGTCCTACAGAAGGCCTTCCATATGAAACAACTATCCTTAAGTCAGACAAGTACTTGATCCACTAATAGAAGAAACAGGTAGTTTTGAGGTCTTGACATTGAGATTAATTTTATTGGTTGAATTCAGATGAAAAATAGGTAGTCTGCTAAATATATATATATATATATATATATATATATATATATATATATATAATACACACTGTGGTATATATTCCTCTTTTCAGTGAGTTAAAAAGTAAAGTATTGAAGGTTAACAGTAGTAAAATATCATATTCCTACTAGGTCACAATTTTCTTCATACTGACTGAATAGTTCCTGGTTTCTACATCAATCGATATACTTACTGCATTTAGAATGAGGTGCTTTATGCCGATTAAATTGATGAGAATGTAACTGATGGTAAAATAATCTACTAAAACGCACATACTTAGTTGTTGAATTGGTACCAGAAACAGAAATTTTCGAAACTAAATTGTAAAAAAATAACCCGGATGCAGACTTACCGGTCTCGATGGTATTGTTGATTGGCCTCCTCAAAACAAGCCAGGTCGTTGGTAAGACACTGATCTATCGTTGGAACACGGTCATATCGCTTATGATAGTATGGGTAAGGAGTGCGAACTTTGTTAACAACTTGTTCTACAGAAATATTCTGAATACTTCAATTTTTACCGCGAAAAAAGGTAACAGGCTTGTCAAATAATGATCCAAGAATTAATGAAAGCTGATAGGCGAAAGTTGGCTTGAATTCCCTGAAGATCTCTTCTCTGGTAACGTCATCATGACTATTATGAAGACCATCACCCCCCATAGTAGCGCAGGATTCAAACTACGCCAAACGCTCAACCTTCAATTTAGGAAAGAGGAGAGGATGAATAGCATCTTCTAATCCTGACAGTAAACGTCTTGAAATTAAGCAGATGGACAGAACTTGAACTACGAGTCTGACTAAGGGGAACTATTCACTGATTAGTTGGGCTGTTCTATATCCAATATATATTGACGAGTTAGTATAAACCGATTCTTTTTCTTTCGATGCGGTCCCGGGTATTTGGTAGTCTCCATTAGATGGGAGCTCAGCCATTACACTACACTGATTCTAGGCAGCTCGCAGTTGTTTGTGAGTCCCGTGATTTGAATAAACACGTTTGTTTCATGGCAGCAGGGTTTCTGGATACCAGCAGCTATCACGTTACCAGGCTGGAGAACAGTTAGCTGCAATGTGGAGAATAAAAAGCGTAAAGCTTTAATGCTAATGGGAAAATTTCAGGACTAAGTAAATAAATAAGTTAATTATTGGTAGTGGAGATTTTGCAAGAGGACCGAAGCGTAGGCGAGGGAAACGAGACAGATTATAAGCGAGAAAGATCATGGCATTAAACTGAGGAAATGACAGTAATGAGAACTAGCAGGTGTCGAGATACGCATCAAGAAGGAGATGATAATTCGTATGTGAGCAGGCGTTTGTCAAATCTCTTTTTACGGCTATCTAGTGGTGGGCCTCTGGTCAGTTCAGCTGCTAGAGCATCCCAGGTTGCCATAAAGCTTGGTAAAAAACTGTGCACGAACCTGAGTGCGTCATCATAAGATCAGCTATGGTTCTCCTGTAACTCGGCGTGAATAATCCCAAATGTTGGAGTTTATCTTCAACTCTATCACCCACTTAGTTACTCGTCTCTGAACTCGATCTAATGGATTAATGTATCTTCTACGAATGTAAACAGTAATATCGTGAAATTAAATTTGTGCTCATTTGTATGGTTTATATAGAGTCAAGAACGATTCTGTGATGATTGCATCACGTTTTCATAGCGGAAAGTGAAGTTACATTAGCCCTGCTGCTATACACATATTGGGGAAGTAAACTGGACAGAATGTGAGCGGTGTAAACCAATCCTATTATACCTCCAAAGCGTGTCTGCTATATGCTGTGTCACGTGTGACATGGGACAGAATTTACATAACGTGATGTTTCGACTGATTTAGATTTAAATAATTTTTCATTGCAAATTCTTCGACAGATGAAGGATAATAATAATGATAGAAACAATAATAATATTGACAACAATATTTATCTTCAAACAGCAGTACGTTACAAGAGGCATGTCAGTTCATAGACTGGATCAAATTGTCACGAATGCCCACACATTTACGGCGAAAATTATCACAGTTAAATTCAGTGTTAGAGTCGGTTTCTGATGGCATATTAACACCCTGTCACTGATACAGCCACATTTTCAATAGGAGAGTACAAATAGGGATGGTGTATAGTAGGTTTCTTGGATGGATTGCTTAGATCAGTAGTGAAGTTGTTGGGAAATGTCGATTGTGACGCGCTTGATACTGGCTGTACCGTAGGTTGTCGATCGAGGTCAACTGACAATATTGCACGCTCCATTCGGCCTACCTGTTCTTGTCTGACTGATCTAGGATGGTTCTCGAAACATCTGGCGTGACTGGAGAGATCATACTTCATTTTGTACGAAGTCTGCAGCGCCTGAGTCAGGTCTTCTTGATTTCTGAAATCCATAGCCGTCAAACGTGGAGACTAAGTGGTCGTCAGGTGTGACATACGAGGCAGCCGAGAAATGCTGAATGTCATGACGTATATTTACGTTGGACTGACTGAGGATGTTTCAAGCGCTACTGTACGAACTAATGACTGAAAATCCTCCGAAATGGACTATTTGTTCACTAATAATTACCTACTGTTCGAGGATTTTCATGTTCATACAATGATAGGAAGTAATGACTAACGCTAGTCATGTTTAACATGTTCCAATGCGAAATACTGCATCGGGAAGTAAACCAACCCACCTTTTACACACCTGGGTAAAATACTTCTTATTCTACACCTCCTCACACTCATGAGAATGGAGGAGGCTAACGGCGGATGACAACTGGCAAACAGTTCTAGAAATTATACAGAATTCTGACCTGGTAATAATAATGATGATATATCTATTCTCAAATATCACTGCGTTCTTGGGTTCATGGCTAAATGAAGACCTACGAACCAAGATGCTCCTGCAATCAATGGTTCGATTGTTGATCTTATCACCCGAGAAATGCCTGATATCTTTGGCAAAAAATTCACCGATCAGTTAACCCAAGTACCTATAAGCTTAGAACACTAACCATCTTCAGTGCCAGTTTATGGCCTGGGGATTATTTGACTTACTCCTAACTTAGTACTAAGAAAACTAAATTCTCTACCCCCAGGAAAGTTACCAGAATATGGCAATATTCACCCCATAGTCTTGAAGCAGTGTGCACAAGCGCTCAATTCACTGGCATGTAACCTATTCTGGCATTCACTGGAGTCACACCAACTTTAAAATGAGTGGAAACAAGCATATCTCTCTCCAATCTTCAAAGGAGGAGATAGGAAGGATGCAGCCTGTTACAGATCGATCGCTCTGCTACCAACACTGTCGAAGCTAATGGAAGAACTGGTAAATAAGCAAATGGAGGAGTACATGAATAAAAACTACATCCTCCATGAGGCTCAACACGGGTTTTGGAAAGGCAGGTTCTGTGAATCCAATCTTCTAATAACATAGACAGCACGACAACCTACTGGGACCAAAAATTACCGGTCCACAAAATGTTTCTGGACTTTTCAGAAGCCTTTGACACAGTAAGTCTCGCACTCCTAGTTGCGAATGTAGCGAAGATGGGTTTCACTGATTCAGTCTTACCTCGGCCCAGAAACTACCATGAGAATAGAAAGTTTCGCACCAAGTTAAATAGAGTGCATGTGAGCTGGCGAGTATCAGCATCAGGGTTATCATAGGGGACAATCTTAGGTCCATCCCTCTTACTGATATTCATTATTGGTCTGGTAGACAAATTTAGCTAGGTCTATTGTTGGTGCGTACTGTTTTTATAGGATTTTGTTCATTGATGCTCTGATAGCGTTATCCTGAAAGCTTTTTTCCGGCTTTACGTCGCTATTGTTTATGATTCTGCTTATACAACCTGGCTACGTTGCTGGTCAGTATTCTTTGATTACTGAACAAATTTAAACTAGTATCGAAATTCAGAACACAGCTTGAACAGGTATTTGTTCTTATTCTAACGACCGACCTGAATGAGTAGGATATGTATTTATACTTTCTACACAAGAATATTTTCGAGTCTTCTCTGGCCATCTACTAGCTCTGACTGGCTAATAGTGAGCCACCCCTGAATTATACACACTTTAATCCAATGCAAATCCTGCTTTCAGGTATGCTGATTCTGAATTAGTGTCTGTAATGCATTTTAATTAGGACAGACTGCAGGAAAACGGAGTGCTTACTTATCTATTGAGATAGTGTTTTACCTTTCGTGTTACTTTAGTCGAAATGTTATCCTCAAGTAGTTGCAGTATCCTCCCGCTGTCCGTCTTGATAGATTGCACATTATGCAAAAACTCCTTGTATGGTCATGGAAAGGTGACTATACTGGATGCTGGTAGATTCAAAACTGATCCCTAACCCCACTGTCCATAGCGAAATAATTAACTAATCGCTGGTAATATGGAAATTTTAATACATGCAAACCTAGCTGTAACAGTCTGATGTCTCAAAAAAGCAAGCCGAAATAACTCTGGGATTGTAGAATAACTAAAAAATTCACTTCCAGATGAAGTAAGCTCTGATTCTGTTACGCAGAGTGATAATGAATACTTTTTAATTCGATCATCAAGCTGACAGAACTCAATAGAACTAAAAACAGCCAATATGTCGAATGTGGCTTAAGATGAAGTAAAAAAACGTATTACTTCTCGATTGCTACTCCTCACTTCTGTTTAACAAACATATGTTTATGCTATTTCTATATTTGTGCTGTGTTGAGAATCGTAATTAGGTCAGTCGAGAAACTGAAATCGTTCTCACAAACCGGGAAAGTTAATCAATACTGAAAATTGAGATACACACGAACTTAAGTACTTGCTACATCTGCAGAAGTTAAACAAAGACGATTGTGTATACTGTTGCACATCTGTTGTTTGTTCTATTCAAAATTCAATATATAACAGTGTTTACATTATTGTTTTGTATGATACAACTTAGGCGAACACTTTTTACACCTATCACCAAACCACTCTCAATATAATTCAAGGGATTGATTATGTAGATTAATATGAGGGCCTAAAACTTTTATGCGAATAACTGTCGATGATCAAAATCATCAAGTAGTTACGTGCAAGAAAATTTCTGATTTCAAAATATATCATTAAAATAAAACAGTAGTTTGATACAAACTATCCGGTCAAGGCCATAACCATCTTAAAATTGGTGAAATAATTGTTCTTGTTAGTTTCTCCATGTGTTTATCCACCACAGCTTTAAAAATGAAACTCAGGTAAAAACCTTTCAGCGAAAAGTAAAATTAGCTGACTGATAAAAACTGACGTTTGAGAAACTATTCAAAGACCATACGGTAGCCGTCGATACCTATCAGAGCTAAGCAATTTTTCGGCAAATATTGATCGTATTATCAAGTATTTCTCTGCCGAAAAATGCTAAGCTTGCAGTTAGACCTGTTTCTAAGTAAATGTCACTCGAAGTAGACCCTATTAATTTTATTTAATCCACTTATGTCTAACCAAGTTCATAATTGTGGTCGTTTTCATTGTTATAGCTTGAAGATCCTATCGATATGACTATCAGATTGCAGGAAATTACTCTAAATTATTCATTCAAACAAAATCATATTTAAGCTGATATTGAATCTAAATAAAATTTAAATTTGATACTCCGACCTTCCCACCAAACACTCAAACGGTAATCTGCGGAAGCGGCTGAATATATTCCGTGTACAAAATGACAGTGCAAGGCCCAAGATATATCACAAAATTAACCGCTTATTCAATACAAGCTTGGTAAGCGGGTCAGATCGCATAAATTAAAATCTATTTAATATATGGATGAAACTTATCTGTGTCGATTGATAGTCGAAATCTGTTTGAGTAAAACATTTAACTAGGAGAACAACACAGTACTGAAATCATGGTTATGAGTTACACAGGTTAAATACTGGTAACTCAGTTTAACTAAATGATTCCTTATCTGAAAATAATAGCAAATTCCAAAAGATTAGAGTAGACTCAATACTTAGAATATTTAACGATATTGTGTATAGTAGTCATGTATATAACAAAATATTCCACAATTTTATTACATCAGGTAACATTTCAATGTTAGACATGCTTAGTCAAGAAACAAAGAATGCATTCTATTCATCACTATTTTAAGAAAAAATGCACTTCAACTAACATACATGAGGGTTTACCAGTTTACATAGATGCTGTTTTCATCTACGACAGAATATGTGTACGTCTTATCATGCCTTGTTTAGAACAGACTGATGACCAATGTGAAAGTCCATCACCACATGCTAAATCTGGTGGTCCAGTTACACAACGACCGATTAGTGTAATAGCTTCTTGTAGTTTACTTCCAGATCGTGCAAACACACTCAGTATTACACACACACTACTAATTTCTTCTTCGATGATAAAATTTAATTTCTCACCCAACATAAACTCTGCTGAATTCACAGAAAGTCGAGCAGTTGGTCTAGATTGAACAGTTCGAAATAATTTCCAATTCGAGCACAATGAAGCACGAACAAATAAATTTTCTAAGAAAAAGAGTACCGAGACAAAGATAAAAGTAAGTAAATAATCAAAATATTACAGTATACCTGGGTATACAAATGAAATGAAAACAGCTTTAAATTATTAATGACTGTGAAGATTGTTGAAGTTGATGTACACCGTCATGAACTACTAGTGGACCAATAACAACTAAAAACAAGGAATCCCTTAACACCTGTTTCTTCATAATACAAGACACGTTGGCAGACAACACCGTCGACTTTATAAGGGGTCGAACCCTGGATAATCAGGTCTCATGATAACAGCCTAGGCTTTGGCCTAAAACCCTTAATGCCCTGGTACCTCGAAGAATGGAGAGATCCCGTTCTGCCTCTCGGAATTGTCTAATATAGCACTCATGTATAGCTGCTCCCAGGGAAGTTCTAGTCACTCCTTCACTCGGCGGTGGTATTGTTTACAAAACTGAGAGGACGAAAAGCGAGTGTCCAGCACTTTAACCGGGTTGGTGGGCATACATGGTTCACCTAGGGGAGTTGGAAAACCCTGATTCCAAAACTAACAATTCACATGGGCTCTAAGATCTTGAGCGAATGGATGATGTATGAACCTGTTAGACCCCGGCTACCGCGGGAATGTATTTCCAAACGTTGCTCCATTACCTTGTAGTTTAGATCTGTATGTGAAAAGCTCATGAATTAGCCCTCTTAAGATAACCACGTGCTTCAGTGTGGATACCCGGACAGTGTCCTAGCCCACACACACTCACTGATTTGTGTGATATTTCAGTCACGTTGGACACATAAACTGTTTATGTTTCGCCTCATAATTATAATAATAATAAAGTGTTTACAATGTAATGTTTATCTAATGGACAAGAACACAGTCATCGGAGTTAGTGACTTGCAAAACTGATTTCTTCTCATCACCTAGGGCATCTATTCTCGCTTATTGTTCTGGTAATAATTTATATACAACTTTGTTCTTTAGTGAGATAATAAATCCCATTTTCATTGTTCATGGTTTTATCTATAAAATCAGTTTATTTTGGGTTTTAATTCACTAACTCGACCTCAGGACCACTCATTACTCAACCACTTGCATTACTGTTACCATCTGTCAGCCAATGTTTTATTGATTCATTTAATAATCTCAACAACCGTTAACCTTGATGAGCACATTTTGTAAGCTTAGTCAAAAAGAATTAAATTTTTAATGGTTATACATTTTAAACCATGGTGTAGAGCTAAAGAAAATTTCCTCCTTAAAATTAAAGTCAACATCTACAGTTAATTTGATTTTAGATAGTCACTCATTAAGCTATCAACATAATGATCTAAAAGTTCTTGGTTGAAACTTCTCTCCAACACATAATTTAAACAGCACAGAAAAAGAGAAAACCAGCATCTCATTACACTGACCAATGAACATGTAAAAGTTAGAAGTACGTAGATTGATTATTGAGTTATCAATCTAATTTTTATCTAGTCGTTGGTTCTGATTAAGTCTTATAGATTGATTTAGAGTATGACTATTATTCTAAGTAACTTGATCTCGCGTATACAATGTTAAGGTGTTAGATGGTTGGAGATAATTTACAGGAAGTCCTAGATTTGGGTTTCGTGCTAGTAGACAGTCGTCAGAAAGGCGTACATACAAGAATTGAGGCTTTTCAAATTCACAATTCAAAGCGTTACAGCTGAAATCTTCGGTCCGCGGCTGACCTCTAGTATAATCTACACTTTTCTGACAAGTGCCAACCAGCACGAAATTAGGTCCAGGGTTTCTTGCTGAGAAGCTCATATGGCGAAACATAAAAATCAGAAGCGTACAAAATACGAACTGCTACATTCATTGTGTTATCAAATATCATTATGTTGAAAAATCCAATTGTTTCTGGTGTGAGACAAAATAAAGAGTGTCATGATTTGTGGAAGTGGATAGTGGCTAGCAGTGGAATCTAAGATGCGCGTTTCGTCTCATTTCGAACTTGTCAGCTGGATGTACCGGAGTCTCAGAATTGATGTCCAGTTCGTAACTCAAAACCAGTAACTTACTCTTCAAACTTCATCTCGTTATCTACTTGGCTATTGAGTCCAGATAGTTACTAAACTGTGCAATGAGATGAAGATTAATTCATCTATATTGCTTGTTTGAATCTTCCCACTGATGATTAGGACAGTAACTGACCATTCTGTTTGGCATAAGTCATGTAAATGCTTCATATAAATGAATATTTGGACAAAAGTTTCGAAGTTCCTCGAAAACTTCGTTATTTCATTGTGAATTTCATTGTCAGATAGTTAATTTAAGTAAAGACTGTCGTGTAATTTTACTAAATCGTAATTTATTTCAACTTATTTTTCATTCACATTTACGTGGTCGAATTAAAAAACAAAAGATATACTTCTACCCCTTACTTGTTCGTTTAGGCAAATTCATTGCAGCACAATTGAATAGGCTGATAATCAGATTGCCATTTTCTTGGTTATACTGCATACCAAAAGTAATCTCTCCTCGTGAATTGGCATTCTATCAATTTTTTAAAATAAAGAAAAATATATTCAACAGAATCGGTAAACGTTATGAGATGCCATTTATTCACTTATGTGGTATTAAGGCTTATATGCAATCATGGTTTTGGTCCTCTCAACTACTACCATTTTCATCATTCATCACATTTTTCCTTGTTAGTCACTATCAGCCTTAACCTACTTTCTTGAATCGATAAAACTTGTATCCACTTTGTGCGATTACAAGGTTTTTTTAAGACTAGAATTATAAAACTTGTGTTTAAAAGCAATCTAGTTTAGACTCGAATGAAATTCGATAATTAGAGTGAAATGGTGTTGGTAATTAGAAGTAACAGACTGATTCAACAATGTTTCGTTAGATATCAAACAATCAGAAATGTATCTATTGAAGAGGGCTTGTGTAGATTGTGTTATTTTCATTGCTAAAATCACCAGTTGATTTGCTCTGGACCATCATTAGAAACGGTAAGAGAGCGCTTAACTTACAGACCAGTGAGTTGGTGTTAATGCCTAACTCCAACCAATTCTTGGTGTTACGCAACCTTCACCCACTGCCTCCGGTGGATAACTGTTTCTTATCCAATACGGATCGAACTCAACTGGTAACGACGCCAGGAAGGTATCGTGGGGCTAATCACTAGTGAGCACATTGTTATTGAAAAGGATTTGCGGAGATTTTATTATTTACAGAGTTGCTGATAGGTCGCATACTAGGTAGAAACAGTCCTCCAGTCGTTCCAAAATTCTAATGGCGGTCTGGCACAGATCAGTTCGTGATTTCAACCAAAAAGAAGTGTAAACTTATAACAAGAGCTTCACATCGATAAGACTGGTTACCATTACCATTTCACTAACCAACTGTGAAGTATTCAAAATGATACTTAACGAAACTGACTACTAGATTTAATTTCAATGTTTAAATAATTAGACAACCGCTAAGCGATAAACGTGAAGAACGTAACTTTAAATCGATATCAGATATTAAATTCCAACGAAGACATGAGATCAATTAATTTTACCAATAAACTAGTACTCGATTAAGACAAGTTGATACTATCAGTACTACCACGTTAAAGAACTTAATAAAAGTCATAATATTACGAATCTGTTCCTACTTCATCAGGAACTTGCAAACACCTGACAAACCACAACAATTTATTTGATAATAATTCCGATGATTTCTCGTTTGTATTGGTGACTTGAGAGATTGGCAAATTCACAACTGTAGAACGACGTAATTTATTCACATTTCCCAACAGATATTGCCACATTTTAAATGTTATGGGAATGCGTACACTACCAATCAACTGTGAAGATCTCCAGTATGGTAAATATTGAACAGTAGCAGTTCCGTGTAGATCATTTGTCTTACATGCGTTACGTTCTTTCAAATCTATTTTAAGCTCATAATTCTGCATTGCACCATCTTCCAAACTTATTGATGAAATTGACTCGATGGATTCATTAAGTGAAGTTGACTGGTTAATTATTGCATCGATTATATTCAGTGGTAAAGGTATGACGATTTTATACCGAAACACTGGTGAACGATAAGCACGTTTCACAGGAGTACGACCACTATGCATCGTTGAACAATTTCTTTTCATTGTAAATATATCCATCTTATCAGAAGAAATTTTCAGTGACTTTGTAGACACTTGATCTAAGGATAACATTGACATATAATTGTTTGTGCCTAAAAAAGGTATCCAGTAAACATTGATACCATAAACAGTTTTGTACTGACTTTAGCATATGACGTAAATTTATATGTATGTCATTCAGCAACAATTTTTAACACAAAAGTAGGTCAACTGGTACCTATCTGATTCCTAAAGATTATGGAAAGATCAAAATCGGTCGTCATTGGTAAAGGCTTTATCATGTCTGTTAAAATTTATTAACAAGGTATGAACAGTATGTTTCAACTCATGAGAGCATCAAATTGATTTGATACATGTTTAGAAACATTCAATAATGAATATGATGTACATGGGTTGATTTCTGGCTGATAATATATGCCATATTTTCTAAGCTTCGTCACTAATGACTCGCATATGATTTTATAAGTGTGGTACTAACTAGCCTAATTAAACTGCTTAACTGGGAAACTTTCGTTGTCATTGTACACAATCATGACTAATGGATGGATTTTGTCAATAATTTATTACCAACGTAAACCCTATACGATGACCTATTTCTTACATTGTACGCCTTTCGCATTCTGTCTAGACCTATAGACATCAGGTAAGAAGAGACATGAATCACTCACCAGCTAATTGAAGACGTGCTTTCACATAAAATTTTCCTGCTTTCGGGTCTACATTTCTACTCAGAACACAGCGCGCATCAAATATTCGTACAGAGAGAAATGGATGCTTTTTACTGTTGGACAGATCACCTTCGATTTGTATAGCTAGGGTAATGTAACCTCTTTCTGGTATACCACGTTCCTTTATCCAGCTTGGATATCTAATCGGTATGAATGGTAATTGATTAATTTGGTTTTCTGCTGATTCCAATGTATCGTTCGCTTCTGAGTCTTCAACGCTATCGATCAACGTGAAGTCCGCAATATCCTCATCATTTTCATCGTTCACTTTGAAGAATTTATGATCATCAAATGGTCTACTATTGTTACCGGCATTCTCTTCATCTTCCTCTTCAGGATTGAATGAAAGATTTATGTCGACATTGTTTGATTGATTATTAATAAGTTTCTGAATATAATAGGTAAACAAAGTAAACATGAATCATACACTGATATGCACTTATATTCTAAGTTCAGCAAAAACCAACTTTAAATCTTCAAATAAAAAGCGCTCACAAAGTTGACACAGTTTAGGTTTATTCATTACATTCATATCATGATGAATTTGAAGTATTAAAACATGCTACAAAAATTGCTAAACAGTTAAAATTATCACCGCCTTCTGTTTACGTATATTCCGTAACTTTTGCGCTACAGTAGCATGTTTACTATGACTCAAGTAATGTTTCCACTTTTTCCAGCCTGGTATTGATCACAAATCCTCAAATAAATCTTGCGAGTGGACTCTTGAAAGGTTATGATAAGCTTTGGGACTTATAACAACCATGCACGAGATCGAACCTAGAATATCAAATAGCTTTTCGGATGATGTCACTTCTGAATGAAAACTAAATTCAGACTAAGTATCTTAGTTAATTCATCGTGTTAGTTAAAGTTTTCAAAAATTTTACAGTGTGCAGTTAATGTTAACAGATGATGTTGAGTACATTTATCCGAAAGACGACGATTTGAAAAGTTAACTATGAAAATGGATCCGACATTATTTCAAGATCTACGTAGCATAGTCAAAATATAATTAGTAGAATTAATCTAAGTTCAATTCTCGATTGTAGGGTCAAGGATGGCAGTACTGAGGAGTCCCAAACAAGCAAAGGGCGAAGACCATAAAACACATTTCTCTGAAAATTGTAAGTCTTTCTTGAAATTACCATTCAGAATTAAAGTGGACTGACCTATCAAGCTATTTAAGTAAATATTTTTTGTATCGGTAGACACATCATGATATTAGTTCAGTACGAAACAAACTACTGCGTACCATTTTCATTCGGGCAACGAATGCAGTATATTGTCAAAACTCGAGTGAATCTATTCACATTTCCGGATGCAACGTATTTAACAGATACTGAGTCTTAAGTTTATGAGTGATGAGATGATCATAAATCACATTTGCAGGATGAACAGATATATTGTGTTACTGCAATTGTTCACCACACAAAACACTTCTGTTAGTATAATCTGCCACATTTGTTCAGGATTGAAGCATCAAATTTCGTATAACAGCTGATGATTAGGTAGTTCTTTTTATACTTGCCTTAGTTTTCCTAAATAAATAAGTTAAAATAATGATTAAACGTCGTGCACTTAACTCTGTATAATTCAAAAGACATGCACTTTATTTTAACCGCATGAGAAGCCTATGAATAACATTTGGATAATTTGTAAATGTTGTGAATTCAGTTATTTGTTAATAACTAATAACAAACAAATGAGGACTAACACCTACAAACCATTTGATACAGTTTGATCCAAACAGTTTATGACTTCGTTCTAAGTATTCCCAGGTGAACATTGAAGTGATGGTTTACCTCATGAACTGGCATTAACTGGGACACCTTTTAAATCAAACAACATTCTACTTATTTTAGTTTACTGCACTCCTTATTCACAATCTCACAGTAGGTAGAACTGAAAAGTTATTGATCTTGCAGTAAACACAATACCGGTAAGTTGTTGTATTGGTGTTTTGAGGAAAACAGTTAATTGATTGAGCAATGAGTTGTATTCTTAGTCAAGTCACTTAGTTTATTGACTTGTCAAACTACGTGCATGCATTAAAATATTGATCAAATAATGTTAACTACTGCTCACTCAATACATTCAAATTTATCTGTAGATATATTTGTTATGTATATATAAATGTCTTGTTTTACTCCTGGCGTCGGCATTGCAGTCCTGCTGTATCGTAATAAGTATTTCTCTTGAGATGACGAACCGTTCTAATTTAGACTCCTGAAAGGTTCGTATACTAGGATAGAATCGTAGTCCAGTGCTTTCAGTTTTACAATGGTTGTCTAACTTAAATCAATCAGTGATCTGAATTAAATTCAACAATTTCCACATTCCTGCACTGAAAATAGTTTTTATTACAAAAAGATTGTACAAATAAAAAATGCATTAAGTTAAACACTAAATTTAGTTTACAATCACTTACCGGTATATTTGGTGTACTACTTGCACGACGAATACCTCTGCAATTTCTATCAACTAGCAGATTTGATTTTGACTTTTCCTGATCATCCGTTAATTTACGGAAATTTTCATTTTTTCTTCTCAATTCAGCCGACTAGAATGTAATTATTGCAGTGAAGAATATGCTTTAAAAATAAACACTTCTAAACATCAATTATAAAAACGGTATTATGCATCGTTATATTTCTAATGAACTCATTATGTTATACAATCAGTTTCAGTAATCTTCTCCATTACTATGGAATTATTAAAACATGAATTTAATAGGGACCTTCTCGACAGAGTTTATTTCACCAAACAAAATACATTCACAATTTTGGAATGATATTCAAAACTTTGTTTAGACTCATCATCAAACTTACATACTAACATAACTCATCACGTTACAGATGTCGCTTGTGCAGTGACATCATGTACTTGATTTCTTTCCTACATAAAATTAACTGAGACGTGCTGGGTATACTGATCCACAGTCGAAAAAGGATGTTTCACAAGAGCTGCTTGGTTTCATATTAAAATATAACACAAATTGGTAAGTAATGCTTTCATGTTGGAACTGTATCACCATATTTGGGCTTGTTAAATGTGTTCTGATGATTTGCTTCAAAAGCAGTGTTATTGACAAGTACTCTAGAAAAGAATGAGAACTTCTCTCTTATTCCTCAGTTATTTCTAAAAAATGATTAATTTTTTTTACAATAAACGACTTTTATGTTGATTTCCACTTTGTTGAACCTTTTGAGTGGAATAAATAATTCACCCAACTTTCTCTAAATGACATCAGTTGTTCAAGTATTGAGTATTCACTGAAGCGTTCTATTTATTCAACCAATTTTTTGATCAAATTAGGAAAACTATTCAATGGTATGAATTAAAAGCCATTTCCAATATATGAATAAATATGTTAACTGAACTGTTAAGTATGTCGGTAAATCTCGTAAATCTCTCGACATAATGGTTGCTACTTATGAATGTCATGAATTAAAAAACATCGTTTTTCGACTAAGTACAGATTTTCAGTACAGTTAATGAAGATTCAAAGAATAAAAAGCCGATAAAACCATCAGTCTTCATTTTCGAAGGCCACGTTAACTTCTGAGTTTCCCGGTCTCCGATTCCCTTTTCAAATGATCACTAATATAATGAATTTGAAGAGATCATTTGTGGGCATAGACATAACAAAAGAGAATGAAACAGCGAGGTATTTGTAACACTTAATTTATGATGACCTCTAGGTATTTTCTGAATAATGGAAAGTAAGATGAGGCAAACGGAGAGTTATCTTTTTAAACATGTGAGTAAAACAACGCTTTCGTGCTTTTATTAGAATGGACCAATTAAATAAATCGCGTGACGTTTAACCTAAATGTACGTTTACAGAAAAAGACGTCCTCTGACCTACCTCATTTATCATTGAAACCTTTCGAGAACGTCAATTATCAAATACAGGTTATACAGACTATTAAACATGAAGTGAATTCTATGTCATCGTTGTTTTAACTGAGCAAAATAATGTAAATCATATTGTGCATACTTCAAACTTAATTTCAGGTGACTAGAAACAGTTCACTTATCAAGGTTTATGAAAAGAAACCAATTAGAGTTTTATGTATAGTTGATTCTTGTAATAAACAAATTGTAACTAAATTTCATCAACATCGCAAATATAATAACAATAATATCATTACGGAGTTGTGGAGATTGTTAAGTTACACATTTGAAATCATAAAATCGATCAAAGTTAGACCACCATTAGAAACCTGGAAGAACTGGACGGCCGTTTCGTCCTGGTATGGAACTCATCAGCAGTGCGCATCCACGACTTCTGCACCTCGCAGATTTCGAACCCAGGACCTTCGGTCTTGCGCGCGAATGCCTAACCTCTGGACAACTGAGCTGGCACCCAATAGCTTTAATGTCTAATAATAGATAATATTGCCACATTTTTACAAAGTAACATTAAAAGCAGCAACATTCTAAATATTGTTTTTTAATTCCATGTATAAGATAACTGGAAATCAGGTTCTTAAACGAGAATATAGAAACCATAATCTGTTGACACTGTTATATCCTAGAGGTTTGTAATGATTTTATTTTAGCTATATTCTATGAACACAATACTACACTAAAATATCCATGCGATATTGGATCATATGGCTTATTAGCCTATGTGAATGAATTAATCCATAGATTGCAACTAAACAAGTATTGCCGTTTTGTATAATCAACTCTTAAAAACAGTATTTCACTACCTCAAAGCTATTCAAAATATTGATATACTTCAGTATAAAACTATTACTTCATTTTCAGCCGCTTTTAAGTATCTGAAAATTCAGTTGAGATTTCATTTTTCGTTAAATCTGACAAACTTTATGTCCAGCAGATTGTAAACTATTCCCATCACAGCAAACTATCTGTCGTTTATTTAATAAATATGTATTTAAAATGAGTGATATATATACAAAAAGAAACGAAAGGTGATTAAATTAGACAGTACGAAACTCCCATAACTATATTTTAATCAATAAACACTACGTTCTATTTACTTCTTAAATACTGTTGCATTACCTATCTACTGTAACTAATACTCATTCATCCAGTCAGCTGAAATGTAAAACTTCGTACGTACTTATATTGTTTCAAGTTACCATACCACATTAGCACAAAGATGCAATTGTCAAATCACGTCCCAATGTAGAAGAGTTAGTACAATTATGAGCAGTATTTGAAAAGTTCACGGTTCGAAGATAATATTGAAGAGGCAAAATCAAGTGAAATAGATTTCAGAAGAAAAAGAGGAAGATCATAAGGAGTTAAAATTCGAATTTAGAGAATGCAAAACATGGATGCCCCTGCACCATCGTAAACAACTTCGGTTTCACCGACCCCAACTAGGTAGTCTACACTTACCAACATGTCTCAGTCCACTTGTCAGTGGCTTGGTGGATTTTTGCCATGTTTTGGTTCGGCCAACCTTAGCTTTCTTCCAACCTACTCCTACACCACAAAACATAGCACGTCGAGGCAGTAGGTGGTTAGTCATATGTAACACAGGTCCCACCCACCTCAACTGGTGAAGTTTGAATACTTCATCTATTGATCTACCACCCTTAGCTAGGACCAGTTTTCTAACTATAGCATAACTTACTCGGCTGTTCCAGGATACACGAGCAATGCTTCGAAGACATCTATAATCGACTACTAATAAGCTACCAATGTCCTCTACTCTCACCGACCATGTTCCGCATCCATATAGTAGGACAGAGCGAACTGATAAGCAGTACACTCATCCTTTGCTTAGCGAGCGGATATCTCGCCTGCGTAATAAGTGACGCAAGTTGGCAAAAGCCAATCGAACCTTATGTATCCATGCTGAGATTTCGTCAGTCACGAGGCCATCAGCACTGGTGAGAACCCCAGATAAGTGAAGCGGTCTACACACTCGACTACTTCACTCCCTATCACTAGTTCAGGTACCGACGATAGCCAATCCTGAAACAACACTTTACATTTCGAGGGGGAAAACCGCATCCCAAACATGCTTGCATTGTTGCTTAAGGTGGTGGTCAAAAGACTGTATTTTGTCAGCGTCTTCACCGAACAGAATTATGTCATCAGTAAACTCCAAGTCAACAAGCGTTTCTCCTAGGAGTAGGTTCAACCCTGACAAGTGAGAAGATAATGTCGACGGTAAACTTAAACAGGAATAGAGAGTGGACAGTCGTAACTAACACCATTTGAAGTAATCAATTCCGATGACAGTTCTCCATGAGTTCTCACTGAGCCAGTTATGTTCGAGTAGGGAGCCTGTACAAGGTTAATACATTCCTTTCATACTCCTTTCAATGACAAACACTGTCACAGAACGCTGCCTGTAGGTCGAAAAATGCAACTATTGTCGGACATCAGAACATGTGTCTATGTTCTAGGACCTGACGAAGTGTGAATATTCGGTCTACACATCCACGTCCAGATCTGAAACCAGCATGATTTTCTCGATTCTGTTCTTCATAAGCTCTAGTTAGGCGTCGAAGTTTTGTTGAAGCTAATATCCTACGCTCTATATTATTTGAACTGATTCCTCTGTGATTGCTACAAGAAGACTTTTGTCCGTCCTTACAGACTGAGTCAATCAGTGATTGAGACCAGTCAGATGAGATTATGTCCAGTTCCCAGATTCTATCTTAGATCTCAGTCAATGTAACTGTTAAAACTGGACCACCATCGTTATGTTTCTTTGGGGGTTAGCCTTTCAGGACCTGCTGCTCTCCCTGGTTTAAGATGGCATGTAGCCTTTACAACCTCCTCATTACGAGTCTGAGGACTTACATCAACTTGCCATTCAGGTTGTTTGAAGAGGGTGGGTAACCGAAGTGTGGCTGAAGGCCAGTTGAACTGCTCCCTAAAGTGTTCTGTCCATTGATCCGATCTCCTGTATTGGAAGTGAGTAACATTCCCATCTTTTTCCGAGATATTCTCACCAACGTTTGGATTTCCTATACCGGTTTCTTTGGTAAATCTGAATAGTTGTCTACTGTTCACTCAGACAATTCACTAGTAATGTTTAAATAGCCGTTGAGTGTAACGTAATTGCTATAACAATCCCCTAACTTGGTTTTTTTTGTTGCCCATACCATCAAATTTTATTTCAATTTCTAAACCTTTACGCTATGAAGTTCGTTTGCGAAATGACTGGAGTTAAATGTGTGATTCTTTGAATGAATAGTCAGCGATCTAAAGGTTGCGAAAGCAACTCTTTGTAAGCATTATCAATGTACTCCACTGATTAGCCATGAACTAGAATAAAATAACTTTTTATTGACACCTGATTTTCAATGGTTTTCTAATCAACTTCATTCCGTGATACAGAACTACACAATAAAGTTCAGTATCTTATACATTAATCACCTCTTAAGCGAGTGGATAAGAGAAACGGAAAGAATGAATTCTGCTTCGGTGATAAATATTGATAAACCCTGTTTTAATTCTTCAAGATGATTTAAATCCAAAAACAGCACAAACAAAAAATCACTAACTTCACCATAGAAATAGAGATTCTGGAACTGATACACATACTGAAATTATACTGTTATTGATAAGATCAAGACTAACATGAATCATACGAGTTGTAATATCATTAATTTATTTTGAAGTAATGGACATTTTCATTGTCAGTTCTTTTGGGATTTCAACTATTGTTAACGTTGGATTAGCAGGTATAAAGAATACTCACTAGTATTTATGATAGATTTCCTATAGTTGATTATAATCAATCGCACACCAAGAGTGACATTTTCTAGTGAAATTCAAGATTTGTTGCTACAAAACTTTTTATAATGCCGGCGACACTTGTATTCTGTTTATGAAACAAAACGTTAACCGTCAAGGATGACGAAGAAACTGCTACGGTTCGACTTCTTGAATTTAATCATACTGAATAGATTTGTCTACCTGGTGATACAGATGTAATCTAAAATTTAGAGCATCGGTGATCTACTGTGAAAGTCACAGTAAACATAAAATACTCACGCATTGTAAATCATAAATTAAACAATACTTCGTCTCGATTAATTTGAATGAGGCAATCGTATACTTTTAGATCAACACTTAATGCTACTAAGATAATATCGTAAGTAAAGTTAATACTTAATTACTACAAAACGTTCAACATATTGAATTAAGCTATCGAAAATAGAATAATAAAAAAACAGAATAATATCGTCTCATTACAAAAATAATAACTTCAAATTGTGTAATCAGCATCTCCGGCCTCAAGATTAGCTTCTAAAAACTCGAAAAATTTGTAATTTGACTGATTATACTAACTAATGTATCAACAACTAATTTGAATGTTCAAGTAAACATTTAAAACAGTTTAATATCTGCATAAAGCGACTGTAAGAGTCGTCTTACCATCGTCTTCTGTCATAAATTCTAAATCACCATTCTCAAACAAGAATTTCGACTGAGACGTACTTGAAGTGACTCTGAAAATACTAGTCAATGTTAAGAGTATTTTATATCTATATTACATTCATAGATTCTCTAAGTTGATAAACAATCTAAAAGACTGTCAAAATCTTTAGTTTTCCTAGCTCAAGACTTGATATTTCCCTCCGTCTCAATGATAACTATGGTTTATGAAAATTAATTAATTCTAAGTATTAGTGCTTACTTACTTCAATGAATTGCTGAGTAGATTGTATTACATCTGATTTAATATAACTGGTTTGATGACGTACTGAATAACCATAAGTAGGTTTACATTCAGTCAGTTCACCATAAAAATCATCGCTGTCATCAGCCGTCCAGTATGCCATTTTGTTGTTCGGTTTATTCAGTGATTGCAACGGAATGTTCACTGACTTCACTGCTGTCTCTGGTGTGTGAATTTGTGTATATCGAGCAAGTGGAACTTTTTCTGACTTCGTAAAACAAATATATTCATCAACATTATCATCACTTTTACATTTACCATTGAGAATTTGTGAGTGACTTCGGAATCGACGATATAATGCATATATAAGCAATGATAATAATAACAACACGATAAGCAATATTCCAAACAAAATAATTATAAAGTTCTTTGTTAGATACTTTTCAGATTCTATGTCATTTTGTAAATAATTGCTACTGCTAGTGTTATTGCTGACACTGCCCTCCAGAAAGCGTTTTCTTCCAGAGGGCATGACTTGATTTTGAGCTTGTTTGCTTATATGTACGTATGTTAAACCACAAACAATGCTTATTAGCGCAGATTATCGACTGTTATTACACACTCAGTATGCACTAAAATGCTGTAATCACATTTCGTTGTCAGTAATACTCAGTTAATTTTGTATATATTAGTACTAATAATAATTCAACGATGAGTGCATAATTTTGATTGAATATTTTATTCGATTCATTTGGATTTGTATTCAGTATCGATTAAATTTATATTTCTCATGTTATTGACTGATTTTGTCTAGAATTATTCATAACCATACAAATAATAATCATAAGGATTCGAAAATTCGGTGAATTTCATTTTTTCAAAATGGTCACTGATGTATTATTCATTTCCTGTAATACATGTGTTCTTTGTATGATTTAACATCGAATTTAGTGATTAGTAATAAGGAAATAATCATTTTGTAAATTGCATTCATTACACGGTGATTTTAGTTTAGATAAATTTGAAAAGCGACGTATAATAGACAACTATTGCTTCTCTGTACTTGACTCTTTAGCAGTCCGTACTCATGACTTCAACGACGATCGAACTCAGGACCTTCAGGTTTAGTACCAAACGCTTAATCATTGTATCCTAGTCACAGAAGTTACTATTTTACTATTCAAATCCTATTTGAACATTACCATTCTCAATAGTGTGAATACGGTTTGCTTGTTTGTATCGACTAACATAAAAGTCTATCTAAAAGGTCTTCAATGGAATACATGTAATCACCTGAGAAAGCGATGAAGTATTTTACTACAAAAATAATCAGACTCAATCATATGTGTAATTTCGAATAATCAGCAAATGATAGCTGTCAGTCTTTTAGTTTCACTTCAACTATTTTTTAAATTTTTCATGATATTTCTGGTAACAATGAATTCTTGAGAAAATTATGGAAATTAATTTTTTCAAACATTTAGGTTGACAGGTGGAGTAAATAGCAGTGGAAAACAGGTCGGTCGTTCCTTCCTATTTAGGACTTGTCTATGAGATGTACCTGCATCCTACTATCAATGAATAAACTGGTAGCAATCTTGTCTTATTAGCTTGATGGATAATGTATTGTCGATTGGGAGTAAAATATTTTGGGTTAGGGTTGTGATTCAAACAACAACACTGGGATGTATGACATGTTCATCCAGACAACAAGCCCCAAATTTGAACGAAACATATATCCTAGATTCCATTAATGGTCATATACTGTCAAGTTCCTTTTAGGCTTGTAATCGAATGGTTATATCGAAGCATTGAGATTACGATTCATCGATGTCGAGACTAATGGACGTCTGGTATATTACATCAGGCACTTA
This sequence comes from Schistosoma turkestanicum, assembly GCA_944470395.2. NCBI lineage: Eukaryota > Metazoa > Platyhelminthes > Trematoda > Strigeidida > Schistosomatidae > Schistosoma > Schistosoma turkestanicum. Next base: position 9,841,428 of record OX103975.1, read on the forward strand.
CGAATGAACAATTATTTCTCAAAGTTCTCGGTAATCTTCAAAAAACAATAGAAACGAACCAAAACGTATTGGTTGTTTCATGACCTTTATATAAATTTTTGATCAAACATTTATAGTACACTAATTGGGTTGAATTTTAACTGTTGGTAAGTGGTTTCTTTCTCATGAATGATTTTCAATAATACGTTTAATGAGTATAATTGCCATTTTGATTACCTGCTTGGAAGGTAACAGATTATTTAAAGTTCTTTCTTTTGTTTAATGATCATGGTTCTGATGTTAAAGAAATTTCATGATAATCAAAACTCAAAAATTACCCTGCCCAACCCAATGAGTTTACCTATTTTCTGGTTGATGACTTTCTCTCTTTGAATTTACGATTTTGTCATATTTCCCATGATTACTAATATACTATAGAAAAAACATGTTAGTTGATTTCCTATTTTCTTTTATCTGTATATGGTGAAACCTTTTTCTCTTTTCTTTGATTTCTGTCGTTAAAAAGAATACGTTCGTGTCAGGTATCAGTAGTTTATATTAGGTGTGTATAAATATGAGAAATTACATTCCAACCCTTAACTGACCTACATATAGGTACTTCACTATTTTCATCATAAAAGAAATCTATTACTTTTTATTAGGTTGGAGTTCAACTAAAAAGTGTTGTCACTACCTTCAAGTGATAATTTGTGACGTTTGCCTTTCAAAGATATTTTCATTATAACTTGTTGTCATTTAAGGTATCAGTGAGAAACTTGGATGAGAAACTCAAAATAAGATAAGAATTGAAACAACTAGTTTACGGTTTCTGAGCGTTAAGTCAAAAATTAATGACTTTTATCTTCTACTGAATAAAATACACAACAGAAATACTTTTGTACAGTGTTAGAACGTAATAGTTTTGTCGTCATAAATCAAAAATTTCAATCCTGTACGTGTTAAATACGAAGTTTACAAATACATGCGATCAGTCAGTTTTCCTTTCAGCTTATTTTGTCTAGTATTTTTGGAGAGGAATTGTTTTCTCAGAAAAATAATGAGTAAATCGGTGAGCATAAAGTTTTTTTATATTGACATGGAGAGTACTGTAGTTCAAAGAATATAAACTGGAGTGTGGTAGCGAAAGTAAAATGTGATCGGTCATTAGAGAGAGGTATAGAGAAATACAATACAGAAATTCGTACGTAAGTACATCAGTTCAGGTTGCCATACCACATCAGCACGAGACGCAACTGTCAGTCCAAATCCAACAGTGTTAGCGATAGTAGAATTATTAGCAGTAATGGAGAAGATCAGGGTTCGAAGATATGATTCGAGAAGTATAATTCAGTGAGATAAATTTAGAAGGAGAAAGATAGAGATTATGAGGAATTCAGAAGGTTAGAATTTGAGAGAACACAAAGAGTGGATGCATCTGCGCCATTGCAAACGATTCTGAGCCATATCGTTCAAGGTCTCTAACCATTGGTGACTTTCGTCTCGCGGACCCCAACCAGGTAGCCTACATCTACCAACATGATTCAGTCCACTTGTCAGGGATTTCATTGATTTGTGCCATGGTTTGGTTTAACCACCACTAGCTTTCATGCAGCCTACTCCTACAACACAAACTACGCTCGTCAAAGTAGTCGGTGGTTGGTCATACGTAACACAGGTCCCACCCACCTCAACTGATGAAGTTTCAATACTTCATTTATTGACCTGCCATCCCTACCTGGTACTTGTTTCCTAACTACAGCATTGCTTACTCGGTTGTGCCAGGATATACGAGCAATGCTTTGAAGACACCTGCGATGGAAGACAAGCAATCTGCGAATGTCTTCCAATATTACAGGGCATGTTTCGCATCCATATAGTAGGACGAAGTGAACTACTATACAGAAAACTCGTCCTTTAGTTAGCGATTGGATATCTTGCCTGCACCATATGTGATGCAACTTGGCAAAAGCCAACCGAGCCTCCTGTATCTGAGCTGAGATTCCGTCAGTCACTAGGCCATCAGCACTGGTGAGACTCTCCAGACAAGTGAAGCGGTCTTCACACTCGACTACTTCACTTCCTATCACTAGTTCAGGTACCGACGATAGTCAATCCTGAAACAACACTTTACATTTCGAGGGGGAAAACCGCATCTTCAACATGCTTGCATTGTTGCTTAAGGTGTTGGTCAGAAGACTGTATTTTGTCAGCGTCTTCACCAAGTAGAACTATGTCATCGGCATATTCTAAGTCAATAAGCGAGCCACCTGGTAGAAGGTCTACTCCTGAAAATTCAGACGACGATAAGGTTATTTCTAGGAGCATGTCTATGATAAAATTACACAAGAATGGAGAGAGTAGACATTCCTGACGGACACCACTTGAAGTAAAGAATTCCGATAACAGTTAGCGAGATTGAATTGGTCATAATAGAATCCTTCACACATACCCTAACATCTCTATTATCTCCACGACTAACTCTTCTCATTTCCCTTTATCACTTCTGCGTTGCATCTGTCTGTCATCGTTTGCAGTAGCGGTGCAGCGTGATAAAGGAAAGTGAGAAGAGTTTGTCGTGGGGATAATAGAGATGTTAGGGTTTGTAAGAAGGAGTCGATTGTGACCAATACGGTCTCGCGTGCTGTTACGTGCATGAGGGTGGTTGTCACTTCCCGCCTGCCCACACCGTGGAAGATTTTTTCTTGAGGAACCTGAAAATGAAGGTAGATTAATGTTGGTCTTGGAGACCTGGGACCGTGATCTCAGAGTCCAAGGGACAACTGCTTGAGGCCGGTCACACACGGCCTTTTTATGAAACGTTTTTTGAGGATTAGCTCCACTCTTAAAGGCCCTTAGTGGGCACCCTCACCGACGGAGACGGAAATCCGGGAGGTAGGGTGATGTGTGACATTTTTAGGGTCGACGTTTTCTAACCCTTCCTTCCTTGTGAGAAGGCAGCATCGATGCAGACGCTGGTTACCTCAGGGAGACACGTTACTGCTGTCACACTCGTCTTCAGTCAGCAGTACGACTTCGCCCTCAGACCTTGAGTAGCTGCTTTTAGTCTCATCGTTCTCCAATCGACCTGCCTGGCATGGTAGAACCTTCAGGAACATATGTTGCAGCCAATATAGCTCAGTCGTGTCATCAAGATAGGCAAGCTACAGCATCACATTTAGGTAGGAGCTACGGTCGGGGTGATTGATCATTAGGCAAATGAAATCACATATTTAGTAGCTAGTAGACCAAGTCCTTGTTTCTACATGCGTAATGATAGTGATTAGTCATTAGGTATGTGGAAAACATGATCTTCGTCTACTAGCTACTACTGATTTTCTTTCTTCATATTGATTTCTACTCCGGAATCGCTGGGGGTGACCGCTTGCAGTTGTGTGGAATGAAGTATTGACTTGTGTTATTCTGGTTCGATGTTTGATCGTGAATCAATTATCTCAATTAAATGAACCATTTGAGTATCCAATCCAATGGAATCATAAACTTAGTTATCAGACCAGTTTCACTTGATTACATCATCGTAGCTTACTGTAGGGAAAAATATTCCCTCAGCCTCCGTTATAACGTGAATGATATCATGATTAAGATTTTTTAGGTGAGGATGAATTCCCGATGCAAATTTTGATGACTATAGAGCCATGATCAGAAAATAGCATATTATTCATATTAATCATAAGATCTGGCGACATTTCAACAAAATCAAGATGGAGAAACACGTGACAAGCTTTTAATAACCAATAGACTTCCTAATACTACTAGATTCAAACGGATTTCAAAATTTATTTTTCGAAAAACTTATGATCAAGGCAGATTGCTGACCAGCAGAACACAGTGCTTCAAAATGATAAAACTGTTTAAAGAATCACTCAGTCTCATCCTTATACTATTTTTTTGATTTAGTGACAAACATGTCATTAAAAATCCACATGGATTTAATAGACATATATAATATGATCATCTAGTCAGAGGTATTAGAATGAACCCGCGATGTAATCGATTATTCCTAATAGTTTAACAAACGAAAAAGTCAAAATCAAAGAGAGTGAGTGAATTTACTATTCATTTCGATTATTATCATTTTCAAGGGAGATAAAGTTACTTTTTGTTACTCCAATGTAAATAGACTTGTGAACTAGGCAGTTATAAATTTTTAATAATAACAATAATTGTAATGATAACAGATAAGATGAGAAAAAAAAGCAGTAAATAGTCAATTTTATTTTTAACGAAATTATTAGAGACATAGAAGAGTGTATGTATGAGAAGGTGACAGCAAGACAAAGTACTTGAACTCACGCTAAAATCATTTTGATGTTATTAATAACGCAAAGAAAAGAGATAAATGTGGAGAAATAACAAAAAAAGGTACGAGAAAAGGGTCACTTATATAGGTATGTGTGTAATAAACGTTTGAAGGTCATACGGGAAATATATTTCATAGTTGTTTTTTTTTTAATTGATACTTAACACGTATGGTGCATAATTAATAAGATAATGCAAACAAGACAAGTAGAGAAATGGCATTTGTGATTACTATTTTTTTTTCGAATGAAACTGAGCTACATGTTCTGTGTGGGGTTTAGGTGTGTTTGTGCAAATGTGTGGATTTGGTTCATTAGCCGCCTATTTTCACAGACTATTACTAGTATTATATATATATATATATATATATATATATATATATATATATATATATATATATATATATATATATAAAAGCACAAAGCTCTAATCAAAAATGACCTGTATGTGTATGTTTGCACGAAAGTCACGAAAAACGCAAAAATGTGGTTTTTGGATGAGCCTTAACACAATGATTTTGTTTTGAAAGGGAAAAAAGAGCTCATCTAAAAGTTGTTTTTGTCATAAATCTACCGCTAGAAATTTTCAAACTCATCTTCAACAAAGATCTCAAATAATGAAGATGACACAAATTTGGTGTATAGGTAAATTTAGGAATAGGTATGTAAATTGGATAATAGATGTATAACTAAGGGAAGGTTAAGTATACAGGATTACGTATGTGTATGGTGATTACACTATAGTTCACTTTTCAAACAGTTTTCACACATCATTATTAAAATAACAGTATTCTTTGGATTGTCAGATTTGTTGTTCACTAAAAGCCAACATACATACACTCATACATATATAGGAAGGAGTAAGATGCACAGGATAAGTATGTACTGAATACAATTGATCTAAAGCTAAAAACGAAGCTGAAAAATGAACAAATTGGGGATAGAGGGTTCAGAAAGAAGTATTAATAATAAACATTAGTAGAAAGCGTTTGCAGCAATGTTAATCAATTGCGACTTTTCTTCGTTGATGTCGTTATTAGGATACAGTTCATTATTCGTTAATAAAATTAAACTGTTAGTTGCTGATTTACTCTTCTTCTGGTGCTAAACTAGCTGTCGGTTTACGAGCACGATTCTGTGAAAAGAAGTAAAAAAATGTTAATACTTCGTATTTATATCGGTTATTAATCAAAAACATTGAGACTAGTTTATGGGGGGCTTTACTTATAATTTAAAGATACTTATCATCATCGAGCTGATATCGGTTGGAATATCTGTGAAAACTAGAGTAAAAGTACCAGGAAGTTATTGCTCCATTCCTAATAGACTACTCATCATAAGTGTTCACCTCCGATACTACTCATACATAGAATTAGACGATGGTACTTAGGGTTTGGGTATAAAAGTCACCGTAATAGAATACTTGGCTAATACTTAAATATTGCAGATTATTATAATAGCTCAACAACGTTGAGGCACAATATAACAGTGATAGCCATTCAAGTCTAAAGTGTTAATTTACCTAGATCAAGGTAAGTAAATGGCGTTGATGATTGCTACTGCTGAAAGATCTGAAAATTAGAGTAACTATATGTGCATTCCCTTTTATCTTTTCATCAGTTAGCTGATATATTGCTGTGGTTAATTATTAAATATTAGCTGTGCACAAGTTTCATCTCTGAAAATTACTAATACTGATTTTCCAAAATACTAATTTCCACACTTTTCATACAACGTTTAAAACCACTGATCACGTTCACTTAGAGAACTACAACCGGGTTGTCTGAACCTACCTACATAGCTCAAACCAACAACCAATGACTTCATAAACCGACCCTACATTTTGATTTGGCAGTCCGCATCTTCGTTCTATTCTACCTCTACTCCAGCAAACGTCTGTCGGGAAGATAGTGGATAGGTATACTCACCATCTTATCACCCAACTTTCCAACTTTATCTAATATACTTTGTATAACTTCACAATTACTCGCTTGGTGGTTTCAACATGTGAAAGAGATACTTCATAAGCATTTAAGGTCAGATGTTATTAACCTATGAATATCCTGAATTCTTATACAATGATAGCGTATCAAAGAGCGAATGGCCATACCACTAAAAATAAACGAAGTTCCTGGAATTCGAATGAGCTTTCTAAATCCATGCTAAGATTTTTCAGAAACTAAGTAACCATAGCTGGTGAGATTTTGAAACAACTCAAGTTGATAATTTTATCTAACAGAATAGCTAACCATACAATCAGTGTAGTAAATCATGAAAAAAAGGCTTACTGCATGTCCAGGTCCTCCTGCTGGTGCAGCACTTACACCACGAGCCGTTGAAACAGATGATCTATTCTTAGCTCGAAGCTTTTGTAATGCTTGTTCAGCCTGATCAGCACGCTCTTCAGCATCTTCAATTTCATGTTGTATTTTACGATATTTAGCCAAATTGATAGCAGCAATCTCTTCAGCTTCTTCAACTTGTCGTTTGTATGTTTTAATTTTACCTTGAAGTTTTTCGACTAATTCTTGCATACGATCATGACTCTTTTTGTCCTCTTCAGCCTAGAAATACACAGGCGCATTAAGCTCATATTAATAATTTTAATTCTATATCTGAATACTGAATTATTGGCTCAAGTAAAAACCAATTATCTGTAAAACTTTCAAACGTTAATGTCAACCTGTCTCAATGAAGAAATAGTAGGTGATTCGACCACCAATTCGTAGAAAAATCTCACCAATTGTTGGATTCCTTTATTCTATAGTTTACATGATGGACTAATATTAGTTAGATAATCATTTAATACGTGAAAGCACCAGATGGAGGATGTTTCATTATTGTGTAGGACTCCTCAGAAGTGTAAATCCACGATCGCACAATCAGGGATCAAAACTAGGTCTCATAAGTTTCACGACGAGAGCTTTGATACCAGACTACTCAATCAGTATCCAATGGTTTACACCGCTGACTCTAATTCAAATTATTCTGCAGTAAGAATTATCTTCATTTTCACTTTATTTACAGGATAAATTACTCTGCCTTCACATGAACTAGCTAAATGTATTTATATGGCATAGGTTTATTTGCCTACCTATAACTAACTTACCTGTAGACTGATCTCTTTCATTCGTCGATCAACTTTTCTTAAATTCTTCTGTGTTTCACCATGTCTACGTTGTTCTGCTTCCAATTCTGTTTCTAATTCACGTACACGTTGTTCTAATTTACCCATTGCTTTGCGACCATTTTTCATGGCACCTGATTCACTGTCTTCCAAACGAGCCATCAGTTCTTTAACCTTGTTTAGAGAAAAATGCAAGTAATTAATTCGAATCAAAGTAAATACGAAATTATTATTATTATTATTATTATTATTATTATTATTATTATGATCATTGTTTAAAACTAATTTAGATCACAAGATCGCTAAAGGAATAATACAAATCTTTATGAATGATATAATTCATTGAACTAGTATATATCTGAACCCAGTAACTTAATGGAAAGGTCAAATGAAAAGTGGCAGGCCAAAGAACATATTGCGCTGGAAATGAAAGGCACTTGAGAACAATTGGAAATCAGAGCCCAGGGTAGAGAGTAGGATGAAGTAT
>OX103975.1:9849836-9888695 GCA_944470395.2 Schistosoma turkestanicum
CGACGTATACTAGACAACTATTTCTTCTCTGTACTTGACTCTTTAGTAGTCCGTACTCATGACTTCAACGACTATCGAACTCAGGACCTTCAGGTTTAGTAACAAACGCTTAATCATTGTATCCTAGTCACAGAAGTTACTATTTTACTATTCAAATCCTATTCGAACATTACCATCCTCAATAGTGTGAATACGGTTTGCTTGTTTGTATCGACTAACATAAAAGTCTATCTGAAAGGTCTTCAATGGAATACATGTAATCACCTGAGAAAGCGATGAAGTATTTTACTACAAAAATAATCAGACTCAATCATATGTGTAATTTCGAATAATCAGCAAATGATAGCTGTCAGTCTTTTAGTTTCATTTCTTCTATTTTTTAAATTTTTCATGATATTTCTGGTAACAATGAATTCTTGATTAAATTATGTAAATTAATTTTTTCAAACATTTAGGTAGACAAGTAGAGTAAATAGCAATGGAAAACAGGTCGGTCGTTCCTTCCTATTTAGGACTTGTCTATGAGATGTACCTGCCTCCTACTATCAATGAATAAATTGGTAGCAATCTTGTCTTAGTAGCTTGATAGATAATGTATTGTCGATTGGGAGTAAAATATTTTGGGTTAGGGTTGTGATTCAAATAACAACACTGGGATGTGTGACATGTTCATCCAGACAGACAACAAGCCCCAAATTGAACGAAACATCTATCCTAGATTCCATTGATGGTCATACACTGACAATTTCCTTTTAGGCTTGTAATCGAATGGTTATATCGAAGCATTGAGATTACGATTCGTCAATGTCGAGACTAATGGACATCTGGTATATAACATCAGGCACTTAAGAATGAACAATTATTATTCCTCAAAGTTCTCAGTTTCTGGTCAAATTGATTGGTAATCTTTAAAAAACAATAGAAACGAACGAAAACGTATTGGTTGTTTCATGACCTTTATATAAATTTTTGATCAAACATTTATAGTACACTGATTGGGTTGAATTTTAACTGTTGGTAAGGGGTTTCTTTCTCATGAATGATTTTCAATAATACGTTTAATGAGTACAATTACCATTTTGATTACCTGCTTGGAAGGTAATAGATTATTTAAAGCTCTTTCGTTTGTTTAATGATCATGGTTCTGATGTTAAAGAAATTTCATGATAATCAAAACTCAAAAATTACCCTGCCCAACCCAATGAGTTTACCTATTTTCTGGTTGATGACTTTCTCTCTTTGAATTTACGATTTTGTCATATTTCCCATGATTACTAATATACTATAGAAAAAACATGTTAGTTGAGTTCCAATTTTCTTTTATCTGTATATGGTGAAACCTTTTTCTCTTTTCTTTCATTTCTGTCGTTAAAAAGAATAGGTTCGTGTCAGGTATCAGTAGTTTATATCAGGTGTGTATAAATATGAGAAATTACATTCCAACCCTTAACTGACCAAAATATAGGTACTTCACTATTTTCATCATACAAGAAATCTATTACTTTTTATTAGGTTGGAGTTCAACTAAAAAGTGTTGTCACTACCTTCAAGTGATAATTTGTGACGTTTGGTTTTCAAAGATATTTTCATTATAACTTGTTGTCATTTAAGGTATCAGTGAGAAACTTGGATGAGAAACTCAAAATAAGATAAGAATTGAAACAACTAGTTTACGATTTCTGAGCATTAAGTCAAAAATTAATGACTTTTATCTTCTACTGAATAAAATACACAACAGAAATACTTTTGTACAGTGTTAGAACGTATTAGGAAAGATTAGTTTTGTCGTCATAAATCAAAAATTTCAATCCTGTACGTGTTAAATACGAAGTTTACAAATACATACGATCAGTCAGTTTTCCCTTCAGCTTATTTTGTCTAGTATTTTTGCAGAGAAATTGTTTTCTCAGAAAAATAATGAGTAAATCGGTGAGCATAAAGTTTTTTTATATTGACATGGAGAGTACTGTAGTTCAAAGAATATAAACTGGAGTGTGGTAACGAAAGTAAAATGTGATCAGTCATTAGAGAGAGGTATAGAGAAATACAATACAGAAATTCGTACGTAAGTACATCAGTTCAGGTTGCCATACCACATCAGCACAGAGATGCAACTGTCAGTTCAAATCCAACAGTGTTAGCGATAGTAGAATTATTAGCAGTAATGGAGAAGATCAGGGTTCGAAGATATGATTCGAGAAGTATAATTCAGTGAGATAAATTTAGGAGGAGAAAGGTAGAGATTATGATGAATTCAGAATGTTAGAATTTGAGAGAACACAAAGAGTGGATGCATCTGCGCCATTGCAAACGATCCTGAGCCATATCGTTCAAGGTCTCTAACGATTGGTGACTTTCGTCTCGCGGACCCCAACCAGGTAGCCTACATCTACCAACATGATTCAGTTCACTTGTCAGTGATTTCATTGATTTGTGCCATGGTTTGGTTTAACCACCACTAGCTTTCATGCAACCTACTCCTACAACACAAACTACGCTCGTCAAAGTAGTCGGTGGTTGGTCATACGTAACACAGGTCCCACCCACCTCAATACTTCATTTATTGACCTGCCATCCCTACCTAGTACTTGCTTCCTGACTATAGCATTGCTTACTCGGTTGTACCAGGATATACGAGCAATGCTTTGAAGAAACCTATGATGGAAGACAAGCAATCTGCGAATGTCTTCTAATATTACAGGGCATGTTTCGCATCCATATAGTAGGACGAAGTGAACTACTGTACAGAAAACTCGTCCTTTAGTTAGCGATCGGATATCTTGCCTGCACCAAATGTGATGCAACTTGGCACAAGCCCATCAAGCCTGCTGTATCCGTGCTGAGATTTCGTCAGTCACCAGGCCATCAGAACTGATGAGACACTCCAGATAAGTGAAGCGGTCTACACACTCGACTACTTTACTCCCTATCACTAGTTCAGATACCGAGGCAACCCAGTCTTGAAGCAACATTTTGCATTTCCAGGGTGAGAACCGCATCCCGAACATGCTTGCATTGTTGCTTAGGGTGGTCAGAAGACCCTGCATTTTGTCAGCGTCTTCACCAAGTAGGACTATGTCATCGGCGAGCCACCTGGTAGAAGGTCTACTCCTGAAAATTCAGACGACGATAAGGTTATTTCTAGGAGCATGTCTATGATAAAATTAAACAAGAATGGAGAGAGTAGACATCCCTGACGGACACCACTTGAAGTAAAGAATTCCGATAACAGTTCGCGAGATCGAATTGGTCATAATCAAAACCTTAACACACACCCTAACATCTCTGTTATCTCCACGACTAACTCTTCTCATATTCCTTTATCACTTCTGCGTTGCATCTGTCTGTCTATCGTTTGCATTAGCGGTGCAGCGTCATAAAGTAATGTGAGAAGAGATTGTCGCTGGGATAATAGAGAGGTTAGGGTGTGTAGGAAGGATTCGATTGTGACCAATACGGTCTCGCGTGCTGTTACATGTATGAGGGCGGTTGTCACTCCCCGCCTGCCCACACCGTGGGAGGCTTTTTCTTGAGGAACCTGAAAATGAAGGTAGATTAGAGTTGTTCTTAACGACCTGGGACCGTGATCTCAGAGTCCAAGGTACAACTGCTTGAGGCTGGTCACGCACGGCCTTTTTATGAAAGGTTTTTTGAGGATTAGCTCCACTCTTAAAGGCCCTTAGTGGGCACCCTCACCGACGGAGACGGAAATCCGGGAGGTAGGGTGAGGTGTGACATTTTTAGGGTCGACGTTTTCTAACCCTTCCTTCCTTGTGAGAAGGCAGCATCGATGCAGACGCTGGTTATCTCAGGGAAACACCTTACTGCTGTCATACCCCTGTGCAGTCAGCAGTACGACTTCGCCCACAGACCTTGGGTAGCTGCTTTTAGTCTCATCGTTCTCCAATCGACCTGCCTGGCATGGTAGAACATTCAGGAACATATGTTGCAGCCAATATAGCTCAGTCATGTCATCACGATAGGCAAGCTAGAGCATCACGTTTAGGTAGGAGCTACGGTCGGGGTGATTGATCATTAGGCAAATGAAATCACATATTTAGTAGCTAGTAGACCAACTCCTTGTTTCTACATGCGTAATGATAGTGATTAGTCATTAGGTATGTGGAAAACATGATCTTCGTCTACTAGCTACTACTGATTTTCTTTCTTCATATTGATTTCTACTCCAGAATCGCTGTAGGTGACTGCTTGCAGTTGTGTGGAATGAAGTATTGTCTTGTGTTATTCTGGTTCCATGTTTGATCGTGAATCAATTATCTCAATTAAATGAACCATTTGAGTATCCAATCGAATGGAATCATAAACTTAGTTATCAGACCAGTTTCACTTGATAACATCATCGTAGCTTACTGCAGGGGAAAATATTCACTAAGCCTCCGTTATAACGTGAGATATCATGATTAAGATTTTTTAGGTGAGGATGAATTCCCGATGCAAATTTTGATGACTATAGAGCCATGATCAGAAAATAGCATATTATTCATATTAATCATAAGATCTGGCGACATTTCAACAAAGTTGAGATCGAGAAACACGTGACAAGCTTTTAATAACCAATAGACTTCCTAATACTACTAGATTCAAACGGATTTCAAAATTTATTTTGCGAAAAACTTTGGATCAAGGCAGATTGCTGACCAGCAGAAACAGTGCTTCAAAATGATAAAACTGTTTAAAGAATCACTCAGTCTCATCCCTATACTATTTTTTTGATTTAGTGACAAACATGTCATTAAAAATCCACATGGATTTAATAGACATAAATAATATGATCATCTAGTCAGAGGTATTAGAATGAACCCGCGATGTAATCGATTATTCTTAATAGTTTAACAAACGAAAAAGTCAAAATCAAAGAGAGTGAGTGAATTTACTATTCATTTCGATTATTATCATTTTCAAGGGAGATAAAGTTACTTTTTGTTACTCCAATGTAAATAGACTTGTGAACTAGGCAGTTATAAATTTTTAATAATAACAATAATTGTAATTGTAATAATAATGATAACAGGTAAGATGAGAAAAAAAAGCAGTAAATAGTCAATTTTATTTTTAACGAAATTATTAGAGACATAGAAGAGTGTATGTATGAGAAGGTGACAGCAAGACAAAGTACTTGAACTCACGCTAAAATCATTTTGATGTTATTAATAACGCAAAGAAAAGAGATAAATGTGGAGAAATAACAAAAAAAGGTACGAGAAAAGGGTCACTTATATAGGTATGTGTGTAATAAACGTTTGAAGGTCATACGGGAAATATATTTCATAGATGTTTTTTTTAAATTGATACTTAACACGTATGGTGCATAATTAATAAGATAATGCAAACAAGACAAGTAGAGAAATGGCATATGTGATTACTATTTTTTTTTCGAATGAAACTGAGCTACATGTTCTGTGTGGGGTTTAGGTGTGTTTGTGCAAATGTGTGGATTTGGTTCATTAGCCGCCTATTTTCACAGACTATTACTAGTATTATATATATATATATATATATATATATATATATATAAAAGCACAAAGCTCTAATCAAAAATGACCAGTATGTGTATGTTTGCACGAAAGTCACGAAAAACGCAAAAATGTGGTTTTTGGATGAGCCTTAACACAATGATTTTGTTTTGAAAGGGAAAAAAGAGCTCATCTAAAAGTTGTTTTTGTCATAAATCTACCGCTAGAAATTTTCAAACTCATCTTCAACAAAGATCTCAAATAATGAAGATGACACAAATTTGGTGTATAGGTAAATTTAGGAATAGGTATGTAAATTGGATAATAGATGTATAACTAAGGGAAGGTTAAGTATACAGGATTACGTATGTGTATGGTGATTACACTATAGTTCACTTTTCAAACAGTTTTCACACATCATTATTATAATAACAGTATTCTGTGGATTGTCAGATTTGTTGTTCACTAAAAGCCAACATACATACACTCATACATATATAGGAAGGAGTAAGATGCACAGGATAAGTATGTACTGAATACAATTGATCTAAAGCTAAAAACGAAGCTGAAAAATGAACAAATTGGGGATGGAGGGTTCAGAAAGAAGTATTAATAATAAACATTAGTAGAAAGCGTTTGCAGCAATGTTAATCAATTGCGACTTTTCTTCGTTGATGTCGTTATTAGGATACAGTTCATTATTGGTTAATAAAATTAAACTGTTAGTTGCTGATTTACTCTTCTTCTGGTGCTAAACTAGCTGTCGGTTTACGAGCACGATTCTGCGAAAAAAAGTAAAAAAATGTTAATACTTCGTATTTATATCGGTTATTAATCAAAAACATTGAGACTAGTTTATGGGGGGCTTTACTTATAATTTAAAGATACTTATCATCATCGAGCTGATATCAGTTGGGGAATCTGTGAAAACTAGAGTAAAAGCACCAGGAAGTTATTGCTCCATTCCTGGTAGACTACTCATCATAAGTGTTCACCTCATAGATAGAATTAGACGACGGCACTTAGGGTTAGGGTATAAAAGTCACCGTAATAGAATACTTGGCTAACACTTAAATATTGCAGATTATTATAATAGCTCAACAACTTTGAGGCACAATATAACTACCAGCCAGTGTTTACAGTGATAGCCATTTAAGTCTAAAGTGTTAATTTACCTAGATCGAGGTAAGTAAATGGTGTTGATGATTGCTACTGCTGAAAGATCTGAAAATAAGAGTAATTATATGTGCATTCCCTTTTATCTTTTCATCAGTTAGCTGATATCTTGCTGTGGTTAGTTATTAAATATTAGCTGTGCACAAGTTTCATCTCTGAAAATTACTAATACTGATTTTTCAAAATACTAATTTCCACACTTTTCATGCAACGTTTAAAACCACTGATCACGTTCACTTAGAGAACTACAACCGGCTTGTCTGAACCTCCTACATAGCTCAAACCAACAACCAATGACTTAATAAACCGACCCTACATTTTGATTTAGCAGTCCGCATCTTCGTTCTATTCTACCTCTACTCCAGTAAACGTCTGTGGGGAAGATAGTGGATAGGTTTACTCACCATCTTATCAACCAACTTTCCAACTTTATCTAATATACTTTGTATAACTTCAGAATTACTCGCTTGGTGGTTCCAACATGTGAAAGAGATACTTCATAAGCATTTAAGGTCAAATGTTATTAACCTACGAATATCCTGAATTCTTATACAATCATAGCGTACCAAAGAGCTAATGGCCATAAAGTATACGGGCCCCTTCTTTGGTAGACAGAAATATTGGCAGCACTAAAAATAAACGAAGTTCGTGGAATTCAAATGAGCTTTCTAGATCCATGCTAAGATTTTTCAGAAACTAAGTAACCATAGCTGGTGAGATTTTGAAACAACTCAAGTGGATAATTTTATCTAACAGAATAGCTAACCATACAATCAGTGTAGTAAATCATGAAAAAAAAAGGCTTACTGCATGTCCAGGTCCTCCTGCTGGTGCAGCACTTACACCACGAGCCGTTGAAACAGATGATCTATTCTTAGCTCGAAGCTTTTGTAATGCTTGTTCAGCCTGATCAGCACGCTCTTCAGCATCTTCAATTTCATGTTGTATTTTACGATATTTAGCCAAATTGATAGCAGCAATCTCTTCAGCTTCTTCAACTTGTCGTTTGTATGTTTTAATTTTACCTTGAAGTTTTTCGACTAATTCTTGCATACGATCATGACTCTTTTTGTCCTCTTCAGCCTAGAAATACACAGGCGCATTAAGCTCATATTAATAATTTTAATTCTATAACTAAATACTGAATTATTGGCTCAAGTAAAAACCAATTATCTGTAAAACTTTCAAATGTTAATGTCAACCTATCTTAATAAAGAAATAGTAGGTGATTCGACCATCAATTTGTAGAAAAATCTCACCAACTGTTGGATTCTTTTATTCTATAGTTTACATGATGGACTAATATTAGTTAGACAATCATTTAATACGTGAAAGCACCAGATGGAGGATGTTTCATTATTGTGTAGGACTCCTCAGAAGTGTAAATCCACGATCGCACAATCAAGGATCAAAACTAGGTCCCATAAGTTTCACGACTAGAGCTTTGATACCAGACTACTCAATCAGTATCCAATGGTTTACACCGCTGACTCTAATTCAAATTATTCTGCAGTAAGAATTATCTTCATTTTCACTTTATTTACAGGATAAATTACTCTGCCTTCACATGAACTAGCTAAATGTATTTATATGGCATAGGTTTATTTGCCTACCTATAACTAACTTACCTGTAGACTGATCTCTTTCATTCGTCGATCAACTTTTCTTAAATTCTTCTGTGTTTCACCATGTCTACGTTGTTCTGCCTCCAATTCTGTTTCTAATTCACGTACACGTTGTTCTAATTTACCCATTGCTTTGCGACCATTTTTCATGGCACCTGATTCACTGTCTTCCAAACGAGCCATCAGTTCTTTAACCTTGTTTAGAGAAAAATGCAAGTAATTAATTCGAATCAAAGTAAATACGAAATTATTATTATTATTATTATTATTATTATTATTATTATGATCATTGTTTAAAACTAATTTAGATCACAAGATCGCTAAAGGAATAATACAAATCTTTATGAATGATATAATTCATTGAACTAGTATATATCTGAACCCAGTAACTTAATGGAAAGGTCAAATGAAAAGAGGCAGGCCAAAGAACATATTGCGCTGGAAATGAAAGGCACTTGAGAACAATTGGAAATCAGAGCCCAGGGTAGAGAGTTGGATGAAGTATCCTGGTCGGCAGCCTATGTATGATCCACGAGTGGAAACAGGCATAAGTGTTGGTATTTGAAACGAAGGGTACTTAGTTAGATTTCTTATGTGAACCTCAACATTAGCTAGACCTAGATGACGAGTTTCATACTAGATAAAGTTCAGAAATTATATAATATTTAAACAAGATGACTATCTCGAAACAATCTGCTTAGAATTCACAGATACTAATAGAGAAGTTGATCAAAAAATTCTGTCCTAAATACCAACAATGGTCTATCTAATTCAAACCTTTTCTAATATAATAATATAATATAATATTACACGTCAATTGTTTTCTTATTTTCAGTGTACAATTTCAAACACACAAAACACAGACCAAACAGTTTCTTACTTGTATTTCAAGTTGTTTTCTTGCCTTTTCAACATGTTGTGTATGTTCTTGTTCTTGACGAATTTCTTCAAATACACGTGCACTATCAGCCATAGCTTTTTTAGCTCGTTCATCAGCTTGTTTAGCCTCATTGGCAGCTTCTTCTAAATCAGCCTAATACAGAAAAAATAAAATTAAAAAATATTGAAATACTGTATTCAATGGTTCGAAGCATTGTGTATTGAGGCTTAACATAAAATTGGGGCTGTGTAGCGCAATGTTACCCATCGTTTATCATCTAATAAATGTTAAGTTAATTGTTTATTTCTGAATTTTTTCATGTTTCGACCTAGTTTATTCTCCGTGCACCTCATTTCTCAAGTGAAATGCATTTCATTGGCTCCTTTCTAACTATCATCTTTCTGGTTTTCCCTCAGGTCATACAGATATGAGTTGTAGTAACACGAACCGATACATATTCATATCTCAGGTTCAGTGTTGACTACGAACACCAGATTCATTAATTGAACAGTCACAATATGAACAAAACAAAACTAACTAATGATTGTGATTTGTAAATTAGACCTACACATATAAGCGAACAATAGTGCTTTCAATTTGATCGTCCTCAATCTCTACTCGAACATTCATGAATATTTAGATGGAAATTTTAAACTAATCACGGCAATTTATGAGTCAGTAATCAACATGAAATAGATTACGTCACTACACACATAACAGGTAAAAGTACAAGTTGACAGTAGGAAAACAAGTGTACTGAGAGTAGTAAGAATAATTAAAAACGATAACAAAAGTTTTTATCAATAGTTCAACATCGGAGATAGTAGGTCAAACGTGGATAAATAGACTTAAAATAATAATCATATCAGTGCTGAAATTTTCAGTCAATTCGAAATTAAGCATAACGATCACCGCACATCATCAATGACATTTGTCTCGCTTCTGACGCACCTGAAATCAACCTGTCTTGACTTCTCATTAGGTGCACATTACTAAGGAATCATATACTCGGAAAAATTAATTGTTTGGTGCTTCCTAGTTTTCAATAAATCCGTCTGCAATGAATACAATCCACAATGTTTCTTGGTCATAAGGGTACATTATTCAATTACACTGATTGTTCTTGGATTGGTTACTCAGAAAAACAATCGAAATTATTAACTTACTTGCATAGCGGCTAAATCAGCTTCAAGTTTGCGTTTTTGTGCAGCTAATGATGCAGTTTGTGTAGACATTTCTGTCGCCCGATCTGATGCTTCAGCACGTTCAGCTTCAGCTATTTTTCGACTACGTTCGGCTTGATCTAATGCTATACGTAGTTCATCTAGTTCACCAGCTAATACAGTCGACCGACGTTCAGCAGCTTGGAATTGTTCACGCAAATCATCACGTTGACGTTGATCATCTTCTAGCTGGGATTGTAATTCACGTACTTGTTGTTGGAATTTCTTCACATTTTTCTCTTGTTCAGCTCGAGCACGATTTGCACCATCTAAGCTAACTTCTAATTCATTAATATCTTGTTCAAGCTTTTTCTTTACTCGCATCGCTTCCGCTTTACCTTTAGCTTCAGCTTCTAAACTAGCTTGCTGAGACTCCATAGCTCGTTGATGATTTTTACGCGTTGCTTCAAATTCTTCTTCTTTTTCAGCTAGTCGTCGATCAATTTCTTGACGGATCTATAAATAGACAACAACAAAACAACGTAGAAAGTTAAATGACTAAAAAAAGAACCTCATCAATAAACAAATTGTTGATAAAGTTTTCCCAATATGTTCCTCTGAAAATACGTCTGAAAGGAAGTAAAGTATTCGAAAACGTAATAATTATTGAACAATGGACTACTAGATAAATCCCAGAAAACGCGTTCAGAAATACTTAACATTCAGTAAATGATGTTTCTAATTTGTTTTGTAGAGACCAAAACCATCAATTACAATTACAAAATTTCTGGAACTCAAAATAATAGTCAACAAACGCAAAAACCAGGATTTTCAATACAAATTTCAAGACAGTTCTACTGTATGGAGTGGAAACTTGGAGAACTACCAAAGCCATCATCCAGAACATACAAATGTTTATTAACAATTGTCTACGCAAAATACTTCAGATTCGTTGGCCAGACACTGTCAGCAACAACTTACTTTGGGAGAGAACAAACCAGATTCCAGTGGAGGAGGAAATCAGGAAGAAGCGGTGGAAGTGGATAGGACACACATTGAGGCAAACACCCAACTGCGTCACAAGACAAGTCCTCACTTGGAACCCTCATGGTTAAAGGAAGAGAGGAAGGCCAGGGAACACATTACTCCGAGAAGTGGAGACATTCATGAGAAGAGTGAATGAAAATGGGACAGAACTTGAAATAGAAGCTCAGGACAGAGTTGGTTGAAGGATACTGGTCGACGGTCTATGCTCCATTGGGGGTAACAGGAGTAAGTAAGTAATGCCTGATCGGGTTGAATTGCCGTACTTGCGTGTTCCATTTCACTTTGTTTTCTTCATTTCGATTTTCGCTTTACATTTACGCCTTTCAATCTATTGTATGTCTGCTCAAGCAAATTTATGCAATAAATTTATCCGAAATAAATCTTAGTGGGCTTGTAATTAACGCCGTAGCACAAATGGGGTTCACCTAACAATAATACACGGGGATAAGATGAAGGATTTATGTTATAGCATATTCAATTGTTGATACAAATTGGAATCAAATCTTGACACAGCAAAGTGATATTCGGTTGGAGAAACGATAAACTATCAGATTACAACTGTATCTCTTTTTGTCATAAAACTTGAAGGCTCTATAGAATAATTCACCATGCGCATACAATAGTAAATCAAAGTTCAAAGGTGTATGTTGAAATAATCAAACAACTAACGAATAATATTCTAATTATCAATTGATTATTTAGCTGTTATCAGTTTTCAATGAAAATTGCTTGTAAATTTAATAATCTATTTGGCTGCATTTATCTTCACTGTTTTAATCCTAAATAAACTGAATCTCTGTAGTCAACGAGCACACACAAATACACAAATAATTGATCGCTAAACAATGACCAGTATCACAATTTTCTAGTTCTTTCTAGTGCTGATCAAATTCTGTCAACCAACTCGAAATATAGTGACTAGTTTAAGTAGATTGATATAGTGTGTACTATGTTTTAAGGCTCAGTGGTTGTAGTCAGTCAACTATTTTGACTCAGGTTTCAAGCTAGTTATCACTCATTAGCAAAGCATACTATCGATGTTGATGGAAATAATTCTCTACTCCATGGAATTGGAAATCATGTTATCAATGAACTTTACAGCATGAGATGTCATAAATGAGGTGGTATCTAAGTTATGAGTGACCTCCTGAGAGACATGGCCAAAATGTAGAAAATGTAATAACGCTTTTTCATCAGGGAAACATAAATGATAACATGGAAGAGAGAATTAAACACTACCCATCCCAATACTTCTTCTTTACTTACTTGACTCATTTCAAGTTGAGCACGTTGAACCTTAGCTTCTTCTTGTTCTAATGCACTTTCAGCCTCTTCTAATGCAGCTTGCAACTCCTCTTTTTCCATTTCAAGTCGTCGTCTATTCTTATCGATTTCATGTACTGAACGTCCACCTTCACCCAATTGTTCGGTCAAATCATGGATTTCGTCTAATTAAAGAGAAAATTAGTAAATAAATTTAATGCTTATTATTTTACTAATGACATAAATAAAATTAAATCTGACTGGAAATCATTAGGTATTCAATTCAACGGTTAAGTTGGCATTCTATAATAAGTCAACACTAAGAAAAATTCAAGTTTTGAAAATTCTATTATTCATTTAAATAATGAAATGAGTTTGATGATGATGATGATGATTTTTTATTCAATACATGAGAAATAAACATACCGCTCAAATTTTTGTTTTCTCTACGAAGTCCTTCCATTTGTTCATGAACTTCTTCTAATTGAGCTTTTAATCGAAAGATTTCTGTTGACTGACCACGTGCATCACGTTGAGCGTTTTCTAATTCAGCCTAGATAGAAAAAAATAATACAGTATCAGAATAACAATATATAGATAGATAGATAAACACGAAAGATTGATAAAAATTATTTAATTGCTTAGCTTATATTTACAACAGATCTTAGAGAATCACTGAGATTCAGGAATTGCTAAACAGCTTGTATTTGACGCACTAGTAATATGTGAGTTCGTGACCAAAATGAAAATCAAACTCAGGACTGCTTAAGTCTATTTGAATTAAAACAGTTGTCCAATGCTTTTTGGTTTTCTAATTAATTGACATCACTCGATGATCCACAAAATATATGTGAGTTCGACTCACCACAAAAGTTATCTTTGTCTCAATTCTTGATGCTAACTAGACTTCTTTTGCTGGGTAATCCGCAATAATCTTTAATGAATTTCAATTTTATAGAGCTTTCAAAGAGGATATTATCTACAAGAGTATAGGATTTTATTATTTAAGTTGAAATCGGTAAGAAAATCCCTGATTATGTTGTTTTTGTGTGAATTCTTTCTTGTAATTAAAACCTGGAAGAAATAATTTTTCATTAGTATTTACACAGGGTCTTTTCGATCTTTTGATTGGTTGAAACTACTTTTAGACATGAACCTTATATACGGCTCAACGGACACTCGATTACTATCGGTTAGTGAGATTTAGTTGAAACCCATCTCTAACGGATAAAATATAAATTCATTTGTTCAAATTTAGTTTATTTACTTACATATAGTTAGTGAAACATTTTACAAAATAAGATGGTAATGTATGCTGAATTAACAACTTTGCTGAAAAATATTTCAATGCACTATTATTTATTCTGCTTTCCACAATGTCGCTTTCAAATTCGATTACTGAAAGCGGTTTCTGAATAATCAGACATTTAAATGTCAGTCTAGATATTAAAGACAACGTGGTTATTTGGAAAAGAAACTGACAAATCTCTAGAAGTCTTTTGTTTGAGCCTCAGTAAGGTCATCATTAGGCATTGCTGAGCAGTCACATACTCAGATGAAGCAACTGTTAAGTGATTTCTATTTTCCAATGTTTATTTGACTAAGATCATTTTGTGATATGAACCAGAAACAGCTAGTAATTCATTTATATTCATGTGAAAACTTACTTGCGAATCAGCATATTTCTTTTGCCATTCAGCTAATGTACGATTGAAATTGTTTTGTTTACGTTCCAGTTGACTGGCTAAACCATTGGCACGCTCAACATCGACCATTAAATCTTCTAATTCACCTTGTAGACGTGCTTTAGTTTTTTCTAACTGTCCACATTTTGATTTAGCTGATTCAGCTTCTGATTCCAATTCTTGTATTTTTGCATTCATTTTACGTTTTAATTCTTCAACTTCCTCAGAGCGAACATCTCCGCCACCGCCACCACGTGAACGTAATTGTTGTAATTCACCTTGTAATTTTTGTAATTGACGTTGTAAATCACCTTTAGCTGATTGTTCTTCTTCCAAAGTTTCACGTAATGAATCCAAATCACTAGTTAAATTACGTACTTCACCATTTAGTTTAGCTTTCATCTGAATAAGTATAAAAAACAGAATTGTTGAATATGAGGATATCATTTTACAATATATCAAGCTGGAAGTTACTAAGCTACAGTGGATAAGAAAACTAAGTCATAGAATAATTCATATTGGACAGGCTATAGATTATTTGCTTTGTGTGACACAATTTCTAAAACCAAAATAACATGCTTCATCGCTTTTATAGAGTTAAGAATCTGTTTCGTCTACAATATCCCTCATTAGAGTTTATCAAAACTAAGTAGTGATTTTAAATTAATGAAGAACTGTCTCACACATATATGCCTTCTACAACTGCCTATCAAAAGAACCTCTGATTAAATCACTTTCGATGAAATCTGTCGAATTTTCTCGTACTGTTTTATTAATGAGTATAACATAATGAATAGTTTTAGGAAAATCAGTCCGAAAAATAATACACCTCACATAATCCCACGAATTTTTATTACTAACGTTAACGCCTTTAAACTACAGAGGTAATATACCAAAGCTACTCGCCAAAAGGTTTTGAATGACTGGCCTCGAGTAGGTTTCCTTTCAGCTATGTGGCCATATTTGAAGGTAGCCAGGAACTCTTGTAATTAAGTTTTATTTTTAGATAATTCAGAAAGAAATAGCTTTCAACAGTGTGAGAAACCAAGAAGTGGAAAACACTCAGACACGTGGTAAAATTCATCCATGCTAATCCCAGTGAGACAAATTACAACAGACAGCGTTGGATGATGATTGCGTTTAATGTTATGAACTGATTGAGGGTGAAAATAGGGAATATGACATTTCGACTCAGTATTCGATGACCTACAATGCATTATCGATAAATATTTCATAAAACATTATCATTTTTACACTTACTCGGCTTTCATCTTCTAAACTATGACGTGCTTCTTCAAGTTGTGCACTTAATTGTTGTTTGATTTTATTCAGTTGACTTAATTGTGACTCAGCTTCCTCTAACTGTCGTTGTAATTCAGAGACTTCTTGACTACTACGTGCTTTGGTTGAAGCTTGATCATTTAAATTTCGTGTAGCTTCATCTAATTTTACTGAAACCTCTTGTAGTTGAGATTCTAAAGCTTTAATTGTCTTCTCAGAATTTAACTGTTTTTTTAAAGAAACAAGACAAAAGAACTCCATTTAAGAAAATAAATCAGTTTAAATTAATTGAGTTGTGAATAGAATACAATTATTAATAAACATATGGCATAGAGACAAAGCAACTAAAATCTTCAAAATGACAGTTAACATTTTGCGCAGAATTCAAAGGTGAATAAGCTCGATTTTATATCACGTCAACTGAGAAGTAGAAACAACTACGTTAGGTGGTTTAGCTAGCTTGAAATCATAACGAAAAATGATCTTTACACGTTATGTTTATCGTTAGCACAGAGAAATGCAATTCAGTTCGTTACAAATGTTTAGTAATTTTTGTACGGATTGTATATAACAAATGAATCTACCGTATCCTACCTAACCTTAAATCAATAATCACAAACAGTATCTAGACTACTAAGAATTTATCTACGTTCTTATAAGGATTTTTTGTAACCATAACAATTCATCTGGCGTTATTTTTCCTATGTACAACCTAAATAACCTTAAGTAGACCGCAATAGATTAATTAACTGTGTAAAATGTCTACTTTTATGTAATACTGCTGTTAAGTTTCTACAGAATATTCATTGATAAAAGTTGTCCTCTGACAACCTAACATCTAGCTTTAAACTCATCATAATTGTTAATCACCTTATCCATAAACTGTTATGCCCTCTTATCGAAGAAAATTATTCATGTTTCATTATTAATCTGTTAATTTTAACAAACAACAAAGAAATTATTTAAATAATCATTAACTACTACTCACTTTGGCTTTCATAATACTATCCACTTGATTGTGTGCATCATCCAATTCAGCTTTGAATTGACTTCGTTCTTTCTCAGCTCTAATAGCAAAAATTAATGAGAATAATATACAGAATATAAAACTGAGAACTGATATTCATCAGATAGCCATTTAAAACTAGAAAGTGAATAAACCGCCATATAGATCAAAGGATACTACTCTACAACCTAGAAGAAGCTTCCATTTGAGCTATGAAACCTATTCTATCCTTATTTTAAAATTCCAATGGTTGGTGATTATTATAAAATTCAATAAAATCATCATAAGCAGTCATCTGAAAACAACCATACTTTTCCATGATTATATTAAACGAACCAAACGTTTAGGCCGGAACAGCTAATTCAAATGTTGAAAGTGATAACCAAACTTTAAGATGCAAATCAATCAATGAGAAAACTTCATTCAGCTGAATACTGAAATAATGGAATGATTTGCATGAGATGAGAGGTGACAGGCTGGATAAGTATAGGCATATAACATGCCTCTGAAAAAGTTAAACAACTCATGCGTCGTCTGAAGGTTAAGCAGCAAAAAGTAAGCAATTAGAAACGATGCATCCTATTAAAGGATGATAATTATGTGCTTGATCATACTCCTGTCTAGATTGGGATGATATGTTTGTGTATAAAGTTCAATTATTTGCGTAATTATTTATTCACTTTTCTCAACTAAGGCTTCGTTGTCATTTCTTAGCCTTCCACTCAAATGGAACATTAGGTAAGTGTATTAGAAACATACGTGTATCAAACTGAGTCAGATACTGTGAATTGTAACAATTACACACTATGTTCTTTCTTAAAGTATAATGTTAGCAATAAAGAAAAGTTTCCATACCATATTGATATCCTGGAATGACCAATTGACATTAAGATGGCGGATATTGAATATAAACGCGAACCTAAAGCGTTACCAAGAATAGCTGGTTGCTGGAATCCATATATTAGACTGGATAATTATTTCCCTGTGTAATATTAGTTTTAGGACATTAGGTTTAATTGGGGTCATAATGTAATGGGCAGGAGTGCTAGATGTAGGGCATTTTGATTTTCAGCTCAAGTTTACAGAAATTAATCCTAATAAGTTCATTAATTGTGTTATTATTACATTTTTTATTATACAGAACTCTTTGTTAAGACCTAACTAATATCTGATCAGTTAATGTCAAGATCACCGCTACATTTACACAAAACCTATATAATATAGTATGGTTTGACTATTTTATGATGGTTTAATTACTTTGCTTTAGCTTTATTCGCTTGATCCAACTGATCAGCTAATTCATTGACAGCATCATTTTGTTTTTTACGCATTGCAGCTATTGCTTGTTCATTTTGTAAACGTGCATCTTCTAAGTCACGTTTTAATTTCATCAATTCAGCTTCACGTTTTTTGGTTAAATCACTCTGTGCTGCTGTAGCACCATCTTGCTCTTCCAAACGATCCACAACTTCTTCCAGTTCAGTTTCAAGCTATTATGCAATAAAAAGAAAATTAAGTTAGCTAACAGAACATTGAATTTACGTAATAGCATTATTATGTGAAACATTGTACATACGTCAGATACAAAGAAACTTATAACTTTCACCTGAAATGATAGTCGCTTCAAATGTAAAGAACAAGTGACTAGTATTTCACAATTTGAATGATCAACATCTGACGTGAATTACAGAAGCATTGTAAACTAAGAATGGGCGTATACAAACAAGTTATTCTTTATTTAAGGTTTCTCCTCAGCAATACCTATCAGTGATCCCATACAATACAGAGGTGAAGACTATCAACTGCCAAAGATAACATGATGATGACTTAGTCATAATTCAGTGGATCCAAATCTAGATTTTAGTCCATTTTCAATGTAGCTAGACTGATTGTGGTGTAGGTCGTAACTTTGTTACTGTCAATAATATCTGAACAAGTATAGATAAACTTTCCAGTTTTTCAGGGGTTACTTAGTTGATACTGATTGGTGATGAAATCTATTGTTAAATTAAGCCAATATTTTCAAATTTTCCCTGAATTATGTTTGTTTATCATCAACAAATATGTTCTCCATTTTTTTTCATTGAAAAATCTATAATTTGGCATTCATTTGATCAGATTGACCAAAGTGAAACATACTGCCTCCCCCCCAGTCTCCATACTTGACATTCCATTTTTTTTTTGGAATGTTCACTTGTAACTTAAAATAAATGTTCATTAAATATAGAACCATATATTCTAAATGAAGACGTGAGTTTTCTTTAACTTTGTTTTGTGTATGAAGTGAGTTTAGTCAGGTGAAATTAGTACTTATTCAAAGAGATAAATTGTGAAATTTTACCTGTTGTCGACTTTTCTCAGCTTTCGAACGAGCTGCACGTTCTGCCTCCAAATCTTCTTCCAATTCTTGTATACGTGTTTGAAGTTCTTTAATTTTTCGTTGTAACTGTGCTACTAAACCTTGTTCATCTTCGAATTTGCCACTTAATCCACTAATTTCAGCCTCTTTACGACGTAACTGTTCCTCCAAGTCACGTTTCACACGTTCCAAATCATCAACAGTTTCTTGTGTAGCTTTCAAGTCACCTTCTAATTTACGTTTGGATTTCTCAACATCACCACGAATCTTTTGTTCACGAGCTAGATTTTCTTCCATCTGTACGAAAAAAGTAATATAAATTGTAATAATAGTGATACTATGAATAGGTAAATAAATATAACTCTATTTTCGATCCATTACATATCAAAATAGTACTATAACTGACTATCAAAGAATATACACTTCACACAAATAAGGAGACGGAATTGTAAAGAGATAATTGAAGGGCAAGCGAATGCGATTGAAAGAAGACTACGTAAACCAAAATGTTTTGCAATAAAACATACACTTCAGTCAATATAAATGTGTACTCAAAAAGATTTCTTTTAGTTAGGCAAGTCACTCTGACTTTTGTGTATAATGTAAAGCGAAAACTATGCCATAATCTTCATTTGCTTCTATTCTGAGCCATATTTCATAATCTTTCAGGCCACTTGTTTCCCCCATCTCTCGAATCCTAATCGAGAAATCGTGGCCCTAGTCTCATATAGCTTCCTTTCACACCTCGATCATCGATCAATAGCAACGTAGAACTTCGTATGTACGTACATCAGTTCATGTTGTCATACCACATGAGCACAGAGATGTAATTTTCAATTCAAATCCAAGTAGTAAAGCTAGCAAAAGTATAACTTGCACTCGTTATTCTAAGTCATTTGAGTTCTTAGTCAAATGAAGGTCATTAATTTGGTAGGCGTTCAATGAATTCGTCAATAGTAAGCTTTATAAACACATAATTCAATTACATGAAGATTTTATAAAAAGAATGGTCATTGAAAATATATTTCAAGTTTAATTACCTCATCTAATGTTGATTCTAGTTTAGCTTTCAATTTATTCAAATGATTCACTTTATCCTCTTCAGCTTGTAATGCTTCTTGTGTACGTTTATTTTGTTCTTCCAAATTCTTTTTATCTTTATTCAACTTGCCAATAGTTTCATCTTGTTGTGCCATTTCTGCTTGCAATGTACGTATTTGATTATCTTTAGTTTGTTTCTCTTGTTCAGCTTTTTGAAGTGATGATTCTAAATCTTCGACATCTTTTTTCAACTCTTCAATTTCAGCACTCATTTTCTTCTTAACTTCACTTAAATTAGCTGCTTGATCTTCTTCGTCAGCTAAACGTTCTTCTAATTCTTTAATACGTTGCTCCATATCACCACGTTGTAGTACAAGTTTAGAGATTTTCTCTTCAGCATCGGCTAAACTATCTTGTTCTGTTTGTAGTTGTAAAAATAAATCATTTTTCTGTTGTAATACAGTGACATTTTGTTCTTCCAGTTCTTTTTTAAGTTTTTCTAACTTCTCGAACTCTTCCTTTAATTTAGCTAATTCTTCGGCTGCTTTTTTCATCTCTTCTTCTTGACGTGCAATATTTAACATTGGTTTGACTTTGGTGTATAATCTCCACCAAGGCCAATTACGTAATACCAAATATTTACGAATATTACGTTGCATTAATGTAAGTGCAACACTGGGATATTAGAAAACAATATCAACAACAGAAAACGAGAATAAGTTTTATCATGTTGACAGAACTTTATGTCGGCTCATGTTCTACTACATTAGGATTAGACGAAGAAATTACCAAGATAAACAAAGGATAAATTGAAATAAAGTAGTAACAAAGATTTTAGTTGATATCTTAATGTTGTATTTAGGCTTGTTTATTGTGTTTATTCAGTCGAATTATTTTGGCTGATACACATATACCTTTAGGTTCTATCATATAAAGCAAGTTGGTTAGAGAAAGGTAAAACCAAAAGGAGAAAAATAGGTGGGAAAATTCGTACCACTGACTATATTTTGATGTGATATCAGTAAGGTGTTTCCCATAGATAACCGGTATATACAAAAACTATATTGAATAAGGTGAGAGATGTTTCGTTAGAAATTTCAAACACTTTCCCCACTGAAAGTGTTTTACTGAAACTTGCAGTGGTGCTGCCCCCTCTCAGCAGAAGAAGGGAGTTAGGAATGGTCTAGCCTTAAAAACATAACACCCCATCTTGGACCATAGATTTTCACCACCGGAGGTAAGGCCTTATAAGTGCGAAGCTATGGCACAAAGTCTGTATGTGGCCGGAATCAAGACTCAGAATCGCGATTAATTTTTCAAGTTATCAAGACCACCTATTACCCGATTTCCTTCTCAGATAACCCAGAAAGTATTCTTCTTTCAAGTTGGCTACTGTCAACGGAAAACTACCCTCATATCTTTAACCGAATCGAAGATGAATAAATGTAAATAGTGGCTCGGCTTAGCTCCAAATGATCATTTAAAATTAATGTTTACACCATAAGAAGTGATCAGCACTGTGAAAATTTTCATTTAGAAAATTAAAAACCGTATACAAAAGAAGTTTATTCAACCTTCAGTTATCCCTACTCGTGCCTCTCATTCATAACTGACATTTTACCAACCTACTAGGCGACTTATTTGTTTTGGTGAATTCTCAGACAGCATTTCATTTTGATTTCAATAACTTATTTATTTATCTTATGTATTACTGACATTTATTTGACATGAACAACTACACAGTATACTACTATTTTATGTTTGTAAACTTACCGTTGATCCTGTAATTTTTTATATTGTTTGCGCATTAAATAACCACGAATTTCTGCTTGGAATAAACTAATGATACCATTTAACTTTTCATCACGCATATCTTCTAAACTGGCCAGTGTACCGGCTTTGAAAAATACTTTGGTATTACCGCACTGATATAGACTCTTATCTAACTGTGTTGCTTCCAATAGCTTTTCCGTGACTTGACGACCATCAACAAATCCATCTGGTATAACATTTGGTGCCAAAATTGAGTAACTTTTAAATGAAAAAAAGGAAATAGAATATAACAATGGAAATGAAGTGACTTAACTAATTGTATAAACATAACCTAATAAAATTTAAGATATTGTGATTGATTACTGAAAAATGTTCCTGTTGACTACTTTCAAACATTTCACACGAAACACAACAGTATGTTCAACATTTCACAGTTTCATCACTAAAACTCGTTCGGTACTAACAAGGATTAGATAAATATTATATTAGTCACTATTCAATGATCCATCGATTTTAAATATATAGCTCGAAAGAGTTCACTGGCAACGTCTCATCAAATTGTAAACTTGAGTAACAGGTTCGAGCCTCAGAGGTTATACCAGGAACACCTAGTGAAAGCCGGGATCTATTAGTTTGCATCTCTCATTCGATATTTTAGTGAACTTTTACTATAGTAGTACTTCTGTCAGCTGGGGTCCTATCTCAGTAAGTAACACTGCTGCACTCTTCAAATGTAATTAAATACAACCATAAACTCAGAGCTTTCAACACAATATAGATTTTCTTCTTAATAAAAGTTAATTACAATTGTCCTTTCAGTCCATGTATGTGTAAACATGATATAAATGAAAAAAACACTTTTTTTTTATCTTCTTCAAGTAATATTTTGTTTCTCAAAATATTGGAATCAGATTTTTGTGTGGTAAAATGTTTATTATGTGTCCCTAGTGAAATTGAGATGTGATTAACCACTGAGTCTGGACAGATAGAAGCCCACCTTATTGACTGTTTAACTCATCATTTCCTCCCTACTATTTATCCTATTCCGGATTCACTGTGAGAGAATAGTTGTAACCATACAGCACAAATGTTACACAGTTCATTATTTAGCACTCTATTTTTAGTCGTAAATCGTGTACCTGGTATAACATGATTCAAGAGACTTTGTATAGCCTTTATAATTTTATAGTAATTTGATCTCGACCACTGGTTGTAATATAAGGTGGCAAACAAAAAATGTTCACTGAAGCATCCCCCAATCCTGTAGTAACCGAACTAAAGACCTTTGAATCTCACAACGAATGTTTAAAGATTATTAAGATCCTTAGGTTAGTTTTCCATATAACTATTTCAACTTCAACCAATTTGCGACACAGCTAAACAATCACTGAATCTCATTGGAGAAAACTGTTTTCCTCTCAATATAAAAACAAACTTAACCAATCATAACTTCTCACTAGAACTTCAAGAATATCTTGAGAAAGTCACTAAGGGACTGAATATTATAGTTTATTTGAATAAGTTTTGTGAAGATTGATTTTAATTTGTTAATTGCATTCATAATGATGTAAGTTTAACTACATTAAATTAGCCTAAAATCGAATTTCTATCAAAATTATGCAAATTACCGTTGTTTGAATTCAGAATAAATCATACGATTTGGAAAACCTTTACGACAAATACGAATACCTTCAAGTACACCGTTACAATGTAACTGATGCAAAACCAAGTGAGCATCAATAACACCTTAAATGAGAAAGTAACAATTAATAAAAAGTTTAATTCAAATAATAAAAAATAGATTTGAATAAGTAAATTTTAATCAACTCCATTTTGATTAAGTTTGAATATGATGAATCATACAAATTAGATGATATGAATATATTTTATTTCTAGACGTAACTATTATCTACTATTATCCGCCTTCATACCCGTAAGAGCACACCAGACCAAATTAGTCACAATCAAATCCTTCCTACACCTCTTAATAACTCTCTTATCTCCACAGCCAGCCTTTCTCATATTACTTCATCATCTCGCACCACATATGCGAGGTTATGGAGAATAAGTGGATTCCAGTGGCATCTGCTGAACTGATAGGCGCTCAGAAACACATACCACCTGGCCCTGAGCATGATGAGGAGTGGAGGCAGCTTAAACACAGGCTAACAAGAACCTATGCAATGATCGCGAACAGTGGTGGGTAGCGAAAGCAAAACAGATGGAAAAGGCAGCGGTATTAGGTGACAGTAGACAACTATTCAGATTTACGAAAGAAACCGGTATTAGAAATCCAAACGTTGGTGAGAATATCTCGGAAAAAGATGGGAATGTTACCCATTCTCAATCCAGGAGGTCGGATCAATGGACAGAACACTTTAGAGAGCAGTGCAACTGGCCTTCAGCCACACTTCGGTTACCCACCCTCTTCAAACAACCTGAATGGCAAGTTGATGTAAGTCCTCAGACTCGTAATGAGGTTGTGAAGGCTACACGCCATCTCTTTAACCGATGGTTAGAGACTTTTAATAACTTGGTTCAAGATCTTTTGCGATGGCGCAGATGCATCCATTCTTTTTCTTCTCTCAAGTTATAATTTTATGAATACTTCATGACCTTTTTAATCTTTTTTTAAGTGATTTAGTTCTCGAATCCTATCTTCGATCCCTAATCTTTTTGATCACAGCAAATACTTCTACTACTATGGGATTTGAATTGACAATTATATCTCTCTCTGCTAATGTGGTATGCCAACTTGAACTAATATACGTACATTGTGGCGGACTGTCTATCTGAGAGGTTAGTTATGACCAGAAAAACTCAGCGGTACGGAGAGTTCTAATCCCATAGTAAAAATGAATTATCTTGCTGCCAAGTGACAATCACCTCAAAATCTAGGACCAAAGTTCTGTGTTGACTACTTCCGCTCACCTTAAAACTAAGCATAATGTTTAATGGTAAAATGTCTAACTTTTGATTACTGATTTGGCAGACTGCATTCAGTAGGTGTATTATTGTTCCAAAGTATCAGTTGGTAAAACGAAGGTTAAACACGTTCGAGTTATGGATACATTCAAACCTCCAAAACTCTGCCCCAAAATTTCGAAATTCATTAAAATATTAATTATTGAATAATGAAATAATTAAAACAACACCTATAAACCTCACCTGGTTGTTTGAATTCATTCGGTACAATACAACGAATAAATGATGGACTGGTACTTTGTAAATTTTTCATCAATTTATTCAATGATTCCTAAATTATACAATCATGATAAAATAGAGTAAAAAGAAACAATAAATGAAGTAAACAAAGATGAGATAAACACAACAAATAAGTAGAATATTACATGGAAAGAAAACTCATATACACGCAAAATCATAAATAAATACCATTCTGCAAACTAAATAATTAATAACAGTGATATCATGCTTGGTTTACACTGTTTTTGAGTAACAACACACATAGGCATACATATGCTTATGTACAGATACAAAAATGCATGCATTGAGAAAAGAAAGATGAAGGAATACATGTTAACACTAGATAAGTAACAGTAAACTGAATTTCTGTCTATTTAGTTTAATTGAACAGCTTGCCTACTATGTATTACTTACATGCTATTAAAATATGTTTGTTTGTAAGTAATGGGCACAAAATTGACATAATTGAATTGAAATATTGATAGAAATATAATAATTGTAACTGGTCGATAAAACAATGGATTGAAATAATAAAATGCTATGAAACCTAAGAGATTGGACAGAGAAGTTCCAGAGCAATGGCTACATACTGTCACAAGATGAAAATAAAGTTCTAGGCTTTTATTCGGTTATGGATTGGCATAGTTTACAAATTCTGTAACTAAACAATAAAGCTATTCAATAATTCTTTAATCTGATATCAGTTTATGATTTAAACTGTGTAATATTGGATTTGTAAAAGCATACGAAACTTAATTAATTAATTATTATTACATCGAATAAGGTATAAACAGTGACTACATTTGATTACATTGACTCGAATAGTTGGTACATAAAAGATTAATTTTATTTTCTTTTTTATTTCAAATTTAATACAACACTCAACAAGTGAATTTCATCTATAGAATTTTCCTAATACCTAATACCTATTTAGTTTTGTTTATTATTTACTTTGTGTTATTATTATTTTCAAACTTTCTGTAGTGGTTTTTTATTTCAAATAAAAACTTAAATCATTGTAGTAGTTTTGCAATATTGAATAATAATCATCTTAAATGGTTATGGACGACGAGTGATAGCTTAGAAGAATACATAAATAATAATAATAATAATAATCAAAGAGCTTATTTTTAAAATGGTTGAATTTTTATCGGTTACAACCTGAACTGATCTTTGATAGATTAGACTGTAAACCAAGAAGCACAGAATATCCACTTGTTCTAGTGTGAAACTTCCTAAGCAGTGTGTATCCATCACCCCATAAGAATTGAACCCTAAACCTTCAGGTCCCATGTAGAACTTTTCAATCTAAAAACCACCTAGTTAATATCCAATGCTATACATGACTAACCTACATTGATTTGCGATTGTATACAACAATTTTTTCGAATTTATTTGCGGTTAATGGTCTCATAACGGACGATCCAGAGTAGATTTTATGATAATCAGTCAGAAAATTTAATTCTATCAACTCTTATACAGGAATTGTATAGCTAGTTATCAATATTTATTCTGCAACAGGAAAGTTTTAGCAGACTATGAACTTGTAAAAACTATCGATAACAATTGTATTGGTAATAATAACATACCATTGATGAATGACCACTCATGTAGAAATAAAAAGCTATTGGACTAAGATTAATGAAAAGGTTTGATATATATATATATATATATATATATATATATATATATATATATATATTTGTAAGCTCTACTATGCTCAAATTATCTAATGAGTGATTATTGTATTGATGTTTTGACAAAAAATGCAATACTACTGCTACTATTACTATAACTACCATAACAAGCTAAGATATATACACACACACAAGCGCACAAACACAAATATCGCATTGTGTATGCGACATAGTATATAGATGCAACATATATGTGATCTACTGTTTCTTTGCATATTTCTCTAATACAATAGTAGAGGTTTTACGTGCGGGTTTAAGATAAATGATTTGGAAAAATAAAGATCAGGAAATTAGTTTACAAAAATTGTTGGAAAGAACATTCAAGTCGACTACGATTACAGACTAAATGTTTTCAATAGAGAATCTACAATATACAAAAATATAGTACTCTGTGAACGGCGGATATTGTCTGCATAGCACCTCCTTTTTTACGTTTTCCACCTTCGTCTATCAGGAGATGTGGTATAGAATAAATTCAGAAAGTTATATGCAAGACAAAATAAACGTAGAATGAATCACATTTTGCTTTAAAATGAAAAAAATAATTGTCACAATATGCTAAACTGTAATCAGGTTGAGTTTCAAAGGTCAAGCAACGTTGTTCAGATACATTATTTAAGGATAAACAGTGTTAAGTTCGTTTCACAGTGACTTATGATAATGTGTAAATCACTATTTATACTTTACACCAAAAGAAAACAAAATACGATACAAAAAGATGGAATAATAAAATGATTAGATGGATCGTGTAAATAACTAAAAATAATAAATAGACCAGCTTTTCCAAAAAATACAGCAAGATTCAAGGTAAAACACAAATTACTTCAACAAACTGACCAGGTTATTTTCAATTTAACTTGTGATTTTGTTTTTCAATTAGCATGCTTAAGCATTTAGAGCCAAAATAAATGGTAAGCAATAATGCAGTTATGTTGCAGTGAATTTATTTTGCTTTTATACTTGGATAGAATACACAGTTTCCTCTGATATATATATATATATATATATATATATATATATATATATATATATATATATATATATAATGAAGCAGTGTTTTTGTTTTCTCGAAAATGCGGTATAACAACATAAAAAAGGGAATAATCACCCTATCTTATTGTATGAAATTAATATTACTGTTCGGCATTTTTAAGCATCAACAAGCGGATAATAAATGAATCAGCAAAATGTCATAACAACATCACAGCAGTTCACAAGATGAGAGAGATTAGCATACGATTTAATTATTAGCTTAATATGGATTTTGTTCTAAGAGTTACCCTGTGCATGTAGGTCACTGTCAAGAAGGAGCCTCCTTTTGTCTTTTTACCAGGTTCACCTATATGCATGTATATATTTTTTGAAGTTTTTATGAATATATAAAACAAGAATTTTCTTCATTTTAAAAGACTAAATTAAAAAGATCAAATAAAACTATATGAATCCAATCGCTCTGTGGATCATGTAAGTAAGCATTTGAAACGAAAAGATTCTAAGTTTGACTCTTGGTGTGAATACCAGCAATGGAATACAGTTACATCTGGATGAAAAGTCCCAGATAGGACGAAATGCATAATAGAATCCACTGTCAGCCACATACTAGATGTTGTTTTATTTTGATAATCGTTGAATTTAAAACGTTATGTTAGTCATCATTGTTTGTTTTTAATGTTTAAATAAAGCTTCAGTAATATATACTTTTCAAGAACCCAGTACTTGTTACAAAACGATTAATTACATGATAGATTCATCCGATTTTTCTACTTCGCAATCAATTTCATATTGTAGTTAGTGGATGAAATTCCTTAAAAGTTTTTAGTGTTGTGTGCACCTTTATCTATCCAGCGTTTTGGGACATTTGTTACTAATACTTATTCATTATTAAACTCAACCAAATATACTGGGTAATAAAGAAGTAGGTTGAAAAATGTTAGTAGAGCCCAGATCAAGTAATGATATTATATTTCCAAAAATCCTATAACTGTTCAAGTGAACCATTGAAATAACATCTGCCTCCTAACATCGAATTGAACATGATGTTTAGTTATTTAAGATTAATGAAACTTTGGATGATTTATTTTTCATGATTACGAATTAACAAATTCATCGTTGCTTCCTTTGACGATTAACTTTCAGCATATAAACTATGATTAGAACTTCATTCTGATTTCCTATTAACTGTAGAATAGTTTCCGAATTCAAGACATAAAAATGATTCCTTTTCTTTTGAGTCTTTTTAGTTCTTTCTATAGGTGTTTATTTTTTTCTAAAATTAATATTTCTTATATTACATTAAAATATCAGATTCCATAATCAAATTATAGTATTGGACATTTAAAAAATTTAATCAACATTTATCAATAAAATCTGCTAATAATAAAAATTAAGAAAGAATATCTATATAAACATCGTCGATCATAGTTCATGATTGACAACTGATATAAAATGGAGGTTTTTGAATTATCAACGATTGAAGATGATGAAGCACTACTTACAAACTGTTAATTATTATGATCAATTGAAAAGTGGTAACTATTTAATCAGCATTAATCCTCAAAGATACTAATTTCAATCCATTGTAGGATAGTACATGCATATTGCTAAGGAGTCCTAACACTAGAATAGTTATCTAGTGACTCTTGCTTAATGACTGACTAACTGAATGAGATCAGCTTATGTTGTAAACTAATCAGTTGTAACCGAATATTTGGCTCTCTTTCTAATTGTCATTTTTTTTAGTTTATTTATTTTATAATATTAAACAACTTTTTTTACTGATCACCTCACTTACCGACAACTGGAGTAAATAAATTTGATACTAAAGGATCTTTACTATCACCCAAAAGTGCAACTACACTATCATTAAGCGGATCTTTATTCTTTTCCAGCCACCCGGTTATTGTGTATGGAACCTAGAAAAAAAAAAAAGAATTACAAGGAAATAGAATAAACTGTTTATTATTAATGTAATGAGTTTATCAAATCAAAATAAGAATTCACTGATAACAATGCTGTTACAATTCGGTCTATATGTCAAAAAAGATGAGACTTTGTAAATCGATGGTCTGATGGATTAGATATATAAATTTTGTTATTGGTACACTCTATCTAATGTTTAGTTTATGGTAATTCTGTGTTGCTCTAACTATAAACTTAGAGTTGACTATTAAACTATCGATATGTTCCTTACTGCTAACTAGTTAAATACCTACTTACTTACTTGCTGCCCAGATATGTAAAGGTGTCAACGTCCTCCGAAGAATCTTCATCAAGCGTGATTTGGTTGACGCATGTTGTGCTGTATCGTAGAATAATACTTTTCCCTTTATGTATGTTGACACGTACTGCTGCTGACGCTGCTGCTACACTGGTTGTCTTCTCTTGCATTTGTTGTTGCGTGTACGATAGAAGAGCCAGGTCATCTGCGAAGTCCAGATCGTCCAGCTGCATCCTAGCTGTCCATTGGATACCGTGCTTCCATCCAGATGTTGACGTCTTCATAATCCAGTCGATCACCAGAAGAAAGAGAAAGGGCGAGAGTAAGCAACCTTGCCTGACACCGGTCTTCACCTCAAACGAGTTTGTCAGCTGACCTCCGTGCACGATTTTGCAGTTTAATCCATCATAAGAATTCCGTATGATGTTGACTATCTTCTCAGGCACGCCTTAGAGTCGAAGAAGCATCCATAGTGTTTTCCTGTCCACGCTATCGAATGCTTTCTCGTAGTCAATGAAGTTGATGTAGAGTGAAGAGTTCCATTCAATTGACTGTTCCACAATGATCCGTAATGTAGCAATTTGGTCAGTACACGATCGATCCTTACGAAATTCAGCCTGTTGATCTCGAAGTTCGGCGTCTACGAAGTCCTTCATTCTGTTTCACAACACCCTGTTGAATACTTCGCCAGGTATTGAGGGAAGACTGATGCCTCTGTAGTTCCCACACTTTGCTGACATCACCTTTCTTAGATATCTTGATCAGGTGTCCTTCTTTTTCAGTCTTTTGATAGTGCTTCTTCCTCACAAATCTTGTTGAAGAGCGTGTGGAGTATCTTTTCAGTTACTGCTTCGTCTGCTTTCATCGCCTCAGCTGGAATGTTGTCCGCTCGTACTCATTTGCCTGATGGCGATGCTGATCTCTTCAATTGTAGGTGCGCCAACATCGATTAGGAGGTCCGTAGATGCTGCCTCAATGTGGGATGGATTCAGTGGGGCTGGTTGATTCAAGAGTTCCTTAAAGTGTTCTACCCACCTGTTTCACTGTTCTTCAGTGTTTCTGATTACTTTGCCTTCCTTGCTTTCCGCTGGTCGTTCTGGTTTACGATGGTTTCAAGCATACTTCTTTATTGTATTATTTACTTTCCTTAATTTTCCTTCTGTTGCCGCTTTTTCTGCTGTCACTGCTAGATCTTTCACGGATTAGTGTTTGTCGCATTTGGTGCTCCTCTTCATATGCATGTTTGCTTTTGTATATTCAGCTTGTGCCTAGACTTTCTCTAAGTATAATGATCCATATGGCTTTGTGTATGCGTTTATATGGGAATGTGGCACCGTCGACGACCAGTTTGTTGAAGGCACATAGGTTTGCGAAATCTCTCACTGATTTCGTTCCTTTCTCCCACTCCATGTCAACCGATGATGTCTTTACATCCAGTGTTCTCCGTCCCCGAATCGGCATTTAGGTCTCCCGTCAGAATGGTCGAGCACTTTTTCAAGCATTCTCAACGATTGACTGCAGCGTCTCGTAGAATTGATCCTTAACATCTTCATTGTTATCGTTGGTAGGCTCATAGCACTGGATGACATTCATTGTAATTCCTTCTTTCTTTGCTTTTCAAAGGATGCTTTGATGACCCTGGGTCCATGAGACTCTCATCCTATCAGTGTCTTTTGTGCTTGTTTGGACAGCATTAGTGTAACTGCTCGCGTGCGTGAGGCATTTCCTACTTCCTGGTCAGAGTTCAACAGCATTTCTCGTGAAGCTATTCCTTGTTGTCTAATCTGCGTTCATTGTGTTTCACTGATTCGAAGTACGAACAGGTTGTATTTTTTCATTTCTGAAGCAGGTTGGATGTTTATTCCTATCTATCACAATGTACGGACATTTCATCTACCTATATCAATGCTTTCTCTTGTTGTCAGAAGTTGTATCGGCCTCGTGACTTCCGAAGAAACTTGGCTTTCATCATGAGGCGTCAAAACCTTTCTAAGTGAAGAAGTTGCAACTGCCAGGGCAGAGTTTATATTGATTTAATTCGTTCTGGTTAGAGGTGTTTTTAGCGAGTTGGTTTTCTATTGGATGAGGTCTCTAACCCGACCCACAACCGTCCTTCATTATACGGGTTTGGGACTGGTAGTTGCCACGGAAGGGCTCCATGACGATTTACTCTGTTTTATACCAAATATAACCTAGTTATATACATACTGTAGTGCGTTGTTGTTTAGCAGTTGATGTGTATAATTGTGTAAGTTTTCGATTCAAATTTACGATACTGATAGAAAGTTAATTTTTTTAATTTCTTCCTAATCCAACTAATCATTGGACATAGCAGATATATAATACACATATTTTACTTACAGAGCCAGCATAATGATGCAATTCGAAATGTGCTTCTACATGTCCTGGTTTCGGTGGTTTCGGTTTGGTAAAATTAGGACTTTTGCCTAAATGATTATCATATAATTTTGATAAGAATGTTTGATCAGATGCCTTGGGGACGATGCATTCTTCTTCTAGGATGGATAAGATACCCATAGGCTAGAAAATGGGGAAAAAAATGTTGGTAAACATTATTAGGTTAAAAAATGATAGATATCCACAGTAATATCGCACAGTGGCTACAATATGTCCGTGTGCTTACTAGTAATTAATTTCAAAAGCTAATTCACACAGCTCTATTGAAAGCTTCAAATCGATAGAATTCAGGCAGATCAATAACAATGGAAAATTGCTGTATGATATTGTGAGTTGATTGAATTTGACCTGTAAGCCATTAGATACTAGCTCAGTGTCTAAAAGTTCGGCACCTAAGTCAGTAATTAAGATAATTTGAATCAACAAAACAGCGCTATCCAGCTCATTCAGGTTTCCGATGGTTGTCTAATTGTAATCAATCCGTAATGTAAACTATAGGATTTTAGAAGCAATCAAAGAATACAGTAAAAATTGTCAGATAAGTCAAATTATTATTTTTCTTTGAAGACAAGTAAATCCTAAAGCGGACAATTTACACAGATTATGTAAATCTTTATTTAACCAGAATTCATAAGACTAATGTGACTACAGCTTAACAATTCATTCTAACATTTAGATAAGAGCGTTTCTAAGCAAATCCATTAGGATCTTTGAACAAAAAGATTTGCATAGAAAAAAGATCCAAGTAATTATATGTGCATCCCCGTATATAAGCTGCTCAAAAGTGATAAATTGGAAATCCTGGATATATTCTTTGTACTATCTGAAGCTCATCAATAATTTTGGAAAAAGTAATGCTCCTCATGAGATTAGAATCTTCAACATTCTACTAGCACTGGTTCACGAAATCTACAATATCTAGTCATTTATTCTTACACCCATAGAATGGTGTCCACGTTCATTTCGAATCAGACAGTCATTTCATCACTACTTATTTTTAATGTCTACCAATAAACTTTATTGACGATAATAAAAATTTTCGTTGTATTCAGTTATTTTTAAACTTTTGTATGATGTAACGCGTTTCATACTTCATGATGAATTCAACACACTTGGGATTCCTTTAACCATTTTATTAACATTTTTTAACTTCATTCTTCGTTTCATCCTTCTTATCCAGTCTACCTGTAAGAGCTATCCTTTGAAACTTTGGTTAAATGGAACAATTTGTCTGCTACTATGAATTAGTTACTCTTTTTAGCTTAACATAGATAAGCATCGATTTGAATTTTAGAAAATGGTGAGCTTTTGTCATTTGGAATTGTTCAAGGATATACTTCTCTTAATTATCCTTTTGATGACTTACTTTATATCCTAAAATCTCACTATTCAAGTTTATAAAAACGTCTTAATGTTTATTTTGGTTCCTCTGACGACACTGAACTTTTAGTCAAACCTCTTTATTTTATTTCAAAATCTCTGCCTGTAAA
This sequence comes from Schistosoma turkestanicum, assembly GCA_944470395.2. Taxonomy (NCBI): domain Eukaryota; kingdom Metazoa; phylum Platyhelminthes; class Trematoda; order Strigeidida; family Schistosomatidae; genus Schistosoma; species Schistosoma turkestanicum. Next base: position 9,883,636 of record OX103975.1, read on the forward strand.
TCAGTTCAGATGTAAAGGTATGCATATTTACAAAGATTATAATTTACCTTTTCAATTAAATCTATGCAAGCTTGTAAATCCATTCCAAAATCAATAAACGTCCATTGGATTTTTTCACGTTTATATTCCTCTTGTTCCAAGACAAACATATGATGGTTGAAGAATTGTTGTAGACGTTCATTCGTGTAATTAATACAAATTTGTTCAAAACCATTTTCCTTGAATAATGAAAAAAGCAGTTGATATAAAGTCAAAAAACAACTTATTCAATTATCTAACAACAAAAGTGAACTAATAAAACATATTATGTCAGCCACAATGGACGGTTGAGCGTGGTCAGTATGAAGGACCTGGACCTATGTTCCGTGTCAGCTGACACTCGGCAGCAAGTTGTAATGATAGTCTTCGGGGTTTAGTGTCCTCTATGGGTTTCAACTGGTTTCAACATTCCATTATCGGAGCTAGAAACGGCACAACTATCAAGCACAGAGAACAAAACATCTGCATCAGCACCCTCAGTTGTTCATTAATTAAGAAACTTACTGGGTCCTAGTTAAGTTTGTAACACAATCTTGTAGCAAACCTTGATGATGATAAAACAATAATAATTATAAATGAAACTTACAGTGAAAATTTCAAAACCTGCAATATCCAGTACACCAATGAAAAATTGACGTTTAACTTTTGTATCCAAAGTTTTATTGACACGAGCCACCAACCAACCAAACATTCGATTATAAAGGGATTTGGCTAAAGCGCTAACTGCATATGTGACCTTTTATCAAAACAAATTGAAAGTTTTTGATCACTATTATTATTATTATCATTATTATTATTATTGTTATTATTATTACTGGTGAATGTGATAACTCGATAATTACTAGTGATTAAGTAAAACTCTAAAAGAGCATATCATCGGAAAGCATAAAAATGTAATTCTATTTTTCAGGTTACTCAAATGAAGTAAGAAACTGTGATCTTTCAGAAACGTTTGCTCCACTACCTCCTTCTAACTCTCTCTTTGGTTTATAATGTTTCGTGATTCCCGGTGATAGCCAGAAATGCTATCCTGCTTATATTGCGTAACCTTATTAACAAAAGCTCAATTAAAGCTACAAACAATAAAATCTTCTTTTAACTGACCTTAGTTAAACAACCATTGAAGTTTCACCAAATTTCATGGTTATGCGCGTCCGACTATAGTGGTCGGGTTGTAAATGCGCAACTTTATTAGGACAAAACAGCTCCACAAACTCATTACATTATTAAGAATTATTTTTATTTACTATATACTCAATAGTAAACTGAGATTTATCCAAATGATTAAGTGTTATCATTTACAAGCATTCAGTACATCAGCACCGACTGATCACTAAGTTATCGCCAATGTAATGTGCAACTGGTTCTTAGTAGCAATAAAATTATACCGATCAAATTGTAATTTTTTTAAAAGATTTCTTGTTCATTATCTCCAATAAGCTAACATTATACATTTAGCGTTATTTAATAGCCTCCTCTGGTTATGAGTCCCAAATTACAGTGAATATTTCTCCCACTGAACTGTAAATTCTCAAGGTTTCACTTCCAATTGAACGAATTTCCACAAACCTCTTTAAAGCACACTATTTATGTTCCGTTAAGCAATGAAGTTACGAATAGGTTCACCAAAATCCTAATCCGTAGTGGTAACCTTTAGAATCAATGAAGTCCTGAATACAGTAGTGATTTATTTGCGATATTGGCTGGTATTTATGCATGGAATAATTCCAATGGTGTTAGTTCGCACTGATGTAGTTTTTATTAAACGTTTCATTTTGAGCTTACTATCCTGCATGCTTCTATAATAGACACGTCACAGCGGGAAATTGTCAACAATGCCAAGCTCTTGAAATGAAATCTTTCACTGAACTGTACACTCTATTGTGTAACATTCGCCCACTAAATTGAAAACAGCTTTGAACGCCACCGTTAGTGAACACATCGAGAATGATGCGTATAACCTGTCTGCGAAGCAGTAAATAATACAAGCAGTTTATTGAAGAAAATAAACATCCACCAACTGAATGTCGAACACATGACTTGAGGTTAATTGTACACAACATAAAACAGGTATTATCAATGTAAATTAGTATACAATATAGACATTATTTAGAAGTTCCCAATTAGGTATCAGCTCAGTTTTACTCATCAACATATGACTACAGTTAAATGGATGAAATTTAAAAAAAATTATTAATACAAATATTTATGAATAGTTATCATAAATAAACAATGCATTTTTATTCATCACAACAAGAGAAATCACTAACTTGATTTAAATTTTGACCTTTAGTTACAAATTCTGTGCCAACTTTAACTTTTGGTTTTAAAAATGAAGTTAATAGATCTTTAGCATTAACACCCAAAAGAAATGCAACTTTTTCAGCTTCAGCAGTTCATCCAGCCTCAGCTTGTTCTTCTCTTGGTCGTTGTTTAAATTTCATTTCACCCATATTACAAATTGATGTAGTACACTTAAATAAGGATAATTTTTCATCATCATTAAACCCAAGAACTTCAAAAGCTTCCTAAAAACAAAAACCCATGAGAACAGAAAAGCAGGATTATTAAATGGCGAAATAAGTATATTTATTCATTAAACAACTAAAATACATTTAAATCAAAAATTACTCGTTGGGTTGATCTGAACATATCATATGCCTATGCTTATATCATATTTAGGTCAAGTGACAAGAAACAAATTGTGAACAATGCAAGTTATTTAAGAATACTGACTATGAGATGGTAAATGTCTTAGACTATATGATTTTCTTTGTGTTAGGAGAGATACAGTAAACCTATGATCTAGGTACAAGTTATCCTGATTTACATGAGAAAATTCTTAACTATTTCTCAGTATTCTCATTCGTACACCAGGTTGTGCAAGCCCGTGGAAATGGTACATATGCGAAGATTAACCAACTGACCGTCAAATGTAAGGTAACTAACGACACTAACGACGAACTATCAGTTCAGTTAGGTCAAGAACAATCCCAATTCATTTTACAGCAGCACAATTGAAAGTATCCGCCAGCAGAACCTTCGGAACTACTGCCGGTCCCAATACCCGGATAAAGGAGGAGGGGTTGGACATGGGGTTGGCGACCCCATGCCACCAAAAAACTAACTTGTCTAAAAAAACGCTAACCAGAAAAAATAATTTAAACCATTTTAACTCTGCCCTGGGAGTTGGAAGAAGAATTAGGATATCTCGTGACGAAAGCCGAATTACCTCGGAAGTCACAAGGCCGATGCCCGTTCTGACAACCAGAGCAACCATTTTTCGGTACACGGAACGTTTGAAGATTGTGGGAGACTGGAAGACTATTTCAAGTTGAGGCAGAAATGAAAAGATACAACCTCGAGGTGCTTGGAATCTGTGAAACGCATTGGACACAGGTAGGACGACCGAGACTAGCTCCAGCGGAACTGCTGTTATACTCTGGTCATGAATAGGAAAATGCTTCATATATACAAGGACTTGCACTGATACTGTCCGAACAAGCACAAAGGCACTGGTAGGACGGGAATCGCATGGATCCAGGATTATTAAAGCATCTTTCAAAGACAAATGAAGAGAGGACATTACAAATGACAACGTCAATCCAGTGACTAAGTGGCACAATACCAACGACGATGGGACAATTGACCGTACGTTAAAGATCAATTCTAAGAAAGGCTGCAGTCATCGTGCGACAGAACATGCTCATCAAAGGAGTTTTGACCATTCTGATGGGAGAACCTCGAAATGCACGAAGTTTTGGGCATGGACAAACTGTAATGAAGACATTTATGGGACGGATATTGAACTAGGAGAAAGAACGAAAAGCGGTGAGAGATTTGCAAACCTATGTGCCTTCAACAAACCTGTCTTCATCGGTGGCACAATCTTCCCACCAAGCGCGATAAATCAAAGCTACATGGATTTCACCAGATCACACGACTCAGAACCAAATCGACCGTATCTACATCAATCAAAAGTTCGAAGGACTATAGAGGATGTGAGAACCAAGAGAGGAGCTGATATAGCCTCAGATCACCATTTGCTGATCGCCAAAATGAAACTGAAGCTAAAGAAGCACTGGACAACGGGACAAACAACATCACAGAAGTTTAATACGGCCTCTCTTCGGGATACTGAAAAGCTCAACTTATTCAAGATAGCCCCCAGCAACAAGTTCCAGGCCTTGCAATATATTTTCAAGAGAGAGGAAACAACCATGGACAACTGTTTATATGGGATCAAGAGGGCAATCACCTCAACATGTCAGGAGGTTCTGGGTCACAATAAGTACCATAACAAGGAGTGGACCTCTGTTGGTAATCTTCAAAAGACTGTAGAAAGGAGGAACAAGAGGGCAGCAATCAATGTCAACCGAACAAGAACAGAGAAAGTTAAGGCACAAGCTGAATCCGAAGAAGCAAACAGGCATATGAAGAGGAGCACGAAATGCGACAAACACTAATCCGTGAAAGATTTAGCAATGACGGCTGAAAAGGCTGCAACAGAAGGAAACATGAGACTATTGTACGATACAATAAAGAAGTATGCTTGAAACCATCGTAAACCAGAACGACCAGTGAAAAGCAAGTAAGGCAAAGTAATCAGAAACACTGAAGAACAGTGAAACAGGTGGGTAGAACACTTTAAGGAACTCTTGAATCGACCAGCCCCACTAAATCCATCCGACATCGAAGCAGCATCTACGGACCTCCTAATCGATGTTGGCGCACCTACAATTGAAGAGATCAGCATGGCCATCAAGCAAATGAGTACGAGCGGACAACATTCCAGCTGAGGCGATGAAAGCAGACGAAGCAGTAACTGAAAAGATACTCCACACGCTCTTCAACAAGATTTGTGAGGAAGAAGCACTATCAAAAGACTGAAAAAGAAGGACACCTGATCAAGATATCTAAGAAAGGTGATGTCAGCAAAGTGTGGGAACTACAGAGGCATCAGTCTTCCCTCAATACCTGGCGAAGTATTCAACAGGGTGTTGTGAAACAGAATGAAGGAC
>OX103975.1:9889195-9924944 GCA_944470395.2 Schistosoma turkestanicum
ACTGCTAACTAGTTAAATACCTACTTACTAACATGCTGCCAAGATATGTAAAGGTGTCAAAGTCCTCCGAAGAATCTTCATCAAGCGTGATTTGGTTGACGCATGTTATGCTGTATCATAGAATAATACTTTTCTCTTTATGTATGTTGAGACGTACTGCTGCTGACGCTGCTGCTACACTGGTTGTCTTCTCTTGCATTTGTTGTTGCATGGACGATAGAAGAAGGTCATCTACGAAGTCCAGATCGTCCAGCTGCATCCCAGCTGTCCACTGGATACCGTGCTTCCTTCCAGATGCTGGCGTCTTCATAATCCAATCGATCACCAGAAGAAAGAGAAAGGGCGAGAGTAAGCAACCTTGCCTGACACCGGTCTTCACCTCAAACGAGTCCATCAGCTGACCTCTGTGAACGATTTCGCAGTTTAATCCATCATAAGAATTCCGTATGATATTGACTATCTTCTCAGGCACGCCGTAGCTTCGAAGAAGCCTCCATAGTGTTTTCCTGTCCACGCTATCGAATGCTTTCTCGTAGTCGATGAAGTTGATGTAGAGTGGTGAGCTCCATTCAATTGATTGTTCCACAATGATCCGTAGCGTCGAATACTATTTGCTTGTTACACGATCGATCCTTACGAAATCCAGCCTGTTGGTCTCGAAGTTGGGCGTCTACAAAGTCCTTCATTCTGTTTCACAACACCCTGTTGAATACTTCGCCAGGTATTGAGGGAATACTGATGCCTCTGTAGTTCTCACACTTGCTGACATCACCTTTCTTAGATATCTTGATCAGGTGTCCTTCTTTATCAGTCTTTTGATAGTGCTTCTTCCTCACAAATCTTGTTGAAGAGCGTGTGGAGTATCTTTTCAGTTACTGCTTCGTCTGCTTTCATCGCCTCAGCTGGAATGTTGTCCGCTCGTACTCATTTGCCTGATGGCGATGCTGATCTCTTCAATTGTAGGTGCGCCAACATCGATTAGGAGGTCCGTAGATGCTGCTTCGATGTTGGATGGATTCAGTGGTGCTGGTCGATTCAAGAGTTCCTTAAAGTGTTCTACCCACCTGTTTCACTGTTCTTCAGTGTTTCTGATTACTTTGCCTTCCTTGCTTCTCACTAGTCGTTCTGGTTTACGACGGTTTCAATCGAGCTTCTTTATTGTATCGTACAATAGTCTCACGTTTCCTTCTGTTGCAGCCTTTTCTGCTGTCACTGCTAGATCTTTCACGGATTAGTGTTTGTCGCATTTGGTGCTCCTCTTCATATGCCTGTTTGCTTCTTCGGATTCAGCTTGTGCCTAGACTTTGTCTGAGTATAATGATCCATGTGGCTTTGTGTATGCGTTTATATGGGAATGTGGCACCGTCGACGACCAGTTTGTTGAAGGCACATAGGTTTGCGAAATCTCTCACTGATTTCGTTCCTTTCTCCCACTCCATGTCAACCGATGATGTCTTTACATCCAGTGTTGTCAGTTCCGGAATTGGCATTTAGGTCTCCCGTCAGAATGGTCGAGCACTTTGTCAAGCATTCTCAACGATTGACTGCAGCGTCTCGTAGAATTGATCCTTAACATCTTCATTGTTATCGTTGGTAGGCTCGTAGCACTGGATGACATTCATTGTAATTCCTTCTTTCTTTGCTTTTCAAAGGATGCTTTGATGACCCTGGGTCCATGAGACTCTCATCCTATCAGTGCCTTTTGTGCTTGTTTGGACAGCATTAGTGTAACTGCTCGCGTGCGTGAGGCATTTCCTACTTCCTGATCAGAGTTCAACAGCATTTCTCGTGAAGCTATTCCTTGTTGTCTAATCTGCGTTCATAGTGTTTCACTGATTCGAAGTACGAACAGGTTGTATTTTTTCATTTCTGAAGCAGGTTGGATGTTTATTCCTATGTCCCACAATGTATGGACATTTCACCTACCTATATCAATGTTTTCTCTGGTTGTCAGAAGAGGTATCGGCCTCGTGACTTCCGAAGAAACTTGGCTTTCATCATGAGGTGTCATAACCTTTCTAAGTGAAGAACTTCCAACTGCCAGGGCAGAGTTTATGTTGTTTTAATTCGTTCTGGTTAGAGGTCTTTTAGCGAGTTGACTTTCTATGGGATGAGGTCTCTACCTCGACCTACAACCATCCTATTTATCCGGTCTTGGGACTGGTAGTTGCCAAGGAAGGGCTCCATGACGATTTACTCTGTTTTATACCAAATATAACCTAGTTATACACATACTGTGGTGCGCTGTAGTTTAGCAGTTGATGTGTATAATTGTTTAAGTTTTCGATTCAAATTTACGATACAGTGATAGAAAGTTAATCTTTTTAATTTCTTCCTAATCCAACTAATCATTGTACATAACAGATATTTATACACATATTTTACTTACAGAGCCAGCATAATGATGCAATTCGAAATGTGCTTCTACATGTCCTGGTTTCGGTGGTTTCGGTTTGGTAAAATTAGGACTTTTGCCTAAATGATTATCATATATAATTTTGATAAGAATGTTTGATCAGATGCCTTGGTGACGAGTGCATTCTTCTTCTAGGATGGATAAGATACCCATAGGCTAGAAAATGGGGAAAAAAATGTTGTAACATTGATTAGGTTAAAAAATGATAGATTATCCACAGTAATATCGCACAGTGGCTACAATATGTCCGTGTGCTTACTAGTAATTAATTTCAAAAGCTAATTCACACAGCTCTATTGAAAAGCTTCAAATCGATAGAATTCAGGCAGATCAATAAAAATGGAAAATTGCTGTTATGATTATTGTGGAGTGATTGAATTTGACCTGTAAGCCATTAGATACTAGCTCAGTGTCTGAAAGTTCGGCACCTAAGTCAGTAATTAAGAGACTTTGAATCAACAAAACAGCGCTATCCAGCTCATTCAGGTTTCCGATGGTTGTCTAATTGTAATCAATCCGTAATGTAAACTATGGGATTTTAGAAGCAATCAAGGAATAAAGTAAAAAAATTGTCAGGTAAGTCAAATTATTATTTTTCTTTGAAGACAAGTAAATCCTAAAGCGGACAATTTACACAGATTATGTAACTCTTTATTAACCAGAATTCATAGGACTAATGTGACTACAGCGTAACAATTCATTCTAACATTTAGATAAGAGCGTTTCTAAGCAAATCCATTAGGATCTTTGAACAAAAAGATTTGCATAGAAAAAAGATCCAAGTAATTATATGTGCATCCCCGTATATAAGCTGTTCAAAAGTGATAAATTGGAAATCCTGGATATATTCTTTGTACTATCTGAAGCTCATCAATAATTTTGGAAAAAGTAATGCTCCTCATGAGATTAGAATCTTCAACATTCTACTAGCAGTGGTTCACGAAATCTACAATATCTAGTCATTTATTCTAACAGCCATAGAATGGTGTCCACGTTCATTTCGAATCAGACAGTCATTTCATCACTACTTATTATTAATGTCTACCAATAAACTTTATTGACGATAATAAAAATTTTCGTTGTATTCAGTTATTTTTAAACTTTTGTATGATGTAACGCGTTTCATACTTCATGATGAATTCAACACACTTGGGATTCCTTTAACCATTTTATTAACATTTTTTAACTTCATTCTTCGTTTCATCCTGTAAGAGCTATCCTTTGAAACTTTGGTTAAATGGAACAATTTGTCTGCTACTATGAATTAGTTACTCTTTTTAGCTTAACATAGATAAGCATCGATTTGAGTTTTAGAAAATGGTGAGCTTTTGTCATTTGGAATTGTTCAAGGATATACTTCTCTTAATTATCCTTTTGATGACTTACTTTATATCCTAAAATCTCACGATTCAAGTTTATAAAAACGTCTTAATGTTTATTTTGGTTCCTCTGACGACACTGAACTTTTGGTCAAACCTCTTTATTTTATTTCAAAATCTCTGCCTGTAAATCAGTTCAGATGTAAAGGTATGCATATTTACAAAGATTATAATTTACCTTTTCAATTAAATCTATGCAAGCTTGTAAATCCATTCCAAAATCAATAAACGTCCATTGGATTTTTTCACGTTTATATTCCTCTTGTTCTAAGACAAACATATGATGGTTGAAGAATTGTTGTAGACGTTCATTCGTGTAATTAATACAAATTTGTTCAAAACCATTTTCCTTGAATAATGAAAAAAGCAGTTGATATAAAGTCAAAAAACAACTTATTCAATCATCTAACGACAAAAGTGAACTAATAAAACATATAATGTCAGCCACAATGGACGGTTGAGCGTAGTCAGTATGAAGGACCTGGACCTATGTTCCGTGTCAGCTGACACTCGTCAGCAAGTTGTAATGATAGTCTTCGGGGTTTATTGTCCTCTATGGGTTTCAACTGGTTTCAACATTCCATTATCGGAGCTAGAAACGGCACAACTATCAAGCACAGAGAACAAAACATCTGCATCAGCACCCTCAGTTGTTCATTAATTAAGAAACTTACTGGGTCCTAGTTAAGTTTTGTAACAATCTTGTAGCAAACCTTGATGATGACAAAACAATAATAATTATAAATGAAACTTACAGTGAAAATTTCAAAACCTGCAATATCCAGTACGCCAATGAAAAATTGACGTTTAACTTTTGTATCCAAAGTTTTATTGACACGAGCCACTAACCAACCAAACATACGATTATAAAGGGATTTGGCTAAAGCGCTAACTGCATATGTGACCTTTTATCAAAACAAATTGAAAGTTTTTGATCACTATTATTATTATTATTATTATTACTGGTGAATGTGATAACTCGATAATTACTAGTGATTAAGTAAAACTCTAAAAGAGCATATCATCGGAAAGCATAAAAATGTAATCCTATTTTTCAGGTTACTCAAATGAAGTAAGAAACTGTGATCTTTCAGAAACGTTTGCTCCACTACCTCCTTCTAACTCTCTCTTTGGTTTATAATGTTTCGTGATTCCCGGTGATAGCCAGAAATGCTATCCTGCTTATATTGCGTAACTTTATTAACAAAAGCTCAATTAAAGCTACAAACAATAAAATCTTCTTTATATTTTACACTGTTAACTGACCTTAGTTAAACAATCATTGAAGTTTCACCAAATTTCATGGTTATGCGCGTCCGACTATAGTGGTCTGGTTGTAAATGCGCAGCTTTACTAGGACAAAACAACTCCACAAACTCATTACATTATTAAGAATTATTTTTATTTACTATATACTCAATAGTAAACTGAGATTTATCCAAATGATTAAGTGTTATCATTTACAAGCATTTAGTATATCTGCACCGACTGATCACTAAGTAATCGCCAATGTAATGTGCATCTGGTTCTTAGTGGCAATAAAATTATACCGATCAAATTGTAATTTTTTTAATAGATTTCTTGTTGATTATCTCCAATAAGCTAACATTATATATTTAGCGTTATTTAATAGCCTCCTCTGGTTATGAGTCCCAAATTACAGTGAATATTTCTCCCACTGAACTGTTAATTCTCAAGGTTTAACTTCCAATTGAACGAATTTCTACAAACCTCTTTAAAGCACACTATTTATGTTCCGTTAAGCAATTAAGTTCCGAATAGGTTCACCGAAATCCTAATCAGTAGTGGTAACCTTTAGAATCAATGAAGTCCTGAATACAGTAGTGATTTATTGGCGATATTGGCTGGTATTTATGCATGGAATAATTCCAATGGTGTTAGCTCGCACTGATGTAGTTTTTATTAAACGTTTCATTTTGAGCTTACTATCCTGCATGTTCTATAATAGACACGTCACAGCGGGAAATTGTAAGCAATGCCAAGCTCTTGAAATGAAATCTTTCACTGAACTGCACACTCTAATGTGTAACATTCGCCCACTAAATGAAAACAGCTTGAACAGCACCGTTAGTGAACATCGAGAATGATGCGGATAACCTGTCTTCTAAGCAGTAAATAATACAAGTAGTTTATTGAAGAAAATAAACATCCACCAACTGAATGTCGAACACATGACTTGGGGTTAATTGTACACAACATAAAACAGGTATTATCAATGTAAATTAGTATACAATATAGACATTATTTAGAAGTTCCCAATTAGGTATCAGCTTAGTTTTACTCATCAACATATGACTAGAGTTAAATGGATGAAATTTTAAAAAAATTATTAATACAAATATTTATGAATAGTTATCATAAACAAACAATGCATTTTTATTCATCACAACAAGAGAAATCACTAACTTGATTTAAATTTTGACCTTTAGTTACAAATTCTGTGCCAACTTTAACTTTTGGTTTTAAAAATGAAGTTAATAGATCTTTAGCATTCACACCCAAAAGAAATGCAACTTTTTCAGCTTCAGCAGTTCCATCAGCCTCAGCTTGTTCTTCTCTTGGTCGTTGTTTAAATTTCATTTCACCCATATTACAAATTGATGTAGTACACTTAAATAAGGATAATTTTTCATCATCATTAAACCCAAGAACTTCAAAAGCTTCCTAAAAACAAAAAACCATGAGAACAGAAAAGCAGGATTATTAAATGGCGAAATAAGTATATTTATTCATTGAACAACTAAAATACATTTAAATCAAAAATTACTTGTTGGGTGGATCTGAACATATCATATGCCCATGCTAATATCATATTTAGGTCAAGTGGCAAGAAACAAATTGTGAACAATGCAAGTTATTTAAGAATACTGACTATGAGATGGTAAATGTCTTAGACTATATGATTTTCTTTGTGTTAAGAGAGATACAATACACCTATGATCTAGGTACAAGTTATCCTGCTTTACATAAGAAAATTCTTAACTATTTCTCAGTATTCTCATTCGTAAACCAGGTTGCACAAGCCCGTGGAAATGGTACATATGCGAAGATGAACCAACTGACAGTCAAATGTAAAGTAACTAACGACACTAACGACGAACTATCAGTTCAGTTAGGTCAAGAACAATCATTTAACAGCAGCACAATTGAAAGTATCCGCCAGCAGAACCTTCGGAACTACTGCCGGTCCCAAGCCCGGATAAAGGAGGAGGGTTGGGCATGGGGTTGGCGACCCCATCCCACCAAAAAACTAACTTGCCGAAAAAACGCTAATCAGAAGAAATGATTCAAAAGATTTTAACTCTGCCCTGCGAGCCGGAAGAAGAATTATCACGTCGCGTGATGAAAGCCGAGTTCCCCGGACGTCACGAGGCCGATACCTCTTCTGACAACCAGAGCAACCATTCTTTTAGGTACATGGAACGTTCCTACATTGTGGGAGACTGGAAGACTATTTCAAGTTGAGGCAGAAATGAAAAGATACAACCTCGAGGTGCTTGGAATCTGTGAAACGTATTGGACACAAGTAGGACAACTGAGACTAGCTCCAGGGGAACTGCTGTTATACTGTGGTCATGAATAGGAAAATGCTTCATATATACAAGGATTTGCACTGATCCTATCCGAACAAGCACAGAAGGCACTGGTAGGACGGGAATCTCATGGGTCCAGGATCATTAAAGCATCTTTCAAAACAAAGAAAGAGGACATTACAATGAACGTCATCCAGTGCTATGCACATACCAACGACTACAATGACGACGTTAAAGATCAATTCTACGAAAGGCTGCAGTCAATCGTCGACAGATGCTCACCAAAGGATTTGACCATTCTGATGGGAGACCTAAATGCCAAGGTTGGCATGGACAACACTGTATATGAAGACATTATGGGACGATATTGACTAGGAAAAAGGAACGAAAACGGTGAGAGGTTTGCAAACCTATGTGCCTTCAACAAACTGGTCATCGGCGGCACAATATTCCCACACAAGCGCATACACAAAGCTACATGGATTTCACCAGATAACACTACTCAGAACCAAATCGACCATATTTGCATCAATTAAAAGTTCAGAAGGACCATGGAGGATGTAAGAACCAAGAGAGGAGCTGACATAGCCTCAAATCACTACTTCCTGGTCACCAAAATGAAACTGAAACTAAAGAAGCACTGGACGACGGGGCAGACAACATCACAGAAGTTTAATACGGCCTCTCTTCGGGATACTGAAAAGCTCAACTAATTCAAGATAGCCCCCAGCAACAAGTTCCAGGTCTTACATGATATATTCAATACAGAGGAAACTACCATGAAGAAAAGTTTAAATGGGATCAAGGGGGCAATCACTTCAACATGTCAGGAGGTTCGGGGTCACAAGACGTACCATCACAAGGAGTAGATCTCTGTTGGTAATCTTCAAAAAACTGTAAAAAGGAGGAACAAGAGGGCAGCAATCAATGTCAACCGAACAAGAACAGAGGAAGTTAAGGCACAAGTTGAATACACAAAAGCAAACAGTCATATGAAGAGGAGCACCAAATGCGACAAACACTAATCCGTGAAAGATCTAGCAGTGACAGCAGAAAAGGCTGCAACAGAAGGAAACATGAGACTATTGTACGATACAATAAAGAAGCTCGCTTGAAAATATCTGATACCAGAACGACCAGTGGAAAGCAAGGAAGGCAAAGTAATCAGAAACACTGAAGAACAGTGAAACAGGTGGGTAGAACACTTTAAGGAACTCTTGAATCGACCAGCCCCACTGAATCCATCCGACATCGAAGCAGGATCTACGGACCTCCCAATCGATGTTGGCGCACCTACAATTGAAGAGATCAGCATCGCCATCAGGCAAATGAGTACGAGCGGACAACATTCCAGCTGAGGCGATGAAAGCAGACGAAGCAGTAACTGAAAAGATACTCCACACGCTCTTCAACAAGATTTGTGAGGAAGAAACACTATCAAAAGACTGGAAAAGAAGGACACCTGATCAAGATATCTAAGAAAGGTGATGTCAGCAAGTGTGAGAACTACAGAGGCATCAGTATTCCCTCAATACCTGGCGAAATATTCAACAGGGTGTTGTGAAACAGAATGAAGGACTTCGTAGACGCCCAACTTAATTAATTAATTAGCTAATGGCCAAGTTTTAATTCATAATAGTACTTAGAAAAAGTAACGAAACATTAAATTTATATATTTTTATTTAATTTATGAATTCGTTAAAGTCTCTAATTATTTGTTTAATCTTTAAAATTTGCTCACATAACTACAGATCAGTTTCTGTCGTTATCGGTACAATCTACATGTCAATGAGTAATCACATCTTATGCGTCGTTGCAGTTATAAACTGCATCATAGCACAGTAATCTTTTTTGTTTATTTAAGAAATTTGCTTCAAGAAGTTATTCACTTCATGATGGAAAATTAACATTAATTTTTGGGTTACGTACTATAATTTACAAATCGCTATTCTGTAGAATAGTATAATTTAATCACATCATTTAGTTCAATTCATAACTCTTGTGTTAATGAAACAGAAAGAAGCATAGCATGATCATTTATGTGGAATTTTAAAATGAAATTTAAAATTTCTATTAAACCTTAGTTTTGAGCTCGTATATTAATGAACTCTCAATGAACTGATTCAACATGTTAAAAAAACTTAAATTAATAAAGGGAAATTATAACATGATATACAGACATTAGTTATTCAATTAATTAGACTTACATCGCACAATTTCATTTCTTCACTATCATCCACACCATCAATGGTTAACTCTCCTTGATTAATAAAACTGTATAAAGCAGGATCGGTTTGAACTAATAATTTGTCTAAAAAAAACAAATATAATTATGATAATTAATACTTGAAGTTAGACGCATAAATCATTGGTTGTCAACTCAGTTGACTAAAAGTCTAACGCTATGGTGCCTACAAATTCTAGTTTATATCCTTGCTGATTGGGTCGTCAATGAGCATCAAAAAAAACAAAAAATCCCACACTAGAACGAAACAGCTGTCCAATGAATAAGTACTGTAGATTAGTTCGTGATGCAAATCATTAAATAATAAATGAATTATTAATTACTTAAAACATTCAGTAGTTAAAATAATAAAATTCACAAACATTTTATTGATATATTCCAAAGGGGAAATAACTTACCATGATATTTTGAACCGTAAGTAGATAATAACTGGTAGAAAATATGATAATTACGTTCTCCTTTCATTTGTGAAACTACACGAGATTTCTCGAGCAAATCTTTGTTTAGCAAAAAAGAAAAAGAATTAATAAATTGTACAATTATTTTTTTGGGGGGGAATTTCACAACTTACAATGTTCAATATCAGCTCCAGCAATTTTACCAGTTGTACCAAAGTGGATACGAATGAATTTTCCCTAATTTGCAGAGAGAGAGAGAGAGAAAAGAAAATAATGTTTACCATTCTCTACAAACATATAATAACTTACAAATCGAGATGAATTATTATTCCTTGTAGTCTTTGCATTACCATATGCTTCTAAAACTGGATTAGCTTGGACAATTTGATCTTCAAGCGTCCCCTGATTAGAGAAGAGAAAAAGAATTAGAATACTTTCATTTGATGTTGATTCAAAACAAAATAGTATTAAATGACAATAAAAAAGAGTACAAACAAGACCTAATTTATCATTTAACTAATACCATTCAGAAGCCAAAAATCCAAATTACACCACGTACAATTTACTTCAATTGACTTACAAATGATTTTCTAAATTATTGAAAGGAGTTTATAGTGGCTGTTGCATCACATACTTCACATCAAAAAATAATCGTATTTCGATAATTATTTAGAACCAGCAGGTAATAAACAGCTGTCAAATCAGTGTGTGTCTACATATCAGAGCTCACCCACTATCCTTCAACACAGGATAGGACACTGGATAGACAGTATATAATATAGGTAAGACCATAATGCAAAATATAGAACTAAATAATTCCTTCACGGTAATAAAATTTTCAGTCAGTTGTAACTTCACCAATATTCAAATCGAGTACACATTCATCAGAGAATGCACATTCTCAATTATCAGACTTTATATAAAATAATAAGCAACATACGGACAAAGAAATTCATATACTTAATAATATTTAAACACATTCATTCACTAAAAATTCAGAACTCAAATGGGTCATAGGCCACTAAGCAGCATTCTCAAACCAACTCTGTCCTGAGCCTCCCTTTCCAGTTCCATACAATTGCGGTTCACTCTTTTCATGTCTGCTCCCAATTCTCGAAGTAATGTGTTCTTTGGTATTTCTTCCTTCCTTTGGCCGTGAGGATTGCGAGTGAGGGCTTGTCTGGTGACGCAGTTGGGTGTTTTCCTCAATGTGTGTCCTATCCACCTCCAAAGCGACAAAGTTATTACTTCTTTGATTCCTTCCCAGTTGTTCTCCAGGGTAGTTTCCTCTTCATTGAGTAGACTGTGAAAGGCTTGAAACTCATTGCTGAGAGACATCTCGAATTCGTTGAGTTTGCCAGTATTCCGAAGAAGGGTCGCATAAAAGTTTTGTAACGCTATTCAACCAGTTGTCTAGTGATTATTGAGTATCAGTTCGATCCTGATGACCAGCAAGTGATGAGCTGAAGCTATCTCAGCTCCTCTCCTGTTTCTCACGTCGTCTATGGTCCTTGTGAACTTTTATTGGTGCAGATGTGATCGATTTGATTCACTTTAGTGTGACCCGGTGAAATCAATGTGGCTTTGTGTATGCGTTTATATGGGAATGTGGCACCGTCGACGACCAGTTTGTTGAAGGCACATAGGTTTGCGAAATCTCTCACTGATTTCGTTCCTTTCTCCCACTCCATGTCAACCGATGATGTCTTTACATCCAGTGCTGTCCGTTCCGGAATCAGCATTTAGGTCTCCCGTCAGAATGGTCGAGCACTTTGTCAAGCATTCTCAACGATTGACTGCAGCGTCTCGTAGAATTGATCCTTAACATCTTCATTGTTATCGTTGGTAGGCTCATAGCACTGGATGACATTCATTGTAATTCCTTCTTTCTTTGCTTTTCAAAGGATGCTTTGATGACCCTGGGTCCATGAGACTCTCATCCTATCAGTGCCTTTTGTGCTTGTTTGGACAGCATTAGTGTAACTGCTCGCGTGCGTGAAGCATCTCCCTCTTCAGAGTCATCATCTGTTTCCTGTCTCATTTCGAGTGATCCTATGTTTATGTCACCTCTACAGCTGTTATTGTGATAGTTAATTGTAAGGATTTTAGTGAATTTTAAAAAATTAATCCAATTAAGTAACACGAACTATTGCATGATTTAATTTGAAATGATTTGGATTAACCTGTTGTTGATATTTTGACTGAAATTTGATCAGTCTTGATTGGAATATGGGCATCCCAGCGGATTGCTTCGATATAGCTATTAATAAACTGGCTAGCATAGAATAAATAGAATGTGAATAAAATCCGGATCCAGGATGTGCGTTTCATTCTCATCAACTGCACATCAACAAAGGGCTAATCCAAACCAGTTAAAATTGAACTAAACTATATACCCTTTGAAAAATCCAGTGGTTATTTCGAATTAGTAACTAGCTTAATAATGAGATGGTGTTTGAAACTAACGATATTGAGTTAGAGTCACGGAGTGAACATCATTTCGGAGGTTCAGGTACATCCAGATGAAGAATTCCAAATAAAACGAAACAAGCGCTATGTATTCCACCACTAACTACACTCCATCTGTTCTATGTGAACTAATGTATACATGTATTCAATTCAGATCCAAATAAAGCCAGATAAAATATTTGATGAAATTCATTTAAAACTTGATTTAAGAAATCGAATAGCAGCTATCTCAGATCAGGTCATTGATTTCAAAATTAATTCTAATCTACAACCATGTAACACTGACAGGTGGATAGAATGATACGAATAAACTACATTATACCTGTCCGTCTCAACTTTAGCAAAGTTACACCACAAGTAATGGTAGTTGTTGATTTTTTTATAATGAGATGAAACAAACAGCGGGTGTCTCAATTGTTTGGTAAGCAAACTTAATACGGAGCCAAATAATAGATACATAGTTCTGTAATCATAAAAAAGATTTACAATTTAGGCCGATATTTACGATAATGTTTGATTTTTTGAGATAAAAGTAAGTGCTAATGTTGTTGTCTAGAATAATAACGCCAAAGTGTCACAAGTGAAACCATCTATCTCAGAGACTGTAACAATAACAAAACTGTAGTAGTTTCATGTATTTTAAATGTCAAAAATTTGAGAAACAACTGTTGTGCTCATATAAAAATGCTACCATAGAGTGAAGAAACAAGAAAAATCGATAAATAATTGTTTGTTTACTTTTCATTTGAAATTCAATACAAACCTTTTTGCTAGTATCATCATCCTCTTTCTTCGCAGCTGCTGCGACAACAGCAAAATATGAAATGACTTTCTTTGTATTTTCTGTTTTCCCGGCACCACTTTCTCCTCTGTTCAAAATGGGAAAATATATAAATATATACATACATATGTACACAGAGAGAGAGAGAGAGGTGAATTGAGTTTAGCCATTAAATGATAACTTTTTTCGGTGCAAAAGGCAATTTTCAATGTGCGAATACGTGAAAACAATCGGAATTCTGTTGGTCAAAAGGAAAATGCTCTTTTATTTCGGAAATGTATGACATCATATCTGTTCATAGTTCAGATGATCAATCCTAATTGAGGTAAACGGTTTGGAAACTAGCTTCATCGGGTTTTCTAGCTAAGTATCAACCACTATTGTTCATAGAATTGTTTATAGAATGATAACTTTCTAAAGACCATATCTAATAATATGTTTATCTATATTCAATCCAAATTACAAATCAGCAAGTTATAAATGACCGTATTATACAATAAAATGACCAGATGAAGTTGTAGTTCAAATACCAAGGTAAGAAAACTCCGCCAATAGAGCTAATAGGGTTACTGCCGGTCTCAAACCCGCATAATGAAGGACGGTTGGGCGTCGGGTTAGAGACCTCATCCCATAGAAAACCAACTCGCTAAAAACACCTCTAACCAGAACGAATTAAAATAATTTAAAATCTGCCCTGGCATTTCGAATCGATCACATTTGCACCAATAAAAGTTCACAAGGACCATAGACGACGTGAGAAACAGGAGAGGAGCTGAGATAGCTTCAGCTCATCACTTGCTGGTCATCAGGATCGAACTGATACTCAATAATCACTAGACAACTGGTTGAATAGCGTTACAAAACTTTTATGCGACCCTTCTTCGGAATACTGGCAAACTCAACGAATTCGAGATGGCTCTCAGCAATGAGTTTCAAGCCTTTCACAGTCTACTCAATGAAGAGGAAACTACCCTGGAGAACAACTGGGAAGGAATCAAAGAAGTAATGACTTTGTCACTTTGGAGGTGGATAGGACACACATTGAGGAAAACACCCAACTGCGTCACCAGACAAGCCCTCACTCGCAATCCTCACGGCCAAAGGAAGGAAGAAATACCAAAGAACACATTACTTCGAGAATTGGGAGCAGACATGAAAAGAGTGAACCGCAATTGTATGGAACTGGAAAGGGAGGCTCAGGACAGAGTTGGTTTGAGAATGCTGCTCAGTTGCCTATGATCTACTGTAGGTCGCAGGTATAATTAAGTAATTAACGAAGATTTGAATCTTATGGCATTCACCATATATTGGTTTACGTGTGCGTATTATGGTGCTGCTGTTTGTTGGCTACAGGAAATCCTCTCACACCATTATCACTTTCTTGTGGAGTATATACTTGGTCTTTCCTTCGCCTATTTATGTCTTTGCATAATTAAAAATATTCAGATATAGTTTTTCTTAAATATTCAGCGAAATTCTATTTATTGTTATCCGGGTTATGACTGATCACCTGCAGGACTGAGTATCTTACAAATGATTTATTACTGAGCACTGAATAATATCTCATCATATACTGCTGAAAGAATCCTATCCATCAATCTTTCAAATTGCGGCAATTAGTGAAGACCAGCTGTTTCTCATTGAATTACATACACACGTTGCTATTGATTATCAATGAGCAGCAAGCCATATATTTAGAGTATTCTGCTATTATTCCCTCTAACGACATAACATTGTTGTTCAACAATCAATTTAGTGCTTTTTCGAGATATAAATAAATAAATTTCATATCATTTTAGACAATGTTATCATAGGTAAGTTTCACCTAGGTTAAAGCTTTTGCAAATATCATACTTTATATTACATTTACAAAGCAAACATTGTAAAACAAAAAACTTACGTAATCAGAATGGATTGGTTTTCGCGATCTAATTAGAAAGAAGAAAATTACATTAAAAATGAAATTACAATTACTAATAAAAAAAATCTAAAAAGCTCTCTGCATTGATAAACTAAACTAAAATGTCGAAAAATTTGTTCCTAGTTCATGAAGCATAAGTTTTATAACAAATTAACGAGAAAATAAAACTAACCTTGTAACATATTATGATAAGCATTATCAGAAATTGAAAAGATATGCGGTGGCATTTCGCCTCGCCTTTTGCCCTTGTATTTTAGTGCAACTTGTTCAGTATAAATAGGAAAACGTTTATAAGGATTAACCGCAACACAGAACAATCCTGAATAGGTCTAAGATAAAAATGTAAATACAAAAATGTTTGAAATTATATGAGATTGTTGATATCGGTTATTATTTTATCATTCTTCACCATTTAAAACAATATACATGACATTGCAAAATTACACACATTTTATAAAAAATAGATTGGCGAAGTTTTAGTTGAAATCAAATGAAAATATGTTTTCCCAACAAGTATCTTATAAATCATGGAGGGAGTCTAAGGTCTGTATAATTCAATTGCTTATAGGATTGTACTTCATTGGTACCCTCTATATTGTGGGAAAATGACAAGAATCTTTACGAATTTCATTTTCATACGATTTCTTGCAGTAAAAGTGGAACAATAGTACAAGTGACCGTGTTTCCAAACCTGATAAAGTGTAAAAGCCTATGTATATATATATAAATAATAACAAAATCTAAATTTTAGACGAGCAAATCTCTGCAACCAGTCCCTTCTTTGATTCTCTGCAGAAAATTTAATTAACTTTTGTGAAGTATGAAAATTATTAACCAACACCGATTGGATAAAAATTTTCTCAAACCGAAGTTAATCGATGAAATAGAAAAAAAAAATAAAGTTCAGTTCGAAACACTTACATAAATCAATTGTCTGTAATAACGAGCACGTAAATTCTCTAGTACAGAAGCATCATTCAAAAAAGTCAAATTAGCCATGTCTTCAATTAAAAAGAATTTTGGTGGATTAACTTGTTGGGCATCATCTTTTTTGACTTTTCTTTCCTGTAAAAAACAAATGACAAATAGTATGAATGAAACTATTTAATCAACATTATTATAGTATCATCTAAAGAATATTTAATTAACAATGTACTACCAACTGATATTGAGCTATGATCGAACCAGCTAATTGATATCATAACTGAATTTTTTTCTATGTGCCAAGTTTTTTAAACTAACAAAAGTCTGCTTAAATTCTTTGCGTAATAAAAAAAAGGTCAAGTCATTTACTCACAAATTTGAAGATGCATCAATATTTTTGCTAACAACTACTTTTGCTACTGTTCAGTTATAGGTAGTACAATAGGTAATACAGTAACTATAAAATAGGAGAAATTCACCGAAAACAATCCAGCTAAACGTGATACCACGTGATGACTACATTAGTTCAAGATAAAGCAAATGGTCGATTTGTATTGTTTCAAATCTGATATAGTCTAATCTGATTCATTAACCGTATACTCGCATTTTGAAAATGCATTAGATGAATACCAACTAATCACAAAAAGTATAATGTGTCCTCAATGGAGTGTATAAGCTTAATGAGCAGTTAATCATGATAGTTTACAATGTGAAAATAAGCTGTTACACTTACGCTTCCATCTTTCAGTGATACTGTGATTGTATCACCAGTTGTATCTTTGATATCAGCTAATACATAACCTTCTTTCTCATCCTCAACCCATATAACATTTTTGCTGTCGAAATTGGCCATTTCTTTCAACAGTGCCTTCCGATCGACACCCAAATATTTGAAATCTGGGTCTGATGGATCCATAATTGATTATCTGTTGATATCTATTGAATAGAATCTAAATATCAATGATTATTTTAGAAGTTAAGCAATAATGTGTTTCGAAAATAATTTTGACAAATTCAAAAAAACCTACCTGTGAATATTAAACTAATTGTGTATAAATTTCCGTTTGAAAATTTTATGTATAAATATAAAGCGGTAGTTTATGCCAACAAAAGTATGAATAAACGTGAAACGACAATATTATGTCAGCGTACAACTCGGTCAGTTGTTGATAATATATGGAAATCTTAGCCTATGTCTATTGGTTAGAATTCAGCACAGCCTAACATTGATTTAAATCAACCAATCACAAATGAGATTCACCCTGTAATAAATCGATAATCTCTAGTAGGGAAATACAAATAGTCCGTATTTTAGGCAAAGTTCATGCATAAGCATAATATTAGGCTTTCACCTGTGGTGATATACAAATTTAGGGAAAAGAAGTATGAAAGGCAGGTTATGTACGGTTTATTTTTGGTACGACTAGCCGCCCACTTATTTTCCCACCAGCCTTGTAGCTGATCGAAAATGGCACTGTTATGTTAGTTGGGCTAGAAGCTTCCATAATAGATGCATGCACGATAACTAAATATACTTAATATAATGACACAAAATGGGCATGAGTTGTGATTCTTTTTTACTAGACACCAGGACGTTTTTGTAAAAGCCCCATAGTTTGCATTGTATATTGGTTCAACACCAAAAATGTAATTATTATTCAAATACATTGCTATCTATGGGCTTAGTTTATTGTTAAAAACTATTACTGACATGCAAATGACCCATGATATACTTGGGAATAAGAGTTTTCAACAAATCTATTCTACAAATAAAACGCTCAGTAAAGTGTATTTATCATCAATCAGAGTTGATTAGCCTCATATAAGAAAAAAAAAATCTAGGAATTTAGTTCAATGAGATGATTCTACTGGCAGTGCTTTCATAGTGTAAGTGAACCCACAACAACTGTGGTTGAAGTTATCTTATAGTTTGATTTATAAAATTGCCGGTCTTTTATTTTCACGGCGAATACAACCTTGATGTAAAACACAGTACTTATCTTGCCTACATTCTATTGTTCTACTTTTTGGCTTAAAGTAATTTCTAAGTTAGTTCACATGAATTACTCTCAGTGAGTTATCAAACGGTTATAATGATTTTAATTCCCGATTAGTGATTTTATCAAATATATTAAGCAATATTCAGACCGTGATCAATGATAAACACTGATATTTAGAAACCAAATAAAAAGAACTTTACATTTATATGAATGGAACTCTAAAAGAACATTCTAAATATTACAAAAAGAGTTTAAAGCAGTAAATTAACATCCTTCCATCATGGTGGTTCCGATTGGTAAGTCGGCTGTACCAAAAATGTTTCAAGGTATTCGAGAGGTCTAACATAAGCGTTGATTAGCAGTCAAGTAAGTAAATACAAAATCAATATAAAAGTAGTGCATATTAGGATAAGTTACCTCCTAATTCTATCTAATGATCTAAATGGTCATGAGATATAGTTGTAGCCATTCAGTTCGTTGTTCTGTGACATATGGAGTCCTTTTGTTTTGGTGCTTATTTTCTTTGTTTTGTGTGCAAAAGATGCTCACCGAATCTTATTGTAATCTTTTGAATAATCCTATAAAACTCTTGAGTTCGAGTGAACTTCCTAATAAACTGTGAACATAATGCACAATCAAGGCAGCCTATTTAAGTTAAAATTGCCCCAATGATTTATTACTAAATCATTTTAATTGTTACCATACAAGGAAAGATCATATCAGTAAAATTCTGCAGATTATTTTATCTTATAACGATGTCAATAAAGTAATAAATACACGAATATAAACTCGTTTATTATGTAACGTTAAAATAACACTAGAATAATAATTTTCCTAATTATTTAACATTTTTATATTCCTTTAGCATTGTGTTTTCCTCTCACTCGCTCTCCTTCTATTACTTTTTCTTCTCATGATTTACTGATTACTTATTTGTAAAAATGTATTTACTTTGTAATAATTATGGACAATACAACTGTCCAGAAATTTAAACACTAATCAATATTTTTTTGTAGGACGGACCTCAAGAAAGTTATTGGTCTAATCTTATACATCATGGATGTTGTATGCCTATCGAAGTTAATACTGTTTGTTCTCTTTTACATTTCATCACAACTAATACTTTAAAAGAATATAAATCTTTCGAATGTACTGCTCCCCTGTCTTTGTCCTCTGTTTTCCTCTCTATTGTCATATTTGTGACACTATCTGTAGTCCCAAATAAGTTCAGATCAGTGATTGGTTCACACATTGACTTCCCCTTTATTCTGACATACTTATTCAATTACAAAAAAACAGTTAGATTCAATAAACTTATGTTAGAAATCATATCTCCATAATAAGTGAACACTTCAAGTTCTAGTTATCATGAATTTTTCATTAAAAATGAAATCAAAGAAGAGATTTTCCGCACGAAATAGTTTTGTTAGGCGTTCAATGATATTTTGTCAGTTATATATAACCTTCATTTTACAGTTAACTTAACATGTTATGTGAGATAAGGTCAAGACGAATAACATTATGGTGCAAAACAAGTAATTTTTTGATTTCTGAATAAGGCCTAAATGCATTCTTGTTAATTTAATACAAAGAAATTTTTGAAGAATCATGATTTACCAACTCATTCATAAGTATACTTATAGGAACTCGTAAAGCAACTCAATAAAATGGTTTACTTACTTACTTACTTATGCACTTATGCACTTACTTACTTACTTATGCACTTATGCACTTACTTACTTACTTACTTACTTACTTACTTACTTACTTACTTACTTACTTACTTACTTACTTACTTACTTACTTACTTACTGCTGCCACACAGGTCGTCTTCTCCTTTATTTGTTTTTGTGTATGCGATAAGAGTCAGATCATCTGCGAAGTCCAGATCACTCAGCTGTATCCAAGCTGTTCACTGTATTCTATGATTCCATTGAGATGACAGGCGATACTTGTTACTTAATCGCAATACAAAGCCTAAATTAAGAAGATGTGCATATGTCAGTCACATTCCTTAAGACTATTGGAGAGATTCAAACAACCCATTCAAATGAATATATCCTTACGTTCCGTTCTTAATAACTCATATTATTTCGCTGAGTTTCGGAGATTTACTTTGACATCGTTCATATCAAACAGTTATGTCAACAGTTTACGGTTTATAAAATTTCTGTCTAACTACAGAACTTTGCTAGTTTAGTAGGAATAGTTTGTGACTGTCAACATGAATAATAAGTTATGGAGATATTTTCATAAATTATTCTGATGATATAATTCAAATGAAATGTTATTGTGTTTTGTTTGAGAAGTTTCTGAAAACCATTTTAACTTGAGGACAGTTTCCACCACTCTGTGAAGTCAACTAACGAAACTATTAGAAGGGGCCAACCAAACCAAAACGTGTCATCTGTTCATGAAGTCACTGACTGTTGAACTGAACCATGTAAGTGGATGGAGACCACTTGGTTGGGACCTACACAATCACTGGAAACAATGATTGGAAAGGTAGGCTGACATAGTTTAAAATAGGTCACAATGGCGAGGATGCATTCGCTCTTTTTCCTCCGACAGATCATAAGTTTTAATATCATCATATTTATATGATGAGCAAGAACTAAATTGATCTCAGAGCAAGTGAAATAAGAAACTGATCTTTTCCAGTTGTGCACAATACATTGTCACATTTTAACAAGCATATTATTTTCATAGAAAGCTAATTTCACAGTAATATTAATATTGAATAATACAGTAAGATGAAATCTATCAGCAGAACAATGTGACATATTAACGCAACAAATTTTGAACAATATGACCACACATTTACTTATTAAAACAATAAAGGTCAACTCGACAAATCAGAAAATGAGATCGAAAGAATCTCAAAATAAAAATAAAGTATAAAACAGTCTGAATCATATCACAATGGACGAAGAAATCGTTACTACCAGGTTAGGCTAAAGGTGTGAACAGGGTTTGTTCGAACATATAACGCCTCTTTGAATCTTCGTATGACCAAAGCCTCAATAAACCTAGGTATACACCCCTGAACACTTCTATAAAATGCTATAAATACTCATTTGATATCAACCATGTTACCCATCTAGAAAGAGTATTTGTTAATAGAAGAAGAGATCTTTCTATCCATTGCCGTTAATCGATCATTAGAATCCATTTATTTTGGTAGCCACATGTAAATTTTTCAGCATACAGATCACGTTTACTCCTCGCTAAGTATTCGTATCCCCGCATACATATGAATAAGGAGACGTAATCAGATGTAAAACAATTGATTTCTGTTGAAGCATACACCTTGATTTTCTGTTATTGATGAGTTAAGATGAATAAAAAGCCCTAGTGATAACTTGTTTCAGCACAAAGGTCACCTATGAACAAAAGAATAATTTATACACATTGTTGGAAATGTATTGTACTGATAAGTAGCATATGGTTTTGACAAACTTCATGTTTTAATGGTGTTATTCATATTTATTAACGAGATTAATTGTTTAACACTTCTGAAAGTAGTTTATCAATCAGTTGATGTCGAATACTACTCATTTTAATGTGCACATATCTGACTGTCTATAAGCTGCAATCATATACAAATGTGTTCAGTCATTCATTTTAACTAATTTTAAATCTACTTCTATTATCTTCAGATAATTACAAGCATAGTGCAATTTCCGAGTTCAAGTAGTCAGCACCAGTAACCTATTGTTGCAACAACTATCGAGGTGTTTTTTTAGAGTGAAATAGATCTTTCTCGTTCAGTTTTCGAGTAGAATTCGAGGTAACTGTATTTATCAACCACAATAGTTGTTAGTCACGCTCACAACGCATACTTTTTATTCCTCGAATGCATCCATTTCGTCTCGAAACATACAGTCTATGAATAAACTTTTCCATTACTACTAGTATTGTTACTACCTCCACTACTTCAGCATTTGACCGAATATTTTCATTTCATTTCGCTAATATAGTGTGACCGTTAGAATCAATACACAGAGTACATTACGTATACATTGGTTCCTTCCATATTCACTATCCAATTATGATGAAAATGCTGTCTTTGAACAAATTACCTGAATATTCAATATGCTCTACCGAATCTTAATTCGTTGCCGTTTATGTTGTTGAATGATTTTATAGTAAAATGATTTATATTATCTGAAATTAAGATTATTACATTGGTGCACATCTATGCTTATATATATATATATATATATATATATATATATATATATATATATATTTTGACGTAAACATCTACACACATCCATGTCCTGAAAAGAAATTTAAATATCTTAAGCATCTATGATTAAATGTTAGTGCCCTTAAATATAGTCCCTCTCTCTCTACATACACATACAAACATATGTATTCGTACGTCAAAACTATTTAAGAGAAAATGCTACTTTATACAAGAACAAATGAATTAATATTTATTATTTTGTAGTTTCTTAAATGTTTTGTTACACGTATAGATAGGGTTGAAACAAATTAAATTCGATTATCAAACTAGGCCTATGTTTGGTCATTAAGTTAAACATAGTAGACTGGTCAGTGGGTAAACGAATCCCAGTGACCTGAGATTTTTGCGGATACGTTCTTGGAATCGAACGTAGTCCCTTCTTTCTGGTCTGTCAATCAAACTGTCTTGGCAGGTACATATAACTTTGAATACGCAGTTGGTGGTAACATTAAAGTGGAATGAATCAATCTTTGGTCAAGGTGAAGAATATATTGTTTTATGCAGAATATTCAGCTTAGATGCAGAATAAGTTCTGATCTGGAGCTGCTGAAGAAGAAAATTATTAATTACTTTAGGTCTAATGGTCAAAAACCTCGTGGATCGCGTTTACCACATAGGTATAGCCTACCAAAGTTTTATTGACAGGGCGTTCCGCTAAGGCCTGTTTTTTCAACTTTATCACAATGTTCAACGATTGCTAGCTGAAAAGTTCAAACCAATTCGTTGACCCTCAGCCACATTCATACCCGAAAACTTTCCAATTTTCTAACAGTCTCAATTACGTTTCCGGTAAGCTGGCGGTTTTTTTTATGTTACATCTTTCTTCACTAGGATACAACTTCTTGAAACCATAGACCTGACCTTCTACCTATATCAGTACAAGAACTCAAACGACCACTAATTATCTATGCAAAAGATTTCTAGTTTAAATTTGATGACATTATATACCTTCAAATTAGTGGTGCAGCAATATGAAGTCCAATTGGTCTCGTCCCAGTAGGTACATTCATGGTTAACCATGAGAAAACTAAGCTTAAAGCAGTGACTGATAAGATGGCAAGGTATGTATGCAAGGTATGTAGACGATACGTTTATTTTATATAATGATCACAAACAAGCAAATCACCTACTAAACCTCAAAAACTACGCTCAAGAATGTATTCAGTTAACCATGAAACAGGGAAAATATGATAAGCCCCACCTTACAAGCAACCATACAACCGAGGGAAAATAGTACAATTCAACATTCAGTTTATTGAAAAGATACGTGCAATAGTGATGGTCTGAATTTTAACAGTTTTCATCCGATTAGTTATAAAGAAGCACTTATGGAAACACTTTCACAGAACGAAAATGATATGTACTACTGACACATTAGAGGCAGAATTAGTGAACATTAGAGAATGACTAAACAAAGTAAAACATGTACCCAAAGGAATAGACTGGGCAAAAATGCCTATAGAAACCAACCTAGACAAAAAACCTGTATATTTCCAATGTCAGTTGGAAGATGACGATGTCGCAGGGGTCATTCAACGGAAGATTAAAAACTATAGTAATAAGAAATTATTCCGCAAGCATGTTGAATATTCTTCATAAAAGAATAAGTCCTTCACCTGCTTGCGGATTATTTCTGTGTGACTGTAAATTTTACCAACCTTCAATATGCTAAGATTTATTAAAGCCATCTGCAAAATTATTTCCGTTTCACTAAATCTAAACAAAATCGAAATTCTCTGGAAATTTCAACAGTCATCAGATAATGATGCTTGATGAAAACAACAAATAAAAAATTTATCAAATAATTCATCGGATTAGTGCATTTTGCTTAGAAATTCTAGTAGTGAAAAAAAAATGAAATGTAGTAGAATTCATGTTCGCTCAAGGTCTGGCATCATGATTCTGTCAGCAAAAAAATTGACCACTCATGTTATTCTGTATTATCAGAAATGTAATACACTAATCCTTTTTGGTAAAATCGTCAACACATTATTAAATTAAGGTTAGGCTGGACATATTTACCTTATAGTGTTTTTTCGCTACTGTAAATGTTGGCTAACCATTGTCCATGCTTACCTATATCTCGTTCCACTAAACATCACTTACATATTTCTGCTTATAGTTTTTTTTTCATACTTCATTGTTGGCATTGAAAAAAAAAAGTCAAAGTGAACATGTACATAAATATTATGTTAAACTACCCCTCACGGTATTAAATTTCAGTGATCTTTAAAAATAAGGTTAAGTATGCTGTTGAGAGAATGGGAAAAAAGAAACTAATTACTAAGTAAGATAAGGAATATCTGTATGCCAATGTGTGTGCTTATGTCAGTAAATGCATTTTCATTCATTGTTGTTATTTTTAAAGAAAATTATTGATGTATTCCATAGAAATGTATCAGTGGATAGTGCTGTGAAATCAAACACAGTATAAAATATTTCATAGGCTGAAAAAAAAATTCATTTGTACGCAAACATACACACTATCAAAGGTGGAAATTCTAATGATTCAACTAGGTAATTTGCATTTTGTGGATACAATTAAACAGAATAAAACTAAGCAGTGAATAGGTTACAGAATTTTAGAAATTCTTACCTTGTTTAATATATAAAAATGATTGCTGGGCCAACTGGCTACCAAATTTTTTTTAATTTTACAAACGTAAAATGAATTTTAAATGCTTTTTAAAATTCAACAATTTGTATTGCAGTTTCTAATAACTGAATAGTTTATTTATTTGTTATTTACCTAAGTCTGTTAACCCTCATGGAGTACAGTTCCTCGATCAGCGATTCACACTCAACTTTTACCTGGATCCTTGTATTCAGTTGTTTCCAAGTAGTACTCAGTGTTTTGATTTCTGTCTCTAATTCCTGAAGCAATGTGTTATTTTTCTACCTCTCCCACTATGCGCTCAGGATTTAACTGGGAGCTCGGTTGGTCGATTTCCTCAGTGTACATCTTATCCACCCACTCCTTTTTTTCTGATTTCCTCCTCAACTTAGTCGGGCAAATTGTTTTTCCTCTGCCATAGTAGTTTATTGTCGATGGTCAATGGGTCTGGGATATCTTTTGTAAACAGTTGTTTACAAATACTGCCAATTTTTTATGATGGTTTTGGCAGTTCTCCTAACTTCAGCCCCTTACAATAGCAGTGTTTTAACATTAGTGTTAAAAATTTTGGTTACGGTCTTGGGTGATAGTTCTTCTGCGTAGGTCACTAATACGAATCAACTTGAAAATAAACAACTACTCATTAGACAAGATATCTTCTTGTTAGATTCGTCACTAGGTAAGCTTGAAACTATAACAGGTTCACCTTAGCCGATAAACGCTAACGAGACAATTACCAGCGTCCAGGTAGGTTAACTTGATCCGTACCGGCTAAAGAGAAGTCTAGATAAGCGTAGAAAGTATATTCTACAAACACCCAGCAAGCATAATGCGGTCAAATACACAAATCTCATTTATTTATACATCATAGAAACGTCCTTGGGACAGTCACAAAAATAGCACACTGAAATACACAGCAGCCAATCACAGCCAAGGATTTTCCTGATGGAAAATGAAATCTCAAGGTCAACTGATCAGCCCAAGCTCGCAAACGTGAAATCCAAAATAAGGCATTTATCAAGTGAGTTCTGGGGATTTAACGTCCCCAACACTTCTAAAACCCGCTGTTAGTTAAATACAGACTGAAGATAATTTCTGTTGAGTTATAATTCAATACATATGTTTCCAAATATCTCGCTTAGCATTTCACATACCAAATTTTATAGTCGTCAACATGAAATCTTACTGAGTCAAAAGCAACTGTCCAATTGAATAATGTCTGATCATCACGGATCATTAGTCTTTCAATTATCATTTTCCATATGTGAATTGTAATTCAAACAAGTAACTTCATAAGTAGATATTCTGCTAGTGGTTTCATCTTCATTTATTTTCTTGATCAATATGAATTATTACTTTTCAGCATATAAGTTGTTAACATTTGAAATTCAATATAATTCTAATTAAAATAACACATATAAACGAACAATATTGTTTTCAGTTAGATCCTCCTCTGGCCTTATGCTATAATATAAAAACCTACCATCGGAGATTCAGTCAGTGTTTATGGATTATGTTTAAATGGTATCCAAGTGTAGATCTGAGAAAACAGGGGCAAAAAAACATGTAAAAGTTCTGAAAAACCCAAAAAATCAGAAAAAGACTTTCTTTCTGACTCGAAGAGATACGTACATAACCTTTCCAATATTTAACTAGATATAGTACAGTTGGAAATTTTATTTCTTGGGCTCAAATCCTGTGACAGTGAGCACAGAATCAATCAATTGAATACGGATGTACAGTCAGAATCTGTTTTCACAAACAACTGACTTGACCGTAAGCCCAATGTTGGATCTAGCCAGGTTTAAAACTACGTTAGTCAATAGCTGTCAACAATAAAAGAATAGTAAGTGTACCATAAAACGTCCACTAAACAAACAGTGCTAGAAAGCTTTAACGAAACTAAGAAAACACGAAACCTTGATCGTAAGCAATTCAGCTGAGACAGATGTAGTTTCGATGAGCAAAACGGATTACACGATAAAATGGATACTACTATGCTTAGGGATCCTAGTAAATTTCGAAAAGTTCTGGAAAAAAGAAACATCAATCAAAAAGTAGGGAAACAGCTGGCTAATTCTCAAAAGGAACTTAATATACAGGGGATAATTTCTTTGGAGCTTCGTGATTAACTCAAACCTAATGGATCAAACACACCAAGACTATACGGTTTACCAAGGTTCATAAGTCTAATCTTCCTCTCCTAATAGTTTTAGATACGTACAATTCTCCCTATCACAAAGTTGCAAACTAACTGCTTCGAACCTTAGAGCGTCCGCACAAATATGTCGTAAGAAAGAACATCAAAGACGTTTTTGATGTCATTTCCAAAGTGGAAAATATGAATGTGTGTTCCAACGTGCCACTAGTAAAGACGACTGAGTTTATATCTAAGTATATATTTGAAGACAAAATCAACATTGACTTCCCTGATGGAAGTGTAAGATAATTACTCGCAAATTGTACGCTGAAAGTCCATTCTGTCTTCAAAAATGCTTATGATAGACAAATTAATGAAATAGCTATGGACTCAGCCCCGTGCCCAATTTCAATTAATTTTTCCTTGCAAAGTTAAAAAATGGACCCCTTAATTAGACTGTTAACAAATTAGATTAATTCTGCTGCTACACTGATTACACATTTATTATTGTAGATCAAGATACCAAACAAAAAAGAACTCTCAGAACAGTTTAACAGTATACATGCGAAGACAATTAGTATGACATTTTAAGCAGCTAATCTTGCGCTGACATTTTCTAGTGTACCAGTGAGAATAAGTTACCTGAATCGGCCTCCTCGGTGTGCATTTATAAATTCAGCTGCTCATGTGGAAGTAAATGTATTGGGATTACTCCAAGCCAACTTAACTAACCATAGAGTTAAAATCTTCCAACCTGGTTGGGAAAAGGCCACATAAAAACAATACGCACCCCTATCTCGAAACCTCTGATTAATAATGTTCATAAACAAGATAAAACCGAATCATTTCTAGTGAACTATTTTATACTTCCATGAATTCCCAACTGGATTCGATCCCATCTCCTACATATAAGAGAAGCTTTATGAATCCGAATCTTCATCCCCAGTTTAAGTGTTCAGAAGAAATTAGTGACGCTCATGTCCCTTTCTTGGCCAGATATGCCGAATTAAACTATTTTATCCCATTATTATTATTACTATTATTTTCACATTCTGTTTTTATTAGTCATTTTTCTCCTCAATCTCCCTTATATTCTTCACTAGCTAACTATTTATACACTTTTTATTACGTAATTATAATAATGTTTTATGATGATTACTTTAAATCTATTTATCCAGGCTTGACTTACAACATCCAGTGTTGAACTATTGACTGTAATTCTTAATACATTTTATTATTTTTAACACTAATAGCACACCTCTCTCATTACTATCAATTTATAATTTTTTACCTAACAATCTATTTCATTGTGGTTATCGGCTCATAAATCACTTTGATTGGTTTAACGTTTTTAAATAAATATTCATGTATATTAGAGAGTAGAGCCTAATGACGATCTGAAAGAAAACAATATTGTTTGCTTTCATGCATTGTTGTAATTCCAGAATTTACTAAGCATCTATTCGGTGCCCTATAGCTTCTAATGGTTGCCCAACTGGAGTCGATTCGAAGTGAAATTTATTATATTTAAAAAGAAATGTATGTAGCATTTAACAGTGATTACCTCCCACTCAGGTTCATCTGAAAAATGTTTTCTCACCAATTCCATAAAAATATTATCTTCTTCTATCATAATACGTCTGAAGTAGAAATGTTAAGGCTTTTCTGTACTAGTATCACGAAAGAGAATTAATGCTAATTACGACGAAGTTTCTACCTAAATTTTTCAGTGGCAAACTTTAAGAAAGCTTAAAAGCAAGTAGGTTACATCACACAGTCAGCATTCGCAGTTCACTGGGAAAAAACATATTCGAATGGGTCAAGTGTGAAGTCACACTAAGATGGAAAATAGGTGATTCAGAAGTTTCAATGGGCCATTCCATCAAAGTAGTGTTCATACATGATAATCGAAATCGATTCAATATGAAATATGAAGGCAGCTATTTTAGTGCCTTCAGTATTTTTATCAACGTGTAAACCTGTTTAATAAGTCATTTACTAGTCATGTTATTCGCGAACCTGTAACCTACTCATACCTTCTACTTCGTAGGCCATATTTCACAGTCATAGAGTGATACAGTGAGGATTATGGCTCACTATGATTGCCCTTCAGTTGAAGGATGGATATCTCGCCTTCACTTTAAGTTACAAACTGTTAAATTGTGTAAGACAACCTTATTGAATATTTGCAGATATTTCTTCAGACACCAACCTACTAACAGTGATAGGACGTCTAAGATAAGTAAAGTATCCAAAGCGACTCACTTTGCTCTCTGTTAACAGCTGAAGCGTTGACACAGCCCAGTCCGGAAGCAATCCTTTAAATTAAGAGTGAGAGAAAGATATCCTAAACATGCTCGCATTATTTATATAGAATAGATAGAATATGGCTGTCAGTGGAATCCAGGACGCACGTTTCATCCTATTTGGGATTCATCAGCTGGACGTATCAGCATCTCAGAGTTGACGTTCAATCTTGGATTCCATTGCTAACTACTTGCTTTCTAGTCTATACAAACTTGTATCATAATGGCTATATCGAGGCAATTCACTAGGATATCCGTATGCCAACCAAGGCTGACCGAATTTCAGTCAAAATATCAATTTGAATTTATGCTTGCATTAACAGAAGACTCTGAATTTCGTCATCTTCTTCGCCAGTTAAGACTATTTTATTTTCCCTTTATAAGTCGATAAGTGAACCTCTCAGAAAGAGTTCAATCCCACAAGATCCAAATTAAAGTTTAATTTCGGAGAGGAAATCTACAACGAAATTAAATAAAAAGTGACATAGTGGACAATCATGACGAAAACCACTGAAGATTGATGTCTGATGACAGTCCAATATAACCTTTGGCTGGATTAATAATTTCTGAGAAAGGGGATTTTTTAATTTGTTGACATAATTCTTCGTTATACTTTGTCAAAAACTGCCACAGAATATCTTGGCCGACTAAGTCGAGTTCCGCTTTAGATCTCAGTAGTACAATTGTTATCCGGTATGGTAGTAATTAGGTTTACGTTTCAGAACCTAACTAAGAGTGAACAGCTGCTGGATACATGCACTTCTAGGTATGAAAACAGTCTAGGTTTTCCAAGTTAGCTTTCAGTGAAACTTATTCAAGATTTGCATAACTATAGAATCCAGTATTTTAAATATCATATTAGTCATCAGAGATCTAGGACAGTCAGATAGGATTACGTATTGCTCTCAAACTCTGATTAGTATCTGAATCAATAAAAACAGTTGAAAATGGATGATTATCACTGAAGATGTTTGAAGTATAAATTTCAGGTCCAACATCTAGCTTTCAATTTAAGTCAGGTATGAGGTATTCAACCTTGTGAGCTTAAGGTAAGAAACCCACATATGTTATTTAGAAATGGTGGATAATTGAACAGTAATGTGTGGTCAGTTGAACTCTTGTTAAAAATATTCCCTGTATTGTTCGAATCTCTGAAAGTGAGAGCGGATGGGCAGTTTTGAAATAGCTTAAATAACAACTGAAATTAAATCTGCTTAACAATCAAATATGCTTACGATTTTACTTATAATTAGAATGACTATTAAAATAATTTGTTTACCTTGACTGTAAAATGTAGCTACATGTTTGCTACTTTTTTCACTGAAATGAGTTTTGGGGCTAAGATGTTTTTACAATAATATGGTAAAAAAAAATTAAACTTAGTGTTTATCCTTCTTTTTACTGTCAATGTGAATGTTTGTATGCGTGTACAATGTACAGGAAACATGGCAATGGGTTTGTCAGATCGCTACGTCAATTGACTTATGTACCTTCTTTAAAATGTAAGCACGATAGTACTTACATGCATACATATTGCTACATTAATTTTACACTTTTATTTTTCAAAGTTTTGTAAAATGAACTGTACGTATTAATTCATGCAGTTGCTTGATTTACCAACCCATTTGTAATATTATTGATTGAATTTTGTTTGAAGCTGTAACTACCATATATGGTCAAAGTGCCTATAGTTTTAGTTAATCTGCTATGCATTGTGCATACTTTCGTAGATAAGTCTTACTGACACAGCACTTACATACGCGCAAACATACACCCTACAATTTTATTTATGTACAACAAGCAAATGAACAACATATGGTTCGATTAAAAAATTCCAAAGGTCTGTCCTTTACTCTATTTTTCATGAAAAAGAAGAAGTAACAACAAACCGACGTTTAATTTTTATAGATTCAACATTGTAGTTATTGGTGTGTGTACGTATTTACAATGTGAAATTACTATTATTATTATTATTATTATATAAGTAAAATATAATTTACGATGTTCAAAGAAAATCCTCTCATTCATTTAAAAATTTTTGTCTGATTTTTAAACTTATTTTCATAATTTCTTCACATAGTAATGTAGAAAATGCTAATTTTCACATGCTATCATCAATATTTGTGTATATGATGATGTTTATGACTAGTGCTTTTGTTCATTATACACCATTTTCATATTAGTTTAAAACATATATGTCTTTATGTTGAATAATAGAAAATCAGAATATTTTCGATAAGACTGTCAAATGGAAGATCATTTTGACGCTATACAATTAATTTGTTATTTTTAGTATGATCAGTATGATGAAATTGTCTTTTAATATTGAGTACTGTTAGTCACCAGAAGATAACTAGTATCACTGTTTACAAATCTTTTATAAGGTGAATGAGGCGAAGGTTCTGTTTAAGTTGATGTGGGAGTTACTGAAATAATTAAATAACAATGTATGATTAATTGATTAAAAGGTATTTATTCTTTAAACATTCTACTTTATGATGTATTGATTACCTTATAATTAACCGTCCAAAAATTATTTGAAGGCATCGAAAACATCGAGATCGAGAAAAGCAAATTTTAGTAGAACAAAATAACCAAGAATAGTTTATAAGTTATGTATGTATACTAAGAATTTATAATTGTATGAGTTAAGTTTATAACGAGACGACATCAACAAAGCTTCACGAGGAGAGCTGAAAACAGTGCTGTGACATTATATCAAGTTTGTTAATAATGAACAGATTGATTTCCACAAAAATTCATTCAGTTTTAACAGTAGAGGTATTTTGTTTTAAACATTTCACAGAAGTATGCAAAGTATTCATTATTGATAATAATAAATACTGAATTTAACTCCGTAAGTTGGATTACAGTAAAGATGTCTTAGCACAAAGGTATTTAGTATTTCTGTTTGATATTATCTGTCTCAATAAAAAACAGATTATTCACCAATGATTCGCTGACAAATTGATTTTGCTCCTCCGACATCTACTTTAATCACAAAATATTTATAATGTATTCAGTCAATCAGTCAGTTACAACGTAGAACTTCGTACGTAAGTACATCAATTCACGTTTGCCATACCACATTAGCAAAGAGAGGTAATTGCCAATTCAAATCCAATAGTAGTAGAGGTAGTAAAGATATTCGGAGTATTCGGAGAGGTTAGGATTAGAAGATAGTATTCAAGAAGTAGAATCTAGTGAAATAGACTTGAGAAGATCAAGGATAAACTGATGAAGAATTAAAAAGTTTAGGATTTGAAAGAACACAAAGAATGGATGGACATGCACCATTGCAAACGATCTCGAGCCACCTCATTCAAGGTCTCTAACCATCGGTGACTTTCGTCTCGCGGACGCCAACCAAGTAGCCTACATCTACCAACATCACACAATCCACTTGTTAGTGACTTCATGGATTTCTGCCATGTTTTGGTTTGGCCGCCACTAGCTTTCTGCCAACTTACTCCTACACCACAAAGCATAGCTCGTCGAGGCAGTCGTTTGTTGGGCACACGTAATACATGTACCAACCACCTCAACTGATGGACTTTCACTACTTCGTCAACTTATCTGCCATCCCTACCTAGTATTCGCTTCTTAAAGACAGAACTGCTCACACGACGGTCACAGGATATAATAACAACGTTTCGAAAACACCTGTGATCGAATACCAATAGCCTACAAATGCCCTCTACTCTGACTGGCCATGTTTCGCATCCCTA
Source organism: Schistosoma turkestanicum (assembly GCA_944470395.2). Lineage (NCBI taxonomy): Eukaryota > Metazoa > Platyhelminthes > Trematoda > Strigeidida > Schistosomatidae > Schistosoma > Schistosoma turkestanicum. The sequence goes on from OX103975.1 coordinate 9,922,323, forward strand.
TAGTAGGACATAGCGAAATGTTGCACAGTACACTCGAACTGTAGTCAGCAAACGGAAATCTCGCCTGCGCCATAAGTGACGCAAGTTGGCAAAAGCCAATCGAGCCTTCTGTATCCGAGCTGAGATTTCGTCAGTCACCAGGCCATCGGCACTGATGAGACTCCCCAGATAAATGAAGCGGTCAACGTGCTCAACTGCCTCACTCCCTATCACTAGTTCAGATGCCGATGCAACCCAATCTTGAAGCAACATTTTGCGATTCGACAACGAGAATCGCATCCCGAATAAGCCTGCATTGTTGCTTAGGGTGGTCAGAAGTCTCTGCATTTTGTCAGCGTCTTCACCAAGTAGGACTATGTCATCGGCATATTCTAAGTCAATGAGCGAGCAACCTGGTAGAAGGTGTACTCCTGAAAATTCAGACGACGACAAGGTTATTTCTAGGAGCATGTCTATGATAAAATTAAACAAGAATGGAGAGAGTGGACATCCCTGACGGACACCACTCGAAGTAAAGAATTCCGATGACAGGTCGCCATAAGCTCTCACTCGACCAGTGGTGTTCGAGTAGAGAGCTTGTATGAGGTTACTGTACTTCTTTGGTATACCTCTCAATGACAGACACTGCCACAGAACCTCACGATCCACTGAGTCAAATGACGCCTTAAGGTCCAGGAACACAACAATTGTAGGACGCCTAGGTGTGTGTGTATGTTCCAGGACCTGTCGTAGAGTGATAATGTGGTGTGTAGAGCCAAGTTCAGGTCTGAAACCAAGCTGGTTTTCTCTAGTCTGCTCTTCACGAGCTCTAGTTACGCACCTAAGGATTATCGAGGCTAACAATTTATAAACTAAATTAGGTAGACTGATTCCCCTGTGATTGTCACAAGAGGACTTTTTTCCTTTCTTGTAGACTGGGACAATCAGTGATTGATACCACTCGGATGCTATTATGTTCAGATCCCAGATTCTACCCAATATTTCAGTCAATCTAGCTGCTAATACTGGATCACCATCCTTAAGAACCTCGTGGGTCAATCTATCAGGACCTGCTGCTCTCTCTCGCTTCAGATTTTCTATCGCTTTCTCAAATTCATAAAGATTCAGAGGAGTATGTCGATTTATCATTCAGGATGACTGGAGTTGGTGGCCAACTGAAGTGTGGCAGAAGGCCAGTCGAACTGATCCCTAAAGTGTTCTGCCCATCGATCCAGTCTCCTGGATTGAGGATGAATAATAGTCCCATCCGTTTCCGAGATAGTTTCACTTACATTCGAGGTCCTAATACCGGTTTCCTCGATGAGTCTGAATAGTTGCCTACTGTAGCCTATCGCTGTTGCCTTTTCTGTTTCCCTCGATATCTTTACCCACCACTGTTCTCTATCATTGCAAATGTTTTTTATTAGCCTGCGCCTAAGCTGACTCCACTTCTCATCGTACTCAGAGCCAGGTGGGATGAGCTTTCGAGCATCCATCAAGTCGGTAGATGCCACTGAAATGCACTGCTTCTTCCTAGCCTTATGACTTACCTTACTTGCAAATATCACTGCTGTTTTCATAGCCTTTTTCTTATCATTCCAAGCGGCCTCAGTTTGGGTAAACTTACTACATGGCTGCCTAACTGTTTTCCTAGTTGTTTCTAAAATATATTCTTAACTTAGCTATCATTAGGTAGAACCCTAAGAGGTTTCTTGCGATATTTTTCTTGCGTCCAGTAAGGCGCAAAAAAATACGCGCTCGTACTAGAGCATGATCTGAATCTAAACATGTGCCCCAGAACGAGCGACAGTCCTCTATCGAACCCGTTCATTGGTGGCTGATGGCAATGTGATCTAGTTGAGTCTAACATTGAGACGACTTTGGAGGTCGCCAGGTCGAAAGATGTTTTTCCTTATGCTCAAGTTATTGTTTGCTAGAAATAGGCGGTTATGTAGGCATAGTTGCAACAGACGGTCTCCATTATCAGTTCTCTGAGCCGCAACACTATAAGATCCACCCAGGTGTCTTTCATTATCACTTAATCTACCTACATGAACATTGAAGTCTCCAGCAATTATTACTACATCAGAGTGCCTAACTTTTTGGAGGAGGTCCGAAAGCTTTCTGTAGAACCCATCTTTCACCTCGTTTGAACTGCAGTCAGTGAGAGCGTAGGCAGATACGACGAAGAGGCGACGTACCAACTGAATGACAGTACCCATGTGTTTATCTGTAGGGATAATATGCAACGTCCCTTACAACCGACTAACGATGGTCTATTTTAAATAATTAGAAGAGACGATAAAACCCTCACAGTTTATAAAGCTGGAAAAACGGATGTAGTTAGCGTCGGCCTAGTCAAACCAGCTTTTATTGAAAGCGACATACAGCTGATAAGTACAAATCCTTCGAAAATTATCGAATCACCAATATGCGAGTTCCAACCATCAGCGACATCAAGGTAGAAAAGCGAAGGAAGTCCACCACCGACTAGATATGGACGAAGGGTCAGATGGCCTCAAAGATATATAGCCACGATTTTAAATTTATAATTTCTTTCGCCGTTCCGAATATAATTTTTTCTTCGCTTCGCATTAGTACGTCGAAAATTTTTGTGTATTTCAATTTTTGATCTGTTATTAT
>OX103975.1:9925048-10011171 GCA_944470395.2 Schistosoma turkestanicum
CAGTCTCGAACTTTGAATTACATGACTCAAAATCGTTTTCAACTGCACAAGTACTAGGTTCAATTTTTCAGTTTTTATTTCACTAATTTTTCTGGAATCGTATTCGCGATGATGAATACCACTGATCCTGTTACTACCTCTAATACTGTGGGATTTGGTCTAAAAATTTCATCTCTCCGTGCTAATGGAATATGGCAATTCGAAGTGATGTACTAATTTATGCCAAACCGTAAATATGTATTCCTTATGCGCTACAATACAATGACGTATCATTTGTACATCGACTGAACTATGTCAATCAAGTTGCGATGTAGTAACTCGGTATCTAGTCATTCAGTCTAGTGGATAAACGAATCAAATAAGATCTGCCACCATACAGATTTATTTTCGTAAGTGAATTCTACAGGCTTATTTTTCTGGAGTAAGCATTTTTATAGCACAACCTAATGTCCAGTTGAAGTGCTTATTCAATAACAGATGCTCTAAACACATACCAAGAAATATGTCTTTGCAGTGTCTTGAACTTTAAAATAGCTTAAAAACTCGCAAGGGTTATGAAAGAGCTCTGCGGTCCTAAAAAAAGTAATAAATAAGGTACAGGGACTCATCCATTGGACTCCACAACAGTCGACCTCTGGAGCCGTAGTAAGGTCTCAGAAACTGTTTTAGCCTCGACCACATGGCATATTTTTTTGTGTGCACTACTGTGGTGGGGTCTATGAAATGTCTCCTGTGAACGACTACTCGACAGACGTAACGTAATCTAGATAGGTATCCATTTCTTCCAGTCATCTGTGTATATTGTGGTACCCGGCTGCATAAGGAGCTGGTACTTATCCATCCTTCTACCAGACTTTTTCCCCTAATGAATTCTTATTTTCTAACTACTATCTCACTGATATCTACAATTATTTTAACTCATCCAAACAACTGGTTCAGCCTCAAACTTATCACATTATCAATAAAAACAAAAAAAAAACTAAATCTTCCAACACAGTTAAACACTTCGAAAATTAGTAACTTTATGTTGAAAATAAGTGATTACTTGAGAGAAAAGAAACCAAATAAGCAAGTAGAATAGTAACGTGATCACTAATCGATATGTGCATGAAGAGTAAAACGAAAGATGGTGAAGCGTACACGAAAGACGCACATAGTGAACAAATTAGGAGGGAAACAAGTAAATAGGCAACACAACTACACACACCTACATAACATCAACTGTTCAGAATATCAATATTTCTTTCATTTCGTCAAGAGAAAAATTACATAGAGAAATTAAAATGTATATATATTAAAGGTTATTCCAGCTTGTCGCTCTTCGTTTATATTAAAGAGAAAAATATTTCTTCTTCAAATTTCTACGATATAAAAGAAATCAAAAATGTTTTAGATTAATTTTGAACACGTTTTCGTCCAGTACAACTTCTCTTACTTAAAAGCTATCAGTTAATGCTACTAGCTTCTTTGACATTGTCAGTACTGTTAGGACGACAATGATTAGCATGATGACTGATAGTATTGCCACTTTCTAATTCAGCTAATATTTCCAGTTCTAATTCTTCATCAATTTCATCTGCCACAGATCCATCAATATTATGAGTATTATTTGGATTAGCGGAATTGTTTTCTGATTTAGTGAATACAAGTTCGTCAACTTCACGAGCAATCTCTTCTTCTAATTGTTCTTCCAATGTTTTAGCTAGAAATGAATGACAACAGAATCACGTTGAATTACGTTTTACTGTTTAGCAATTACAAATAATAATAAATAGTTATATACTTATTATCACTGTTAGTACTGTACAATAAACGACCTCGTTTTGTACAGATTAAGACTTGTCAGTTTTGGTGATACGTTAGAGTCTTGTCATTAATGTGGATAGTCTCATGTGAGTTTTTCAAAATATAGGACACACACACACATGGCTGTGCTCTGGCTGGACAGGTTGAAGACATAAATATTTGAATGGGGTATATATACTGTAGCTGGGACTCAGATAATAGTGTTATTGATGTAAGTAAACTAGTAATTCGAGTGAAGGAATAAGCAGACAAAATTCAATAAATAAGATTGTTTTACTTAGTAAATAGCTTTGTAATCAGATCAAACTACCTAGGTTTAACCTTATCAGTTAAAATGCAGTGTGATGTATTTTACCTACATTCAGGCTTATCTTGACATGATCAGCGTTTCTCAAAAATATTCAGATAATGAATGCTTCCACTGACAAAAAAAATGCTAGTAGCATTCAACTAAAACTAGACACTCATATCACAAGCTGAACCGACTTCAAGTGAAGAACACCAAAACCATTGACTAAAGTACACAAGAACACAACTGATTCAGAATGGCAAGACTACATTTAGGCTGGGTAAACTAAATAAATGGTGAATGAACCATTTTTATAACGCAGAAGTTTAATTTCTTTAATGATTAGAACTCAAAACTTCACACTACATACTACTCAAATAACAACTGACATGTACACTTAGTATTGGTTGATCTTCTCCTCTAAATAATCCTTAGAATCTACTGATCACGCATCTCATCAGTTAGGTAGTCCAACTGTTTTCAATGGAAATCATACATGAACATAATTAAATCGCTCGTGTATGTTATCAGGCTGCAGCTCATAGATGCTTTCTAGGTGGAGACTAGCATAAGACAAGACTATCTGCCCTCATCTTTTCCTCTGTTTGTTGATTAGATTGTGAGGAACTCTACATCTCAAGAGAGGTAATAAAGACAAAAGTAACGGCATAAGTCAAACCGTTACTACTTATGAAATAAACATAATATGAAGTTTGATTGAGCACGTAAGTTTCACATGTTGTCAGCAGATCACAGATAATAGTAATCATATGATCGCGCTAAATTTGGAGAAATTATGAAAATTAGATAATAAGCCTATTAACATACACGTCAATGACAGCCATTAATCTCATTTTAGACAGAAGGTTAATCAACAGCTAACCTTCAACAGATCAATGAATTCAATCATATTATAAACAAGTATATTACTCACAGGAAATATGAGAACTATCATTCTTTGGTGAGTGATTTGAAATAAAAGTTGGTGAACATCTTGAAGCGTTTGCTGGATTCACGTTAGATGACGAAGTAGAAGAGATTTTTAAAGGTTTGTCCGACGTTTTTTTCACCTTCAGTGAAGAGTTGTTCATTTTCCGATTATTATTATTATTATTACTATTATTTAAATCAACATTCGATTTTTTCTTTTCTTCAAAATTTGCATTCATTTTAGACCAAACAGGATCTGTAGATTAAAAGAGTAACGTATAAACCGTATAATTTCTTCGAAGTTGAAACTAACAAAGCACAAAACCCATCAAACATACTGGATCATATGAATCTTGTCTGTTGAGTTTATCACCAAACTTCATCAACCACAACTTTGTATATGTATATGTACAACTTTGTGAAAATCATATGCCTCATTAAAGTGGTTGAACTTTAGGAAAATAACTCTTTCACAAATTTGTGAAACTTTATGTACTCAGAACATTTATGTACACTTCATTAGTTCTGTGATGTCTAGGGAATACTATCTAGTCACTGAAACCAAAATAGGTAGCAAGCTGGAATCGCATTTGCGAACGACAGGTGCTTCAGAAAAACTTACCAATCTGTGTTAAATGAGGCTTGAAGATTGAATTCCCGTAGTCATACACAAAACTGACAAGTTAGTTATTATGTGAATGACAACTCACCTTTTTGCAATAGTTGGTTATGATGAAGTGATAAGTTACAAAGTAACGAATAAACTGAAACAGTTAATGGTGCAAATATATTGTAGTATTTCTAATACTGAATCAATAGGTGGAGTCAGCAGAAAACTATTCATAAATTATTTAATATTTCAGATAAACTACAATTGTTAGTACCACTCTAAAATAAAAAAATCTTATAAATATATACTTTGACTAAAGCTGTTAGTTATAATCAGACTGTGACCTTGCATAAACGCGAGTTAACCCAACTTACTATACGAAACAGAAATGACGAAATAAAACGAACATAATGAATAACAAAGTATTGATGATGAGAAAGAATACACAGTCCGCGAGATGATAATAACCGATTGTTAGAAAATTTGAATGACATGGCTCAAAATTATTTGAAATGGCGTAGTTGCATTTATTGTTTGTCTTCTCTCAAATTCTAATCTTCTGAATCCCTGTAACCGTTGTTCTCTTTTAGAATTTGCCTCACTGGATTATACTCCTCAAATCAAATCTTTGAACCATAATCTTCTCTGTTACCACCAATAATATTACTTTCTCTACTACTTTGGGATGTGAATTGACAATTCTCTCTGTACTGTGGCACGGCAAACTGGAACTGATGTACGTACGTACGGAGTTCTACGTTGTAGCTGACTGGCTAACACCACACAAACCAATGAATTTGTGTGGACTGGTATACTATCAGGATACCCAGACTGAAACAGGTGAATTCAAGGGGCTGTTTCACTAGCTTTCCACACACAGGTTTAATCCACAAGGCAGTGGAACAACCTTAGGAAATGCGATTCCATGGTAGCCATAGGTTCATACGCCATTTGTTCCCTCAGGATCTTGGAGCTCATGTGCACCATTGGTTTGGATTCAGGGTTTTTCAGCTTCCCTAGATGGTTCCTCCGTACCCACTAATTCAGTCTAAGAGCCGGAGATTCACTTTGTGTTCTCTGAGTGAGTAGGACTTCTCTGACAATGGCGATACACGCCTGGTTGCATAAGAGCCTTTCGAGAGGAAGATTGGGATTTTGTCATCGCCTGTTGTACCAGGGCTTTAGCGGGGCCCTAAGTACACTACTCAGGTCCTCCAAGTTATCTAGATGAATTCACTAACTTTATGTATCGATTCATACATTGTTATCATACCAACATTTTATGCTACCCCTTATACTAAGTAGAGAAAAAAGCCTCTAATTATTGAAGATTTATCGTGTAAAAATTGCATTATTGGTTCATCGTTTTTTACAATCTATGTGTCGATGTTTCAAAATATTAAATGTTTCTATTGGATTATAAACGAAGCTCACTTCAGATATGCAAATGCTTAATGATCATACAAAAAACAAGCCAACCATACCACACTCAACGTAGAACTTGAAATGAATATGCATCGATCCCATTTGGAATACATCAAGTTAAAGCTGAGAGAGCAGATTAACACAATTAAAATGCAATATAAGAAATACAGTTTCTCTTTTCTTTTCTTCACAATATTATAGCTTTATTCTAGATATCAAATTTTTTCAATGAGTTATTGTACTGTAATTTTTATGTATGATCAGTAACTTATTAATGTTTTCAATCATAAACGACAGATTTTGCGTATAACAAACCATGAGTTTATCACCTACCAGTACAAATCAGACCAACAGCCAATACCGTCGTAGGCTGATGCCATACATCAATTTTCCCGTCTGCAGTTCTCGCCAACTTACTCCTCTCAGTCGGCAATATGTACGGGTAGGTGGCGGTGAGTAAGTATGAGTGATATATGTCCTAACTACCTGAGTCGATCAACATTTGTACTTTTAGCCATTGAATAGTAGTTTACACGTAGCTTTAGCATTACGCAATAACGAACGGTAGTTTAGAAACTTAGTTTCAATTTTTTTGTTAATAATAAGCTATAGAGAGCGAACTCCTGTGCGGTATAGTTATCCTTTGGTAAATATAAACATTTTAGCAGCGCCGCATTCGGCACATTCGAAAACTCAACATACAACAAACACTTATGTGACGAAGAGAAACTGAAACATGAACATTAGGCCACATATCATAGATTAATTGATAATAACGAAATGAATCATTGAGTTGAGTCTGATCACAAAACAGCAATTTTTTGAAACTCGAAAGGAATCCACACTGTCATAACTGATTGAGATAGGATTTTATCAAGCTAAGAGAAAATGCAGTACAATCATTTCGTAGAATATACATACTTTGTTCAATGCATACAAAGTCAGTGTCCGATACGCTGTTATCACTTGTAATACCACCATTATTATTGCTATTTTTGTTGTTACAGCTGTTTTGTTGGTGTTCACTGTCCATTACAGCGGAAAGACTGGCAGATTGTTGTATAAGGGATACACGATAGAAATAATTTCTCCAAAATATATCTTCGCTTATTCTATAATAAAAAATGAAGGGCAACAGTGTACGATATTAAATTAAAATTATAAAACATATTAATAAGGAAACATCAGTCAGTCCAGAACTGTGAGATGTTTATCAACATCTCAGTTACATATAATAAATTTTGTGTATGGTCGAATTTAAGTGTTTAGAAAATTGTCGCGGCAATTTGAACAAGTATTCATTGATTACCGATCGTTTGGTTGGAATCGTAACCCACATAAGTGTTTGGAATATCGTTAACTTCAAAGTATCAGTTATATTGAGAATTGAAAAACCAAGTCATTCAACTTTATAATATATTTTATCACAGAAACAAGAAAAACACATATGATGACTATCCATCGTCTTTTATAATTTCTAAGTAACATTCACGACAAGTAAGATGGATAGAGACCTTAAATGACATGGCTCAAATCGTGTGCGATGGCGCAAGTGCATCCATTCTTTGTGTTCTCTCAAATTCTATCCTTCTGAATTACTCATCAACTCCATCTTTCTCTTTGTAACCTTATCTTACTAAATTATACAGTCAGTCAGGTAGTTACAACGTAGAACTTCGTACGTAAGTAGATCAGTTCAAGTTGCCATACCACATTAGCACAGAGACACAATTGTCAATTCAAAATCAATAGTGGTAGAGATAGTAAAAGCATTACTGCTAATGGAGAAGATTAGGATTTGAAGACAATATTCAAGAAGTATAATTCAGTGAGATAAGTTTAGAAAGACAAAGGTTTGGGTGTTGACGAATCCAGAAGATTGAGACTTGAGAGAACACAAAGAGTGGATGCACCTGCACCATTGCAAACGATTTCGAGCCACCTCATTCAAGGTCTCTAACCATCGGTGACTTTCGTCTCGCGGACGCCAACCAAGTAGCCTACATCTACGAACATCACACAATCCACCTGTTAGTGACTTCATGGATTTCTGCCATGTTTTGGTTTGGCCGCCACTAGCCTTCTGCCAACCTACAACTACACCACAAAGCATAGCTCGTCGAGGCAGTCGTTTGTTGTGCACACGTAATACATGTCCCAACCACCTCAACTGATGGACTTTCAAAACTTCGTCAACTTATCTGCCATCCCTACCTAGTATTCGCTTCTTGAAGACAGCACTGCTCACACGACGGTCACAGGATATAATAGCAACGTTTCGAAAACACCTGTGATCGAATACCAATAGCCTACAAATGCCCTCTACTCTGACTGGCCATGTTTCGCATCCCTATAGTAGGACATAGCGAAATGTTGCACAGTACACTCGAACTGTAGTCAGCAAACGGAAATCTCGCCTGCGCCATAAGTGACGCAAGTTGGCAAAAGCCAAACGAGCCTTCTGTATCCGAGCTGAGATTTCGTCAGTCACCGGGCCATCGGCACTGATGAGACTCCCCAGATAAATGAAGCGGTCAACGTGCTCAACTGCCTCACTCCCTATCACTAGTTCAGATGCCGATGCAACCCAATCTTGAAGCAACATTTTGCGATTCGACAACGAGAATCGCATCCCGAATAAGCCTGCATTGTTGCTTAGGGTGGTCAGAAGTCTCTGCATTTTGTCAGCGTCTTCACCAAGTAGGACTATGTCATCGGCATATTCTAAGTCAATGAGCGAGCAACCTGGTAGAAGGTGTACTCCTGAAAATTCAGACGACGACAAGGTTATTTCTAGGAGCATGTCTATGATAGAATTAAACAAGAATGGGGAGAGTGGACATCCCTGACGGACACCACTCGAAGTAAAGAATTCCGATGACAGGTCGCCATAAGCTCTCACTCGACCAGTGGTGTTCGAGTAGAGAGTTTGTATGATGTTAATGTACTTCTTTGGTACACCTCTCTATATTTTAGAAACTATATTAGTTAGACTGATTCCCCTATGATTGTCACAAGAAGACTTTAGTCCTTTCTTATAGATTGGGACAAACAGTGATTGAGACCACTCGGATGGTATTACGTCCAGATCCCAGATTCTACCCAATATTTCAGTCAATCTAGCTGCTAATACTGGATCACCATCCTTGAAAACCTCAGGGGTCAATCTATCGGGTCCTCCTGCTCTCTCTCGCTTCAGATTTCCTATAGCCTTTTCAAATTCATAAACACTAGGAGGACTTACACTGAATTATACTGCTCGAATCATATCTTCGAACCCTAATCTTCTCTATTATTGCTAATACTTTCACTATCGCTACCACTATGGGATTTGAACTGACAGTTGCGTCTCTGTGTTAATGCGGTATGGCAACCTGAACTGATGTACGTACATGCGAAGTTCTGTGTTGTATCTGTCTGTCTGTCAAGTGTGATGGAAATTATCTCTGGTCCCTGAATGGAAGATATGTTATGAAAAGCCCAGTTCACATATAGGCACTTGCATCATTTATTTACTTACTATTAGGTTTGAATATTATAATATTGTAAGGACGATCTTCATACGACAAATATCCGCGAAACCATTGGTCACAAAGATTTGATTCACTAATATAAATTAGGCACATTCGTTTAAATGTATCACACAATAATATTATTTATCATATACAAGTTCATGTAGTCAGACTTGAAATCCACTACGAGAGCCAGTGATATTATCAGACCTGCCTAAACTGAAATGAATGAGTAGGGTTTGAATATGAGACACATGGGCTGGAAGTCGGGCGCCTCAACCAATAAACTATGTAGGCATACTCAGTCAACAGAAATGAATTAATATGGAAACAAAAATAATCAGCAGGATTATTGTAAGCAGAGATGGATCCATTTAGCCACCGAGTTCTAATAAACTCTGGCTTGCGCAACGAAGTGAAATTTAATTCATTTGCATTTGTTATTTCAATGTTCCCACTGATGTTTAGGACTGCAAATGATCAGCAGGTACATCTAGCTGAGGAGTCTCAAGTAAAACGAAGCACGCAGCTTTGATTCCACTGCTGGCCAATATCCATCTCCGCTTTTGGTTTTATGGCAATATCGAGGCAATGTGCACAGAATACGCATACTAAAAGAGAGTGCTAAATATCAGTGGGAAGATTCAAATAACCAATAAAAATGAATCAGTAAAATCTATTGACTGTGATTATAACATATTTTTAGCGAAATACTTTGTCATAGTCTCAGTAAAGAGATGAAGTGAAGAAATCAGAAATGCAAAATAACTAAGCCCTCTTACTTAGATTATTATTTGAAGCTAATAAGGGGTACTTTAAGTCAACTTCATCACCTTTCTTTGTGAAACACAATGACCAGTATATTAAAACCTATACTTTTAAGATAGTCAGTAATGCACTACATCGTGATAAGTGATTTGTAAGGGTTAACTTTCAGACCAATTAGTATGAACAACTTACTTGCTAGGAACAAGTTGATATCTTATAGAACCTAAATTAGGATCTTCTTTTAAGAGGATCTGAGCTTCACTTAATAAACTTTCGGGTATTGGTGAAGTCCATTTGAGTTGAGCTTCTTCAGGAGGAGAAATAAGAAAATTATTCGGATTTTGACTTAAAGCTAAAATTTGTTCTTTCAAAGCAGATAAAGCATTAGAATCATTTAATCCACAAATATCAGGGTGCCATGGTGGAAGTTCAGATAGAGATGAACGAAAACGAATTGCTTCGTCATTCTTATTTTGATGTGTTACAGCAAAGTCAGCTTGAGCTTGTTCAAATTCGCGTATGAGTGGGACCTCAGTTATAGAAAGATAAGAAACTCATTAATTTAATAGACATTAATTTAACAATTTTACGAAAAATCAAGTATAAAATGAAATTCAATAAAAGTTGGTGGTTTAGGATGATTCACTTATAAAAACAATAAGTTAGCTGTCTGTATGTGATATAATATTATGCGAGGAAGTTAGTGTAATAACTGGGTTTCAGTTGACAATCGAATACTATTAAGGGAGTTAAAGTTGTGAAAAACGTGAAGCATAGAATATGCTAATATATGCACGTCAACTGAATGAACTTCGGAGGAGGTAAAGGGATCAAACCAGAAAAAAAAGGTTTGAGGACGGCCTTGATACTCCGTGTCGATGACTCAATAACTATGGTTACTTTCCTTAATTTTGTTTCAACTTTATCCTGGCTAACAGTAATATTAAACAAGAGCAGGAATAATGTAAACGATATTTCAGGCAACGATTAAACGCAACAGGTTTTAATCTTATTAGTACTTGTGTGATTTATAAAATCTGTATCGCCCAGTCACTTACGTTTCAAATAAATTTGAATTAAGTGCATTTTTGTGTTTGACACTTTTTATGTCAGCAAATTATCTTATTAAATAAAAAACTGTCTATCTTACTGGGAATTCCTTGTTCTTCAATAGCTGCTTATTTGTATGTTCACGTCATTTGGTCACATTCTCTAATTGTACTGTATCTATTAATAACCGTTGAATTCATGCATCTTACCAGCCCGAAAACTCAGACTAATAAATAGTAATTCTTGATAGACAAGCTTGGAAATCGCTGGCAAAAAAGGTTAATTTGAACAAACTATATCGTTAATGATTATCATTTGGATGTTTCTGTTTAGACGAAAAACATTGCCAGCAGTTTGAATAGATGTGGATAACACGTATGTTACGATGTGAGATTTAAGCAAAGATGTGCGTATGAAAAGGAAATTAGAGAGACAGTAAACATATGAAAGGTCATGGCAACCACGTAAGTGATCTCCATCCGGAGGCAGCTTGGAATGATACCAAAAAAGCAACGATATCTGCTAGTAAGGTAAACCATGTGGCTAGGAAGAAGCCATGGATTTCAGTAGCATCTACCGAGCTGAAACATGCTCGGAAACTCATCCCACCTGTCTCTGAACATGATGAAGAGTAAAATCAGCTTAAGCGCAGGCTGATACAAAGCCTACGTAATGATAGCGAACTGTGGTGGTTAGAGAAAGTTAGAGATGGAAAAATCAGCGGCGATAAGTAACAGTAGGCAACTGTTCTGCCTTATCAAGGAATATGGTAGTAGGAACCCATGTGTTATCGAAACTATCTCAGAAAAGGATGGCCACATTATTTATTCTCAACCTAGGAGATTAGATCGATGGGTAGAACACTTCGGGAGTCGATTCAACTGGCCTTCAGTCACACTTCCGTTGACCACGATCTCAAGTCAACCTTAATGACAAAGCGATATAAGCACTCCGACTCTAAATGAAACTGAAAAAGCTATAAAAAAACTGAAGCGAGGAATAGCAAATGGGCCTGAAAGGCTTACCCCTGAGATTTACAGGGATGATGGTCCAGTTTAAGCACCTAGATTGACAGAGATCTTAGGTAGAATCAGGGAACTGAGCGTAATACCATCTGACTGGTTTCATTCACTGATTGTCCCAGTCTATAAGAAAGGACAAAAGTCTTCTTGTGACAATCACAGAGGAACAAGTCTAACTAACATAGTGTATAAGATATTGACTTTAATAATAATTCAACGCCTTACTAGAGCTCACTAAGCGTGAAGTCGAGAAAACCAGGATGGTTTCATACCTGAACGTGGCTGTATAGATCAGATATTCACACTACGATAGGTTCTAAAACACAGACATACATTTCGGCGTCCGACAATAGTTGTCTTCCTGTTGTTCGTGAGGTCCTGTGGCAGTATCCTTCATTGAAAGATGTGCCGAGGAAGTGCATTAACTTTATACAGGATATTTACTTGAACACTACTGGTCGAGTGAGAGCATATGGTAAATTGTCATCGGAATTGATTACCTCAAATGGCGTCCTTCAGGGTTGTCCGCTCTTTCCCTTCTTGTTTAACTTTGTCGTAGACATGCTTTTAGACTTAAAATTATTTTCGTCTGACTTTTCAGGAGAGGATCTTCTACCAGGAGACACACTTGTTGACCTAGAATATGCCGATGCCATAAGCAACAACGCAAGCATTTTCGGGATGCGATCCTACCTGTCAAAATGCAAGATGCTGCTTCAGGATTGGCTTGCATTGGCACCCAAACTAGTAATAGTGAGTGAAGCGATTGACCAATGCAGTTATTTTGGAGTCTCATCAGTGCTAATAGCCTGGTGACTGAAGAAATCTAAGCACGGATAAAGAAGTTCGTTTGGCTTTTGCCAACTTGTATCACTTGTGGCGTAGGCGAGATATCCGTTTGCTAGCCAAAGGACGACTGTACTGCACATCACTTTGCTCAGTCCTACTTTATGGATTCGAAACATGGCCGGCAAGAGTTGAGTATATTCGTAGGTTATTAGTATTCGGTCATAGATGTCTTCGAAGCATTGCTCGTGTATGCTGAGACAACCGAGTTAGTACTGCTGTTTTCGGCCGAACCAAAATATGGCAGAAATCCATGAAGTCACGGACAACTGGATTGAGTCATGTTGGTGAGTCTGGACTACCTGGTTGTGTTCGGCAAGACAATAGTAACCGATGGTCGAAGACCTGGGACGACATGGCTCAAAATCGTTTGCAATGGCGTAGGTGCATCCATTCTTTGTGTTCGCTCAAATTCTAATTTTCTGAATTCCTTATCACTTCTACTTTTCTCGTTTTCTTAAGCTATCTCACTAAATTATACTTATTGAATACTATCTTCGGATCCTAACCTTCTGGATTACTGTTAATACTTCATTCATCTCTACCACCATGGGATTTGAACTGACAGTTGCCCATCTGTGCTAATTTGGCATGGCGACCTGAAGGTAGGTACGTACGCAGTTCTACGCTGTAACTGGTTGACTGGGTGCTTGTTGAGCCATTCGATGGTCGGGCGATCATATCACATGTCCCAACCACTTCATCTGATGAAGTTTCAATATTTCATCTATTGATCTGCCACCCTTACCTAGTACTCATTCCTTACAACAGTATTGTTTCGGAGACACTGATGACCGAACACTAGTAACCTACGAATATCCCCTACTTTTACCGGCCATATTCCAGAGCTATAAAGTAGGACGGAGCGGACTGCCGCACAGTATACTCGTCCTTTGGTTAGCAGACGGACGCCAGTTGGCGAAAGCCAATCGAGACTTTTGTATCCGCGCTGAGATTTCGTTACACACCAAGCCGCCAGCACTGATGAGACTCACAAAATAAGTGAAGTAGTAAACACGCTCAACTACTTCATTTCCTACCACTAGTTCAGGTGTCGATGAAAGCCAATTCTGCAAAATTATTTTGCATTTCGAGGGGGAGGATAGCATCCCGAAAATCGATGTAGCAATCCAATACTTATAGGGTAGCATATCATTCAGGGCGACCGTTCTGTGTGAATGCGGACATTCAATAACTAGAAAAGAAACAAAGTGTGATAGTGTTGTTAATTCTACGATACACAACTGCGCACATTATGGACCAAAACTTATCGAGATTCCCCTCCTCCCTGTACACATGATCGACACGATGAACCAGTCTCGGTTATTCTTGTCCGAAACGACCTAGACGATGAATGGAACTGGAATTAAACAAGAAAATAACTCTGCCGTACCACAGAAAGTACCTTTTAGAGCTCTTTCATGGTTTCAGTCAGAGGCGATATTTAGCACGGCAGTTAAAATGACTTGTTGAGGAATTCAGTGGGGTAAAAATGCATACTTCACGTAAATTTGTCGGTGGAAATGAGTTATAAGATAAACATCCAGATAGCAGTAAAACTTAGAGAAGAACATGATTCATGAGAACAGAATGCAAACAATGCGAGTGAATATCATCCGAGCTAAAAGGATACTCCTATCAACGACTTGAGTGAATTATTAAACAATCTAGTAGTGAAGTGAAGGTGCAAACTGTGTTAGATCAACAAATCCGAACACGTAAATACAGTATATGACTATGATTAATAAAATTCTTATGAATGGAAAACGTATGGATAAACAGACGAAAAATTGTAAGCTGCAGTGAAGTAAACTGACAAAAAATTAGGCCTGTCTGACCGAAGCTGTTACATCACTTACAAGTGACTTGATTTCAGACAAATCTATTTGATCAGTAATTTTCCTAACAGCTTCCTCACTGGACTTCATGGCTTTTGAAAAAATATAGCCTAAGATAGTGGTCCAGCAGTATTTCGGAGAGCTTACTTCCCCACTCTTTCGCAGCATAAAGTCTGTCTGATGTTTCCTTTCGCATATCCATCTCGACTGAATTACGAATGTCGGCTTCAGACAATGTGACGCAATAGAAAAACTGGCTCGCAATGTCCTTTCAATATCCAATATATTTTTCACGAGCTAGTAAAACCTGTCGATTAATTTGAGCTCGATTCTTGTTTTATCGGTATGATACCAGAAGTTTCTGCACTGACTGAACACATGTTTGACGCTACTGGATGGAGAAAAGACGGAAGTCCCTGATCAGCTTCTTGTCAAGGACGTCCATGTCCACACACCAATAGGAAGTGGTGGCCGTGGTGCAGTGATCTTTCATATGGTCATAAACGAAAATTTACGGGGATACGAAAATGTGGCTCACCTTTACTACACTTGGGGATACTACACGACCATGAGAGATCATCTATGCGCCCCACAGCCACGAGAATGATATGTCATCAGTAGACGATTACTGGGGAACAATCAGAGACATCATTCAGGGTTCTATCCTCAGACCAGTCACGCACCCAGAAAAAAAGCGATCGAGGGTCAAGCAAGGCACTGAACGCCCGTTACAGGTGAAATGGAGTGCCCGGTAAGAGTGGAAGGTCTCTTTGAAGGATTCTGATTGTAGCTCTAACTTGACATTGAAAAACAGATACAGAGTTAAAGTTTGAAGAGATGGGAGACATTTCCAGGTGAAACCGAAACATCTTCTGGGGTCATGAATAAGATAAAACCTAAAATCCAGGGTAATTGTGCAAAGAATTAAAAGAGAGTTCAGATCTTCACCGACAAGATAAGCCAGGTTCCTACAAGCTCAGAGTAACACTGAAACCTAGTGCCAGCTGATGACCCAAGGAATATCTGACTTAATGCTGGCTTAGTACTAAGAAACCTCAGATCCGCATCCAGTCTTTATGAGAGGGGATAGGAAGGATCGAGAATGTTACAGATGAATTGAATTACTATCATTACTGTCGAAGGTGACAGAATTACTGGTGAATAAACGCATGAGAGAACAGGGAACAGAACAACAACAACGCCAACCCATAGCCAGCTGACTGCTTACGGAATATCCGCATCACTCCTGACTTAGTACTTGAAAAATTTAAATCCCTAGGCAAAGGAAAGTAACCAGTGCTCTGGATATTCTACTCTTGCAGTTCACTCCCGCTCGAACAGTGTAGGTTCATACGCGTTCACCCAGTCAGGGACCAAAAACACGATGATTCAAAACGATATTACACCTTCGAGCTTCCAGTTACCACAATGGGTTCCGTTTCTGGAAGAACAAGAGATTCCAGTCCGTTACTACTAGAGTATCAAATCCAAATATGGCTGTAGCCATATTAAATATCAAATTTAAACAACATATGTACAGTTCAGAAGGAAACATAAAAACTTCAATATAAGTACAAGATATAGAAATAATAACAATATACAATGATAAAATCTCGAAATGGAATCAATTAGAGTACCAAAATGTCAACAGAAAGAGTCAGTCATATCATAACACAAATATATATACATGGAGGGATTTTCCAAAAAACAAAACCTTCAAAATAGATTCTACACCGGCCCGCAAAATCCCTCCATGTAAAACAAGCCCTTTCTGACACTTCAATTTAGGGTTCACTCTCACCCCCGAATCCACACCGGAAGAACGAGTAAGACTTACAGCAGTACACCTACCCGCCCTCCAACATGGATATGACCTATCAAACTAACTATGTACCTGTAAATTCCTCAACATCTGCCGATACCGCTACTGCTTCCCTGCGAAAACGCAATAGTATGCTTACCAGATCAGCGGTGATGTCCGGCCCTTGATAGATCATATCGTTTAAGGAGATCCCAGCAAACTTAGCAGCACAGTCCAGGAACACTCTCAACTTATCCGGTTGAGAGTGACGGGTCCTGTCACCATGGTATTGGAACTACAAAATGTCCGTCGACGAAGTGTGTACCTCTCTCCACGATCTCAAGAGCTACCTGGTCTTCTACAGACACCGACTTGTCACTAGAATAGACATCAGCAAACTCCACATCATACAGCTTACGTATCTGGTCCTCCAAAACTTGCACTCTACTAATATGATTCACAACTCTTTTTACATATTCCGGGTATGATGTTGGTCCAAATACAGTCCATCCGAGTAGTGTTTTTACCGCATACGGTGCCTTCCTTCCACCTAGCCGCTGCTCTAACACCCAATGTGCTTCTGGTACGTCACAACCGATGATCATTAAGACGTCTTCAGAGTCTAGGCTTTCAACTGGTATATCATTTAAGTGCGGCCACTTATTTAGATTCTTCATTGCTGACATCGTGGGCTTATGTCTTGGTAGGCTAGATACGATCATCGCCCCTTCGATCACAATATGTTCCGACTGATCTAAAGAATGCACTTCGAAAGTGGCGTTCGTACTCCCTGCCATTTTGTCACCACCTACAGTTTGCACCACAGCTAACTCATAGTCTTCCGGCAACCCAAGCGATTTCGCACAAGTTGACGTTATCAATGTAGAGTCAGAGCCGTTATCCAAAAGAGCATATCCTATGATCTCGGCTTTTCCCAATCTCACACGTACTGGGATCAGTCCTAAACATACTTGACTGCTTAGTGACCTAGTAAGTCCGCAACAATGCTGGGAATCACGTTTATCATCCAACTTTTTGGTAGTCGAGTCCTCATGCAGCAAAACATGATGTTTTCTCTCGCACTTATCGACACTGCAACGCATTGTCGTTTTACAGCCACTAGCCTTATGTCCTTGCTTCAGACAGATGAAACACATCCCCTTTTTTCTAACTTGATTCCATCTGTCTTGAACGGTAAGCTCTAAAAATTGGGGGGATTTAGAAACCATGTGATCGCCAGTACAAATGCTGCAATTGAGTCTTATAGTCGATATATTTGCAGGTTTTGATTGAAGGTGGCAGCTCATCTTCACATCTCGTCCTATTTCCAGTCAACTGACGAGCCGATCGAATCTGCTACCAGCTATTCTAGCTCGAGCTAATACAAACTCAGCAAGCTCGATGAACGTCGGCTCCCTATCTTCTTCAGTCCATCTTAGGGATAATTCCGCCCATTGAACTTGCATGGACCGCGGTAAAATCCTAACTATTCGCTCCAAAGTTACTAGAGAGTTTAGTTCCGCTGTACAATTTAATTGTTCCAGAGTCAGAGCAACGTTCTGCATCTTAATTGCCAAATTCAACAATTGCTCTGGGTCGTTGTAATCAGCATTCCCAGATCTAAACAGGTCTTACAAAGTTTCACGATGGATTACCTGCGATTGTCCGAAAAGCTGCTTTAGAATCACCTTAGCCATTTTATATTCTGCGTGGGGTTCCATTATAAGACATCCCTCAATCGCAGCTCTCGCCTTTCCCTTGCAATAGTGGATTAAGTACAATAAGTGAAGATTGTCATCAATAACTCTAGGTTCTATAAATGTATCGAATTGTTTTACAAACCTTAAGTAATCGAATCTAATCTGCCATCGAAGAAGGGGAGTTCCACCTTTGGCAACTCTAATCCGACTACCGGTGTCCTAGGCCTCAAATCCTTCCCATATACCTCTAAGTCCTCGTCCAAACATCGTTCCTTAGTACCCCGTAACGATGAATTACAACA
The DNA here is from genome assembly GCA_944470395.2 of Schistosoma turkestanicum. Taxonomy (NCBI): domain Eukaryota; kingdom Metazoa; phylum Platyhelminthes; class Trematoda; order Strigeidida; family Schistosomatidae; genus Schistosoma; species Schistosoma turkestanicum. Next base: position 9,942,948 of record OX103975.1, read on the forward strand.
ATAAGTACTAAGCATAATATCGGCCTTACTAGAGAGTGAACCCTTTAAAAATGAAGTTTCATAAGGGACTTGCCTCATATCCCGCGATTCTTCAAGGACTAAAGCTCTCTTCGTGATGGTTTCTTACGAGAACTAATGATTAATTGAAATTCAACGCAAAAGGAAATAATAAAGACCAAATATAAAATTTCACCGGTAAAGCTTCGTCAATGAGAAATCCAAAAGGACCAAAAGTTCGTCTTTCCTAAATACAGTTTAAAAGAAGTAAATGATAAGTAATCCAAAGGTTCTTCTTCCAGGTATTGTTTTGAGATTGTAAGCGATAAAAATTCCAAGGGATTCTTCCTCCTTTTATCGTTTTTGAACATTGATGCGGCAAAAAATCCGGAGGTTCCTCTCCAAAATTATCCTTTTGAACTGTTCTGGATTTTCTACTCTTGCAGTTCACTCCGGCTCGAACAGTGTAGGTTCATACGCATGGAGGGATTTTTCAAAAAACAAAACCTTCAAAATATATTCTACATCCAGATTGTGACAAACTTCACCCCACAGTCTTGATACAGTGTACGGAAGCCCGATATATGACCTGGAGTCACACTGAATCCAATCTGAATGGAAACAAGCTCCTCTCTCTTCAATCTTCAAAGGAGGAGATAGGATGGACCCAGCCTGTTACAGACCAGTCGCACTACTACCAATACTATCAAGGGTTATGGAAGGGCTGGTGGACGAACAGATGAGGAAGTACATGAATAAGAAGAAAATGGTCCATGAAACTCATCACGGGTTTCGGAAAGGCAGGTCATGTGCATCTAATCTTCTCATTGCATAGGACAGTTGGATATCCTGTTTGGAGCGTAAAATGCCGGTGCAGGTAATATTTCTCGACTTTACAAAAGCCTCTGACACAGAACCGCACGCACGCCTAATCGCAAAGGTTGCGGAAATGGGCTTCACTGACCCACTCCTATCTTGGCTCAGAAAATACCTTGAGAATAGAAAGTTTCGTACCTCGGAAATTAGAGTTCACGCGAGCTGGCTAGTATCCACATCAGGAGTTTCATAGGGGACCATCCTAGGCCCACTTCTCTTTCTGATATTTATTAACGACCGACATTGATCTACGCAGACAATGCGAAGATCAGGAGATCCAGTAGAAGCGAAGAGGATTCGACTGTGTTTCAAAAGGACCTTACATCTATTGAGGAATGGGCAGTGAAAAACGGTTTAAAACTCAACCAACCAAAGTACCACGTCATGCATATTCTGCCTCATACGACGCAAACGATCTATACCCTCAATGGAAGTCCGCCCCCTAATGTCTCCTCAGAGCGCGATCTCGGTTTAATAACCACAGAAAGCCTCCACACGAGTCCGAACTATGTAGGGGACTCAACCAAGGCAAATGATACTCTCCACTTTATGGTGCTGTCACCCCGAAATTATTTTTAACCCTGTTTAAGACGTACGCGCGCCCACACTTGGAGGTTCACAATGTCATCGCACCCACTCTGCTTAAAAGAGACAAATCTCTTGGATCGAGTGCAGAGACGAGCAACCAAATGGGTGATAGGGTTGAAAAATAAACACTACGACGACAGACTCCATCTCTTGGGATTATTCCCAGTGAGCTACAGGAGAATCAGAGGTGACCTGATTATGGCGTACACCATATTAAACGCGCCAAACCATCCCAATGTGAGCATCTTACCGATGCATCACCACCACTCCCCTCGAGACAATCCTCGAAAGATTGCACATCAAAGAGCAAATACTCAGATTCGTGCACACTTTTTCTCATTGCGAGTCGTTGCAACTTCCAATGCTGTCCCAGCCGAGGTGACCCAGCCCCTCAGTGGACTGCTTTAAGAAGAGACTTGATAATCACGTACTCACATACGGACTCTCATCTCCCTCTTGGACAAGCTGTTCATGATGCATATCTTGAGACCTGCTAGTTGTTATTATTGCCATCTACTTAGGTCACTTACTTAATCTATCTCGCCTCTTATTTCTGTTTCCTCTCCCTTGCTTACACTATGGGCCTTAATATTACTTCTGAAATTTTATTTATTAGAATTTTATCCTTATTATCCCTATTACTCTCCACATTGCAACTAACTAATCTCCGGTCTGGTAATGTGATATCTGCGGGTACCCAGAAACCCTAATGTCCTGAAACAAACGTTTTCATTCAAATCCCGAGACATACAAACTCACAGCAAACTGCCAACTGACTAGAATTAGACAGTCGAGCGGCTAGACCTCCATACATTGGACATTATCGGTCACCTGGAACCGTAACGAAAGAACAAAAATCGAGCGCAAAGAAATCAACTGTTTTATACTGGCTCATGAAAAAGATATTGGATATTGGAGATATTGTATTCAGCGGCTGTTATAAAATTCGTTCCGGTTCTTGTAGTAACCTTGCTAAATACAAGTATGACGTTAAATGATACGGAAGTGCAACGTCAGGTAACCTGAAAGAATGCTTTTTATTCATAACTTTGTCAAGATACGCCACATGATGGCCTTTATAGACCAGGAAGCTAGAGAAAAGGTGGAAGAAATAGATGCTAAAGTATGACTTTTTTTGTCGTGATATTATAAACTTGTTAGGCGGAAGAAGAGTTTCAAATCGAAAAGTCTCGTTTGGTCCAAAACCAGCGACTCAAAATTATGGAGTACTATTCAAAGAAAGAAAAGCAAATAGAACTGACCAAAAAAATGTATGTTTGTATTCGTTTTACGGCGCTTATGCTTTCATTTAGTCAGGATTCTAACCTAAAAAATCAGTCTCGTCTCAAAGTCTTACAAAGCAGAGAAAACCATATTGAAGTATGCCTCATAAACCACATAACTTCGTTAGATGTTGCTCAAGGAAGCCCAAGAACGTTTACGTATGGTTACCAGAGATCGAGATATTTATCAAAAATGTCTATCCGGACTTATCTTAGAAGTAAATTTTTTCATTAGTTTGTTCCTTATCAGTATGTTTTTACCGAAAACTTACGTCTATTTTCGTTTTCTTGTGATAAAACTTAAGAAGATCTTATATGTAGCAATTTACATTCATCAAGCCACTTCTTACTAATAGAAACTCAGTGTAAGATCGATATAACAAAGTATGGTAAAACTTTGTTCCTGCTTTTCCACATTTTAAACGATTCGCGTGTTGTCGTCTAATGAACTCTGACGATTTTCAGAACTTAATAGTTTTTTTCTAATACAATTGTACGATAGATTGTATGAAGTCGGAAAAGGGCAATGGTACTGAACTGAGGATAGAAAGCGGTTGAAAAATTCACATGAGATTAGGGAATAGAAAGTACACAGTAGTACTAAGCTGACGATTAAATTCAATGTAAGCTTTTGTGTGACTGGGAGTGTTCAAGCACAGTTGTTGGTAAAACGTATACGACCACTGTTACGATGAGATAATCAAGACTCACCTTTTATTTCTTACTACCTCTACTCGTATTTTATAATAAGTTAGTGTACTTCATTATCTATTATAGTAAGGAAACAGTATTCACTTTTCTTTCATTGTCAGAATTCTCAAGCCTTTCAAAGGGAATTAAAAAGTTTTGCACTTAGTTTTGCCTAACATGAGTATTCAGCCTATAAGTGTGAGTTGTCTCCATTTATTTACTTAAGCGCAATAATACAAAGGGGTACCTAGATATCTATACACCATACAAATCAATAACTTTGTGTAGACTACGATACTATCAGGGTTCCCAGACTGAAGCAAGCGGTCTTAAGGGTCTGCCTCATGAGCTTTCAAAACACCGATCTAGTCCATAAGGCAGTGGAGCGACGTTAGCCTTTATAGCCGCTGATCAATGATAGGTTCACACGCCATTTATTCCCTTCTGGATCTTAGAGCCCATGTGCACCATTGTTTTGAAATCAGGGTTTTCTAACTTTCCTAGATGATCCCTTCGTACCCACTAATTCATTCTAAGCGCGGGAGGTTCAGTTTTCGTCATCACAATATCGTAAACAACACTGCCGCTGAGTGAGCGAGTGAGTAAAACTTCTCCGATAGTAGCTTTATACTCGTAGCTGTATGAGAGCAATTCGAGAGGGAGAGGGGACTATCCTTACTCCTGACCGTACCGGAGCGTCTCGGGTTATGCATTATAAAAGCTTGACATATTGATGTACTCGAAATCAAAAAATTTAGTAGATGTAATAAAAATATCAAGCACATTGAATTAGTATACCAGATTTTCAAAATTTTCTCATTTTATGTTTACAGGGGCTTTTCCAGTTACTGGAACCAGAAGTCATTATCAGATGCCGTGAAGTTGACCGTGATTTAATACAGGTATGTCTTCATTCCTCCAAGAGTATCGTTTCATATATATGCTTCTGCGTAGTCAACCCACAAGTATAAATGTAAAAAACAGTTGCTTTTAAGTCCAACATCTTAATTACCATCTAGTTTGTAGGTCAGTCAATTGCAATGTAGGACTTCGTACGCATGTACATAAGTTCATGTTGCCATACCACATTAGCACAGAGACGCAAATGTCAAATCAAATCCCATAGTGATAAAGATAGTATAGGTATTAATAGTAATGAAGAAGACGAGGGTTTGAAGATATTATTAAAGAAGTATAATTCAGTGAGATAAGGTTAGAAAGACAAAGGTAGAGGTGCTGACGAATCCATAAGATTAGGATTTGGGAGAGCATAACGAATGGATGCACTTGCGCCATTGCCAACGGTTTTGAGCCATGTCATTCAGAGCATCTAACCATTGGTGACTTTCGTCTCGCGGACCCCAACCAGATAGCCTACATCTACCAACATGACTCAGTTCACTTGTCAGTGACTTCATCGATTTCTGCCATGTTTTGGTCTGGCCGCCCCTAGTTTTCTTCCAACCTACTCCTACACCACAAAACAAAGCTCGTCGAGGCAGTCGGTGGTTAGGCATTCGTAACACATGTCCCAACCACCTCAACTGATGAAGTTTCATCACTTCATCTATTGATCTGCCATTCTTACCTGGTACTCGTTTTCTAACGACAGCGTTGCTTACTCGGTTGTCCCAAGATACACGAGACATCTATGATCAAATACTAGCAACCTACGAACATCTACTCTTAACGGCGATGTTTCACAGCCATAAAGTAGGACGGAGCGAACTACTGCGCAGTACACTCGTCCTTTAGTCAGCAAACGGATATCTCGCCTACGCCATAAGTGACGCAAGTTGGCAAAAGCCAAACGAGCCTTCTGTATCCGAGCTGAGATTTCGTCAGTCACCGGGCCATCGGCACTGATGAGACTCCCCAGATAAATGAAGCGGTCAACGTGCTCAACTGCCTCACTCCCTATCACTAGTTCAGATGCCGTTGCAACCCAATCTTGAAGCAACATTTTGCGATTCGACAGCGAGAATCGCATCCCGAATAAGCCTGCATTGTTGCTTAGGGTGGTCAGAAGTCTCTGCATTTTGTCAGCGTCTTCACCAAGTAGGACTATGTCATCGGCATATTCTAAGTCAATAAGCGAGCAACCTGGTAGAAGGTGTACTCCTGAAAATTCAGACGACGATAAGGTTATTTCTAGGAGCATGTCTATGATAAAATTAAACAAGAATGGAGAGAGTGGACATCCCTGACGGACACCACTCGAAGTAAAGAATTCCGATGACAGGTCGCCATAAGCTCTCACTCGACCAGTGGTGTTCGAGTAGAGAGTTTGTATGAGGTTACTGTACTTCTTTGATATAACTCTCAATGACAGACACTGCCACAGAACCTCACGATCCACTGAGTCAAATGACGCCTTAAGGTCCAGGAACACAACAATTGTAGGACGCCTAAGTGTGTGTGTGTGTTCCATGACCTGTCGTAGAGTGAAAATGTGGTCTGTAGAGCCAAGTTCAGGTCTGAAACCAAGCTGGTTTTCTTTAGTTTGCTCTTCACGAGCTCTAGTTAGGCATCTAAGGATTATCGAGGCTAACAGTTTAGAAACTGTATTAGTTAGACTTATTGTTCTGTGATTGTCACAAGAGGACTTTTGTCCTTTCATGTAGATTGGGTCAGTGATTGGGATCACTCGGATGGTATTACGTCCAGTTCCCAGATTCTACCGAAGATCTCGGTCAGTCTAACTGTTAAAACTGGACCAACATCCTTGAATATCTCACGGGTCAGTCTATCAGGACCCGCTGCTCTCTCTCGCTTCAGATTTTCTATCGCTTTCACAAATTCATAAAGAGTCGGTGAACTTACGCCGATTTGCCATTCAGGATGACTGGAGATCGTGGGTAATCGAAGTGTGGCTCGAGGCCAGTTGAACTGATCCCTAAAGTGTTCTGCTCATCGGTCCAATCTCCTGGATTGAGAATGGATAATAAGATCATTCTTTTCCGAAATAGTCTCACTTACATTCGTGTTCCTAATGCCGGTTTCTTTGATAAGGCGGAAAAGTTGTCTAGTGTTGCCTATCGCCGCTGCCTTTTCCATAGCTTTTGCTTTCGCCACCCACCACTGTTCGCGGTCGCTACGTAGGCTTTTAATCAGTCTGCGCCTAAGCTGACTTCGCTCTTCGTCATGTTCAGAGTCAGGTGCGATGAGTTTTCGAGCACACATCAGTTCGGTGGATGCGACTGAAATCCACGGCTTCTTCCTAGGCTTATGGTTTACGTTGCTAGCAGATATCACTGCTGTTTCCACAGCCTTTTTGATATCATACCAACCTGCTTCTGGGTGGGAACCACTTACATCGTTGCTTAACTCTCTTTCTAGTTGCTCCTGAAATATTTTCTTCGCTTGATTATCATTAAGCAAAACCCTGAGAAGCTTCCTTACCGGTGTCTTTCCTACGTCCAGTAAGCCTCAAACAAATACGCGCTCGCACTAGGGCATGATCTGAATCTAAACTTGTGCCCCAGAACGAGCGACAGTCCTCTATCAGGCAGTCGCCATTGTCTGTTCTATTTGCTGCGACACCATAACGTCCACCCAGGTATCTTTCCTGCTCACTTAGACTACCTCCTTGAGCATTAGTCACCAGCCATTATTACTGTTTCAGAGCGCCTAACTTTTTGGAGGATTTGATTCCGACCAATTCGGTCTCGTGTGCTGTTACGGGTATAAGGGCGGTTGTCACTTCCCGGCTTCCCACACCGAGGGTTGTTTCTTGAAGGACCTGAAGAGGAAGATAGATTAGTATTGGTCTTAATGACCTGTGTGCGTGACCGCAGAGTCCAAGGGACTACTGCTTGAGGCCGGTCACGCACGGCATTTTTATCAGAAGTTTTTTGAGTGTTAGCTGCGCTCTTGAAAGCCCTTAGTGGGCACCCTTACCGACGGAGACGGAAATCCGTGAGGTAGGGCGAGGTGTGACATTTTTAGGGTCGACGTTTTCTAACCCTTCCTTCCTTGTGAGAAGGCAGCATCGCTGCAGATACTGGTTGTCCGAGGTAAACTTAATTAATAAGTTGCTTACAGTATCCCGACTATGGCTGCCACCATGACGTAGTGGTTGGACTTGTCTATCGTGAAGACTCAACCAAGCTATATTGACTGGAACGCATAATCCTTTAGGTCCCACCATGTCAGGTAAGTTGATTGGAGAACGGTTGGACTAAAAGTAGCAAAATCGTACTGCTGAACGTAGAGGAGCGTGACAGAACAGTAAGGTGTTTCCTTCAGACAATCAGCATCTGCAGCGATGCTACCTTCTCACAACAAAAACAAAAGTTGGAAGAGGTTAACTGTAAAATTGCCAGACCTTTTCTTATCCTACGGGTTTCCTTCTCCAGCGGTAAGGTCTTTCATGAGCGGAGCTCACTTCCCATAAAAAGGCCGAGCGCGACCATTTTGGGGTAGCTGAACCTTAGTCTCTGTGGTTACACTTCTAGATCACTAAGACCAACACTAACGGAGCTCCCTATTAAGACTATTGAAGAAGAAATCTTTCACAGTGATGAAAGCCGAGAAGGGATAGCCGCCCGCATACTCATAAGAGCACACGAGATCAACTTGTTCGTGATAAAATCCTTCCTTTGCCTCTGAATAATTTTTCTCCCTTCTCACATATCTTTTTCACCTCGTGCTGCTAATGCTAATGATTCGAGTGCACGAAATGTTATTCCTGATCTCTTGAAACACCACTCTAAACTAGACATCGGAGCTTTCAGCGTTCGAATCTTGTACTAAATGGGTCGACAAGCTCCCTCAGCTAGAACTTTAGAATCTCGCGCAATCGATGTATGCTGCATCTCCGAAATGTGAATACAAGATACGAGTACAGTCTTATTTGACCTTACCACATCGAAATAAAGAACCGGCTCGATTTACGCTTCGCGTATCTGGAATCCCCACTGTTGCTTCCCTTGGCGTCGCTAGTGTACCTTTAGCATTAAGTTCGAAAGCAGAACTAGCTCTCGTAGACTAGATCCCAGTAGACAATCAAATCCTTTCTACACATCTTAATAACTCTCTTATCTCCTCGACCAACCCTTCGTTCGATCGTTTATCACCTCACGCCACTGAAGCAAACGGTATGAGCTCACGAAACATTATTCGTGGTCTCTTGAAACCCCGTGCTAAATTACATGAAGGAGTTTTTAATGTTCGAACCTTATGCCAAATAGGGCAACGGGCTTCATTAGCTAGAACTCTGGAATCCCAGGTGATCAATGAATGTTGCGTCTCCGAAACGCATATACAAGATCCGAGTAAAATCATCAATTTGACCTCACATAGTGCACATAGAGACACAACGCTTCGTGTCTCTAGAAGCCCTGATGCCGCTTCTCGTGGTCTCACCGGCGTAGGTATAGTATTAGGTCCTAGGGCAAAACTAGCTCTCCTAGACTAGATCCCGATAGACAGTCTCTTATGCGCTGTCCGACTAGACGGGACGATACGGACTCGGAAAGATAAGGACACACGCCGTTGCTTCTTCGTCTTCTCTGCTTACGCTTCGACTGATTGGAGCCAAAATTAGGTAAAAGATGAGTTTTACAGAAAGCTTTCCTGTCTTCTTGAAAAAGTTAAGCACTGATGTAGTACTAGTGGCTGGTGATTTTAATGCATGAGTAGGTAGACTAAGCGATAAGGAAACATACCTGAGTGGACTTTATGATGTCGCGGCTCATCGAACAGATAATGGTAACTATCCGCTGCAACTGTGCTCAAGTAGACGTCTATTTCCAGTGTATAACGACTTTAAGCATTAATAAAAGCAACTTTTGACGTAGCGATCCTCAAAATAGACCGCTTTACCATCAGCTATCTCGGAAAAAACAAGACTATTATTCACTCGCAACACAGGAGATTAAACTGATAGACAGAAAACTGTCCGTCAGTCACACCTCAGTTACCCACCATCTCCGAACAACCTGAATGGCAGAATTATCAAAGAAACTGGTATTAGGAATCTAACTGTTAGCGGAACTGTCTTGGAAAAATATAGAACTACCATTCCTTCTCAGTCCTGGAGATTGGATCGATGGGAAGAAGACTTTAGAAGTAGGTGAGCTGGCCTTCAGCTGCACTTCAGTTACCCACGATTTCCAGTCAACCTGAGTGGCAAATTGATGTAAGTCCTCCACAGCTCCCATTAAGGAACTTGTAATGCCTGCCAAATGTTTTCTACCAAATCACCAATTAGGTTACTGTCCCGTCCCAGTTATCTATGATCAAATGGTGGGTGTAGTCAAACATATATTTATCAGTAGCACATATTATACTACAAACTGCTTCTTCACTTATGCCTACTCTAGGTAGTGTTCTAACTAATATAGTTTCTTAATTGTTAGCCTCGATAATCCTTAGACGCCTAACTAGATCTCGTGAAGAGCAGACTAGAGAGAACCAGGCTGGTTTCAGACCTAAACTTGGCTCTAAAGACCACATTTTCACTCTACCACAGATCCTGGAACACAGACACACATTTAGGCGTCCCACAATAGCTGTCTTCCTGGACATTAAGGTGGCATTTGACTCTGTGGATCGTGTCTCATTAAAAGGTGTACCAAAGGAGTACATTAACCTTATACGAGCTCTCTACTCGAACACCGCTCGTCGAGTTAAGGCTTATGGTGAACTGTCATCGGAATTGAGTACCTCAAGTGGTGTTCGTTAGAGCTGTCCACTCTCTCCATCCTTATCCAACTTTGTCATTGACATGCGTTTAGAAACGACACTTTCATCGTTTGACTTATCGGAAGTTGGCCTTCTACCCAGGAGATTTACTCGTTCGCTTACAATATGACGATGACATAGTTCTGTTCGGTGAAGACGCTGACAAAATGCATAGTCTTCTGATCATCGTAAGCAATAATTCAAGCATGTTGGGTGTGCGACTTATCCCCTCGAAATGCAAAATGTTGCTTCAGGATTGGCTTGCGTCGGAGTGTGGTCTGGTGATGGGGAGTGAGGTAGTTGAGCGTCTTGGCCGCTTAACTTATCTCGGCACTCTTGTCAGTGCTGATAGCCTGGTTTGTGACAGAATTTTGGGACGGATGAAAAAAGGCTCGACTGGTTTTCGCCAACTTGCATCACTTATGGCGTAGGCGAGATATCTATCAACCAACCAAAGGAAGGGTTCACTATGCAACAGTTCGCTCCATCCTACTTTATGGCTGTGAAACATGGCCGGTAAAAGTAAGGATATTCTTAGGTTACTAGTATTTGACTGACGGTTTCTCTGAAGCACTGCTCCCACATCCTGGTGGTATCGAGTCATCATTTGGGGTGTAAAATGTATTTGATTCTGACCAATTTGGTCTCGCGTACTGTTACTGGTATGAGGGCGGTTGTCACTTCCCGGCTGCCTACACCGTGGAAGGGTTTTTCTTGAGGAACCTGAAAAGGAAGGTGGATTAGAGTTGGTCTTAGAGACCTGGTTGCGTGACCGCAGAGCCCAAGGGACAACTGCTTGAGGCGGGTCACGCACGGCCTTTGTATGAGAGGTTTTTTGCGTATTAGCTCCACTCTTAAAAGCCCATATTGGGCACCCTTACTGCCGGAGACGGGAATACGTGAGGTAAGGTGAGGTGTGACATTTTTAGGGTCGACGTTTTCTAACCCTTCCTTCCTTGTGAGAAGGCAACATCGCTGCAGATGTTGGTTGTGCGAGGGAAACACCTTACTGCTGTCACACCCCTCTGCAGTCTGCCGTACGACTTCGCCCTCGGACCTTGAGTAGCTGCTTTCAGTCTCATCGTTCTCCAATCGACCTGCCTGGCATGGTAGAACATTCAGGAACATATGTTGCAGCCAATATAGCTCGGCTGGGTTATCACGATAGGCAAGCCCGACCACCACGTCAAGGTAGCAGTTATGGTCGGGTCATCATTGCTGTTGCTGAGAATGTTATTTAAGTATTCAGATCAATAGATGAAGTAGTGACAATTCATCAGTTATTGTTCGGACACATATTACGAATGCCCAACGAACGACTTCTTCGACGAGCTATGTTTTCGGTATGGAAGTAGGCTGGAATAAAGCTACGGGCGCCCAGTGTAAGACATATAATCAATCCATTAAATCACTTACAAGTGAACCGAGCTATGTTGGTAGGTGTACACTGCCAGGTAGTTGTCCGCGAGATAATATTAACCGTTGTTTACAGAACTTGAATGACATGGCTCAACATCATTTGCATTGGCAGAGGTGTATCCATTCTTTGTATTCTCTCAAATTTCAATGACTTGCATCTTTCTCTTTGAAGTTTATTGCATTGAATATAATATCTTCGAACTCTGATCTTTCTAAAAACTGCTCATACCTCTATTCGCTCTATCACTATGGGATTCGAATCGGTAATTGCATATGTGTTCACTATGCAACAGTTCGCTCCGTCTTACTTTATGGCTGTGAAACATTGCCGGTAAAAATAAGGATATTCTTAGGTTATTAGTATTTGATGTGTGCAGACTACTTGGTCGAGTTCTGCATGACAACTGTAACCGTTGGTTTGAGAATTTGGATAACAGGGTTCAAAATTGCTTGTAATAGCGCAGACGCATCAGTTCTTTGTCCTTCCCCGTACTCTAAGCTTCAGAGTCCTCCATGACTTTTCTTTCACTGGTTTATACTCCTTGAATTATATCTTCGATATAGCTATTAATTATCATTATTCTTTCAGTCAACCTGCAGCTTTTCTCATTTATAACCTTAGAATCTTCTACCAGGATGTGTTGCCACTTATCGAAATCAGACGAGGACCGATTGCAGAGTCACGATTGATAGCAACTGTTTACCTAATAACCTGTAAGTTAATTCCGGTTACTTTTACACTTTAGTAGTAAGCTATCATTTATGCACAAATTAGGCTTAAAAAACTGAACTCAAAATGGACAAATATATTTCAGTCTACCAGTGATATACTGTTCCTAGCTCCAGTCAATCTACTTTATAATGCACAGCCAAATAGTGTTATTAGCCTCCACACTAAATGTTTGACTCAAACAGCGTATGCTTGTGTGTGCATTGTTACTGAGTTGCGTTAAATGAATAATTTGATTAGCCTTCATAATTAATCAGCAAGGTCTAATTTCTGTGATGTTCTTGCCAAATACCAACAGGTAGATCTATAAGTGTTGTAGTTGACGTTCTTTTGTATTTGAATGATAACTTATGTGTCCATCTCCAAAGTCTTCGGTTTAGCTGTTGTCGATCATTACTCTTGTTTTGATTCCATTTAACAAGTTAACGTATAGTATTTTGTCTCTTTTGTCCAATAGTATATAGAAATTACTAATAATAATGAATGTCTTCAATAGATATAATGCTACTGCCTGAATAAAAATCCATAATTTTTACTTGTATGCGATCTGATTATGCAAGATGATTGATATTACTAATAATATTAGTGCTTACCTGTTTCTATCAAAATATACATAAAAGACAAGTATGTTATTTGTTTTGTATTTGGAGTGAATTCCCCCTTCTAAATAACTAGTTTACTTTTTGTTTTGAATACGTATGTGGTTATGTAGTCCAAACCTGATTGGATATGAGACTCATTAGTTTATTATTATTACTTTCGTGCTAACTATGGTTTTATTTATAATGTTAAATACACCCGAATAATGAACTGTTAGATTTTTTTTCAATATAGTGCTGGTGGAATCGAACTTTACAATAAAGATGGTCGTATCAAGGTAGTAAACACACTGGAAAGTCGTTTAGATCAAATCAGTGAACGTTTAATGCCACAACTACGCGAAATTTTATTCGGAGTAAATGAAAGCCGAAAATTCCGCAATTAGTTAATTGATTATTTCCATTTCTCATCAAAGTCAGTAGCGTGATAAAAAAGTACAACCTCTAGCATAATAAAAACTTACTCTTATTTTCTCTCATTATCTATGTTTATAACACTATATAAATGTTTGGTTTATAGTACTACTATTTGTTATATGTTGTTATATGTATGAGATCGGAAACATTAAATTCTAATCTTACCATAAATACTACTTTAAGATTTTGAGTTTACTTCTCTTTCAAAATTCATCCTGTTAACCTTTTGCGCTAAATGAAATAAAATACCAATTAATAATTTTTGTGATGTAACGTAGTCTTAATCATGATCTTCAGTCACCATAAGGCGTTAGTGCAATCTGAGGATTAGTGATCTGCATTGAACACGTGATAAATATAACACCTTTGTAGATAGTTTTTCTATACTGAACTTAATCCTCAAAAATAGACTGCCACAATGTACTTATTTCCGGAAGCGGTTAAACAGGAACATTTCAATTGAGAAAACAGACTCCCTACCCAATGATGTGAAGCTGTTTAAACAGCTACAACTACTTATGAATGCTGATTTGAGTCATAGGTAACATAAACATAGATTTACTGCTTATATGATTACAGGGAAGATATTCTACAAAGAGGTGTAGTCGGTAAAAACGGACACTAAATTAGGACTGAACTATTTGGTTCATATTTAGATAAAATTGGTCTAGTTGTCATAATATGAGTTGCAGTAATTCAATAAACAAAATTACTTATTTTATATAACGATTTTGCTGGTTAGAAAACGACAAATCACACGTGGATAGTGTATTTATGTAACAGGAGACGTACTTACTTGTTTACGCCTGTTACCCCCAATGTAGCATAGGCCGCCGACCAAGTATCCTTCAATCAACTCTGTGCTGGGCTTCCCTTTCAAGTTCTGTCCCATTTTCATTCACTCTTATCATGTCTGTCTCCACTTCTCGGCGTAATGTGTTCCTTGGCCTTCCTCTCTTCCTTTGACCTTGAGGGTTCTAAGTGAGGACTTGTCTTGTGACGCAGTTGGGTGTTTGCCTCAATGCGTGTCCTATCTACTTCCAGCGCTTCTTCCTGATTTCCTCCTCCACTGGAATCTGCTTTGTTCTCTCCCACAGTACGTTGTTGCTGATGGTGTCTGGACAACGGATTCGAAGTAATATGCGTAGACAACTGTTATAAACACTTGTATCTTCTGGATGATGGCTTTCGTAGTTTCCTAAGTTTCCACTCCAAAGCTAGGGGCGGCCAGACCAAAACATGGCAGAAATCCATGAAGTCATTGACGAGTGGACTTAGCCATGTCGGTAATTGTCGACTACCTGGTTGGGGTCCGCGAGATGATAATAATCGATGGCTAGAGACCTTGAATGACATGGCTCAAAATCGTTCGCAATGGCGCCGGTGCATTTATTCTTTGTGTTCTCTCAAATCCTAATCTTCTGAGTTCTTCAACACCTCTAGTTTTTACTTTCTAAACTTATCTCATTGAATCATACTTCGTGAATAATATCTTCTAATTCTAACCCCTCCGATTACTTCTAATACCTTTACTACCTCTTCTACTATTGGATTTGAATTGACAATTATATCTCTGTGCTGATGTGGTATGGCGACATGAACTGATGTACTTACGTACGAAGTTCTACGTTGCAACTGACTGACTGACTCCATACAGTAGAACTGTCTTGGCATTTGTATTGAACATTTGGATTTTGGGTTTTTTGACAATTGTTTTGAGTTCCAGATGTTCTACAGTTATATAAATGCAGCCCTTGCTTTGCTGATCCGCGCTTTCAGATCTGCATCAGACCCACCTTGCTCGTCAATGGTGCTGCCCAGATACGTAAAGGTTTTTAAGTCCTCCAAGACATCTCCATCAAATGTGATTTGGTTGGCGCATACTATGTTGTATCGAGGAACCTTACTTTTCCTTTTATGTATTCTGAGACCTGAGGCTGCTACTACACTGGTCGTCTTCTCTTGCATTTGTTGTTGCGTGTGTGATTTAAGAGTCAGATCATCTGCGAAGTCCAGATCATCCAGCTACACTTTGGCTGTCCATTGGATCTCATGCTTCCCTCTAGATATTGACCTCTTCATAATCCAATCGATCACCAGGAGAAAGAGAAAGGGTGGGAGTAAGCAACCTTGCCTGACACCGGTCTTCACCTCAAACGAGTCCATCAGCTGTGGTTTATGCACGATATTGCAGTTTAATCCATCATAAGAATTCCGCATTATTTTGACTATCTTATTAGGCACGCCGTTATGTTGAGGGATTCTCAATAGGGTTGTCCTGTCCACGCTGTCAAATGCTTTGTCATAGTTGATGAAGAGGCGTCGGCCTCGTGACATCCCAAAAAACTGGGATTTATTCATGAAACTTCATAACTATTAGGATTAAAGACGTAATTCCCATTTCAGAGTTTAGATAATTTGATTTATTCTTTCCGGTTAGCGCTTTTTGGCGAGTTAGTTTTCTATGGGATGGCGTCGCAAATACCAAGTCCGACCCCGCTCCTTTATCTAGACTTGGGACCGGCAGTAGCCCCAGAGGAGGCTCCAGGTGGAGTTTGAGTTTTCGATAAGCCAAGGCTTTTATGAATTTAGGGATTCATCATTGGGAATTTCTACGTTTTCAAGGCTATCTTGATGTCGATTCTACGCCCTGTTTCGATTATCTGTTTTGCTATAGATACACATGGTTCATTTCCGACGTTGATCGGACCATTTGAAGTTAACCTGTTTGAAGCCATCCAAGCTTGTGTTTCCATAACCCTTGATTGCCTTATCCAATTACTCCGCCCTATGTCTACACTTACATCTACATTGATAAATGCAATGAGACGTGTCGTAATCGTTCGTACAATGTCTGGCTCTTTGTGGAACTATAGGCTTATTCCTTTCTTCATTTATACTGTATAACTTATAACTTCAAGTTGTATTTCGCATTTTTAAATTACTTATGTTTTCAGATATTAACAATATTCAAACATTTTAGGATAGATCAATCAACCCATTGTCCGTTGATAATTAGCATCTCATTCAGTTACAACTGTTTATTAAATAACTTTTAGTAATATAAGATAATCATATTAGTCATTAATTGAGAATTGTGTATGCTGCTTTATACCGGAAAGGATGATATTCTTCTATATATATATATCACAAATTGTTTGTTCTCTAGCTGCATATAAAGTAATGCCATCTACACATGGCTTATTATTAGTCGCCCTTTTATGAACATTCTACGAGTTTGTTTTAAATAAATTAACCACTTAAATAATCGTGTGTACGCATTTTCTGAAGAAAAATATTTTGATCAAATAGTACTCAAGTTTCAAATAGTGCGTTACAAGTTCAAACCCAGTCAAGCCTACATCAATTCGCGTAGTCACAAAACAATTATGCACAAAGGAATATAGTATTAATTTTTACCACAGTATATTTTAAGTGTTTAGGATTATCTCCGACTATGCGCTAAAAATATACCATTACAGTGCAGTTTATCTATTTAAATGAAAAACAAGTATAAAGAATTTTAGAATTGAAAATGGAAAGTTTGATAAAAACGATATTATGTGATAGTCATTATATGAATGGAATAATTTTGGAAGCAACATGTTGTGATAGTCTCAACTTATAAAATGACATAAACTGAGTGAAGTATTGTTTTCTAATATTTAAAATTAATGATCCTAACGGATTGATTAATTGTTTGAGCGTTTTTCAACAAAGACGTTATTTGAATAAAATCATAGAACTTTTCTTGTGAACTGAAAATCATAACTATTTCAGTGATAGTATTCATTTAACTGGTGTCAATCACATTCTAAATAAATAATTACATAGTGTGTAATGAATGCTTTTAGATATCAGCATATGTGGACACTAGCTCAGATAGTCAGTCAGCAGCAACCTAGAACTCCGTACATCCGTTCAAGTACCCATAAAAGACACATGCAATTACCGATTCGAATCCCATAGTGATAGAGCGAATAGAGGTATGAGCAGTTTTTAGAAAGATCAGAGTTCGAAGATATTATTCAAGAAGTATAAACCAGTGCAATAAACTTCAAAGAGAAAGATGCAAGTCATTGAAATTTGAGAGAATACAAAGAATGGATACACCTCTGCCAATGCAAACGATGTTGAGCCATGTCATTCAAGTTCTGTAAACAACGGTTAATATTATCTCGCGGACAACTACCTGGCAGTGTACACCTACCAACATAGCTCAGTTCACTTGTAAGTGATTTAATGGATTGATTATATGTCTTACACTGGGCGCCCGTAGCTTTATTCCAGCCTACTTCCATACCGAAAACATAGCTCGTCGAAGAAGTCGTTCGTTGGGCATTCGTAATATGTGTCCGAACAATAATTGTCACTACTTCATCTATTGATCTGAATACTTAAATAACATTCCCAACAACAGCAATGATGACCCGACCATAGCTGCTACCTTGACGTGGTGGTCGGGCTTGACTATCGTGATAACCCAACCGAGCTATATTGGCTGCAACATATGTTCCTGAATGTTCTACCATGCCAGGCAGGTCGATTGGAGAACGATGAGACTAAAAGCAGCTACTCAAGGTCTGAGGGCGAAGTCGTACTGCTGACTGCAGAGGGGTGTGACAGCAGTAAGGTGTTTCCCTCGCACAACCAACATCTGCAGCGATGCTGCCTTCTCACAAAGAAGGAAGGGTTAGAATAGGTCGACCCTAAAAATGTCACACCTCACCCTACCTCACGGATTTCCGTCTCCGGCAGTAAGGGTGCCCAATATGGGCTTTTAAGAGTGGAGCTAATACGCAAAAAACCTCTCATACAAAGGCCGTGCGTGACCCGCCTCAAGCAGTTGTCCCTTGGGCTCTGCGGTCACGCAACCAGGTCTCTAAGACCAACTCTAATCCACCTTCCTTTTCAGGTTCCTCAAGAAAAACCCTTCCATGGTGTAGGCAGCCGGGAAGTGACAACCGCCCTCATTCCCGTAACAGCACGCGAGACCAAATTGGTCAGAATCAAATACTTTTTACACCCCGAATGATGACTCGATACCACCAGGATGTGGGAGCAGTGCTTCAGAGAAACCGTCAGTCAAATACTAGTAACCTAAGAATATCCTTACTTTTACCGGCCATGTTTCACAGCCATAAAGTAGGATGGAGCGAACTGTTGCATAGTGAACCCTTCCTTTGGTTGGTTGATAGATATCTCGCCAACGCCATAAGTGATGCAAGTTGGCGAAAACCAGTCGAGCCTTTTTTCATCCGTCCCAAAATTTCACCTACTTCTAAAGTCTTCTTCCCATCGATCCAATCTCCAGGACTGAGAAGGAATGGTAGTTCTATATTTTTCCAAGACAGTTCCGCTAACAGTTAGATTTCTAATACCAGTTTCTTTGATAATTCTGCCATTCAGGTTGTTCGGAGATGGTGGGTAACTGAGGTGTGACTGACGGATAGTTTTCTGTCTATCAGTTTAATCTCCTGTGTTGCGAGTGAATAATAGTCTTGTTTTTTCCGAGATAGCTGATGGTAAAGTGGTCTATTTTGAGGATCGCTACGTCAAAAGTTGCTTTTATTAATGCTTAAAGTCGTTATACACTGGAAATAGACGTCTACTTGAGCACAGTTGCAGCGGATAGTTACCATTATCTGTTCGATGAGCCGCGACATCATAAAGTCCACTCAGGTATGTTTCCTTATCGCTTAGTCTACCTACTCATGCATTAAAATCACCAGCCACTAGTACTACATCAGTGCTTAACTTTTTCAAGAAGACAGGAAAGCTTTCTGTAAAACTCATTTTTTACTTAATTTTGGCTCCAATCAGTCGAAGCGTAAGCAGAGAAGACGAAGAAGCAACGGCGTGTGTCCTTATCTTTCCGAGTCCGTATCGTCCCGTCTAGTCGGACAGCGCATAAGAGACTGTCTATCGGGATCTAGTCTAGGAGAGCTAGTTTTGCCCTAGGACCTAATACTATACCTACGCCGGTGAGACCACGAGAAGCGGCATCAGGGCTTCTAGAGACACGAAGCGTTGTGTCTCTATGTGCACTATGTGAGGTCAAATTGATGATTTTACTCGGATCTTGTATATGCGTTTCGGAAACGCAACATTCATTGATCACCTGGGATTCCAGAGTTCTAGCTAATGAAGCCCGTTGCCCTATTTGGCATAAGGTTCGAACATTAAAAACTCCTTCATGTAATTTAGCACGGGGTTTCAAGAGACCACGAATAATGTTTCGTGAGCTCATACCGTTTGCTTCAGTGGCGTGAGGTGATAAACGATCGAACGAAGGGTTGGTCGAGGAGATAAGAGAGTTATTAAGATGTGTAGAAACGATTTGATTGTGACCAATTTGGTCTCGTGCGCTTTTATGGGTGTGAGGGCGGATGTTACTTTCCGGCTGAAACACCGTGGAAGCATTTAGTCGGACAGCACATAAGAGACTGTCTACTGGGATCTAGTCTACGAGAGCTAGTTCTGCTTTCGAACTTAATGCTAAAGGTACACTAGCGACGCCAAGGGAAGCAACAGTGGGGATTCCAGATACGCGAAGCGTAAATCGAGCCGGTTCTTTATTTCGATATGGTAAGGTCAAATAAGACTGTACTCGTATCTTGTATTCACATTTCGGAGATGCAGCATACATCGATTGCGCGAGATTCTAAAGTTCTAGCTGAGGGAGCTTGTCGACCCATTCAGTACAAGATTCGAACGCTGAAAGCTCCGATGCCTAGTTTAGAGTGGTGTTTCAAGAGATCAGGAATAACATTTCGTGCACTCGAATCATTAGCATTAGCAGCACGAGGTGAAAAAGATATGTGAGAAGGGTATTTCGGAGAGAAAAATTATTCAGAGGCAAAGGAAGGATTTTATCACGAACAAGTTGATCTCGTGTGCTGTTATGAGTATGTGGGCGGCTGTCCCTTCCGGCCTCCATTACTGTGAGGGATTAGCTAAGAGTATGAGGCGATGGAGTTTTAAGAGTAAGGTGCTGGTTTTGAGTTCCAAAGTTACCATCAATTCTGAGATGCAGAAATATCCATTTGACGAGTTCCTAATAGGAGGAAACACCCATCCTGAATTCTATATCTAGCCACGTTCTATCTGCTCTATAATGCTAGTTATAGGAGATGCATAAATGATTAGAATAATTATGATAGCACTGAATAAAATGGCGAATGGATTTACGATTGCAGCTAGTTTATAAAAATATGTAATGGATGTCATCTAATGGTATGCACTGACCAACGACTACAATGAAGACTTTAAAGGTCAATTCTACGAAACGATGCAGTCAGTGGTCGACGCATGCTCATCAAAGGATTTGACAAATCTAATGGGAGACCTAAATGCCAGGGTTGGCATGGACAACACCGGATATGAAGACGTCATCGGACGATATGGACTGGGAGTAACGAACGAAAATGGTGAGCCATTTGCAAACCAATGTGTTTTGAGATGGTGGAGAAAACTTGTAGCTCAGGTGGATGATTGTGGTGGTGTTTCGTTCTCTCAGAGAACGCTCAGAGGACGAAACACCACCACAAAACCAATGTGTCTTCAACAAACTGGTCATAGGCGGCACAACATTCCCACAAACAGTATACACAAAGCTACATGGGTTTCACCGGTTCACACTACTCAGAACCATATCGATCACAACATTCAGAAGGAACACGGAGGACATGAGAACCAAGAGAGGAGCTGATATAGCCACAGATCACCACCTGCTGGTCGCCAAAATGAATCTGGAATTCAATAAGCACTGGGCAACGTGGCGGGCAACATCACAAAAGTTTATTAGGACCTTTCTTCGAGATAGCGTAAAAGTCAACAAATTCAAGATAACTCTCAGCAATAAGTTTCAGACCTTTCACGATCTACTCAGTGGAGAGGAAACAACCATGGAGAGTAATTGGAAAGGGATCAAGGAGGCAATCACTTAGACATGTCACGAGTTTCTGGGCCACAAGAAGTACTACCACAAGGAAGGGATCTCTGTTGGTGCTGTTTAAAAAATTCAAGGATGGAGGAAGAAGACAGCAGTCAGCATCAGCCAAACAAGAGCGGAGAAAACCAAGGCACAAGCTGAATACACAGAAGCAAATAAGCAAGTGAAGCGGATTATCAGAGACGAAATACATAAATATGCGGAAGACAAAGCAATGACGGCGAAAAAGGCCGCAAGAGAAGGAAACTTGAGACAATTGTACGATACAACAAAGAAGCTCGCTGGAAACTATCGTAAACTACAACGACAAGTGAAAAGCAAAGTAATCAGCAACACTGAACAAAAGTGAAAAAGTTGGGTAAAACACTGAGGATATCAGCAGAAGCAGATCTAAACATACCTAAAAGAAAGAGCGGGATTCTCTGATACAACACAACATGCGCCAACCAAATCACACTTGACAGAGCTTTAGATGATGTAAAAAGCACTAGATATCTGGCAGCATCTTTGATGGGCAAAACTGATCTGAGGCAGAAGTGATGGTAAGGATCGGCAAAGCAGGGGCAGCATTTCTAAAACCGAAGATTATATAGAACTCAAAACGACTGTGACCCAACACCGAAGTCAGAATTTCTAAATATAAATGCGAAGACAGCTCTAATGTATGGATTGAAAACTTGGAGAACTACCAAAGACATCATCCAGAAGATACAAGTGTTTATGACAGTTGTCTGCGCATATTACTTCGAATCCGTTGGCCAGACACCATCAGCAACAACGTACTGTGGAAGAGAACAAAGCAGATTCCAGTGGAGGAGGAAATCAGGAAGAAGCGCTGGAAGTAGATAGGACACGCATTGAGGCAAACACCCAACTGCGTCACCAGACAAGTCCTCACTTAGAACCCTCAAGGTCAAAGGAAGAGAGGAAGGTCAAGGAACACATTACGCCGAGAAGTGGAGACAGACATGATAAGAGTGAATGAAAATGGGACAGAACTTGAAAGGGAAGCCCAGCACAGATTTGATTGAGGGATACTTGGTCGGCGGCCTATGCTAAATTGGGGGTGAAAGGCTGAAGTAAGTAAGTATATGTGCGGAGAAAATTTTCCGAAACTCTGAATTTGCCATGGTAATCTTAAACAATTTTATGGCCTAAGGTAATGTGACTATTTTCTATTCTTTCTATACCATGTTAATTTCTTCTCTTCTCTGTTTACAACTATCACCTTATATTTATTTGAACTTTCTATTTAATTAACCTTTATTGATTTTCATAAAAAAAGCATTGATAAGTTACTGTGCATTCAGGTTTTACGAAATGTATAGTGCAGATAGATCACATTTTTCAGATCAACTCCTCCTTCTCATGGTAATATCAAAATTCAACAATATGATATAATATCTGGGTGATGCGCTACTGATAAAATTTCTCCATGAGTTCAAGTTTTTCATTTGTTTTTTAAACATTAATTATTGTTATAAAAATCAGGCAAAATAGTTTTTAGCTATCAGCTCGAAGGACTCAACAATGAATATGCTACCTCAAGTTATGCCTTGCTAGCAGATTAAAACTTTTCAAACCAATAGCACACGTTGGAAATGTTGTGTCATTCGAGTATAGAATGCTTATTGTAAAGACAGGGACCAATGAACAGTCATTGTTCTGCATGGAAGTCAATAGTAATAAAGTCAGTCTATTCAAAAATTTATCTTTAATCCTCACCTTTTTTTTTAGATAACTGACAATATTTTAGTGTTGTTTAATGCTTTTAGCTAGATGCATTAATAGCGAAGCTTTTATTGTTATTCTGGAAGACATTATTAGCGTTTACTTGGTAGATGGAAGTGAGTATTTCAGTCATATCAAAAGCACTAAGTCAGTTATTTCTGATATCTTTCTTTGTGAGAGGCCTTCTTTGAAAGTCTCAATGTATTTAAGTTAACTGACTTTTTTGATTGACCTCTGAGATTGCTTTTGATTGACTTTAGTACAGAGTGACAGACTAATTTAATCTCGACGTATCTATTGATTACCGACTGATCTGAATGCTACACCTGTTGCATTTCCTTGGTATTCTTAGCTTATTCTTACTTCATGATTTTGATCAACGAAATTATGTGATTCATATACATATACATACAAATATATATCTTGCTGAGTGACCTAATATAATGCTTGTCAAATTCACGGTATTCTAACGTGTAGCATAGTGGGTTTAAATATTCATGGATTGTTGATAGTATTGTTAGAGTAGTACCGAAGTGTAGAGAAGTGTTTTGGTAGTCAAGGCGTTCAACTCTCAGTCACTAAGTTGTAGGTTCGAATCCACTCCATTTACTTTGACTTGGGCAACCAAATGGAATCATTACACCTAATGTAAAGTTTGGTCCGAAGCCGAGTAACTTAATGTGCAACATGGTGAGAGTTGGCACTAAAATATAAACTAGATAAGGATTACTATGAAGGGAAAATGTTTAAACAACCTCCACCCCCTTACTTTTACAATACTACTCACTATTATGATAATAATTACTATTCTTGTTGGTATAATGTAACGACTTGTCCACTCTCTACATGAATATGCCCATGTGATCGAATAAAATTTGGATTTATAAAGTTTAAGTCACGACGATATCTTTTCACCGACTGAATGCCCGCTGATGACGCTTTCGTTGTTGTATTTGCCACAGTTGATGGTGGTAATGTTGGAAATATTATTGGTGACTGACAATACTGTTGACAATTTTCACCAGTCTCTCTTGAATCGCATACACGTACTTCACAATGTAAATAAAGATTTGAATAGATGGGAACTACCGATCCAGCGGTATTTAAATAAAATGCATTAAATGTGAAGCCGACCTGCGTAGATGATGATGGGATAACTATAAGATCTTTATAAGCAGCGCATCTATAGGTAAAAACACAAAAAAATTGAGATAAGGATTTTGAAAAAGATATTCATCTCACCACAGATTAACCAATGAAAACCATCAGTCGACAATGTACAATATTATGACCCATTAAGACTGGAATCATGTTATTTCAGATTTTATGATAAGTAAAGCTTCATTGGACGACTAAATTGTTTTTCGATGGGTCACTACAATGATCGAAGTTTTCTAATATGTGATATGAGGTACATTCAACAATCAAGAGAAACCTACACAATTTTGTTAACAGACCCCCTTGTTCACTTCTTAAATGGACGTATAGGAAATCAATACACTCAGTTTTACAGTTCTGTAACTTTATTATACAAGATAAACCTATGAAAGAGATTAAGAAATCATGTAAAGCTTATTCACTCCAATGATCACCATTGAAGAAGAGTTAACTGTCAACTGCAACCTACTACTCACCATGAGTTCATATCTAATGAAATTTATTAATTAAGTCAGAGACAATCATGATTTCCAAGAAATAATGATTCTTAAGTAACACTAACGAAGAATAAATAACACAACAAGAAAGAACAACTAAGCAAAAATCATTCTCTGTAACTAAATTAAGCATCCATTTCGACAACCAACGGATTGTTAGAACTGAAAATAAAAATAGACTTCTTGAATTTGTCTCATTTATGTGCAACACCTACTCAACCACTCTTATGGAATCAGTTACATCGAAGATGAATTTTTAAACGCCATGTTTAGTTGGTTAGGTAAGGAACAGTTTGAGACAGCTTATTATCTCTGTCATAAATTGCGTTTTCCCGAAAATTCCTGTTATCTTTTTGTTGTTGCAGCACTATTCTGTTTATGATTAGTTAACAGTTATTAGCACTTGAATTCATATCAAAATTTGGTCAATTCTCTTACATTATATCACGCAATCTATCAATATTGAAACAACATTCTAATTAATTCATTTAATAATTAATATCTATGAATATTATTTATCTAGCGAGATGCATCCGACGTATAAGCATACTAGGCAACTTTCTTAATTATGCAAATATGAACATACTCTTTGATTGAGGAACATCGACAAGCATAAGGTCGACTGATAAGGCTATTATCGATTTTTAATAATAAAGACGGAGCTAGAGGACGTGTATCATATATAGAGGCTTAGCCACCAACTAACTGACTAGCCACCCGTGGGGTAAAAATCGTCACAATTCACTTAGTAATACTCGAGTTATACCTTATGGTAACCTATACAAACATTCTCTTATTTCATTACCTAACTTTAACATACCGATAAATTGGAGTAAGCTACTATAGGTCACACTTGCTCGGTTGAGCTTTTAGAACCCGTGTAGTAATCTTTATCAGCAACCGACCCACTAGGGTAGATGATATATTCAAGATGAATTAAAGTGCTCAGCATATTCCAATACTTTACTCTGGCCAATCATTTACAGAGATCACTTCTGCAGTAAGATTTTTTCGTATGAAAGACGAAACACATTTTTGCTTTTGAATAAGTTCAGAAGACAATGTGTTCAGATAAATGTAAGTAATCAACACAAAAATAAGATAGTTTTATGAAGCACATATACACGTACAGATGTACAAATAGATGTACTTATACACTATTAATATAATAATGATCCTAACCAGTAAATTTAATAAATCAGTGTTGCTCACAGACCCATTTTCTAAGTTACAATTCTATGTTGAGCAGAAAAGTTTCTGTTTACTGAGCAGTAGACTTTTGAGATAATCGATAATGACACAAAACGTGTAGAACTGTCGCAAATCATTGATACTTTAAAAGTAAGTGGTGGTCATAGTAAGCAATGGACATCAATCATACACATATATACACAGCCAAATAGAACATCTAACGGAAATATGTTTACATAGCTTATTCTAAAGAATCGAATTGACACAACCACACTAATCAAACATTACTATTCATAGCTATCTATACACATGAGATGCACAGTAAAGCTATGAATCAAACAAAAAGCAAATTACTACAATCTATCTACGTGCACAAATTCTTTAACATTTTTACTCAATAAATCAACAAATTATCAACGGAAACAAAGTTCACACAAGCACTCAAGTTAAATTAGCATGCATATACTTACGTATATGCATATATATATGCTAATTTAATCTGAGTGCTTGTCTGAACTTTGATTCGGTCGATAATTTGTTGATTCATTAACAATGTAAAAGATCACTAATCTACCTAGTAGTTGTTCATCATTCATATAATAAAGTAAACTGTTCAATTTAGACTTTAACATCTATTACTTTCCTTATTCAAAGTAGGCACATTTTCTGGTCGTTTACTGTATCTTTGGCTTACATTGTCTTTTGTTCTTCTCTTTTCCAAATCTTCCCGTTAACACTACTCTGTATGCTCTGATTGTACGAAAATTGAGTTCTGACTAGACACGATCCGCTACACTAAGCGTTTATATCGTAAGTAACAGATACCTACCAGACAGAAGCAAAGTATCCTACTAGACAAATCAGATTACTATAGAGGGTATATGATTTTTGCCCAAAATATAGAACAAAATTAGGGATCGCTAGCAATAGATTCTCGAACCTACTGGCTTCTGAGCAAAATTCAAATATCATGTACGAAAAGTAGTAGAAATACCTCAGTATATTGTGCTTAAAACGTTCAAAGTGATAACGAACAATCACTTCCTGAGATAATAAGGAATAAAAATGATAGTATCAACCGTATCAATGTTACGCATGCACGTAAACAGGTCATTTTGATATGCTTGGATTATTACGAGTTTACCTTAGTCGGAAAACGAGAGCAAGGACCGAGGATCCGGCGACACGACATGCTACTCTAATCCGAATGTCCCAACCTCCTTGAATAAAAGAAGACTTGATATGAAGTAGAAACTGTATTCTACAAACATCCAGAAAGTACGAGGTCCGAGTCCAGAAGAGAATCAGGATCGGGGTCCGTGTCATAAAACGTTACAGATAATGCGTATTTATACATTTAGGTTGAATAAGAAAAAACATAGAAGTTTGTGACATTGATAGTTAGTACGATCATAATATTGACCAATAGAATTAGACTTCCAAAAATAGTTCTTAGGATATTTGATGAATATCCTCAATTCTGATTCTATAGGTTGTACATACTAAGTTAATCGAAACTTTCCCTGAATACTAACAATAAATCTTTGATCTTGAAACAAACCTTAACTTAGCGGATTGACTAAATGCTTGTCGCAGTTATTTTAAGCAGCTCTTCTTAACAAGAAATATGTAAGAAACAAACAGAACCTATCAACATTTCATTATTAAGATGTTTAAGTATATCACTAGATGTGATAAAGAAAATTTTCTTAAATTTGTAAACTTAGCGGTTATTACCAAAAGATCTTTCAAATCTATTAAATTGTGAACAAGGAAACTTTAAGTGTCATTAGAAGTGCTTGGGTGGTGATTACTTCCAATGGAAGGATATTTTTTCTCGACTTATGAAAGGAACTTTTGAAAATAGAGTTGTCTTCACTGTTGATATCACTAACTGTTCTTAGCTAGACCAGTAATGGAAGCCTGTAGGCACTGTACTCCCGTTTCGTCCTACAATAGGACTCATCAGCAGCGCGATCCCCGAGTGAGGGAATCGAACCCGAGATCTCCGGTCCCGCACGCGAACAATCAACCAACCTTAAGACTAGCGAGCCGGTAACCAATGATTAATCCATGATCTTTTCAACCTTTATCCATCACATGCAGCAGATTTACTTGAAAAGGAAAATGAAAAAACAGTCGTCTTCCAGCTTTGGGAGCGTGACTGAAGCGTTCCATGGTCAACCGTTTGAAGCCGGCCATATACACACTAATTTCATATGTTAACTCTACTTTCAAGGCCTCACCTACGGGGAAAAATAATCCTTATTGTTTTTGGGACAATACTTCCCAAATCTTTACTTCTGTCATGGAGAGACAGCACTGTTGCACATGTTGAATGTCTGAGGGAAAGCTCACATTAATATTACACCATAGTCAGCAGTACTGAATCACCCTAAGACCATGAGTTTCTTATCTTAAATCAAACCATACTCCAGTCGAACAGCCTGATATGGTATGGCAGAACCTAAAGGAAGAACTGTTCTAGACAATATAGCTCGATCGACTAGTCACACTATTGAATCCCGGTGACTACGTCAAGGTAGTGTCTACGTTACATATGACTGGATGACTGACTAAGATCTATTCAACTACAATGAGATCAATTTTAAATCACAAAGGTTAGAAAGTATGAGAACCGTCATTTTAAATTAAAAAAACCTCCAGCTATTACTAACCTATTAACAATTAAATCTTGTTTTGGTGTTGAATTACGATTAGGTGTAGCAGTTGCCCAACAGTTCTCCAATATTAGTTTACTTGTTTTTTGTGGATTTACTAATGAAACAAGAGCGTAAATTTTATCTCCAGGTGGGATCGTGATAGGTTGCTGTAATGGCACAGTAAATCTGTAGAAATGGAACAAAAAAAGTAAAGACATTGAGACGACTGATCATTTAACAATTCAGTACAAGTACATGATTATCAACTAGCCATCACTTTCAGTTGCCTAATTCCTTAATGGACTGTACGATACTACTTTTACTGTATTGAGTAACTAATTTTATTGTCAATCATTTTCTGAAGCAGCTTGTCTCAACAATTTTTAGTGACAATGTTATATGTCGGCATGAATTCGTGACTTATTATCTACTTTATTAATGTAATTAAATCATTCAAAATTCTTTGTAGTTCATGTTTGTTTCTCGTATATTCATTGGAGATATTGTTCAGTTGTTTTCTGAAAATGCTATTAGTCAAGATGTCAGGTTATTTATCTATGTGTCAGAGGGTGAGATGTATGTATATCTGTGAATAAGTACTTTATTTTAACAAGAAGATTTGCAATGTTTTTATTTTTCTCTAATTGTTCCCAGTTAAGACACTTCGATAAATGTGGTGATTAGTTTTAAAGAATCTAAACTTATTTATGTAGTGTTAAAAAACAACAGGTGTGTATGTCCAGTTACCAACAGAAAATCAGAAAATGCGAAGATATTATTTCTGTTTGAAAATACTACATACGTACATGATTTCAATAATAATTACAAGCAACAGTAAAAATTTAACAAATACACTGTTTTCATTCCATTTTCTAAGATTCTAATCAAACATCGGTAGCCTAATAGCCTAGGCATTTGTTGTTGAACCTGAAATTCTCGAGTTAGTATCCTAAAAAATTACCCTTTTGTATTGATTCGATATTCCAGTATATATGATACTTGTTTAGCTTTTGGACTTTGTTGATTAGTTACTAAAGATTAACTACAAGACTATAAATCTGTATTTGCAACAGGTTTCAACTAAAATGAAACGTATAATTAGATATTTCTCTCAAATGCGTTCAATAACTTAACATTAAAAATAGTCCATGCGATGTTGCATCACTTAGACGACAAAAAATTGTGTATAAACAAAAGCTATGAAAATAGTTACCAATAACTCAAAGTCTAAGTCAGTAGTATGATGTGATTTAAAAAAAAAATAGATACAGTATCAATTCATTATTTTCCTTTAAATATCTTGAATGTTATCTCATTTTCGTATCTACTCTTTTCTGTTTATATCTGACACATTTTTTTTTTCGAAATGGCGGTAAGACTTTTTAAAAACAGAAACTGAGATTTCCATACTGCCTGTTGATTATGAAGGTAAGTCATATGTTGAACTACGCAAAATGTACTTCGATTCATAACCATATACCTTTTATTTGGTTATATACTGTAAAATTTATCAATAGTAAACTCATCAAGCATAATGATACACAGTCATATATCATGCTTACCATGAGAATTCCAACTATTTTTAGTGGAATTTAAACGGTAATAACAATAACCGTTGATGTGAAAAACATAATTCTTAAGAAATATGGTAACTGCATTTAACAAAAATTCATTAAGAGAAGTTATACCAAGTTTCCTATCCTTAGGTTCACAAAAAGGAAATTCGTCAAGTCCTACTACTTATGAGTAGCATAAAAACAAGTATAATAAGCTTAAGTTGAAAGAGTAGCCCAAAGTATGGACACTATAGAAATCACATACCACTGAAAATCTAAGACGGTTTAGTATTTCGCCGGTACGAATTTATAACACGATTCGGCAATATTTTGTTTATGTTACAAATCTCTGTATTTCAGCTGTCTAATTTCGCATATTTTTTGAAAAAAGATCTTTGTATAACATACAACAGATATGAAGATTTGTGTGAAAAGAACTGCTTACTTACTGACTCACGCCTGTTACCCCCAATGGAGCACAGGTCGCCCATCAGTTTTCTCCAACCAACTCTGTCCTGAGCTTCCCTTTCTAGTTCTTTCCAGTTTTCGCTCATTCTCTTCATGTCTTTCTCTATTTTTGGTGTTTTTTGAGTTGTTTTGAGTTCCAGATGTTCTTCAGTTGTATAAATGCAGCCCTTGCTTTACTGATCCGCGCTTTCAGATCTGCATCAGACCCACCTTGCTCGTCAATGGTGCTGCCCAGATACGTAAAGGTTTTTAAGTCCTCCAAGACATCTCCATCAAATGTGATTTGGTTGGCGCATACTATGTTGTATCGAGGAACCCTACTTTTCCTTTTATGTATTCTGAGACCTGAGGCTGCTGCTACACTGGTTGCCTTCTCTTGCATTTGTTGTTGCGTGTGCGATAGAAGAGTCAGGTCATCTGCGAAGTCCAGATTGTTCAACTGCATCAACTGAATACCGTGCTTCCTTCCAGATGCTGACGTCTTCATAATCCAATCGATCACCGGGAGAGAGAGAAAGGTTGAAAGTAAGAAACCTTGCCTGACACCGGTCTTCACCTCCAACGAGTCCATCAGCTGTGGTTTATGCACGATATTGCAGTTTAATCCATCATAAGAATTCCGCATTATTTTGACTATCTTATCAGGCACGCCGTTATGTTGAAGGAGTCTCAATAGGGTTGTGCTGTCCACGCTGTCAAATGCTTTGTCATAGTTGATGAAGAGGCGTTGGCCTCGTGAGAAGAGAAGTGATGCCTCTGTAGTTCTCACACTTGCTGAGATCGTCTTTCTTTGGTATTTTCATGAGGTATCCTTCTTTGCAATCTGATGGTACCTGTTCCTCATCCCAAATCTTGTTGAAGAGAATGTGAAGTATTTTTGCAGTTGCTTCCACGTCTGCTCTGCTGGAATGTTGTCTGGTCCTGCTGCTTTGCCGCTCTTAATTTGTCTCATGGCCATACTGATCTCTTCAATTGTAGGTGCTCCAACATCGATTGGGAGGTCCGTAGATGCTGCTTCGATGTCGGATGGATTCACTGGAGCTGATCGATTCAAGAGTTCCTTAAAGTGTTCTACCCACCTGTTTCGCTGTTCTTCAGTGTTTCTGATTACTTTGCCTTCCTTGCTTTTCACTAGTCGTCCTGGTTTACGATGGTTTCCAGTGAGCTTCTTTGTTGTATCGTACAATTGTTTCAAGTTTCCTTAATTAATTAATGTTTAATTAAACTGAAAACTAACTTTTTAGGTTGTTGTTCAATCAAGTGGAAACTTATCCACTCCAGATTTGGATTCACACTGCCACATAATCAGACTAATTTTATTGGACAATTTATTCTACTGTCTGAGCAATCAAAATTAGTCTATGCAGTCAACATTATATTTCAATAATCAATTATTTTTCGACCATCTGGATAGTTATTTTCCTAACATGCGCTTATGTGAACACCGATATTGTGTAGTACGGGAACGAAGATCATAGTAATGGTAGCTTTGAGAACTAGTTTATGGACTATTATTGTGTATAATCTTATACTCCTTTTCTTTTAAGAATTACATTAATCGATAAACTGTTACATATATTTGATTTACTACTCTTATTATGCCGTCAGTTTATTATTTGCAGTCTCTTCTACCTACAGTTTTTTGGCTTATTTATATATAATTGTTATTTCCCATTCATTGGTGTGATGCAGTTGAATATATTTGTATATGAAGTATGTATATTTGAAATATGCTATTCGTATAGCGGCGGCTGATTACAGTGTTTTGAACGTGGAGAGAATTGTGAACCAATGAGAACCTAGCTGCTGATTCAAGGTGTTTGTGTCACGTAATATTAACCAGAGCTCAAAAGTTATAGCTAATACATCAGCGGCTAGACACAAACTTAACAGAGATATTCAAAAAATGCCAAACATTGAGTTACACACAAAATTTAAATAGTACTGACTTACAATTGATCACGGAATAATTTCAATGTAGATAAGATACTTTCGCTTTTGTATAATAAATTTGTAGTAATATTTGGTGAAGCGACAACTTCTGATTGAATTTGATTTGAACGTGGTATTAAACAGGTGACAGTGAATTTTATTGGCAAATTTGATATAATACCACTTTTTGGTGTTAGATATGCACGAATCAAATTTAATTTGATTGCAATAGAAGTTGTATTACTCTATAGAAATAAATAAATATGCATACAAAATAAGAGTTACGGATAAGTTTTTAGTTAGTCAACTAGCCAGTACATTATTTATTATTAGCAAATGAAGTCCAATTTTTCGTTTCCACCATGGACTGAGATTAGCTGGACATGTTATGACCCAAAATATAGGATCCAAATGCATGCACTTCTTACAAACTTGCCCAACCAGCTATGACAGTGAGAGACTAAGAAATGATTACAAAACTTTAATTGATGAATAGAACCATTAGGTATGAAAATCATTGGCATATTAACATTGAAATAGAGCAAGAACAAGAAGTGTAATAAAAAACCATGAATCCATTTTATTTTATGATTTTCCATCAGATACATACAATCTAGATATAATTGTATACATTATTTAGAATCCGAATGTACATACTTTATATTATAACATCAGATACGATCTCATCAATTAGGAAGGACTATAATCAATATGAAAGAATTGTAAAAAGATGTTCACAGAAGACAGGATATTTATATGGTAAATAATTTAAAAATTCCAGAAGAAAAGATTAATAACCGAAGTTACATAATAGTAATAAAAGGCATAAAATGAGTGAAGTTCAGAAAGTTAGGAAAAAATTGAATTTCTAAATTTGTAAACAGGAAGTATCACAGACAAAAGTCACCAAGGCATAGAAAGTGTGACAACTGTTCTTTTAAATGCATAATTATGTTTTATGTTCGTTGATAGAAATTGCTTAGCCAAAAACTTAATAAGTCCAAAGACGTTTGTCTATCACAAACTTAAATGATTTTGCAATCTCAGCGTCATATCCACGACCAAGTAGATGACAAACAATCGAACTTATGAAAGAAAGTTGACCTATTCGTTTCCATCTCTGAGAAATATGCTCATTAATATGAACACTGATTTTCCACCTATTGTATGCGCCTAGGAACGTACCACTACTACTACTACCGCTATTGCTGGACCATAAAATTACTGACATGGACATATTTCATACTGAATACACATCAATCGTGAAATTTGTTACAAACTTCTATAAGAAGTACTTAATAAATGTTGTCCATAAATTCAAACACTTAATGTTGACTTTCCAACTGCCTCCTCCCAATCACTTAACCTTCCCCGAAAAATCTCATGTATTTAGGCCTCAAGCAAAAGTTAAAAGACAGCGTACAAGCATATTTATAGGTTTTCATGATCTGGGTTCTCTAGAAACTCCTGGAACCATGCTTAATCAGCAGCGAAATGGGTTATTATCTAATCAGGATTTGATACACAACTCATTTCTTTTCTAGAATTCTGTGGGATAATGAATAGGTGATGAATTTCAGCATCTTCCTAATTGTAAAGGACCTTTTTGAGGAATTTTTTGACGGCTTCAAACAATGATTGAGGTGATTAAGAAAACTGACAAAAAACTTAATAAGGAAATTGCTGGTAAATATAAATGTACGTCAAGAATATATAATTCATATCTGAATTTAAACTCTTCCGATGTATTGGTTAGAGCCTAAAACTTACACTTGTTACCCATAATGGAGCTTGAGACCGGCGATAAACAGAAGGGCTCCGGACGGAGTAAGGGCAATGTGCAATCTTCAAAACAAATTTTCGTTACATTTTATTACTCAGTGAGGACAATTCTGCCGAATGAATTCTAATATATTTGTATCAGCATTTGTGTTCAGTGACAAATAATCTCAGTGTTATTAAAAATTCTAGGCATGGTGATTGATTTATGATCCTTTTAAATAATTCTTTTTCTATTAATATAACTCTTTCATCACTAAACTAATCTTTTTATTTATGTTAGCGCTCCAGTTAGAAAAAGGAATATCGTAACTTACTTCTAAATATAAGTGTTACTTGTAATTTATCCAATGGTTTCACCGTCCGTTTTTATGGTTCGGAGTATATAATATGTTAAACATTTATTTACGTATGTTTCAACCATAGCACCACAATGCAGACTATTATCTAACACTATTACAAGATGTGATCTTACAAGATACATAAGTTTCACATAGATATTTCATTATGAGACAACCTCACATTTGGTTCCAGTACCAAGAAGACCGATTAGTTAGTGTAATAAAAATTTTTTTTTAAATATGGAGAAATATAAAGTAGAAGAGGTATAAAAATCTCAGTATTCATCTGTGGATCACCTAAAATGCCGATAACAGCACAACAACAAAAAACTTTAAAGAAATTCAGAACCAGGAAAGATGTAGTCATAGTTCCAGCGGACAAACAACGCACTGTAATAATTATGGATATGTAAGAATATATCAAGAAAGCTGAGGAACTACTTGAGGACAGAAGCGTATGTAAATCAATGGACAAAAACTGAATAATAAGATTAGACATCCAAATCTCAAGGACTCTAAACGAACTTGTCAAAGCAGGAAAAATATCAAAAAAGATCAATGGAGAGAGAAATCCAGTGAACCAATAATCCCACGGTTATACAGTAAGCCGAAAGTACACAAGCTTAACATTTGACTAAGTCCAATTGTATCCCTCACTGGAACCTCAACATACAACTAATCAAGAAAAAATTTCAAGGACATTGAAACAACTGCTGGATTCATCCAACTACTCCATCAAGTCTCTGATACAGTTCTTGGATAATCTCAAAGAGCTTCAAATCGACAACGACGAATTGATGATATCCTTCGACATAAAAGCATTATTCACCTCAATTAGGCCAAGTTTGGCTAAAGAAACTCTATCCCTGCTCCTCATCAATGACACAAATCTCCAAAAGTATACAAAGCTTCAGAATCAAAGTCTCCTAGAACTCATTGATTTATACTTAACAACATTTTTTAATTCAACAACAATATCTACGAACCAACAAAAGGAACACTAATATCAGGACTCATCGCAGAAGCTGTGATGCAGGAACTAGCAGCATCGATTTTACCAGCGATCAAGCCAAAAATGTGGATATATTATGAAGACGACACGCTCGTCATTATTAAGAGGAACGAACTGGAGAACACCTACATTCGGATCAACAACATCTTTGATGACATAAAGTTCACAATGGAAAAGAAATCAAACAACAGTCTATCATTCCTGGGCGTACTAATCATCAGAATGGACAGAGGAAAACTGGGAGACAACCCACAAATATCTAATTCTAAACTACATTAGCAATAACCCAAGAACTTACAAAACCAACTGCGTACAAACGATGTTCAAGAGAGCGAAGACACACTGCAACAAACATGAAGCACAAAAAAAACGAAGAAAAATATCTAATGACTTTCTAAAAGAGCGGATATCCACGCAACTTCATCAAAAAACATCAGTTGAACCCATCAGTAGAAGCAAAATCAAGTGCAGGAACCGGTAAACGGATTATTCTACCATACATAAAAGGCGTTTAGGAAATTACAGCACCACTTTTGAAACCATTGGGAATAGGTGTGGCACACAAGCAAACAGAATCACTTCGATCAATTCTATGTATACCAAATAACAAAATGACAAGAGAAGAAAAACTAAATATCATCTACAAAATGAATTTCCCAGATTGTGAAAAACACTACATAGAACAAAGCGGACGTCCTCTTCAGCTTCATTTACGTAAACACCAACTGGCAGTCAAACGCCACGACATTTCTTTGCTTATATCAATACATACGGACAACTATGGACTATGTTCGATTAGAACAATGTTGAAATAATGGTTATGGAGAGCACAAAGAACACTAGAGAATTTTTAGGAGCTTGGGACTCAGGTCCATCAGCAATCAACAAACATATCGACATTGACCCAATTTATCAACCAATCAGAAAAATCATAGGCAAGCATAGGATCAATAAAAACAGATCAAGGGCTGACATAATCAAAACAAAGATGCAAACAACGACAGGATTAGGGTCAATAACAACCAATTAAGATCAAGGTTGACATGTTAAGCTACGAGTCAAACGTGGAGGAATTCGAATGCTTCACTTCTATCAGAAGTTTGTGCTGATGATGTTGTTCGGAAGAACGATGAAGGCTTAACAACCAAAACGTCTAGCTCAGAGAACGAAACTTCACCACCTGAGCTACAAATTTTCTCCATCATCTCGAAATCAGTATATCCTACTGTTTTATTGGATTTAATATTTCTTCAAGCTATTTGAACAACAAAATCTAACTTTCTGAAAAACAAAAACTATCAGATATTAAGGTGTTTTCACTGCATATCAAATCATTTTGATAATTTTCTCGATGATCATTCTAAATTTGTTATATTTAATGAACACTAAAATGTCGTTTTACATAATTTAAGAGATACAAAAATAACACTGTAACTTAAATTCATTACCTTCAAAAAGCTATGTGTTAATTACTGAGCTACTGAGTTCAGATAACCACTAGCTTGTGAACTGGACAACCCGTAAGAAGCGAGAAACCCCAAATGTCCGTGTACGACCGAAAATGCTCTTATATTAAGATGACAGGGAAAATTTGTAGCTCAGATAGATGATTACAGTAAAGCTCAACTCTCTGAGCTGGATGTGGAGCTTCCATTGTTCTTATGAACAACATCACCATTGCAAAACTCAGATACAAGTGAAGTATCAGTAGCTTGAGGTCAACTGGACAGGCTACAAGTCATTCGTGGAGAAGTTCAAAAACTTTACTTCTGCCTGAGTTTTGTGCTGATGATGCTGTTCGGAAGAACAATTAAAACTCCAAACATAAACATCCAGTTCAGAGAATGATACTCTACCATAATGCTCTTAAATGGTCACGAGTATATAGTCACTGTCAGAGACGTCCTACTCACTCAGTGGCAGTGTTGTTCACGAAATTAAAAGGACGAAAAGTGAATCTCCCGTGCTTAAACTGAATTAGTGGGTACGGAGGAACCATCTAGGGAAGTTGGAAAACCCTGATTCCAAACCAATGGTGTACATGAACTTCAAGATCTTGAGGGAATAAATGGCGTATGAACCTATTGTTGATCAGCAGCTACGATGGGATCACATCTCCTAATGTTGTTTCACTGCCTTGTGGATTAGACCTGTGTGTGGAAAGCTAGTGAAACAGCCCCCCTTCAAACCACCTGTTTTAGTCGGGCATCCTGATAATATACCAGTCCAAACAAACACATTGATCTGTGCTGTGTACGAATATTTAAGTATCCCTTTGTACCAATGCCTGTGTTTAAGTCCCTGTGTGAACATCTTCACATTTACATAAAAATATATCTTGCTGAAATGCGTTCCATTCTCAGTGACTATCCAATTTTGATAAATAAATAAAAATAAACCGCAAATTGAATTACACCTTAAACAGAAAATAATGAAAGTAATTTAGGCAACTAATAAATTGTTTGTTTGTTTTAACTAACCAATGTAAGACTCCCACCACAGCCGACAAGTGGAATAAATGCCAAAATATGAGTTACATTATCATCTACATGATATTGACATTCAATTGGTAACATGTCTTGATCTAATCGAATCATGCTTGAATTAAGATCTGGATTGTACGATTTATCGTATATGACTGTTGCTGTTGTTTGATTACAATGAAATTCAGGTTGATATAAATCTACATTGATTAAGTGGAAATAAGTATATATATACATACATTAACATTCATAATAGTTACTGATAAACTAAATAAAACTGTCGAAATCAGTTTTTACCACACATATTGAACTTGATTTAGCTGTGAAGAATCATGAAAAGGCACAATAGTTTGGTATATTAGATATATGTCAAATGTCGGAACCACCAGAACTCGATCATAATCATTGTCACAACTGTTGATATGAATGCTTGTTATTTGAAATATGAATCACTGAATCCCAAACAAAGTAGTTGAAAAGTTTAGCAGAATAGATGAGATTCGATTTTTTGTGAATATTTCTTTCTGCCTGAAGGCTATCAAGCAGCTGAGCTATCACAAGGTGGCTAATTGTTTCATTTCAACAAAGCTTCCTACACAAATTTAACAATAAGTTTTGACCGTATGCTTCCCACCCGTAATTCATTAACTTTAGGAAATGGAGACAATAAAACATGAAACAATGAGGTAGCTGAAAACCTGAGAAAATACAAGAAATAGTATGGACAACGGGGACTGAGATCGAATAAGTTTACTGTTACAGATTACCAGATATTAAAAAGGGAATAAAGTAGGTGACCGAACGTCTGCTGAATATTTAAATTGTTATGATCTTAGTCTGTATATTTATTGATCTAACATATTTACAAGTAACTTTGAATAAAATATCATGAAAGAAAAAGCATGCGTTTGTAATTCTGCACTGTTGTAAAATAATCTATTTCGTCTTAATTCCAATCAACTTTTAAGAGGACTTTCTAGTGTGTGTCTAGTGAGAGAGAAAGAATCAGTTATAACTTATGAGTTATGGAAGACGGGCATATCTTGAAGGAAGATATCAAGACCAGATGGAATAATTATATATTTAAAGAAGACAGTCTATCAACAAAATACGTACACCTCATCTTTAGATTTCCATTTTCAAAACCAGCAAATTACTGATTGTCTTCTTTTGCATGTTTTCTGGTCTTCAAGACACGTTACTCGTGCCCTGAATTCCAATCCGACACCTCTCTCTCCGGCAGACTTTCCTTTGCATACTGCTTACAACCTATGCTGTGAGTAGTATCCACCACAGCTACACTCGAAATAAGAGACTATCGTATTACACAGTTACCTCCTAAACAATGATCGGATGGATAGTTGAGTCGAGAGTACCTCATGATCGACTGTCACGCCCTAGTAACTCTTGTCTCGACCTGCACCAAACAGTCCATCGTAACACAAAGATAAGTAAAACTACACTGTACTCTACTAACCTGGATCATCTGTAGTTGACGGTGGTCCACATTGTAAACCAATATCCATACCATGTGTACAACCGGGTGTTGAACCCCAACCACCGCCTAATTTACAATCATTTAAACCTGATGCATTCACTGGACAGTCTAAACGTGATAAATGAATTGGTGTTGAATTGGAAGCACTTCCATATTTGTACAAAACTGGATAGGCATATTGTAGATTATCACTTGAAAATGAGAGAAGGAAACAAATTAGGTTTTCAAATAAAACTGAAATATGCAAATTCACAGGAATTGATCTCTGTAAAAAGATTGTTGAAATGATATTTACGATAATTCTGAAATGAGTGTTTACTGAAACGACATTTGTATTAATAAAGTGAAGACCATTATATTTTGTATTTTGCATCATAAAATAACTGCAGATATCAATGAGTACATTCAACCTCCCCCAGGTAGAACCTGTGGCGTTCAAGCTTGGGAGCTAGCTCTTAACCTTCGAATTATTGAGCTGAAGTATATTAATCATCATTCTTGACTTTAATCGATTTAACCGTTCACTATCAACTCTGATGAACTCCATTGATGAATGCTTCTCGCTAAATCTTTAGTGATCACTTAAACAACGTCAGTACGAGGAAGATCCCCAAGAGTGGAAGCGAAAAATGGTTACCTAATATTACAAAGTGATTGCATATAGAAATCTAAATAGTTGGATGGTTTAGAGGTTAATCAACTGCTGCGAAACCTGAAAGTTTTAGGTTCCATCCCCAATGAAAGTTGTGAATGCGCATTATGATGAAACAGATGTCTAGTATTTCTATGTCCACAAAATTTGTGTAAATAAGG
This sequence comes from Schistosoma turkestanicum, assembly GCA_944470395.2. NCBI lineage: Eukaryota > Metazoa > Platyhelminthes > Trematoda > Strigeidida > Schistosomatidae > Schistosoma > Schistosoma turkestanicum. The sequence goes on from OX103975.1 coordinate 9,983,310, forward strand.
TCAGGCCATGAAATAAAGTATGAAACTTACCAATCTCCACAAGTTCTTTATGTTAATAAAATAAAATATTGGAAAATAGTTTCGAAAACGAAACATCTGCAGCGGGAAAACCATAAGGGAGTATCAGATATTTAGCTAGTGCGTATGGAATCGGATTGACAATATTTCCATCTTCATTTAGTTCGTATAAGGCTGAGTGATTCTTTTCAAACAAAATCAAAGGGTAACTCGTTTAATTCCATGCTTCACTGACTTTCCTAGTCTAACTAATCAGCTAGCTGATAGCACATAATTAGTAATAACTGTTATATATTATATATTTAGTACAATATAGAGTTCTCAGTAAACAATATTCCAGCAAGTTCCTCTTACACTTTTTCACAAATGTATTATATAAAAACAATTAGACAGAGTGATAATAAATTTTTTGAATGATCCCTTGGATGATGTCTAGATGGAAATAATATGTCTCAAGAAAGAAATCCTTCTTGAATATGAATGAACAAAACATGAAAAAACTAAGAGATGGAAAGAAAAACTTGGACCATAATAGATAACATTTGAAACCAGATTTATTATAGATTATTCAATAGTACGAAACTTCATATAATTCTAACAGTGTTTGCATGCTTTTCATGCTCTACGGTAGACATATTTAGGAGTTAGTGTAAGACTATCATTAAAGATGGACTATCAATCAATATGCTACAGAACTTCATTTGTTTCAAAATAATTCACAGAAACAAACAATAAGAAGATCCGCTTACAAGATAAGTATTTTTTGTAAGATACTCTCAAAAGAAACTTATGCAACTAGTGTTCAACCGATTTGCACTGGAAAGATAAGTATATCAGTTTCGCTCTAGATACTGATACCTAATTTATTTGACTATCAATGAAATCATGAATTGAATAATGTTAGAGCGTCATTAGAAACCTGGAAGCACTCGATGGCGGCTTCGTCTTAGTACAGAATCCATCAGCCGTGCGTATCCACCACCGCTACCTGCGGAAATCGAGCCCACGCACGCAAACGCTTAGCTTCTGGACCGCCGAGCCGGCATCCAACGGTGATAATGTCTAACTTTGATCAATTCACGGCCTAGTTGTCTAATGCACAGTCAATCAGTCATAAAAATGTAGAACTTGGTTGATATATGAGAACTGGTTTACGTAGTCGGATTGAAAATTTAGCGCAGTAAGATGAAACCATCAAGACAAATATACTACAGTAGACAAAGTCATTATAAAAAACGTTAGACATATAGTTTACGAAGAAAGAACAAGCTTTTGTAGTAAAAAGGTACAGGACGATTTCGAAGATCAACAATCTGGAGAAATCGGAAACGACCACATCTAGATCGTTTTTAATTGACTTTGAGTCCCATCACCCCAATATCTGTTTGATTATGATAATCGGGCCAACAGTTTTCCGTAAAATTGTCTTCAAGGTGTATATGAAAATTTCGTTGAGTTTTTTGTTTTTACTCTAAGTGTTAATTATTTCTCCTTGTTTTTTGTCTCTCTGAAAATTATAATTACTGTTATTACTTTGATTTTTTCTGCTGGTATCCAACATATACAAACTTGATGACTGAATACCTTTTTTCCATAGTTTTATACAAGGAAAAAAAAATAAAAATACAACCTTTGAATTGACGAATGCTCATAGAAATTTCTTTTTCAGAATAGAAAAACATCTGAAGAGCTTCTATTACTGCTAATCATATAAATCGTTTTACTCATGTGAATCTTTTAACTCGAAAAAGCAAATTACCATGGTAACATATCTAATATAAATATTTATTTTTTGCCGGAGAAAATCTTCAAAAGCGTGAGTAATTTAATACGAAGAAGATTGTGAAACATAATTTAAAAGTACAAAATTTAGAAGAAGTGTATTAGTTATGGGTTGTACATTTATAAATTTATACATGTATATATATTTCATGAACTTGATCCTTTTGAAATAAAGTGAACATTGAATGAGCGACCGCAAGTGAATAAGCACGGTAAAATAAAGAGCGCTACAATAACGAATTATAAAACCTCACTTATCTTGGAAGTTTTATACACTCGGACGATGAATTGATGTTCGGTGTCGATAATACATCAACGAATGAAAGTCAAGGATTTTCCGAGTAGGAAATGTGATCTCAAGGTCACTTGAGCAGCTTATGCACGAAAACACGAAAATCCAAAATTAGGACTTTTCCCAAGTGGGTTCTGGGGATCCAACCTCCCCAACACATACGATTGCTTATGTATCTTGGAATGACTGAGTGAGCAATATTGAGGTTAGATATACAGTACCAAGAAAAGTTGAAAAATCAATTGATGCGGTTGCGAATTTTCATAAACTTGAGGCATATGCCCAAACAACGCCCACCTCAACACGTGATAATGGTGAGCGTACGATTAAGTTGTTAGAAAGCTAGAGGCAGTGAAATCAAGTCGTAAATTCACATCCTATAATCATTGACTATTTCACTATGACATGTTGATAAATGCATGCTACTTAGTTAGGGTTAGCACCGCACTATCAATTCATAGCTAAAGAATTAGTCATAATGATGCAGATACTTATTTCAACTATGGGAATGGATACGAATTAAAAAGAACTTTAACTGCACTGGAATGACGTCAGAAATAGAAAGACCAGTAATTATGTCCGAATCGTAATTAACGATGGTCGTTTTAATATTTATTTCAGCACAAACATTGGTACAATGGAGCACTAAAATATTTATGCGCCACACAGTAAAAATGAGGTTGTGAAGAGGTTAAGGCGAATGAGCATAATAAAAAGATAAAAATGAAAAGAATTTAGCGTGGAGAAGTAATGGTACTGATAATAGTAGTGGGAGAAGCATTCCAATTAACATTCTCTCAGTTAGAGTTCTTATCACTTGTATGAAGAAGGTAAAAAAGTTACAACAGGTTTGACTTTTCTTCTGAACCGTTTCTTATAACGTCTCGAACCAATTAGTTGGATCATCACTAGGATCCAACCGGAGAGCGTGAAGGTCTGACGGTTACTGGTCACTTATAGTTATAATTTGACCAATCGTCTCTTTTCCTACAGCTGAAGCATTTATAATTATGGAATGGACATGGTATTTGTAAGTGCAACTGATAATACCAATCAGTCAGCTACTACGCGGAACTTCGTACTTACGTGCATCAGTTGCCAAATCACATTAGCGCAGACATCGGATCATTATCCATATTCCATAGAGGGGAGATGTAGTAGAAGTATTAGTGGTAATCGAAAAGATTACGGAGCGAATATATTATTCCAGAAGTGTAATCCAGTGAAATAAATAAAGACAAAGGTGAGGAAAAATTCGGAAGATTAGAATTCGATAGAAGACAAGGGACGGATGTACCTGCACCACTGCAAACGATTTCCAGCTACGTCACTTAAAGCAACCAACCAACGATTACTATTGTCTCGCGGACCCCTAACTGGTAGGATACCCCTAATAATACAGCTCAGTCCAATTGTCAGTGACTTGATGGATTCGTTCCATGTTTTGGCCCCCTCCAGCTCTCTTACAGCCCATTCCTACATCACTAAACATTGCTCGTCAAGGCAGTCGGTGGTTGAGCATACGTGACACGTGTTCAACTGATTATTAATGCCTTGAATCCTTCATATCTCAACATAACATTTTTCCTTGAAAATGTCAGTTTTTTAACACAACTTAATGCAAGAGTTTTCGGGCCAGCCATGGCACGTCAGTGAAAGTTAAAGATAAGCTTTCAAGGGAAGAACAACAGAACGATATCTAACAGATCATTTGTCCGGACTGCAATGCAGTTTATGTGGGAGGAACATCTAAGTAACACAGTGTTTGAAACACGTTCCCCAAACTTTGGTTGATCTCATGAAATTGGAGAGTAAATCGACGATAGCATTACATGCGTTAAAAAAGGACAAAATATCAACTTTGATGGGACCAAAATACTTCATAAAGGGTTTATAGAATGTAGTGATTTCACTTTTATTAAGAAAAAACCGACTGGTTAAATAGCGACATTCATTATTATATTAAACTCTACCAGTAAGCGTTTTACCGAACATTTGTTTATCCGTACTTTTGACTGAGCAGTGACCTTTGTGCTTTTTATATTTATATTGACATTACATAACGGTCACGCGCTTCGCCTCTTTCAGGTCGCCCTCTTGTTTTGACTGCTCTGTACTGTCGTCTACAATATGACACGCTTTCGTATTTCTTCAATATCACGTAATCGCCTGCAAATATACCCATTTTATCTGGTCTTTCCAGCCACCTTCTTTCTGATAAAAGATTTGGGATAAAGCTTGTGACCCGAACTTAATTGGTTTGTAGATTTGTTGATAGTCTTTCGACTCAAAAATCTATAAGCACAAAGATTGACAGCAGAAAAGATGTGTTTATGCTATTCAACTAGCCAACCCATGGAAAATGGCCGTTCACCAGTAATTGGACCTCTCTATATTCACTTTGTTTAATCTACATTTAACATTGATCGAACGGTAATTAATTGTAATTTTTTAAACATGACAACTATCTAACTGGTAATTATCAGTTTACTTACACATTCGACTTTTTAAAAATCATTTACAAGCGTACTTTTGTTTACGAGCCGTAAACAAACGACTGATATGAATTCAACGAATTTCAACTACTAGTAACATGAATTTACACATACATGTACACACACTCATTTGTTTTCTACAGTGTGAATTCATCACTTTTCATATTGCACTTGACTCATGTTATCCTATTTACTCAAGTTACCGTAGGAATATGGTTGGATTAACATTTAATGTAAAATTGGTTTGATTGTTAAACATTATATATTCCTTGGTAATTTTGATTGTGTTTATTACTACCCTGAAGAAGTCCAGACAAGATAGCTGGAAGAAACCTTGCAGTTCTGTAAAATTTCAATCGCTGAGATTATCTCAAACACAGTTTTCAAAAATGATGTCGGCGCCCGAATTTTGTCAAACTATTCGTCCAAATATTGATAAATATTTTTATAAATTGTTCTGATAATATATAATGATCACTGCATAAGTTCCAAAAAGTAAACCTGAAAATTCATACAGTCAGCAGACGAAAACCTACATTATTACAGCCAGAAATACATTTTAGTCGCTGGTAGTTAAAAAAAGCTAGGGAAGCACTCACGAGCTCGTGCATAACATTCGACAAAGGGCACGTGCTGCATTCAAGTCAAAACCATCAGCACATATTGTACCCCACTGATTTGTTTGAGGATGTTTTACTTCGACCCTGCCAGCTTTGTTTGTCCCATCTACCAAGCGAATAAGCGAGTAGTCAGAAGAGTTACCTGAAGATTAAAGAACAAATTTAAACGTGGGAATGCTGTGCAGAGCAACATAGGTGACGGCTATTGCAAACAAATGTACTCATCTAAAAACAAAACTTCCAAGTAAAAACATCTTGAACCAAATAATAATAGAACACAGCTGTTTTGGTCAGTTCCCTTATTAAAACACAGATAAATATTCATAGACCAATCGATTAAAATGACAAAACACAAAAGCACATTGGTTGGAGTTTTAAAATTAGAGTATCTAAAAGCGGCACCCTATGGGTAAATAAAGTTACAGAGACTGAACGTCAAGCATCAGATACAAATATGATCCGGGATACGTTCATGGAACAGGGTACCTAAAAACTGACGGTTACATGTGAAAGCTGTAAACTTACCTGATAAAAGCAGTGCCTAATAGGAAATTCACTAACATTATAAACCGATGTCGACATATTTAAAAACATTAAGTTAAAAGCACAGAGCAATAACCAGTGTATAACTAGAATAAAATTCAATGATATTTACAAAAACCTGTATCAAGATCGCTGTAAAACTTTCAAAGCTATCGTTAAACACTTCAGGTAACCAACTCTCTTTATCTGTAATAAGACGGTTCGTTACGGTGTATTTACAGACATGTTTTAGATTATTATAATTTCTAAACAAACTACTTGTTTTGCTCAAAGTAGACAGAAGTTCCCTTATCGGACAAAATGACCACCGAATTTCTTACTGAATGGCTGATTTTATTTCAGTCCTTGTGAAACAAGAACGTCGTCACATAAAACAAGACGGATTTACATGTTAATAGCTTGTCTCCATATAGGCTGTGTATATAAAGGTTGTAACCTGCATATCACAAATAGTTCGAGTTGGGTTATATAATATTTTATTTAGCCACTAAACCGGCGCTTCAAAGCACTTACAGTTAACTGGAGCCAAAGTCATATAGTTTGGAGCTGCAGTAGTTGTAGTTGTCGTTTCGGCAGGGTCGAGACAAACAATTGACGTCTGTCGGTTACTGACTAGACAGATAGGAGGCAGGTCATTCGTAAAGGAACAAACGCCCAAATGTGTAGTAGCACTACTTAGTGCACCAGGTGTCAATAGAACTCTTCCAGTGCAATTGAACTCCGATAATAATGGGGATGAATTAGGAATTCGCCGAAGGCTGTTCATTATCGGGACACCTCGAGGTGGACTGAAAATAAATAAATGACTACTTACAACCCGAGCATAAAGCAAGCAACTGAAGCTGATAGCTCATCAAATCCAATGTTGCAAATGGTTCCCCAATTACCATTGTAATTAACTTCCAAAACACCATCTCGCCCTTCAGCGTAAAGACTAGTACCACGAGCCAGGCGTACAGCTCTGATACCACCAACTTCTGAAATGTTTTAGACAATGCTATGTATGCTTATATGTACCTGTCTGAGCATCATTAAGTACAAGAAGAGAGATAAAGACATATATAGACAAAAACACATGCATATTCTTGAACTACCGCTTTTCGTTGCCACAAGTGAGAACGTAAGGAACATGTACGAAGAAAGTAGTAGTCATGCCCAATATCCAATATCCTTTTCACGAACTAATATGAACCGACTGATTTCTTTGTGTTAGATTCTTGTTGTCTAAACAGGTATCAGGATATTCAGTGGTAGAAGGTTGCTGTATATTTCATTTTCTGCTTACGTACAATATCCAATATATTTATCCTTAGCTAAGATGAACCGATAGATTTGCGCTTGATTCTTGTTCTTTTGGTACGGTTCCAGGTATTTGATAATGTCCAATGGATGGAAGTCTAGCTATTCGACTGCATTAATTCTAGTTATTTGGCAGTTGTTTGTGAGTCTGTATGTCTCGTGATTTGAATGAGTATGCTTGTTTCAGGGCAGTATCGTTTCTCCATACCAGCAGCTATAGCGTTACCAGACCGGATATCAGTTAGTCCAGTGTAGAGAATAGTAAGGAGCAAAATCTCATGCTATTGGGAATTCGATTTGAGAACTAAGTAAATAAATGGATAATTAAGTTAATTAATTGGTAGTGAAGATTGTGTTGGACCGAAATGTAGGCAAGGGAAAGGAGACAGAGATGATAGCGACAGAAACTAAGTTAGTGATCTGTAAGGATGGTAATAATAATAGCTAGCAGGTCTCAACACATGCATCAGGCATAGCTTGTCCACGAGAAGATGATAATCCGTATGTGAGTACATGTTTATCATTTCTTAAAGCTGCCCACTAGGGCGGCTGTGTCACTTTGGCTGGGAGAGCGTTCCGAGTTGCAATGACTCTCAGTGAGAACCTGGGTGTTCGCTCTATGATTCGCGATTTTTCGAGAGTTGCATCAGGGGGTGAGGTGGCATTGCTTCGATATGATGCCCACGTTGGAATGGTTTGGCATGCTTAATACGTTGTGTGCCACCTTTGTGTGTCACCTTTGATTTCCGTACAACACAAGGGATAAACCCTAATTGCTGGAGTCTTTCTTTGTACGTTTTTTTCAACCCTACCACCCATTTAATTTTCTCGTCTTGCTTTAGAGGTTTCGGGCTGCATCGACATTATGAACCTCGAGGTGTAGGCGTATGTACGACTAAAACATTAGCAATTATTCTGGGGTGATAGGACCAAGTTATCTTTGCATCAAGTGTAGAGTTGGGTTAGGTAATAGGCTGGGTCCTTCTTATTTCCTCCTTTGAAGATTGTGGAGAGAGTAGTTTATTTTCAATCGGCTGAGAGATAGTGTGACCTCTAGTGAATACCCGAACAGTATACATATTGGTGAACTGGTGGCTTCTGAAAACAGTTTTAAGACTGTGGGGTAAATATTGTCACATCATGGTGACTTTTCGGGACGCAAGGATTTTAGTTTCCTCATTATTAGGCCAGGAATACTTCGAACATTCCTTAGGCTACCAGATGACACTAGGTTTTGGTGGATCTCTGAAAGTGTAGGTATTTGTTTGAGCTGATCGTTACAGTTGGTAGTGAGTGTCTCAGCCGATTTTAAATCGATAAAATCGTAACCGTTTGGGCCCTTGAGAAAACAAACAGTCTGTTTCGTAGGTTTTCTTGAAGTCATGAACGTGTGTGAGTCGCACCTTCTTTGGTGAGATCTGAAGGAGCACTAAAAGTCCCTACAATCGAGTAATTGCGTTGAAGCAGCATCAGCATGATTCCGTCACGTCTGTTAATTGGTTGCCGTGTAGTCTATCGGCTTTCAAATGACGATAATATATACAGCTAATCCGCCTACTGTCTGGTGTGGCCTATCTCATCGGAAGATTGCCATGCCTTGCAAGTTCAAATCACTGTCTGCAATATCAAGGGATAGCCATGTTTCGTTTGGGATTATGATCTTCATATGATTCCGAAAATACATATTCATGATCCCCGACAGCTTATCCATTAGGTCTCTTTTGTTGCATATCGACACTTGGTGGTTTGTCTCTTCAACCTCTAGAGCAACCACCACTGCCAGGTTTTCAAACAAATTGTTCAAACCCAGTTGACCAGTTCTATGGGGGCCGGCCTCTGCAGGTTTTTTTCCTGCGTATTGTGTTTGATTGACTCAACCATTATCTCCGTGTCTTGTACTGAGTGTTGTGCCTAATTTAGCCTCCCTCTTGTTGTCTAACTGATCCAGGTCGGCTCTCACAACATCTGGTGTGACTAGTGAGATCATTCTTTATGCCGTACTAAGTTTTAAGACCATCAGTTACATCTTCCTGACTTCGGAAGTTACAGCCTTCAGATGAGGAGACCTAAGGTCGCGGGGTGTGACGCACGAGGCAACAGTGAGATGCTATTTGGCGTGCTCGTGGGAACGCCTATGTCACACGACAACTAACACCTAGTGTCCTTCATCCAAAATACCACTAACCAGTACGTGGTGGCCGTGAATTACCATAATAGTTCTCTTTTGGTGACCTTTCTATGTCATGATAGCTGCTTGTACTGATTATGGTTTCTCGCGCATGAATGGGTATAATCCGACCTACTCCCCTTTTGAATTTGTGCCATGACAAGCTCTCGATCATTCGTAGACCCCGTAAATGTTCTCTAATACGTAAAGTGATGATAATTAACTCCATATTTTTGGTCAATTTATACAAGGCTACTTCAGATTATTCTGACTGAAATGAGACTATTCTAGTTATTCAACCTGAAGTGCACGGATAGCTGGGGAGGGGTCAAGTGTTACTAGTCGGCAGACTTCCATTAAACAGTGCAGTGTAAGATGAGTAAAACGTCACTGAACCCTTGCCAACAAACTATTAAACTCCATCAATCTCTTGTTAGTTAGTTTAACTATCAATAGTTTACAGAACCTAACTAAAGGCAGGAACAATCAACGTAAGTTAGTCAGTTGTGTACCATGGGCTTTCCTATTTAGACGAAAATATAGGTTTGAAGACTTCATATGTGTGGAATATGCCTCAGTAGCAATGTCAGTGCTTTTCATTCCTGTTGTCTCTACCCGTATTATATTACTTTGAGGTTACTTTTTTCCGTTTCTCTAAAGTTTGCAAGGTAGACAATTCAAGCTATAACATTTTAAAAGTTGGAGGTGTCAAACAAGGGCCAAACAAAACATTTCTAATTTGGTCAAACCCACCATCATTATCGGTGATCACGAATGCCCCTTGGAATGATAAAGAATCAGAAGTTTTCAATAATTATTGTGGCGATGTTTTGGACAAAATCAGTTTATAATATATTCGATCGTCATTTGTAATTTTTCTTAATTCCATTCCAGTGAGTACATTACTGTTAACTGGAAATTTTTCTTGAACCTGACTTCTATTATTTTGTCTTACTAGTCGCACGACGTACTGATATACATTCCATAAATGTGAGGGTGTGCTTTTATCTAGTTCCGAATTTGTTGCCTGTTGTTTTTTTTAAATTTATATTTGCAAACTACTGCACATGTCATACTGCATATTTATCCTCGTATGGCACTGTTGTATGAGGCATGAATTTGCTAGAAACGCTAGCACATTTACTGTGATAGGTTGCTCAGGTAGACAGGTATTTTACAAGATAAATTGGTCATAGACTTAGAGATTCAAGACAATGTTGGAGGAACCTGTATGTACAGTACAAAGATTGGTTGCATTGTGACGAACAACCGTTGTTCGAGAATCAACACGAAAACAACCTCGACCTATACAAAATAAGAATTCATGACGTGAATGCAGATTGATCTACCCGGACTACGGAAAACAGTTCTGTGATAATAACAATTCAAATTTTCGTCTCTTGACGGTTAGTTGAGTAGATACCTCATTTTTGCATCAGTCATCGGTGATTGTTCTGACGTTCAGCAGGATACACGAGGCAGTTTGAACAGCGAATGATGAAGAAATTCTGAAATAAGTTTGTTTAGCTTGTCGAAATGCAGTCAAACAGGGAGGATGCCAAGGAGTAAGAAATATCATTTATAAGAGGGTTTAATTCAATGCTCCCTATCCAAAGAGGTTCCAGTTTAAGTTGTTGACAACTTTGGTGATAATGCCTATCGCAGAAATATCCGGAACGAGGTTTGGTGAAATTTACTTGAATGACTTTATTAACAATCAAATCATGTTGTTTGCAGTTACCTTAAACCAGAATCGCATGATCGAAATTGCAATTGAAATATTCTTTATATTGTAATAATCCGGATTCGGTTTTTTTAAACTCAGCATTATGAATCTTATGATACTTCTTGCTTGCAGCGTGCTGATAATGTCTGCTGCGTAGCTAGACCTAAATATACCTGACAATGTTGAAGAAGTTCAAAACGTCTTTATGTGAAGTCGAATTGTAGCGGCCAATTTAGAGAAATTCAGTTTTACCAATATCCATCACATAATCCGCTCACTTAACTTATACACATGTTCTTGGATTACAGCTTAAATGGAGCTTTCTTTGGTGGAAGACGAGATCATCAGAAAACAGAAAAGCTTCATCGTGTTGTAAAATCAGCCTACTTTCTTACATAACAGAAATGGCTGTGTTAATGGACGTAGGGTATCGAGATATTATTATTATTATAATTAGTTAAGAGATGGATAAGTTTCACAACCCATACATAGGTTGAACAGTTTTAAGCAACGTAATGGAGATTCCATACTATCACGTTACTCAAACGACGTAAAAGCACCACTGCCTTCAACGCTATGAACGGCGATTGCCTTTCAGTATGAGTGAAAAATCTCAATGTCTGTATTATTTATGGCAAGCATTGAGGGGGAATTTCGAAGTGTTTCGGTTATTCTTAATCAAACTACGAACTCCGGAACTCTGTTTCGGATTAAGAGTCCGAAATCATAGCGTCTGGACGATTCAGAAGACGCAATAGGGCTCAATCATCACCCTTACAAAATTCTCAATCAATGTGAAATTTGATAGTGCGAAAGTTAATCGCAAATATCACATCTAGTCGTGATTTAGACTAGTAGTGCCCACACGCACTTCTTTAAGTAATGTTAAAAACAAAGCATAGTGATACAGTCAATACATAACTCCTTGCAAACCAGTGAACACATCCACGAAATTATATCTGAATCTACCCTACTACTTATGTTGACCACAATGAGCCATAGAAAACTAAAACCAAATCCCCTTTCAGTCTTTTAGAGAACTTCGATTGAAGTTGCAAATAAAGAACTGACGTCAAGGTCTAACTGGCTACTTGGTTAAAGTAACTATATGTAATAGGCCTAGTTCCGTAACTGTTTGATCCGATTCAGAGTCAAAACTGGTTTGTTGACATGGACACTATTTCCCAAATTTTATCCCACTAGAAAATAGAACTAGAAAGTATAGTCAATTAATACTCTTTAAAATTTATTGTAACTATTCAGATGCAACTGAGCTTGAATGGTCAGTGTCACAAAAAGGCATAATCCTCTCACTGAAGACTACAACTGAGAAACGACAAATAGGAATCAGTTTTATGACTTGGAGGCTAACTATAGTATGAGTAAATAGTAATTAAAACATTAAAATACAGTAGGAAAAAACACCAATCGTAAAAGCAACAAAATCTACAAGATTCCCTACGTATGAATGAATGTCGCCAATCCCAAAGTATAAAACTAAGACGTTTATTTAATGTATCTGTAGAGGAAATAAACTCTGTGACTTTGGTTTCCGAAGTCTTAGATACATTTATGTTGCTAATAATGCTTTGTCAGTAACGAGAAAACTCCAGACGACCTGACCTATTTATTATTCTATCAAAAAAATTCAACCACTCATACTTTTAACATGATACGATCTGTATCTGAAGGAGAACCAGAGCAAACTGTACCCAGTTCGCGCATCCTGTACACTGGCGATCGGTGATCCGGAAAGACCAAAGCGAAATCAAACAACGTTCCACGTTTACGAGATTCTGGATTAACTTGTTTAACAAGAGATGCAAGTTCTCTTAGAGTAGCATCAAACCTTTAAAATAAATGGAGACATAAGGGAACTTCGATTAGGTAGATATATCAGCCAAGTCTCTTGTAAAGGCTGATTGTTGCAAGTTGCGAAATGTTTAGTGCTAGTGATTACCACAAGAATTATTTATAGAAAAGTTCTAGTCAGTACCTTTGAGCTACTCTGATTGCTTACTTGATTCTCACTTTTCCTCACTGTCAAACCCATTTCGAAGGTTTTGTTTTGGGAAAATCCCTCCATGTATGTATTTGCAATCTCTCGGCGCGAAATCTAAAAGTGGCAAAATTTTTTCACATTGTATAGTTTTCTTCGGAAATTTATCATTCATACGGGCATTATACTGATTTAGTACAAATATGTGTTATACCCTGTGCAGTTCGCTCCTAGAAAGCGAACTTTCTAAGTTTTTAATCAGTTGATGCACACTTGTCGTAGACTAGCATTCCGTAGTATTATATACAAACTAACAGCAGTTTGATAACGTCCTTAACTTCTGAATACACTAGTTTAAACCTACTTATCGACCGACAGTGATTCTTAGACTTAATAACTGAACGACTTATCTACAAAATCAATCTCTACCGCCACTGATTTTTAGAATTAACCCAGTTAATACACAACAAGTTATACCCTTATATATCTGCGTTAATTGCACAAGCAGTTATCACACTAAGTTTTCCATTCTGACCAATGATTGGAGTGAAAGAGAAATGTCTCCAACTTCTGAACCACCCAAAGATAAAAATCATTCAGCCATATGTCTGATGATCTAATATTGGAAGAGTCACATCTCTGTCTTGTAAACTCTGTTCCTCTTATCAACAAATTTCATCATCTTTAGCCAGTAATCTATGTGACGACTCTTCTCTAAGTATTCCAACGGTGAAACTCGTAGATATCAGAGGTAATATACTTACGTATACCGAAATGCCAACACAGAATAAACTTCAGCATAATCTTGTGAAGCCAAAATCTTAAAGTTCACAAACCAAGGATTTGACTGATCCATCCAAAACCGACCATAGTAGTAATAACCATGGCAGCGAGATACGACAGTTACAAAACTCACTTGCCCAAATTAATAGTAAGCTTAACCTGCCCGCACCCCCTCACGCACATATGGACCTCAACTAATGATAGCAACCTCGAGGAATTAACCAAAGATCAATAGATCCTAGAGTTTGTAGCTGAGAAAGTTAAGAAAAGACTACTGTCTACCTGCAGTGAGACTGCATATGACCTCCCTGACCGCACATCCTCGACTTCGCTAAGGGATACCTGTCTACAAGCGTGCGGTTTGGCAAACGTCAGTTGTCAAGTCAAAGGCCTCAGAAAACTCGGATAAATCAACTTTCCCACTTTTGTTCAAATTTAGCTGCTGCAACGACGCCAAACAATTTATTCATCTGATCAAAATTATCAGCTCATCAAATCTGTACAAAGACATAAATGTTACTCCAGATCTAACGCCTTGTCAACGTCATATAAAAAGCTGATAGGTGACAAGATCGCGCATCTGTATCACAACAAACAATCTACTGGAGACAACTCCCAATGTCATAAGTAAATAAACACATAAACAACTCAGTAGATCTTGATGAGTCTATGGACTCTAAATTTTTTAATAAAGTAGGAATCCCGACTGTCATCGAAAAGTCTAACAGCACCTGTATTTCTAATCTAGGCTGTTTGAACGTTAAATTACTTGAATATATCCCAAAAAGCAACACAATTCCAGCTAAGATTATTAAATTGGAGACTAGATCCCCAAGATATATTACACGAGAGCACCGGAAAAAAACTGAATTTTTCTCGAGAAACACGTCTGGGGGATCAGATCATGTTTGCGACTATTTGCCAACCATCACTTATATTGATAACTGAGGCATGGACTTCCAGTAATATTTCTGATCTTACTATAGCTCTTGAAAACTATTATCTATTTGGATGTGATAGGCTAAAAGGAAGAGGTGGTGGATGCCTCATATATGCCCACTCTTGCCTAAACTCATTCTTATATGATATATCGGGACTAAACAGATTGCCAGATTCTGTGTGGATCGTTCTGAAACGCTCATATGCAGTTTCCTTACTGTTCGGCTGTGTCTACAGTCAGCCTAATGCACAAACAGGAGACCTAGCATTATTGTCAGAAGTATTCACGTTTGTTTCATCCCTGCCGTTCACAAGCAAGGCTATTTGTGGGGACTTCAACATGCCTGAATTCTCTCGGTTCCCAGTCAAAGCACCTAGACGATTCGAATCATTTATTCAATGCTTAGAGCTTGGAGAGTGGACTCAACATGTTAACGGCCCAACCAGAAGCCAAAATACATTGGATTTGATTTCCCCAAGCAATTTCATTCCTAATACTGTATATGTTGGAAAAACGTTCCCAGATAGCGATCATAATATCTGTAGAATCCTTTTTGAATGTTTTGTTTTTTGGAAAATCCCTCCATGTTTACATATTTTTGTTATGACATGACGGACTTTTTCTGTTGACATTTTTGGTATTTTATTTGATTCCGATTTGAGATTTTATCATTGTATATTGTTATTATTTCTATATTTTGTACTTATATTGAAGTTTTTGTGTTTGCTTCTGATCTGTGTATATGTTGTTTAAATTTGATCTTTAATATGGCTACAGCCATATTTGGATTGATACGGTAGCTGTTGGACTTAACGTCACTTATTTATCTTTGTTTCGGATACTCTTCGGAGTAATTGTAACCTGGAAGGTGTATTAATTCCAGGTACTGCTTTGTATTTCCATGTTTTTATTAATAAAGACCGCTTTCTCCTAGAACTTTTGCTTTATCTGGACCTCGGACTGGGAGAAACGAGTTCAGGAGTGCACTTATTGGAACCCATTGGAACTGCCACCGTAGAAATTCATTTACAATATCGTCATGTGAAGCCTTGATATAGGAGCTACAACTATAAAATATAAATCCACTACACTTCGTAGGGACTTTCGTAGGACTGACCGGGAAATCTTCCGGCATTGCCTCAAAAGCATTGACTGGACTAAATACTTTACCGCATACAATATCGACGAACTAATAAATGTATTTAACCTCAACACAAATAATATATTCAATAAATTTGTACCCTTAGGATCCTGGAGACCCCGAATTTTTAAGGACATATATACCAAAACGTCTCCGAAGACAGGCTTCCAGAATTCATAACTGTAATGACTTCTCCTCACTAGTAAGGATGACTGAAATATGTGTCGAGGCAGAGATAATACGTAGTAAAAGGGGATTTAACAGGAAAAGCGTGCTGTTCAGCTGAACAGTGAATCCTCTGCACTCATAAAACTCCTTCGGAATAAACTCAAATGCTCCAAAGTAAAAGGAGGGAGCATATTTATTAAGGACGACCAAGTGTATGAAGAGCCTAAAAGTATCTCAGAGCGGTTTAGTGAACATTTTTGTGCCACATTAACAAATGAAAACCCAACAAATGAACCATAGCTGACCCAAATTTCTTCCTGCGAAATCGCCAGTGTTGAATTTAGTGTACAGAACATTTCTAAGGCGATTAGTACACTGAAGCGCTCTTACAATGAAGGACCAGATGGCATCCCAGCCAGCATGCTGAAAAATGGTAGCAATGATCTGTGTGTTATTCTTCTCAAACTATTTACTATATCACTCTCCACAGAGTGTAACCCTGATAACTGGAAGACTACACATATCATCCCCACAGCGAACGTTGAAAATTACCGACCTATAAACATAACTTCGGTAGTATCTCGGGTTATGGAGAAAATAATAATAATAATAATAATTTATTCTCAAATAACTACGTTACAAGAGTCACGCCAGTTTACAGGCTAGATCCAACATAAAAGCGTTTAAATAAACATACCTTTGTTTTATCCAAAAACGTATGTACTGGGTCATTGTTCGTCTCTAAACTAGAATATTTTCTGTTCTGCTCCTCACCTCGTTCTCATTATTTCTCTTTTTTCTGAAGCTTGTTCCAATCCCTATATATTAATCTGGATATTTGCCGAAGACTTGGTCACTTTACCCAGGGGCCTGTATATTTATCAACCAGTTCTTGCTACATTTACCTCATCACTTCTTGTTATATGCAGAACTGGCTCTAACTTGGATTGTTTCGCAGTCATTTGTAAGCTCGTCGTAAGGCAACCTTTGTAACTCGCACAAATTATTGCCCTTGTACTATGTAGAGTCTGCTAAATCATCCTTGACTTTGTAGTTTAGATGAAAATCCTTAAGCACCCGGACAAAGTTTGATGTCTATAGCGCCGATTATAGGCGTAGAATTATCAAAGGTTGAGTTAGCTACTTTGATGGACAACCTCGTGGATACTGGAAATTTATGCGTCAATTTGAAACTTATGTCGAATCTCGAGTCAGTGACGATAGTTTGCGTTTACTTTATTTGATTCACTACTGCAATCGAAGGTTGCTTGATATCAGAAGCGTCTATGGGATATAAAAGGGCTAAGAAATTCTAAAAAGGCTAACCGGACAATATCACGTTATAGCTAGTGAAACGTTGGAAGAGCTGTTTCATCATTAGAACGTTGAACATGGTGACGCCGGGAAGCTATCGTACTTAATCATAAGAATGTCGAATTGCGACATCAAGTTGGAGCAAATGAATCACACCAACACTCTGAATTCTTTAGTAATCTTGGAACGAATAGTAAAGCTGTTACCTCATCGCATGCAAGTTCAGTAGACAGAGCTGGCAGTAAGATGGAGTGATGGGGATAGACAGCTTAAAATTGCCGAACTCACAGAGTTTACATCGTCCCTTACAAAGATAGTCAGTAGTGTAGAAACTTTTTTAAATGTTTTGTTTTTTGGAAAATCCCTCCATGTTTATATATTTTTGTTATGACATGACGGACTCTTTCTGTTGACATTTCGGTATTTTATTTGATTCTTTTTTGAGATTTTATCATTGTATATTGTTATTATTTCTATATTTTGTACTTTTATTGAAGTTTTTATGTTTGCTTCTGAACTGTACACATGTTGTTTAAATTTGATATATAATATGGCTACAGCCACATTTTTGGATTTGATATCGTCGCAGTATACTAGCTTCACCTAGTCTTTGGAACCCGGATACTCATCAGAGTGATTTCGAATTGGAAGACGTAACAATTGTTAGGTAAACGTTTGTATTTCCATTTCTTTTATATAAATAGACCACTTTCTCCTAGAATTATTGTGTTTTGATATTCGACTAAGGGAAGGTGCGTCCAACTTACGTCTATTGCAATCGAATTGAACTGCTACGGTAGAAAATTCAACTACAAGTAGTAGATTTGGACGATTAACCAATCGCCCAACAACAGGACGTGATATGAAGGTGAGTATTTATCTGAGATGGGGATATAAGAATTCTTCGAATGTTTTTGGATCTTCATCGAGGGCAGAAATTAGAAAAGTTGTTAATTGGTAAAGTACAATCTCCTGAAGACCGAATATGTGAGCGTTATAATGCTGAGCTTGTTGACGTTAATCGTAGTGAGAAGTCAGTATCTGTAGAGGATAAGGAGGCTTTTTCGAGGATAGTGAAAAGGGAAAATGGCAGAGGGGCTAGGCATCGAGAATGGTCACGGCAGTGTGATGGTAGACATCCCCTAACTGCTCGAAATATGAATTTCGAATTTGGCAACGATCGGTAACTTGGATTCGAGCAAACAGATGATAATAGCTCCCGTGATTAAAAACAAAGACGAAAAGGGTTTGACTGTATTGAACGAAGCTAATGTTCCAACACTTCACGGAGGGTAAATTATCTACCAAGACATGAAGCTGATCCTAGGATAGCAAATGTGAACAGCGACACAGCACTTCATGTTGCTGCAAGATTAGGATGATTGCGAACTACTGTCTCTAGTTATACGGAGTATCACAGTAGTGGATAAATGATGATTACATTACTCTTGCAGTCCGCTATGAAACCCTAAGGTGTAAGTTCACACTCGTCCCGCCCAGTCCAAGTCCAAAAACGATAATTCTGGGAGAGAAGGGTTTTGTATTTAATCAAAAGGGGAAATTCAGACAATAACCAAAACAATATAACACCTTCGAGTTTCCAATTACCACAATAGGTTCCGTTACTGGAAGAATAAGTGCTTCCAGTAAGTTACTGCTAGGGTATCAAATCCAAATATGGCTATAGCCATATTAAAAAGCAATTTTAAACAACACATATATAGTTCAGAAAGAAACAGAAACTTCAATATAAGTACAAGATATACAAATAATAACAATATACAAATGATAAAATCTCAAAATGGAATCAAATAGAGTACCAAAATATCAAACAGAAGAGTCAGTCATATCATAACACAAATATATATCCATGGAGGGATTTTCCAAAAAAAAGCCTTCAAAATAGATTCTACAGTGGATAGCAGTTACTTAGCAAGTCCAGCTGAGGTTTTTTCGAAGTCAGGTGATGGACAGTCGCATACTAGTCCTTGTGGCCATAGCAATATCGATACTTTTAGTGCAAGTGGCAGCAGTGGTAGCTAAGCGTTAAGCCTGCCTGCCAACTATGTTGCAATTCGTCAACGAATGTGGAGAGTGGAAACATCACTGTGGATAAGAACAACGATAAGCATGAGGTGAAATCTCAGGCATCTATTCACCGCGTGATAGATGTGAATAATAAATGTGATGATAACGAATGTGGAATCACTGTAATTAATGCGGTTTCCCCAATTGCTACTAGTGTGGCTTCATCGAGTAAGTTAGTTCATGACAAGATTGGATGTTTAAACGTGGAGAATTCAAGCGATGGTTGCAATGGCATCAGCCACAGTACTGACACTACTGAGAAGACTCACAATCAGTACTATGTGTGCAGTGAGAAGTCATCTAGGTTTCATGGACATGATGTTGTGTTGAATATTCAGCATGAGAAATCTAGTATGGAATTTTTCACCTGTCGCACTCCACTATCATTGACTTGTACCACAAGTTTCGGTATTAGCACTATGAGCAGTGATACGAGAGATGATGTGAATGACATTCCTTGTAAGCGAAGTGATGTTGGTCGAGTTAGTTTGGATACTGCACATGAGTTGAATGGATGTCCTGGAAAGAGTACTGCTACTTCTACTGCTACGGCTACTAAAGACAATAGTATTGATAATATGCCTTCGGATTATAGTGATCGAGGGACATTGAAAGACACTCGTCGACATCGTAGTGGGCGAATATTACGTCGACACACTGCTATCCAAAATGAGGAGTAGAAGAGACGACATGATGCTACTTCGATTAAGAAGCGTAAACTTCATTTCGTTCATATGCTGTGACTAGTAATGAGAATAGTAGTCATCATAATCATGGTAGTCCCGGCGATTATAGTGAGGCCACAGGTATGAGCAATCCATCTATAGTGACTAGTCAATGTACTTCATCCAATGAACCTACTAGTGTTTTGTCGTCATCCAACCCTGCCACAAATATAGAGGTGGTGGAAGATGCACACGGTTGTGCAGTTGAAACTGTTTCTTCTCCCACTGACAGTCAGTCGAGTGATGATGAGAAGAAAGTGTCTGACGGTAAGAGCAAGTCTCTAGGGTTGTATAATATAGGTACTGCTAAAGTGCACAAGACAGGTGTTTCTGAAATGGAACTTGAGAGTAAGTGAACCATGATTTGAGGCATCTAAAGGGCTATAGACACCAAATTTCTTCCAGATACTTTAAGATTATCATTTAAAATACAATTTTTAGTGCCCCCTAACAACGGCTTACGATTAAATAAACTATGATCTTCTCGATCTGAACTATGTGCATTCAAGGCACTTGCTTTGTAACAAACAATTCGTAATTGTCTTTGTCTTCATGGCTTTCAGACAGACTTGAGCTTGAATTCTTCTTATCAGGATTGATTGTTATACAAATACTGATCAGAATTTAGAATTCACTGGTTCTGTCTTCTTGAATTATTGCTGAAGACTGGGAAAACCAAAATATTCTTCTTCTTCTTCAAATATTGTTTAGAAATATAAGGGGTTTTAGGGTGGATTCCGAATTCGGAAAAACAGTTCTAGAGGTTTAGATACGCGCCTTACCCGGATGTCTCAAAGGAAAACAATTAATATGGGTTAGCAGCGGTTCTATTAATAAGTAAAATTTACAGGTAATTACCTAAGCAATATAACACTGTTTTCTGTCGAAATTAACACAATGTGTTTCCAATTCTAGAAGAAAGCTTTCGTCTAGGACCAAAATTGCACCCTTCCAATCCAGATGTACGTTCACCCTCCATCGTATCAAATACGATACGGCCGACGCCATCATTAAGTATCAATTTAAACAACATGATACAGTTCATTAGAAAACATAGCAACTCCAATAAAGGTACAAAAATAGAAAATATAACAAAATACAAATATTTGCATCCCAAAATGGGATTAAACAGAGTACCAAAATGTTGCACAGAAGGAGTCAGTAAGAACATATTACAAATATGTACGTGGAGTGATTTTTCCTGAAACAAAGCCTTCCAAAAGGATTCTACACCCGACGTCTACGATAGTCTCAATGAGGCGATTGTCAGACATTTCCTCCCATCGAGGGATGAACAGCTGAGGATTTTATTAGCACGTCACCCAAGGCTGGCGAGTACGGCCGCATTCACTCGCCAGCCGCTCACCTCAGGTTGACCGCTTATTTTATGTGCACGATTATCACACTAACGCTAGGTACCTAGTAGACACAGATGCCCTAGTTTCTGTCGTACCAATTTGTAACAGCAGGTCTTATGCTTCAACTTTTCGATCATTCGCTGCGAATGGCTCGGCCATTCCCACCTATGGTGCACGTCAGCTTACCGTTAACCTGAGCAACGGTGACAGTATATATGGACGTCCATCATTGCCGATGTTCCCACAGCCACACTCGGTATCGATTTCCTACAGCAGTATGAACTGGTAGTCGATTCATGTAGGCTTCAGCTAATCGATACGTCGTCGAACAGTGAATTCATGGACTCTAAACCTCAAACAAACGCGTACGGAATCACAGGTGTTAATCATCCGCGTGACGACATATTCCACCCCTCATTCCCGAATTCCACCCAACGAACTAAACCATTCAGGCAGAACCCATCGATTGGTAATCGTCGAGTAGACCACACCGTCGACCATGGACCACAATTGACAGCGACATCTCGCTGTCTGACACCAAAAAATTATCTTACTCTAAACGTGGAACTGAAGATATATATATTGGGAAACAAGACAGTTAGATGAGGTTGTTTATGGGGCCGAGTACAGAAGTGACGAAGAAATAATAAGCTTTACACATCGAACAGGAAACAACATTGAAGTACGTGACATTGACAGTTAGGACGACCATAATATCGACCAATAGAATTAGACTTTCGATTCAGATCATGCTCTAGTGCGAGCGCGTATTTGTTTTCATCTGAGTGGGCGTAGGAAAAATATCACAAGGAAACCTCTTAGGGCTCTACTTAATGATAATAAAGATAAGAATACATCTCAGGAACAACTATGAAAACAGTTAAGCGGCCATGTAGTAAGTGATGCCCATTCTGAGGCAGCTTGGAATGATAATCAAAAAGCGGTGGAAACAGCAGTGTTATCTGCTAGCAAGGTAAACCATAAGGTTAGGCAGAAGCCGTGGATTTCAGTAGCATCTACCGAACTGATGGATGCTCGAAAACTCATCCCGCCTGGCTCTGAGTACGATGAGGAGCAGAGTAAGCTTAGGCGCAAACTGATAAAAAGCCTACGCAACGATCGAGAACAGTGGTGGGTAGAGAAAGCGAAACAGATGGAGACGGCACTGACGACAGGCAACAGTAGACAACTTTTCCGCCTTATAAAGGGAACTGGTATAAGAAATCCATCTGTTAGCGAAAATGTTTCAGAAAAGCATGGATACATCACTCGTTCTCAATCGGGGAGATTGGATCGATGGGCAGAACGCTTCAGGGATCAGTTCATCTGGCCTTCAGCAACACTTCGGTTGCCCACGATCCCCAGTCATCCTGAATGGCAAGTCGACGTAAGTCCTTCGAGTCTTGATGAAGTTGCGAAAGCTATAGGAAGTCTGAAGCGAGGGCTAGCAGCGCGTCCTGATAGATTGACCCCTGAAATTTTTATGGATGGTGGTCCAGTTTTAGCAGTTAGATTGACCGAGATCTTAGGTAGAATCTGGGAACTGGACGTAATCCCATCCGAGTGGTGTCAATCACTGATTGTCTCAGTCTATGAGAAATGACAGAAGTCCTCTTGTGACGATCACAGAGGAATCGGTTCGACTAACATAGCATCGAAAATGTCGGCCTCATTATTACTCGGACGCCTAACTAGAGCTGAAAATTCAGACGAGGATGAGGTTATATCTAGAAGCATGTCTATGACAAAGTTAAACTAGAATGGAGAGAGTGGGCAGCCCTGACGGACACCACTTGAAGTATAGAATTCCGATGACAGTTCGCCATAAACTCTGACCCCAACCAGTGGTGTTCGAGCAGAGAGCTTGTATAAGTTTAATGCACTTCTTTGGTAAACCTTTCAACGACAGACACTGCCACAGAACCTCACGATCCACAGAGTCAAATGGCTCCTTAAGGTCCAGGAAGACAACTATTGTCGGACGCCTGAACGAGTATCCATGTTCTAGGACATGGCTGTTGGGGATGTTAGATCCGCAGAACTCGCCTGATAAATGCCTTATTTCGGATTCAACCTTTGCGAGCATGAGCTGATCAGTCGACCTTGAGACCTCATTTCCTACCAGGAATATCCATGGCTGTGATTGGCTGCTGTGTATTTCAGTGTGCTGTTTTCGTAGTTGTCCCAAGGACGTTTCTATGATGTATAAATAAACGAGAGTTGTATGCTTGATGGTATTGTGATTGCTGGGTGTTTGTAGAATATACTTTCTACGCTTATCAAGACTTCTGTTTACAGCTTGGGATTCAAGGTAGCCTATCTGGACGCTGGGAGCGTGACTGCAGAGTCCAAGGGACAACTGCTTGAGGCCGGTCACGCACTGCGTTTTTAGGGGAGAAGTTTTTGTAATGTTAGCCTCGATCTTGTTTAGGCCTTACCACCGATAACTGAAAGCCGTGAGGTAAGGTGGGGTGTGATATTTTCAGGGATCAGTTCATCTGGCCTTCAGCAACACTTCGGTTGTCCACGATCCCCAGTCATCCTGAATGGCAAGTCGACGTAACTCCTTCGAGTCTTGATGAAGTTGCGAAAGCTATAGGAAGTCTGAAGCGAGGGCTAGCAGCGCGTCCTGATAGATTGACCCCTGAAATTTTTATGGATGGTGGTCCAGTTTTAGCAGTTAGATTGACCGAGATCTTAGGTAGAATCTGGGAACTGGACGTAATCCCATCCGAGTGGTGTCAATCACTGATTGTCTCAGTCTATGAGAAATGACAGAAGTCCTCTTGTGACGATCACAGAGGAATCGGTTCGACTAATATAGCATCGAAAATATCGGCCTCATTAATACTCGGACGCCTAACTAGAGCTGAAAATTCAGACGAGGATGAGGTTATATCTAGAAGCATGTCTATGACAAAGTTAAACTAGAATGGAGAGAGTGGGCAGCCCTGACGGACACCACTTGAAGTATAGAATTCCGATGACAGTTCGCCATGAACTCTGACCCCATCCAGTGGTGTTCGAGCAGAGAGCTTGTATAAGTTTAATGCACTTCTTTGGTAAACCTTTCAACGACAGACACTGCCACAGAACCTCACGATCCACAGAGTCAAATGGCTCCTTAAGGTCCAGGAAGACAACTATTGTCGGACGCCTGAACGAGTATCCATGTTCTAGGACATGGCTGTTGGGGATGTTAGATCCGCAGAACTCGCTTGATAAATGCCTTATTTCGGATTCAACCTTTGCGGGCATGAGCTGATCAGTCGACCTTGAGACCTCATTTCCTACCAGGAATATCCATGACTGTGATTGGCTGCTGTGTATTTCAGTGTGCTGTTTTCGTAGTTGTCCCAAGGACGTTTCTATGATGTATAAATAAACGAGAGTTGTATGCTTGATGGTATTGTGATTGCTGGGTGTTTGTAGAATATACTTTCTACGCTTATCAAGACTTCTGTTTACAGCTTGGGATTCAAGGTAGCCTATCTGGACGCTGGGAGCGTGACTGCAGAGTCCAAGGGACAACTGCTTGAGGCCGGTCACGCACTGCGTTTTTAGGGGAGAAGTTTTTGTAATGTTAGCCTCGATCTTGTTTAGGCCTTACCCGATAACTGAAAGCCGTGAGGTAAGGTGGGGTGTGATATTTTCAGGGATCAGTTCATCTGGCCTTCAGCAACACTTCGGTTGTCCACGATCCCCAGTCATCCTGAATGGCAAGTCGACGTAACTCCTTCGAGTCTTGATGAAGTTGCGAAAGCTATAGGAAGTCTGAAGCGAGGGCTAGCAGCGCGTCCTGATAGATTGACCCCTGAAATTTTTATGGATGGTGGTCCAGTTTTAGCAGTTAGATTGACCGAGATCTTAGGTAGAATCTGGGAACTGGACGTTATCCCATCCGAGTGGTGTCAATCACTGATTGTCTCAGTCTATGAGAAATGACAGAAGTCCTCTTGTGACGATCACAGAGGAATCGGTTCGACTAATATAGCATCGAAAATATCGGCCTCATTAATACTCGGACGCCTAACTAGAGCTGAAAATTCAGACGAGGATGAGGTTATATCTAGAAGCATGTCTATGACAAAGTTAAACTAGAATGGAGAGAGTGGGCAGCCCTGACGGACACCACTTGAAGTATAGAATTCCGATGACAGTTCGCCATAAACTCTGACCCCAACCAGTGGTGTTCGAGCAGAGAGCTTGTATAAGTTTAATGCACTTCTTTGGTAAACCTTTCAACGACAGACACTGCCACAGAACCTCACGATCCACAGAGTCAAATGGCTCCTTAAGGTCCAGGAAGACAACTATTGTCGGACGCCTGAACGAGTATCCATGTTCTAGGACATGGCTGTTGGGGATGTTAGATCCGCAGAACTCGCCTGATAAATGCCTTATTTCGGATTCAACCTTTGCGAGCATGAGCTGATCAGTCGACCTTGAGACCTCATTTCCTACCAGGAATATCCATGGCTGTGATTGGCTGCTGTGTATTTCAGTGTGCTGTTTTCGTAGTTGTCCCAAGGACGTTTCTATGATGTATAAATAAACGAGAGTTGTATGCTTGATGGTATTGTGATTGCTGGGTGTTTGTAGAATATACTTTCTACGCTTATCAAGACTTCTGTTTACAGCTTGGGATTCAAGGTAGCCTATCTGGACGCTGGGAGCGTGACTGCAGAGTCCAAGGGACAACTGCTTGAGGCCGGTCACGCACTGCGTTTTTAGGGGAGAAGTTTTTGTAATGTTAGCCTCGATCTTGTTTAGGCCTTACCACCGATAACTGAAAGCCGTGAGGTAAGGTGGGGTGTGATATTTTCACGGATCAGTTCATCTGGCCTTCAGCAACACTTCGGTTGTCCACGATCCCCAGTCATCCTGAATGGCAAGTCGACGTAAGTCCTTCGAGTCTTGATGAAGTTGCGAAAGCTATAGGAAGTCTGAAGCGAGGGCTAGCAGCGCGTCCTGATAGATTGACGCCTGAAATTTTTATGGATGGTGGTCCAGTTTTAGCAGTTAGATTGACCGAGATCTTAGGTAGAATCTGGGAACTGGACGTAATCCCATCCGAGTGGTGTCAATCACTGATTGTCTCAGTCTATGAGAAATGACAGAAGTCCTCTTGTGACGATCACAGAGGAATCGGTTCGACTAATATAGCATCGAAAATATCGGCCTCATTAATACTCGGACGCCTAACTAGAGCTGAAAATTCAGACGAGGATGAGGTTATATCTAGAAGCATGTCTATGACAAAGTTAAACTAGAATGGAGAGAGTGGGCAGCCCTGACGGACACCACTTGAAGTATAGAATTCCGATGACAGTTCGCCATAAACTCTGACCCCAACCAGTGGTGTTCGAGCAGAGAGCTTGTATAAGTTTAATGCACTTCTTTGGTAAACCTTTCAACGACAGACACTGCCACAGAACCTCACGATCCACAGAGTCAAATGGCTCCTTAAGGTCCAGGAAGACAACTATTGTCGGACGCCTGAACGAGTATCCATGTTCTAGGACATGGCTGTTGGGGATGTTAGATCCGCAGAACTCGCTTGATAAATGCCTTATTTCGGATTCAACCTTTGCGGGCATGAGCTGATCAGTCGACCTTGAGACCTCATTTCATACCAGGAATATCCATGACTGTGATTGGCTGCTGTGTATTTCAGTGTGCTGTTTTCGTAGTTGTCCCAAGGACGTTTCTATGATGTATAAATAAACGAGAGTTGTATGCTTGATGGTATTGTGATTGCTGGGTGTTTGTAGAATATACTTTCTACGCTTATCAAGACTTCTGTTTACAGCTTGGGATTCAAGGTAGCCTATCTGGACGCTGGGAGCGTGACTGCAGAGTCCAAGGGACAACTGCTTGAGGCCGGTCACGCACTGCGTTTTTAGGAGAAGTTTTTGTAATGTTAGCCTCGATCTTGTTTAGGCCTTACTGTTACGTCCAGTTTCTTGCTCGTTGATCTTTAGAAGCACGGTTGTCGTTCTACTTGCAATTCACGATCCCCAAATATTTAACCAAAAAGGGAACTCCAAAGTCGATACCAAAGTTTATTCCAAATCACAAAATCGACCAAAATATGTTATTACAAATAGACGACCAATGTCGTTCTAACAACAATAATTATAATAATTACAATTACCTTCTAATTTATTATCTCTTGGAGCAAAAAACTGCAACGAACAACAAAGAGAAACGGGAGTCCAATATGTACGCAAATAATAATTCAAACAAGTTCATAAGTTAAGTAAAACAAATATACCCAAAAAACAGTGAAATTAATTATATTTATACATGAAGGTTTTAATCAGCAAAATGTCTTCGTTTCTCCCGTAACACTTACCACCGATAACTGAAAGCCGTGAGGTAAGGTGGGGTGTGATATTTTC
>OX103975.1:10011668-10077016 GCA_944470395.2 Schistosoma turkestanicum
CAGACACTACCAGAGAACCTCACGGTCCACAGAGCCGTGAGGTAAGGTGGGGTGTGATATTTTCAGTGTCGATCTTTTTTATCTCTTTGTGAGAAATCGGAATCTTTGTAGTGTCTGGTTATCCGAGGGTAACCTATCACTGTCATCCCTTTTTTCAGTCAGCAGTACGACTTCGGCCTCAGACCTTGAGAAGGTGTTTTTAGTCTCATCGTTTACCAATCGACCTGCCTGGCATTGTATGACCTACAGGAACATATACTACAGCAATATAGGTCGGTTGGATCATGACGATAGGCAAGCCCGACCACTATATCAAGGTAGCAGCTACGGTCGGGAAGGATTATTTACAGTTCATATGACTTCTTTAGGTTGTCTGAATCAACAACAATATTAAACAACATTAGCTACATGGTATATCATATGAAGTAAACGGTTTTCCAGACGCATAAATATTTCAGGACATAATGTCAAGCTTAGATGTTATAAATGTAATTATAGTTTTACATGCTGTGAACTGTAGAAATTCTACTATGATTGCCTTCCAGATAATTTACCATCTAATTGTTTATCTCAACATAATACCGAAGTACATCGTTATTGGCGATTTGTAAAGTTGACTTATATTGGGAAGGCGTATATTTATAATAAGAGATTAGAAAGTGATTACTGAGAAAGTATTAAGTGTTTATAAAAGCAAAAGGGGAAGACTGTGTCAATGCATGTCGTTATTTTAGATTGAGAATTATAAAATCTTAGTCATATACGGACCTTCCAATTCATAACCCAACTTTCGATAGTAGTTTCTAGTTCCCACACCAGATATAACAGCAATCTTCAAAGAACCATGTTCATATTTAGCTATACGTTCTGCTTCTTCCATTAGTAAAGTTCCAAAACCCTAAAACAGAATCAATTATAGAGGAAAATAAGCAAATACGCATGCACAAGACAAATTCTCATCGATCAACATAATCGAAAAGTTAACAGGTGGGAATTTCTGTTTGCTAGTGACGATCAAAAACAAAAATCACCACTACAAATAACACTAAATGACATGCGTATCCTATAATTGTCGTTTGCAACATACAATCTAACACCAAGTTACTCACATAATTACCTAAAACTCTACCTAATTCGGTTTGAGAGGACGCAACGAAAACTGTGTTACCTAGCCCCTGAGACGTAATGCTGTGGAACAAATGTGTACCTGACGCCAAATCAGTTGGTACTTATTTCATTTCCAACAGAAAATTTACTAAACTGACCACATTGAAAAACTGATTATACAATTTTGCAAGTTAGATAATACGATATGTAACCAGTCAATTAGAGTACAAGCATGTTATATTCGTAATCTTTAACTCCATAACCGAAGATTAATGAATTACGTAAGAACTTAAATAGGTATATTATTAAGTGTATATTTAATAAACTGAACTAACTAGCATGTACAGCAGTTACTAAAGTATGATAAAATGGACACAAGTGGACTAAATGAATAGTGGTAATAGATTGGAATCGGCGTTCAATCTATTTGTAAGTGAATTGGATTTATACAGACACTAACAAAAGAGTATTCAGCAATTGCATTGTAGTGACTGTAGTGGACTAGTGTAATCTGCAAATTAAAATGAACTATTCAGTATCAGTTAGTCAACGTATATCGAGGAATAAAACACCAATACGAGAGTAGAATATAATCAGAGGACAGAAAGACAGCCAAACTATTGTGAATTCGGAGGATTAATATATAAGATAGTTGAAAATACAACAGGAATGAGCAAAAGTTAACCAATAGAACTGAACTAAAACATTTGGTAGACACACTCAATCGGTAAAATGTCATGACGAATAAACAATTACCTGGACTTAAAATATCGGTATACTACAATATAACAATCAATAACACTGTCCTTTTGCAAAAATCTCAGTCAGTCAGCCATTTGAAAAGTGAGAATCGCACGTAATCATCTACAGCAACGTAGAACTTTGCACCTCAGTAACAGCATTCAAGTTGCCATACCACGTTAGCACAGAGATATAATTGTCCATTCAAATCCCATAGTAGTAGAGTTAGTAATAGTAATAGAGGTAATCGAAGAGATTAGGATTCAAAAATATTATTCAAGAAGTATAATTTAGTGAGGTAAACTTAGAAAAAGAAACATAGAGGTGATGAAGAATTCAGAACGTTAGAATTTCATAGAACACAAGGAGTACATGCACCTTTGCCATTGCAAACGATTCTGAGCCATGTCGTCCAAGGTATCTAACCATGGATTACTATCGTCTCGCGGACCACAACAAGGTAGCCTACATCTACCAACATGACTCAGTCCACTTGTCAGTGACTTCGTGCATTTCTGCCATGTTTTCGTTTGGCCGACCCTAGCATTCTTCCAACCTATCCCTACATCGCAAAACATAGCTCGACGAGGCAGTCAGTGGTTAGGCATACGCAACACATCTCTCAGCCACCTCAACTGATGAAGTTTCATTACTTCGTCTATTGATTTGCCATCCTTACCTAGAACTCGTTTCCTAACGACAGCATTGCTTATACGGTTGTCCCATGATACACGAACTATGCTTCGGAGACACCTATGATCGAAGACTAGTAACTTACGGAAGTCCTCTACTCTTAACGGCCAAGTCTCGCATCCGCACAGTGGGACGGAAAGAACTGCTGCACAGTACCCTTGTCCTTTACTACAGAGCCTCTATAACGTTAATGTACTTCTTTGGTACACCTTCTAATGACAGACAGTGCCACAGATCCTCACGGTCGACAGAGTGGGATGCCTCCTTAAGGTCCAGGAAGACAGCTATTGTCGGACGCCTAAATGTGTGTCTGCGTTCCAGGACCTATCGTAGTGTGAAGATGTGGTCTATACAACCACGTCCAAGTCGAAAACCAGCTTGGTTTTCTCGAGTTCGCTCCTCACGAGCTTTCGTTTAGCGTCGAAGTATTACTGAGGCTAATATTTTAGATACTATATAAGTTAGACTGATTCCCCTGTGATTGTAACAAGAAGACTTTAGTCCATTCGCATAGATTCGGACAAACAAAATATCCATGGTTGCGCTTGGCTGCTGTGTATTTCAGTGTGCTGTTTTCGTAGTTGTCCCAAGGACGTTTCTATGATGTATAAATAAACGAGAGTTGTATGCTTGATGGTATTGTGATTGCTGGGTGTTTGTAGAATATACTTTCTCCGCTTATCTAGACTTCTGTTTACAGCTTGGGATTCAAGGTAGCCTAACTAGAGGGTGGTAATATTTTGTTCGCGTTTATCGACTAAGGTGAACCTGTTACACCTTCAAGAGTACCTATTGACAAACATAACAATGACGTGGTGTGAATATCTGGTCTACAGAGTCACGTTTAGGTCTAAAACCAGCCTGGTGTTCTATACTCTGCACCTTACGAGCTATAGTTAGGTAACCGAGTATTAAAGTGAACGATATTTTCGATGCTATATTAGTGAAACTGATTCCACTGTAGCCGTCACAAGAGGACTTCTGTGATTCCTGGTAGGAAATTAGGTCTCAAGGTCGACTGATCAGCTCATGCTCGCAAAGGTTGAATCCGAAATAAGGCATTTATCAGGCGAGTTCTGCGGATCTAACATCCCCAACAGCCATGTCCTAGAACATGGATACTCGTTCAGGCGTCCGACAATAGTTGTCTTCCTGGACCTTAAGGAGCCATTTGACTCTGTGGATCGTGAGGTTCTGTGGCAGTGTCTGTCGTTGAAAGGTTTACCAAAGAAGTGCATTAAACTTATACAAGCTCTCTGCTCGAACACCACTGGTTGGGGTCAGAGTTTATGGCGAACTGTCATCGGAATTCTATACTTCAAGTGGTGTCCGTCAGGGCTGCCCACTCTCTCCATTCTAGTTTAACTTTGTCATAGACATGCTTCTAGATATAACCTCATCCTCGTCTGAATTTTCAGCTCTAGTTAGGCGTCCGAGTATTAATGAGGCCGATATTTTCGATGCTATATTAGTCGAACCGATTCCTCTGTGATCGTCACAAGAGGACTTCTGTCATTTCTCATAGACTGAGACAATCAGTGATTGACACCACTCGGATGGGATTACGTCCAGTTCCCAGATTCTACCTAAGATCTCGGTCAATCTAACTGCTAAAACTGGACCACCATCCATAAAAATTTCAGGCGTCAATCTATCAGGACGCGCTGCTAGCCCTCGCTTCAGACTTCCTATAGCTTTCGCAACTTCATCAAGACTCGAAGGACTTACGTCGACTTGCCATTCAGGATGACTGGGGATCGTGGACAACCGAAGTGTTGCTGAAGGCCAGTTGAACTGATCCCTGAAGCGTTCTGCCCATCGATCCAATCTCCCGGATTGAGAACGAGTGATATAGCCATCCTTTTCTGAAACAGTTTCGCTAACAGATGGATTTCTTATACCAGTTCCCTTTATAAGGCGGAAAAGTTGTCTACTGTTGCCTGTCGTCAGTGCCGTCTCCATCTGTTTCGCTTTCTCTACCCACCACTATTCTCGATCGTTGCGTAGGCTTTTTATCAGTTTGCGCCTAAGCTTACTCTGCTCCTCATCGTACTCAGAGCCAGGCGGGATGAGTTTTCGAGCATCCATCAGTTCGGTAGATGCTACTGAAATCCACGGCTTCTCCCTAACCTTATGGTTTACCTTGCTAGCAGATAACACTGCTGTTTCCACCGCTTTTTGATTATCATTCCAAGCTGCCTCAGGATGGGCATCACTTACTACATGGCCGCTTAACTGTTTTCATAGTTGTTCCTGAGATGTATTCTTATCTTTATTATCATTAAGTAGAGCCCTAAGAGGTTTCCTTGTGATATTTTTCCTACGCCCACTCAGATGAAAACAAATACGCGCTCGCATTAGAGCATGATCTGAATCGAAAGTCTAATTCTATTGGTCGATATTATGGTCGTCCTAACTGTCAATGTCACGTACTTCAATGTTGTTTCCTATTCGATCTGTAAAGCTTATTATTCCTTCGTCACTTCTGTACTCGGCCCCATAAACAACTTCATCTAACGGTGTTGTGTTCTGATATACTGGAGATTTGGGATCGTACTGGAATATCTGAATTTGGTCAATCGGTAGGATTTCGAATAGCTACATAGCGGCAGTATAACAGTTCGCTATATATAGGCCGTTATCTCAGCATACCTGTAGCAGACGGTCACCATTTTCTCTTCTTTGAGCCGCGACACCACAAGATCCACCAAGGTGTTTTTCCTTTACACTCAGTCTACTTACTTGGGCATTGAAGTCACCAGACATTATTACTATATCAGAGTACCTCACGTTTTGGATGAGTTACGAAAGCTTCCAGTAAAACTCATCTTTCCCCTAGTATGAACTGCGGTCAGTGGGAGCGTAGGCGGATATCACGAAGAGGCAACAACGAGTGTCCCTATCTTTACGAGTCCTTACTGCCCCGTTTAGTCGGACAGCGCACAAGCGACTATCTACTGGGACCCAGTCTAGGAGAGACAGTTCAGCCCTACTACTCAATGCTATACCTACGCCAGTCAGACACCTGGAAGCAGCGTCAGGGCTAGCGGATACACGAAGAGTAAATCAAGTTTCTTCTTTATCTTGAAATGGTGAGGTCAAGTGAATGACGCTACTCGGATCCTGTATGTTCGTTTCGGAGACGCATCATACATCTATGGCACAGGATTCCAGAGTCCTAGCTAAGGAAGCCTGTTGCCCTATTCGACACAATGTCCGGATATTGGAAGCTCCAACATGTAGCTTAGAACGGAGTTTCACGAGACCAAGAATAACGTTTCGGGAACACACACACATTTTCATTAGAAGTACGGGGTGATAAAGGAATGTGAGAAGAGTTAGTCGTGGAGATAATAGAGATGTTAGGGTGTGAAGGAATGATTGGGTTGAGACCAGTTTGGTCTCGTGTGTTGTTACGGGTATGAGGGCGGATGTCACTTCCCGAGTGCCCACACCGTGGAAGGTTGTTTCTTGAGGGACCTGAAAAGGAAGTTAGATTAGCGTTGGTCTTCGAGACCTGGGAGCGTGATCGCAGAGCAGCAGTGGCCGGGTTGCATAATTGTCGATCCAGTTAAATGCTCTTTTGACTCCGATTGAAATTGTTTTAAATCATAATGAAGAGTGTACTGTTAGACTGAAATCATAAACTGATCTTGGGTAGACAAGCATCTGAAAACTCGATGAAACAATCTAGCATCAACAGGATCACAAAGGTTTTTCAAGATCGATTTGTGATTTTAATGAAATTCAACAATCTCTACAACTCTAGATTACATTACGGGCTTGTGAAGATTGTCAAGTTACACATTTGAAATCATCAATTGATCAAAGTTAGACCACCGGCTCAGTGGTCCAGAGGTTAGGTGTTCGCGCGCAAGGCCAAAGGTCATGGGTTCGGATCCTGCGAGGTGCAGGAGTCGTGGATGCGCACTGCTGACGAGTCGCATACCAGGAAGGAACGGCCGTCCAATGCTTCCAGGTTTCTAATGGTGGTCTAACTTCGATCGATTCATGAAATCAAATTTGTAACTCTATATTCATAAATACAGCGAAATTAATTAATCTTTATTTTGCGTCAAGAAACCATTGACAAATGTTAAAAGTTTACGGGTATACGATAAAGAAACTTAGGCTAAGAGCTATAATGTGAATTTAATGACACCAACAACAAAGGACTTTCAATACAAACGTCAAGACATTTCTATTGTGCGGACCTACAACTTGGAGAACTACAACAGCCATCATCAAAAATACAGGTATTTAAAAGCAGATATCTACACAAGGAATTCTACATCTGTTCGCGAGACATCATCAGCAGTAATCTACTGTAGCAGAGAACAAACCAACTTCCATTTGAGATTAGAAAAAGATTCTGGAGGTATATAGGTCACACTACGGAGATCTCTGTGCGATGGCCTATACCGCACGTGGGGTAGGCAGATCAAATTCTGTGTGTTTAAACTGTCTACAGTAATATATCATCTTGGCTGAAGTTAAAGTGATCCAAATTAAACTTTGAGAAACATGTTTCGTTACACTTTGTTTGTAATTCCTCAGCTATTGATTGGTAGACTTATTTTCAAGCCATACTCTATGCGTGATGACTAACGGTGCTTATCCCGATGCATAAATTGAAGTAGGTAGGGTGAGGAACACAGTAACTGGAAGTCTAATGCCCCAATTTTTGAACCAGAATGCCAGTACTACAACACAGTGACAGCAATCGTCAAGGAAATGCTACGACCTATAAGAGACTCATACGAGCAACAGACTGATTCGTAACGTTAAGGATATCCAACGTAAAAGAAATGGAATGGCGTCTTTCAACTAACTCAATTACTGTTGATGAGATCTACACATCTAAACTGTTAACTTAATGTCGAATCCTTTACTCAGCAAATGGAACACCGTTATAAACTAATCAGACTGACTATCCATAAATAAGACTGATGAATAAGAAAGCTGATAGAAGCGAATAATGTATATATTCATATTGAGACAAACAACTAAGATTTAGTGTATGGAGGTAGAAGTGAGCTATGTCATTAAAAACCAAAGCAGACAGAGTCCTTGATCGATTACTTAGTGGTTCTCAATGTTATGGTTGGCTAGTCCTTAGCGCTGATCGACTTATAGACTGTAAGCCGTTTGAAAAAATACCGTCTATATGTCATGGTAAGTAAAGTCTGTACTCCGAACTACTACATTACTATAAACACGAAATGATCCGAACTCTTGAAGGTAACTGTGGGATCTTCAAGCTAACTTAAATGCTGAATGTTATAAAATTTGACAGCAATTTGAATAAAACTGAGAAATCTAACTGTTTTTCCCTCAATCGATATCTGTAAGTTAGCCAAAACAATGAAAGATGAATCTAAAAATGTATGCATTATTTAGAAAATTCAGAAAAAAGACTGGGGTCGAAAGATTTGTTGATGACAATGACATTACTTATGAGTAACTAAAAGTTCGTTACACAATTCCCTTCGCGTATTTCACTGTTCAGTAGTCAACTAATCGGGTAATCGCTGTTCAATGCATTACTTACTCATCCGGACATATTGATAGGTCAGTTTTCTGCGCGACTACACTGAAATTCGACAAATTTTTCTGAGTTTAACAAGAATGTGAGGCTTAACCAGGTTAACTAAAGTCACATATATGAGAAGACATGCTAGTTGATGACTTTAACTTATCCCAGATGTTCTACTTCGGTGAACTTCGGTGAATTTCAACAGAAACCTTTAATTTTAAATTATTACACAGAACACCGTTTCTTCTATGATATACATTTAAATTACAATGAAACTTACTTGATGTTGAAATTTTGTAGGATCTCTAGCAGCCACTGGAACAGCACTACCATATACATGTAATTCACGTACAATAGAACAACGAGGATTTTTGTTACTTTGAACATCATTATTAGTATGTGTTGTAGCGATTAGTTCTGGTCTAAATGTTTGCAGTGAACATTTTCTTAAACGTAATAAGCCGATCAATATATCCTGATACGGATCTTCATAGGCCAAAAATGTTTCCCATCCTCTATTTGCAAAATAATCTCTACGGATAAGTTCAACCTGAATCAGAAGAATTCAAGTACGTTTCGAAAGAAAGTGAAACATGTTAGAAAAACTTAAAGATAAATAGAGTTAGAAAAAACTCCGTAAGGACTAAGTAAACGGACTATACACATCGAGATAAAACTAAGTAAGATGGTTCGAGTGAATTCATTTTCAAAACTATAAAATCGTTTTGGTACTCTACAATAAACCTTACCATTCTTCACTCAGCTATTTCATCACGTATACTGATTGACAATTTGTTGTGGATGTTACATTCCCAGAACTCGCTTGATAAATATCTTTATTTTGGATTGATTTCATGGGCCGATCAGTTGATCTTGAGATCACATTTCCCACCAGGAAAATCCTCAGCTGTGATTGGTTACTGTGCCATTTTAGTGTGCTATTTTGTGACCCTCCCAAGGACGTCTCTATGGAGTATAAACAAACGCAATTTGTGTCCTTGGATTCATTGTGTGCTGGCCGGGTGTTTGCAGAATACACTTTCTACGCTATATCAGATTTCTTGCTGGTACAATCGGGACAGTAGCCTACCTGGACGCTGGTTCATTGTTTTGTTCTCGTTATTCGACTAAGGTAAACCCGTAATAGTTTTAGGCATACCTAGAGATGAGTGTAACACAATTTGAGGATAGAATATGGTGTGGACCAATCAGTGTCAGAGTAAACCTTGGTCTCGCTGATTATCCATTCAACAGGGTGCATATTAATAAATGTGGTCATTTAAAGGGAAAATAGGATATTTGATGATGAGAAGTATGTTCGATTTACCCTTTTTCCCTTTGCCTCACGACCAGTCAAAAATGTAATTTTCCAAATGTATAGTGAAAAGTCTACTTTCAACGAATACAATCATTTTTTTGAATTCGGCAACAAATTATGATTGTTATTACCCTGGTCATGATTTTCTAGTGTGTTGATTTCAAATAACTAGGATATAATCTATTAGAAGAGATGTTTGTTACACAATTTCAAATGACCAATAATGTAAGGGTCATAAACTTAATTACATGTAAATATTTGCAGTGAAAATGTAATGGTATGTAAAATAAATTTGTATCTATTCATTGTTTAAATAAAGTATTTGATTCCAAGTCAAATATATCGCTAGAAT
Source organism: Schistosoma turkestanicum (assembly GCA_944470395.2). Classification (NCBI taxonomy): domain Eukaryota; kingdom Metazoa; phylum Platyhelminthes; class Trematoda; order Strigeidida; family Schistosomatidae; genus Schistosoma; species Schistosoma turkestanicum. Next base: position 10,021,416 of record OX103975.1, read on the forward strand.
TATTTTATTGTATCGAAGAATCATCATCGTGTACGGGTTCGAATTTAGAATGCTTATATTACTTACTTAAACCTGTCACCTTACTTAGTCTATCGGAAAATATGAAGAATAGTAAATTATTGCAAAAACCAAAATAAGGCTGCGTAATGATCGGAAAGTAGAGAGAAAATAATTAGATAAAAATGAAATGTGTGAAAGATAACTATCCAATTAAAGAATATGAGAAAGATGGAAAATACATGAAATAACTAAAATATTTCGATCAAATATCAACAACCAATTGACTGTGCATTGAAAAGTAAGTATTCTAGTCACGATATAATAACAACTTAATGTGATGCTGTTTTGCATACATGGTTCAAGTTTGAAATCATGAACTGCTACCGTCTTTGCAGCAAATTCATCTATAAGATATTGTTGTAATTTAGGTTGCACGTGTCATTTTGGCTAACTAATTTGGAAAAAACTATTTAGGCATTTTTGCCTGATCACCAAACTACACTTGTTTTGGACAACAGCAACGACAGAAGACTGAATTACAACATATAAATAGCGAATATAATTAAAACGCTAATAGAAACTTTGGTTTTATTTTACGTAACTCTCATACCTGATATGGTTTTACACGTGAATGTATTTCTTGTATGCCAACTTCACGTGTTCGAACATCACGACAACTAGCGCCTAGTTCTTCCATTCGAGCTAATACAAGTTCACGTAAATTACCATGTTCCACACCACTAGTTACTAATGGCATAGGAATATCCCTAATAATTAAGGAAAAACAAAATGAATGCGTTATCAAGTTGACAAGATTACGATATAGCAAAAATTGATGCACCGCTGTCTTGACATAATAGTCGGACTAGCATACCATGATGACCCGACTGAGCTACATTGGCTGGATAGTATGTTACGTTATGCTTAGACAGCCACCGAAAACAATGAACGGATACTTCATCCTGGTATGGGACTCCTTAGAGATGAGGATTCATGACCGTATCGGAGGTCGAACCCAAGGCCTTTCAGGTAGCGAAACGAGTGCTTAAACTTAGGATAAAGTGCAACTATCTTAATCTCAATGGTAAGTGCTTAACAACGGACATCGTTAAATTTGACTGCTTCAGACTAAAGCAGACTAACTCTGTCATAAATTGAAATCATCAATCAATCATTGTTGGACCACCATTAGAAACCTGGATGCGTACAGATGACGCGTGTTGTTGACTGTGACGTGAGAATGAGGTCTCTGATGTATCAAGCATGCTGTTCGAAGTAGATGTAGGAATCTCAATATAACGTTTGATGGGTCTAGCATTGCGTATCGAATTATTAGTCAGGGCACTGTCATCAATGCTGACTATGTCGATGCAGCCATGTCGATCAACCTTGAAAGTCTTTTCATGACGAGAAATCACGTGAAAAAAGGCTATCGTGCTTCCAGGTTTCTAATGGTGGTCTAACAATGATTGACTGATAATTTTAGTGTGCATAAACACCAATCACCATAACTCTAATTGAAAAAAGTTTCAAAGTTTTACTGATCACTTGAATTGGCGATAGAAACTGCTTCCTGTAAAATTTAAATATAGTCAGTCAATATGAACGTACAACTACGTATGTACGAACATCAGTTCATGTTGCCATACCACATTAGCACGGAGATATAACTGTCAGCTCAAGTACAATAGTATAAGCAGCAGTTGGAGAGCATAGGATTACAACATATAATTCAAGAAGTAGAATTTCGTGAAGTAGACTTAATAAGATCAAGGATAAACTGAAGAAGAATCAAAAGTTAAGAATTCGAAAGACGACAAACAATGGGTGGACATGCGCCACTGCAAACGGATTTCAGACAGAACATTCAGGGTCTCTAAACATCAATTACGAACATCTCGCGGAGGCCAACAAGGTAGCCTACATCTACCAACATGACTCAGTCCACTTATCAGTGACTTCATGCATTTCTGCCATGTTTTCGTTTGGCCGACCCTAGCATTCTTCCAACCTATTCCTACATCGCAAAACATAGCTCGACGAGGCAGTCAGTGATTAGGCATACGCAACACATGTCTCAGCCACCTCAACTGATGAAGCTTCATTACTTCATCTATTGATCTCCATGCCTAACTAGTACTCGTTTCCTAACGAGGGCATTGCTTATACGGTTGTCCCATGATACACGAGCGATGCTTCGGAGACACCTACAAATATCATCTACTCTGACTGGACATGTTTCACATCCATATAGGAGAACGAAGCGAACTACTGCGCAGTACACTCGTCCTTCAGTCAAAAAACAAATATCTCGCATACGCCATAAGTGATGCAGGGTGGCGAAAGCCAATCGAGCCTTCTTTATCCGTGCTGAGATTTCATCAGTCACCAGGCCATCAGCACTGACGAGACTCCCCAGATAAGTGAAGCGGTCAAGACGCTCGACTGCTTCACTCCCTATCACTAAGTCCAGGAAGAAAACTATTGTCGGACACCTAAATGTGCGTCTGTGTTACACGACCTATCGTAGTGTGAATATCAGGTCTATACAACCGCGTCCAGGTCAAAAACCAGACTGCTTTTATCGAGTCTGCTCTTCACGACCTCTAGTAAGACGTCTAAGTATAATCGAGGGTAACAATTCAAAAACTATATTAGTCAGACTTATTCCCCTGTCATTGTCACAAGCAGACGTTTGACCTTTCTTATAAATTCGGAACATCAAGGCTTGGGACAAGTCGGATAGGATTACGTCCAGCTCCCAGATTCTACCTAAGATCTCGGTCAATCTAACTGCTAAAACTGGACCACCATCCATAAAAATTTCAGGCGTCAATCTATCAGGACGCGCTGCTAGCCCTCGCTTCAGACTTCCTATAGCTTTCGCAACTTCATCAAGACTCGAAGGACTTACGTCGACTTGCCATTCAGGATGACTGGAGATCGTGGACAACCGAAGTGTTGCTGAAGGCCAGATGAACTGATCCGTGAAAATATCACACCCCACCTTACCTCACGGCTTTCAGTTATCGGTGGTAAGGCCTAAACAAGATCGAGGCTAACATTACAAAAACTTCTCCCCTAAAAACGCAGTGCGTGACCGGCCTCAAGCAGTTGTCCCTTGGACTCTGCAGTCACGCTCCCAGCGTCCAGATAGGCTACCTTGAATCCCAAGCTGTAAACAGAAGTCTTGATAAGTGTAGAAAGTATATTCTACAAACACCCAGCAATCACAATACCATCAAGCATACAACTCTCGTTTATTTATACATCATAGAAACGTCCTTGGGACAACTACGAAAACAGCACACTGAAATACACAGCAGCCAATCACAGCCATGGATATTCCTGGTAGGAAATGAGGTCTCAAGGTCGACTGATCAGCTCATGCCCGCAAAGGTTGAATCCGAAATAAGGCATTTATCAAGCGAGTTCTGCGGATCTAACATCCCCAACAGCCATGTCCTAGAACATGTATACTCGTTCAGGCGTCCGACAATAGTTGTCTTCCTGGACCTTAAGGAGCCATTTGACTCTGTGGATCGTGAGGTTCTGTGGCAGTGTCTGTCGTTGAAAGGTTTACCAAAGAAGTGCATTAAACTTATACAAGCTCTCTGCTCGAACACCACTGGATGGGGTCAGAGTTCATGGCGAACTGTCATCGGAATTCTATACTTCAAGTGGTGTCCGTCAGGGCTGCCCACTCTCTCCATTCTAGTTTAACTTTGTCATAGACATGCTTCTAGATATAACCTCATCCTCGTCTGAATTTTCAGCTCTAGTTAGGCGTCCGAGTATTAATGAGGCCGATATTTTCGATGCTATATTAGTCGAACCGATTCCTCTGTGATCGTCACAAGAGGACTTCTGTCATTTCTCATAGACTGAGACAATCAGTGATTGACACCACTCGGATGGGATAACGTCCAGTTCCCAGATTCTACCTAAGATCTCGGTCAATCTAACTGCTAAAACTGGACCACCATCCATAAAAATTTCAGGGGTCAATCTATCAGGACGCGCTGCTAGCCCTCGCTTCAGACTTCCTATAGCTTTCGCAACTTCATCAAGACTCGAAGGACTTACGTCGACTTGCCATTCAGGATGACCGGGGATCGTGGGCAACCGAAGTGTTGCTGAAGGCCAGTTGAACTGATCCCTGAAGCGTTCTGCCCATCGATCCAATCTCCTCGATTGAGAACGAGTGATATAGCCATCCTTTTCTGAAACAGTTTCGCTAACAGATGGATTTCTTATACCAGTTCCCTTTATAAGGCGGAAAAGTTGTCTACTGTTGCCTGTCGTCAGTGCCGTCTCCATCTGTTTCGCTTTCTCTACCCACCACTGTTCTCGATCGTTGCGTAGGCTTTTTATCAGTTTGCGCCTAAGCTTACTCTGCTCCTCATCGTACTCAGAGCCAGGCGGGATGAGTTTTCGAGCATCCATCAGTTCGGTAGATGCTACTGAAATCCACGGCTTCTCCCTAACCTTATGGTTTACCTTGCTAGCAGATAACACTGCTGTTTCCACCGCTTTTTGATTATCATTCCAAGCTGCCTCAGAATGGGCATCACTTACTACATGGCCGCTTAACTGTTTTCATAGTTGTTCCTGAGATGTATTCTTATCTTTATTATCATTAAGTAGAGCCCTAAGAGGTTTCCTTGTGATATTTTTCCTACGCCCACTCAGATGAAAACAAATACGCGCTCGCACTAGAGCATGATCTGAATCGAAAGTCTAATTCTATTGGTCGATATTATGGTCGTCCTAACTGTCAATGTCACGTACTTCAATGTTGTTTCCTATTCGATCTGTAAAGCTTATTATTCCTTCGTCACTTCTGTACTCGGCCCCATAAACAACCTCATCTAACGGTGTTGTGTTCTGATATATTGGAGATTTGGGATCGTACTGGAATATCTGAATTTGGTCAATCGGTAGGATTTCGAATAGCTACATAGCGGCAGTATAACAGTTCGCTAGATATAGGCCGTTATCTCAGCATACCTGTAGCAGACGGTCACCATTTTCTCTTCTTTGAGCCGCGACACCACAAGATCCACCAAGGTGTCTTTCCTTTACACTCAGTCTACTTACTTGGGCATTGAAGTCACCAGACATTATTACTATATCAGAGTACCTCACGTTTTGGATGAGTTACGAAAGCTTCCAGTAAAACTCATCTTTCCCCTAGTATGAACTGCAATCAGTGGGAGCGTAGGCGGATATCACGAAGAGGCAACGACGAGTGTCCCTATCTTTACGAGTCCTTACTGTCCCGTTTAGTCGGACAGCGCACAAGCGACTATCTACTGGGACCCAGTCTAGGAGAGACAGTTCAGCCCTACTACTCAATGCTATACCTACGCCAGTCAGACACCTGGAAGCAGCGTCAGGGCTAGCGGATACACGAAGAGTAAATCAAGTTTCTTCTTTATCTTGAAATGGTGAGGTCAAGTGAATGACGCTACTCGGATCCTGTATGTTCGTTTCGGAGACGCATCATACATCTATGGCACAGGATTCCAGAGTCCTAGCTAAGGAAGCCTGTTGCCCTATTCGACACAATGTCCGGATATTGGAAGCTCCAACATGTAGCTTAGAACGGAGTTTCACGAGACCAAGAATAACGTTTCGGGAACACACACACATTTTCATTAGAAGTACGGGGTGATAAAGGAATGTGAGAAGAGTTAGTCGTGGAGATAATAGAGATGTTAGGGTGTGAAGGAAGGATTGGGTTGAGACCAGTTTGGTCTCGTGTGTTGTTACGGGTATGAGGGCGGATGTCACTTCCCGAGTGCCCACACCGTGGAAGGTTGTTTCTTGAGGGACCTGAAAAGGAAGTTAGATTAGCGTTGGTCTTCGAGACCTGGGAGCGTGATTGTAGAGTCCAAGGGACAACTGCTTCAGGCTGGTCACGCACTGCGTTTTTAGGAGGTTTTGTAATGTTAGCCTCCATGTTGTTTAGGCCTTACCACCGATAACTGAAAGCCGTGCGGTAAGGTGAAGTGTGATATTTTCAGGGTCGATCTTTTTTATCTCAGCCGTCCTTGTGAGAAGGCAGTCGTCAGTCAGTCAGTCAGATGCAACGTAGAACTTCGTACGTAAGTACAACAGTTCATGTTTCCATACCTGATCAGCACAGAGAAGTAACTGTCAATTCAAATCCAATGGTAGTAGAGGTAGTTAAGGTATTAGAAGTAATCGGAGAGATTAAGATTCAAAAATATTATTCAAGAAGTATAATTTAGTGAGGTAAACTTAGAAAAAGAAACATAGAGGTGATGAAGAATTCAGAACGTTAGAATTTCATAGAACACAAAAAGTGGATGCACCTACGTCATTGCAAACGATTCTGAGCAATGTCGTCCAAGGTATCTAACCATGGATTACTATCGTCTTGCGGACCACAACAAGGTAGCCTACATCTACCAACATGACTCAGTCCACTTGTCAGTGACTTCATGCATTTCTGCCATGTTTTCGTTTGGCCGACCCTAGCATTCTTCCAACCTATTCCTACACTACAAAACAAAGCTCGTCGAGGCAGTCGGTGGTGAGGCATGGACAGCACATGTCCCTACCATCTCAACTGATGAAGTTTCATTACTTCGTCTATTGATCTGCCATTCTTACCTAGCACCCGATTCCTAATAACACCGTTGTTAACTCGTGTGTCCCAGGATATACGAGCAATGCTTCGAAGACACATTTTGATCGAAAACCAGCACTGATGTGACACTCCAGATAAGTGAAGCGGTCTACACGCTCGACTACTTCACTCCCTATCACCAGTTCAGGTGCCGATGCCACCCAATCTTGAAGCAACATTTTGCATTTCGAGAGCGAGGACCGCATCCCAAACATGCTTGCATTGTTGCTTAGGGTAGTCAGAAGACTCTGCACTTTGTCAGCATCTTCACCAAATAGAACTATGTCATCGGAATATTATAAGTCGATAAACGAGCGTCCTGGTAAAAGGTTTACTCCTTAAAATTCAGACGACGATAAGGTTATTTCTAAAAGCATGTCTATAGTCATAACGCCTGATAACTTCAATGCTCAAGTAGGTAGACTGAGTGTAAACATGAACATGAATTTTGGTACTTGCAACTATCTAACGAGTTCTAAATAGAATAGTTCTAAATGGGTTTTTGGATTCCACTTGTAACTTTTTTTAATTATACTGGCCATAACTTTTAATTTTATCAACGGAAAAAATGAATAAATAAAATTATATATATGTATATATATATATATATATATATATATATATATATATATATATATATATATATATATATGATCTACCTTTGAATACGATAAATCCTGGTCCATGGTGGAACTAATGCTAATATTCGTGCAATCAAATCAATTAGCATACCAGGTGGATAACTTTTATACCGACCAGTACGCCATAATTCATATAAACCTGTACCACGTATAACAAGTGTTGGATAAATTTTTAATCCATCAGAACGAAAAGCTGGATTTTCAAAATATTCAGCAAATTGTGCCAAGTCACGTTCCCAGCCAACATTCGGTAAGTCAGGCATCATATGCGAAACAACTTTAAATCCAGCATCTTTAGACAAATGAAATGACTCACAAACCGCTTTAACGGTATGACCTCTGGGAAGCAAAACAAGAGAAGAATTTAGGATAAACAGTATTTCTTTTATTAGATAATAACCTTAAAGGGAAATTTTGTAAATTAAGTCTCAAAGACGTTTTGAAAACCAATGATTGTAAGTATTTGAGAAATTACTGACTTGGAAGACCGATTATCATCATCATTACTATTATTAGACGGTTTACCAAACAAACTTTAAAAGTTTTTTTTATCTCCATGAAATAACTAATTAGTAAACGGTGAAAACTTGATGGTTATAGTAAGCCAAAAAAAGAATTTTCGCTTCACTCCTGCAAGAAAATTATGTACGAAATCGTTTTAGAGAACGTTTTCTCTTCGCCAAGCCGGACCAAAATACGACACTGGTCATGAACACATGAGTGATAATCACAATATGAATAGAATGCAGATCGAATGCGCCAACAACATACATAACCCATTAATATAGTAGTGCTAAATAAAGCAAGATTATTATTTTCAACAATAATTTATAATGAAAAAACAGGTTAAATCATTTTTCTTTTGATAGACAGAGTAAAATTCTTACCTGTTTGTATCTCTAGCAACATCTTCATAAACACTTTGAACACCGATCTCCAATCGCGTACAACCATAACGCAACATTTCACTGAAACGAATTATTTGACTGATGAATAGCTACTTGGAATTTACCTTAAGTGCTTTTTCAAACAATAATCTGGACGTGTTTCAATAGTGATGCCGACACATTTTGTTCTACTTCGTTCAGAATAACTAATAAATGGGAACAAATTGATAAGTTATCAAATAAAGTATGGGCAGTTCTTAAATGAAACAGTACTTTTTACACTAGAGGGTGCTTGGTAGTTTTAATTTAATTCTACATAACTGAATAGTTCTAAAAAGGCTTCACCTTCTAATTATCCTTAAGCGATATATTGTTTGTGAAAGGGGTTTCAATGCCAGACAAAGTACACAAAGGCAGTTTGGAACTCATATAACCAACCAGTATTTCAGATTCGAATGCTTTAACCACTCAATCATCAATCAACATCAACGTAAAACTTCGTACGTACGTACATCAGTTCAAGTTGCCATACCACATTAGCACAGAGATGAAATCGTCAATTCAAATTACTAAGTGACAGTTTCATTATATTTTTTCGAGGCTTCCAAAATCCACACAAATGACACTAGTAATCAAACAAAGTTTAGCTTTCCTTTGGATCACGTTAGTTAGACGAACGGATTAAAATTAGACGACCTGAGTGAAATTATTTGCTGAGATAATGACATTAACATAGAATTAGAATTTACATATAATATGATTGAAATGAAGTACCCATAAGGTTTTGGGAAAGTATATGTACATGGTGAATAGTAAGTCAGAAGCATGAAGTCGTGAGAAACTTCCATGGAGATATGATACCAAAATCGTATACGATAAATGGATAGAGCAATTTAATGAATAGTTGTATATTTAGGTAAATCGCGACTTGCGTTCTGCAGAACCGAGTGAGTGATACTGAAATGAGAGACAACATACTAAGAGGTTGATTTGATTCTGAATCTTCATTTACTGACTTTTACGTACGCCCACCCGTCGCCTAACTCAAAGACTGGTGTAGGAGTACGTTCGAAGTCAAACCCAAACGTTCCATAAGTCGATGTATTCATTGACCGCAGATTTAAGTGAAGTTGGTAGACGCAGATGATCTGGTTAGGGTCCGCACGATTATCGTAATCAGATGTTAGAGATGTCAATTAATATGGTTCAGAATCAATCACATTGCCAAAGTTGCACTTATTCTTAATCATCCTCTAAAGGTTGAGTCTCAGTGTTCATTTATACATACCTTTTTATTAACTTATCAAAATGCGTTCTCGATGTTTGGTCCTTTTCATTACCATTGTTATTACTTTCACTCTGTTTCATTAATTATGAACAACTGACTGGATGTTCAAATAAAACGGTACGTTAACTAGATTTCGCACTTCAATTTTTAATGAATGATTTAGTTGCTCCTGATTTTCCCGACTGTGTTTTTCATCTTATCCTCTATATATATAGAGGAAATTACAGTACTGTGAGTTAAAAACTTTTTGTATTCACACAGATTTCGAAAAATGAATGTTTCCTTTTATGATCAGAGAAACTGCAGTAGACGATCTTATTAATTCTTTCCAACTTTTCTTCGTGATACAAAGATAGGATAAAAATATTTTCTGTTTGCCATGTATTACTAATATAATGAGATAATGTGGTCGGTGAACGAGATTTGTACCACAACTGGACTGCATATTTGACTAATATGCTGTACACAAATTGGATTACGTGACACCAGACACTTGGTTGATGACCCAATAAAGAAAATTACGGTATACATTAGATAATGTTTTATTCACTGCAATCACAAGCAGTCTATACTGTGAACCGATGGGCAGAACACTTCAGAGATCAGTTCATTTAGCCTTCAGCAACACCTCGGCTGCCCACGATCTCCAGTCATCCTGAGTCTTTATGAAGTTGAGAAAGTTATAGGAAGTCTGAAGCGAGGGCTAGCAGCGTGTCCTGACAGATTGACCTTGAGATATTTAAGGATGGTGGTTCAGTTTTAGCAGTTGGATTGACTGAGATCTTAGGTAGAATCTGGGAAATGGACGCAATCCCATCCGAGTGTTCTCAATCACTGTTTGTCCCAATCTATACGAAAAGACTAAAGTCTTCTTGTGACAATCACAGGGGAATCAGTCTAACTTATATAGTATCTAAAATATTAGCCTCAGTAAAACTTCGACGCTTAACGAAAGCTCGTGAAGAGCGAACTCGAGAAAACCAGGCTGGTTTTCGACTTGGACGTGGTTGTATAGACCACATCTTCACACTACGACAGGTTCTGGAACACAGACACACATTTAGGCGTCCGACAATAGCTGTCTTCCTGGACCTTAAGGAGGCATCCCACTCTGTCGACCGTGAGGATCTGTGGCACTGTCTGTCATTAGAAGGTGTACCAAAGAAGTACATTAACCTTATAGAAGCTGTCTACTAAAGGACAAGTGTACTGTGCAGCAGTTCTTTCTGTCCCACTGTGCGGATGCGAGACTTGGCCGTTAAGAGTAGAGGACTTCCGTAAGTTACTAGTCTTCGATCATAGGTGTCTCCGAAGCATAGTTCGTGTATCATGGGACAACCGTATAAGCAATGCTGTCGTTAGGAAACGAGTTCTAGGTAAGGATGGCAAATCAATAGATGAAGTAATGAAGCTTCATCAGTTGAGGTGGCTGAGAGATGTGTTGCGTATGCCTAACCACTGACTGCCTCGTCGAGCTATGTTTTGCGATGTAGGGATAGGTTGGAAGAATGCTAGGGTCGGCCAAACGAAAACATGGCAGAAATGCATGAAGTCACTGATAAGTGGACTGAGTCATGTTGGTAGATGTAGGCTACCTTGTTGTGGTCCGCAAGACGATAGTAATCCATGGTTAGATACCTTGGACGACATGGCTCAAGAATCGTTTGCAATGGCAAAGGTGCATGTACTCCTTGTGTTCTATGAAATTCTAACGTTCTGAATTCTTCATCACCTCTATGTTTCTTTTTCTAAGTTTACCTCACTAAATTATACTTCTTGAATAATATTTTTGAATCTTAATTTCTCCGATTACTTCTATTACTATTACTAACTCTACTACTATGGGATTTGAATGGACAATTATATCTCTGTGCTAACGTGGTATGGCACCTTGAATTGATGTTCGTACGTACGAAGTTCTATGTTGCTGTTGATTGATTGATTGATTGAGCCAGTATATTTCCCTATTTATTATTCCCTAATTGTTTGTTTAAAAAATTAAGTACGCAGTATTACGACCTTTCTACCAGGAAGTTCATTTAAACATGTTTCGAACTACTTATGTTGAAATATCAGTTCACATTGTCACGTTATTTTCATCACTTTTGGCATAAGCTATACGACAGGAATTTTTAGCATTTAATAACATTAATTTGTGTGAGAAATTATGGGGTCATGTATGCTTTTAGTGTAAAGATTGGTAGCGCAACTCAATTACTAACCGAAGAATAGAGTTCTGATAAAACAACAATACGATCAATCATACCAATGTCATTTTAACAGAAAAAACGAAAGAAAATGAAATCACGGTTTTTGTATAGCTGCATAACTTGAAGTCCAGAAACTAAGTTCAAGTAATGTATGTATATGAGGTTGTTAATCATACCTAATACTAGGATTTACTGATTACAAACATTAGTACAAAGTGGCATTTAAATATTTTTGTCACATAAATTAGTGAATTTGTGATTGGGATGAGATACTACCAGGCTGCTTAGACCAAAGCAGGTGGTTTGTTTGAGGAGCTTACTAGCATTTGACCTAAAAGTCCCATTCACAAGGCAGTGGAGCAACGTCAAGAAAAGCAGTTCCATGGTAGCCGCTGATCAACACTTGGTTTATATACCGTTTGTTCCTTGAGGATCATGGAGCTTATGTGCACTATTGATATGGAATCAGACTTTCCGAATTCCCTAAGTGTCCTCTGTGATCACCAACTCGGTTCAAAACTCCGCCGGAAACTCGTTTTTAGTCTTCTAAAGTTCATAAACGACACCCGCGTCAGACGAAAGCAGTGGGTAGGACTTATCTCGCAATGGTCATAAACGCGTGGCTAGAATAGCATTTCGAGGAGAGCGGATCCCCCATACCATGGTTAATACTATCCTCAACCTTTTGGAAAATGAAGGACAGGACGTTTCGATTTGAGTTATTGTGAATAAAGATTGAATTCCTATGCCACTGAAACAAAATAATTGGTAGATGGTTACCTTCCAATAGTTTTGAAGTAATAATACATGGAAAAATTAATTAAGAATTTAATCTTATATCCACCATTTAAACAACTGTCCTCTAGATACGACAGTGATATTTCTAAAGAATTGCTTTGGTCTCTAGGAATAACTTATGGCTTAAACTGTTGGGCTATTTTTCAGCATAATCACCACATTATGTAACATTATAAGTTATCAGACTTCCTACAAAGTGGTAAGTGAAGTCGTTAAACATTCATCATTTATGTCTAAACTTGCAGGTTTATAGGAAACCTGAACTCGATTTATTAATTCAGACACAAAAGTATTGGTATAAGGGGACACTAAGATAATTTTGCGTCATACTAATTATTGTGGAAATCTAAGCATGGATTTATGAGGATTTTTTGGACGAGCAAATAATAACTTAGAAAATAAGACTGGAAGGTGTGGCTTATACCTACCTAACGGCCTCGTCAACATTTTTGCTTGTATGACCAGATAGTGCATCATGTAAACTCCTGATGAAATAATCCCGGTAGTCTTCAGAAAGACACATAAACGTTCCTCCCATAACAATAAATTCCACTTTATCACATGTATGTCCTAATTGCTGAAGCTAAGATTGAAAATGAAATATACAAACATAATAAAAAATTACCTGCTCAATTCGATGCCTTGCTTGAATAAAAGGATTGTAACGAGCTCGAATAGCACGCATTGAAGTTGGCTAATATAAATATCAGTGAAAAATTAGAGAACTTAAATTATAAAATTACCTCATATCCAGTATACGATTGTGTGGAGTATTCAAAATCAGAATCTGGTCCGCCTGGACAATAACTGTGGATAAGTGAATAACATGTGAAATTAAAGACATTTGAAAAAACTTACACACAAACATTCCCGGTAACAGCTATATGAGGACATCGATGGGGCTTACACATAACTGCTATGACTACAATCTACAATACAATAAAAACAGTAGTTAGTTAAAAGTATGTATCTAATTACCCCACTAGCTGATCTAACTGGTTTCGCTTTCAAATGTGGCAATAGCATCTAGACGGTGTATTTCGTAAATATTACTCATTAATGAAAATCAACTTACATGTTTATGTTCTGTTGGTACTGCAGAGATTAAATCGACCAGTCGCGGTTGTGAAGCTAGACCATATTTACTAGATATAACTGATTTAAGTCTAATCAAATAAACAACAGATTATCATCAATAAGAATTAAATGATTACTTACTTATTTAAATCAACATTACGTTTCTCTTGAATAGCTTTTAAAAGGTGCGAGATTATCTCACTCACGGTTAAAACCATGAGTTCCTCTTTGGTAGCATTCGGTACTTTAAGATAAATGTTACAAGTTAAGAGAAATTACTTTTACGAGTTTTAGCCATGTTATTTAATGATAGTTAAAAGCATAAATTTATTTGTTTGCTTCCTCGTTAAACACTTCTCATCTACATGCAATAAAGAAACCGGGATTCAGTACAAGGTAAACTTTAAGTCATAATTCAACAATAATACAGTAAACTTGAAACAACACAAAGATGGCAAATAGTAATATCAAGTCTATAGTGAAGAAGTCACGACGAATATGGGATATGAAACACAAATTAGATGCTAACTATAAATACAACCCGAGAATATTAGTGTCAGGATGAAACAAATACATAACTCTAATTTAGCCAGATCTTTTAGTTGAAGCAATCAACTCACTCATGTTGCAAACTATAAGCATACACCAAATTATTGATTGATAAAACTCTACCACCGTCAGCTCGATTTGATTATTGACCAATTGAGCAAATCATATGACTCACTAATAACACTAATCGTGATAGGATATAAGTTAGCCACATAAACTTTTTACCACGGCACAACAATGAAAATGCAATAATTTGACAACCAAAGAAATCTAGATACTCACAACACAATACTGAAAGCTGATAGGTAAAACTATTGGTTTCAAAAGCTATTCCGAAGTTTGACTTCAATCGGAAATTTGGAGTAAGGCTCGATACTCAGTACAACATAAATATTTGTTCAGGATTACATCAGACGAAAACGACAGCTGTTCAAAAATTCCTGTTCACTTCCGGAAGTCAATATGAAGCAGAGATATCAAATATGCCAACTTTATGATGTTGAAAATTTTCACTGGTTTCAGCTTTTATGGAATCAGAGCCCTTGAAAAAATATAAAGTAAGTGGTATCTGCTCAGCACAATAAAGTTATTTTGGCGGTAATCATTTTACTAATCCGGATAAGATGAATGATCCATCCAAACATCTACACCTTGCTTAAACAAATCAAGATTAGTTCAACAACGACACACTGCTATGTAGTATAGAATCACCGCCTGATCATCAATTAATACACTAATTTTTGTTTATATTATTTGTCAGGCATGGACAAGGGATGTGACGGAAAAACGTGGACGTCTTCCCATACTAAAGCCTAATACTAAATTGGTGAAGGATAGGAAAAGTGTGGATGCTAAGAAAGTATCTATTGTCAAAATCACAAACCAAAAAATTTTTCTCAGTGCCTTTATCCATCCAAAAAGTATCATGTGTGGAATGTTTTGATGATGGTTGTTGGCTTAGAAATATCTTTTCATACAAAATTCACTAATTTGTAAGGTACATACAATCAAATTACAATGGTCAAATTGATAGAAACTATATTCAGCTTTGTACATTGATGACAGGTCTATGGTTTCTGAGAGTCTAGTCTTCTGTCGAACGAGTTAATGAAGGTGCCGAAACCGTTCTCGAGTAACAGGTTCCAAGAGCCGGTGACTCGGTGTGAAAGCCTATATTCCACGGGTATTCTGTTAGCCCTTGGTTTCTGGAATCGCCTGCTATGTACTCCGAGTTGTCTTGATCTAGTAGGGAGAAAAAGAGGATGAATCAGGTGAAAAGTTATTTCGTAGTACTTTATGTATCAAAATCGGATCAAATCCTGACTGATGGTAGGGCAGTGAAAAGAGTTCCAACTTTTCAAGAATCTGTTTACGATGAATCTCGGAATTCTAGAATAGCACAGGTAGAAGCTGTGCTATTACCAAAATATTGGAGTCAACTTTTAAGCAGAGGATTGTAGTCTGAACACAGTTTTCACATTCAAAAATCAGTGATTTTGTGTACAATATGGTGAACAAACTATTACCTAACCTGGTAAATGTCTATCTCCAAATCCTTACGCATTGCATTCCGTCAGACCAGACTGAGGACATCGAATCTTTCCCAATGCTGTACGTAAACAAGCTTAGACAAATACAATGCAGAACTTCGTATACAAGTACATCACTTTAAGTCGCTATACCACATCAGCTTAGAGAAGCGAATGTCAGTTCAAATCCAAGAGTGATAGCGATAGTAGAAGTATTAGCAGTAATGGAGAAGATTAGGGAGCAAAGATATGAATCGAGAAGTATAATTCAATGAGATAAATTTAGAAGGAGAAAGATTATGAGTAAATCAGAAGGTTAGAATTAAAAAAGCACACAAACAGTGGATGCACCTGCGCCATTGCAAACAATTCTGAGCCATGTCGTCCAAGGTATCTAACCATCGATTACTATCGTCTTGCGGACCACAACAAGGTAGCCTACATCTACCAACATGACTCAGTCCACTTGTCAGTGACTTCATGCATTTCTGCCATGTTTTCGTTTGGCCGACCCTAGCATTCTTCCAACCTATCCCTACATCGCAAAACATAGCTCGACGAGGCAGTCAGTGGTTAGGCATACGCAACACATCTCTCAGCCACCTCAACTGATGAAGCTTCATTACTTCATCTATTGATTTGCCATCCTTACCTAGAACTCGTTTCCTAACGACAGCATTGCTTATACGGTTGTCCCATGATACACGAACTATGCTTCGGAGACACCTATGATCGAAGACTAGTAACTTACGGAAGTCCTCTACTCTTAACGGCCAAGTCTCGCATCCGCACAGTGGGACGGAAAGAACTGCTGCACAGTACACTCGTCCTCTAGTTAGCAAACGGATATCTCGCCTACGCCATAAGTGATGCAGGGTGGCAAAAGCCATTCGAGCCTTCTGTATCCGTGCTGAGATTTCGTCAGTCACCAGGCCATCAGCACTGATGAGGCACTCCAGATAAGTGAAGTGGTCTACAGGCTCGACTAATTCACTCCCTATCACTAGTTCAGGTGCCGATGCAACCCGATCTTGAAGCAACATTTTGCATTTCGAGAAGACCGCATCCCAAACATGCTTGCATTGTTGCTGCCTGGCACGGTAGAATCTTCAGGAACATATGTTCCAGTCAATATAGTTCGGTAGGGTCATCACGATAGGCAATCCCGACCACCACCTCAAGGTAGCAGCTCCAGTCGGTTACTCCTCGACAAATTTTAAATCGTCAGCGTTAAGTAACATATGCGACTCAACGATATGCGCGAGTGTATTAATAGCTAAAACAGTAAAGGGCCTAAATTAGCGCCTCACGGTGCTACACAAAGTACTGGTTCCCAGAATGAGCATCTATAATATTTGCTCAATGTTTTTAACCTACCAAATACAGGTCAGGCTAGAAAAGCTAAATCAAACCCGGGACCAGGGGGGTAGTTGGTGTTCAAAAGTTTATTCATGGAGCTATTCCAAAATTTTCCCAAAGCTGGGAATTGGATTTGACAAAACTTTAGCCTTAGGACGTAAACAGGCATGGTAAAATGCCTTACACTAACGACAAAGAACTTAAGACAGGAAAGAAAAGTAACTGTAGTTGTCGATGTCTAGCGAGCGAGCATGAAGAGTAAGGTGAACTAGAGGACAATATAAGGGGTAAAGCAACGACTCAACAAGCGCAAACATACACATCAATTTCACGAGAATAGTACTAAACAAAAATTTGTAGTCACATGACCTTCAGATTCACAAAATTTGGAGAGAGGAACTAGGAGCCGAAGGCGTGAAGGTCTTAGACCGATACAGTAGCGACCCACTGATACATCCTCTGTAGAATTATCAATACCCAATATACTTTTTACTAGCTAGTAAAAACCAAGTGATCACTCCGCTGGATTCTTATTCTTCCGGTATGGTTCAAGGTATTTGGTAGTATCCAATGGATGGTAGTCTAGTCGCTTCGCTTCAGTAACTCTAGTCAGTATTTTGTAACTTCAGCCTTTGGTTAGTTTGCGCTTAGCTAGGAGGTACTCTGTGAGCTGGAGTATCGGAGGAGGAGCGTTTAATGGTTTAGAAGAGGAATGAACATGAGAATACGGTGGACCGACAACTCGTCAAGCACACAGAACGCTTTCGCATTGAAAAGAGAAAAAAGAGACGGTAACTTGCAATAAAACAAGAGTGAGATCAAGACAACCTAATACATGAAAAAAGAAGTTCATGCAAATGGTACCACATGTGTTACAATTCCAGAATTTGTAAGTTCCACGAAGGTCAGACTTCAATATCCAATTTATTCGTCACTAGCTAGTATAGAACAGATAATTTACTTACACTCGATTCTTGTTCTTTCGGTGTGGTTCCAGGTATTTGGCAATTTCCAATGCATGGGGGTCTAGCCACCCGACCGCACTTGCTATAGTCAGTTGGCAGTTATTTCTCAATGTCTTTGTCCCGCGGTTTGAATGGATACGTTTGTTGCAAGGTAGTGGGGTTTCTGAATACCGGGAGCCATCACATTACCAGACCTGAGGTCATTTAGTTGCATCGTGGAGAATAGTAATGAGAAAATTCCAATGCTAATAAGATTTCATAAGTAAGTAAATAAATAAATAAGTTAATTAACTGGTAGTAATGTTGTGCGAGAGGACTGAAGTATAAGCGAGGGAGAGGAGACACAGACGATAAGAAACTAGATTAAGTTGGCGATTTCAGGAGATGGAAATAATAATAATTAGCAAGTCTCAGGACATGCATCAAGCATAGCCCGTCCACGAGGGAGATGAGTACGTGTTTATCAAGCCTCTTCTTAAAGCTGTCCACTGAGGGGGCTGTAGCAACCTCCGCTGGAAGAGCATTCCATGTCGCACGAACCTGAGTGTTCGCAATTTTTCAAGGACTGCCTTGACGGGTGTGGTGATGACGCTTCAACATAATGTACATTTTGGGATGATTCGGCGTGATTATTATGTTGCATGCCATGATCCTATTATCACTCCTACTCCTCCTGTAACTCAAAGAGCATAATCCCAAGTGTTGGAGTCTATCTTCGTAAGTTTTATTTTTCAACCCTATCAGCCATTTCGTTGCTCGTTTCTGCACCCCATTCAAGAGATGTATGTCTTTTTAACGAAAGCGGGTGCGACGACATTGTGAACCTCAAGGTGTGGGCGTGTATATGTCTTAAACAACGTTAACGATAATTACGGGATGATAGCGCCGACTTGTCTTCGCATAAAGTGGAGAGTTGCAATAGCCTTGGCTGCGTCCCCTATATAGTTGGAACTGGTGTGGAGGCTTTCAGTGGTTATTAAACGGAGATCGCTCACGACCTGCCTTTCCGAAGCCCGTGTTGAGCTTCATGGAGAATTTTGTTCTTATCCATGTACCACCGCCTTCGCTCACTCACTAGTCCCTCCTTTACCTTCGATAGTATTTGTAGCAATGCGATTGATCTGAAACAGGCTAGGTCCTTCCTGTCTCCTCCTGTGAAGATTGCAGATGGAGTAGCATGTTTCCATTGAGCTGAGAGTTGGTGTGACTCCAGTGAATGCCTGAACGGGTAACATATCGGAGAAATGAAGGTTTCTATTGAGCCTTAGGACGCCTTTTTATCCCGTTCTTATTTTGCCTACGGGTCTCACCAGGAGTAGGAATCCGAGGAGTATCGTCTTGCTTTATTGTTGGAGATTCAGTGGAGGTGTTTGGGTCGAGTGATCAGAGTTTTGAAAATTACTTCGAGGTACACTATCAAGTGAGTTTCTGGGTCTTTTCACAATTCTGTCGCTCAATACTGGGATTTTCGACTCATTATCTGTTACGTCCAATTTTTTACTCCTTGATCCTTAGAAGCACTGTGTGTCGATCTATTTGCAATTCACGAACCCAAAAATTATATCAAAACGAAACTCCAAAGTAGGTACCAAAGTTTATTGTCAATTCACAAATAATCGACCAAAATGTCGTTGGTTTATTACAAATAGACGACCAATGTCGTTCTAACAACAATAATCATAATAATTACAATTACCTTCTATTTTATAGATTCCTGGAGCAAAAAACTGCAAACGAACAACCAAGACAAACAAGAGTCCAAAATGGCCGAAAGTAATAATTCAAACAAGTTCATAAGTTAAGTAAAACAAATATACCCAAAAAACAGTGAAATTAATGATATTTATATAAATGTTTTAATCAGCTAAATGTCTTCATTTCTCACGTAACACTCCCGACCAAAAGAACCTTGGTTCTTTTCACCGACAAAAATAGATAACAGCAATCCAAGTATGTGTATCAAAAGCAATCAACAACAAACATGCAATATGTCAACAATCTCGTGATCCCTAGGACTTACACCAGTACGCCTGCGGATCCGAGTAGCTACCTACCATCTAACGCTTCAAGAAGACACAGTTTACGTATATCTCTCACTAGGATACCCTTTCTCGTCCTCAGTTCTACCTGTCTCACTAGTCTATCCTTACTTGGTATCACTCTCTGTGCTAGACCTAAGGGCCACTTGTTTTTCTCAGAGAAGTCAGAACATATCATTATTAAGTCACCTTCTCGTATGTCCCTCTCTGTGTCCACTTGTATCTACGCTGCAACAGCGAAACATATTCCTTAGACCAACGTTTCCAAAATACTTGCGCCAAGTAACTCGCTTGCTTCCATCTCTTAGAATACCTGTCATTAGATGCAGTGTTAGTAAATTCTGCAACATTCTCTCTCAATAGTAATAGTTTTGCTGGTGTTATTGCATCAAGATCCTTTGAGTCTTCTGTAACGGGAACCAAAGGTCGATTGTTCATTATACGCTCCGCCTCTATCATAAAAGTTTCAAGGCATTCATCTGTTAAAATTTGTTCCTTTACAAGAGCACCTAATAATTTACGTACAGAGCAAATCATACGCTCCCACACTACTCCCCAATGACTAGCGGCTAGAGGATTGAAATGCCAGTCAATCCCTTTTCTTAGTAAATCAGAGTGTATACGCTCCTGTACCCAACCTTGAAGACATTTTCTTAATACACGTTCAGCTCCCACCAAATTTGATCCATTATCACTATAAATCTCTTTTGGATAACCTCTTCTGCCGACAAATCTCATTAGTGCCATGATAAATGAGTCGGTGGTAAAACTATATGCCACCTCCAGATGCGCAGCTCTCAACCTTAAACAAGTGAATACACAACCCTACCGCTTCTCAGTATTTCTACCATGTTTAACCATAAGGGGTCCAAAATAATCTACCCCAACTGATAAGAACGGATAGTCACCACCTTCTATCCTGATCGCAGGTGATGGTGCCATTAGTTGTTGAATTGGATGGGCGTTCCTCCTTTTACAATAAATACAATCCCTTATCACTCTTCTCATGGCCACACTGTAAATGGATTTTCTACCGTAGCAGTTCAAATTGCTTCCAGTAAGTGCAATTCGTACGCGTTATCTCCCAATCCAATTTCAAAAACACAATAATTCTAGGAGAAAACGGTCTATATTATATTAAAATGGAAATACAAAGCAATACCTGAATTTTGATGCACCTTCCAAGTCACAATTACTCCGAGGAGTATCCAAGGCAAAGGGGAATAAGTGAGGTTAAATCCAACCGCCACAGTATCAATCCAAATATGGCTGTAGCCATATTAAAGATCAAATTTAAACAACATATATACAGTTCAGAAGCAAACATAAAAACTTCAATATGAGTACAAAAATAGAAAGAATAACAATATACAATGATAAAATCTCAAATTGGAATCAAATAAAATACCAAAAATGTCAACAGAAAAAGTCCGTCATGTCATAACAAAAATATATAAACATGGAGGGATTTTCCAAAAACAAAACATTCAAAAAAGATTCTAAGAAACAGGACATTAGAAACTTTGGGGCTACTGCCGGTCCCAAGACCGGGTAGAGGAGGAGGGTTACCCATTCCGTCAAAAACTAACTGGCCAAAAAAACGCTAAGCAGAAAAAATAATTCAAACCATTTTAACTCTGCCCTGGGAGTTGGAGGAAGAATTATGACGTCGCGTGATGAAAGCCGAGTTCCCTCGGAAGTCACGGGGCTGATGCCTCTTCTGACAACCAGAGCAACCAGTTTTTTAGGTACGTGGAACGTTCGTACATTGTGGGATACTGGAAGACTATTTCAAGTTGCGGCAGAAATGAAACGATACAACCTCGAGGTGCTCGGCATCAGTGAAACGCATTGGACACACGTAGGACAACTGAGACTAGCTTCAGGGGAACTGCTGTTATACTCTGGTCATGAAGAGGAAAATGCTTCACATACACAAGGAGTTGCACTGATGCTGTCCAAACATGCACAAAAGGCACTGATAGGATGGGAATCTCATGGACCCAGGATCATTAAAGCATCCTTCAAAACAAAGAAACAGGACATTACAATGAACGTCATCCAATGTTATGCACCTACCAAGGAACAAGAAGGCAGCAGTGAATGTCAGCCAAACAAGAGCAGAGAAAGTTAAGGCGCAAGCCTAGTATACAGAAGCAAACAGGGAAGTGAAGAAGAGTATCAGAGCTGACAAACGAAAATATGTGGAAGATCTAGCAATGACGGCGGAAAAGGCTGCAAGAGAAGGAAACATGAGACAATTGTACGAAACAACAAAGAAGCTCGCCGGGAACTATCGTAAACCAGAACGACCAGTGAAAAGCAAGGATGGGAAAATAATCAGCAACACTGAACAACAGCGAAATAGGTGGGTGGAGCACTTTAAGGAACTATTGAATCGACCAGCTCCACTGAACCCACCCAACATCGAAGCAGCACCCAAGGACCTCCCAATTAATATTGGCGCACCTACGATTGAGGAGATCAGTATAGCCATCAGACAAATCAAGAGCGGCAAAGCAGCTGGACCAGACAACATTCCAGCAGAGGCAATGAAAGCAGATGTAGAAGCAACTGCGAAAATATTTCACATTCTCTTCAAGAAGATTTGGGATGAGGAACAAGTACCATCAGATTGGAAAGAAGGATACATGATCAAAATACCGAAGAAAGGCGATCTCAGCAAGTGTAAAAGCTACAGAGGCATCACTCTTCTTTCAATACCAGGCAAAGTCTTCAACAGGGTATTGTTAAACAGAATGAAGGACTTCGTAGACGCCCAACTTCGAGATCAACAGGCCGGATTTCGTAAGGATCGATCGTGTACTGACCAAATTGCTACATTACGGATCATTGTGGAACAATCAATTGAATGGAACTCACCACTCTACATCAACTTCATCGACTACGAGAAAGCATTTGATAGCGTGGATAGGAAAACACTGTGAAGGCTTCTTCGACCCTACGGTGTGCCTGAGAAATTAGTCAACATCATACGGAATTCTTATGATGGATTCAACTGCGAAATCGTGCACGGAGGTCAGCTGATAGACTCTTTTGAGGTGAAGACTGGTGTGAGGCAAGATTGCTTACTCTCACACTTTCTCTTTCTCCTGGTGATCGACTGAATTATGAAGACGTCAACATCTGGAGGGAAGCACGGTATCAACTGGACAGTTAGGACGCAGCTGGACGATCTGGACTTCGCAGATGACTTGGCTCTTCTATCGCACACTCAACAACAAATGCAAGAGAAGACGACCAGTGTAGCAGCAGCCTCTGCAGCAGTAGGTCTCAACATACATAAAGGAAAAAGCAAAATTTTCCTATGCAACACAACATGCGCCAACCGAATCACGCTTGATGAAGATACCTTGGAGGTCGATAACACCTTCACATATCTTGGCAGCATCATCGACAACCAAGGTGGATCGGACGCAGATGTGAGGGCACGGATTGGCAAAGCAAGGGCTGCATTTCTACAGTTGAAAAATATCTGGAAATCCAAACAACTTTCAACCAAAACCAAAGTAAGGATTTTCAATACAAATGTGAAGACAGTTCTACTGTATGGAGCGGAAACATGGAGGACTACCAAAGCCATCATCCAGAAGATACAAGTGTTTATTAACAGTTGTCTACGCAAAATACTTCGTATTCGTTGGCCAGACACGATCAGCAACAACGAACTGTGGGAGAAAACAAGTCAGATTCCAGTAGAGGAGGAAATCAGGAAGAAGCGGTGGAAGTGGATAGGACATACACTACGAAAAGCACCCAACTGCGTCACGAGCAAGCCCTCACATGGAACCCTCAAGGCAACAGGAAAAGAGGAAGGCCAAATAATATATTACGCCGAGAAATAGAGAAAGATATGAGAGGAATGAACAAACATTGGACAGAAATGGAGAGGGAAGCCCAGGAGAGAGTTGGTTGGAGAAAACTGGTGAGCGGCCTATGCTCCATTGGGGGTAACAGGCGTAAGTAAGTAAGTAAGTAATAATGCCTTATCTAACATCAATCTAGAAGTACTAAAATGAGCTGAGGACTTACTATTAACACTAATATCATCACGTTTATCATCACTAAAATCAGACGTACCACTAACAGCCTTAGAATCTGTACAATCCACTTCGTCAATTTCCTTCGGCTTTTTGCTTCTGGTTTCCATTGTATGCCTATGTTCAAAAATCGGTTACCAAGCAAATGTGAATTAATCCAAACGAATTCGGCCAATAAAACCAAACATTGAAGAACTTTTGTTACGTCCAAGTTTTGCTCCTTCCGTTATTGAAGTACAGTATGTCGATCTATTCGCATTTCACGAACTCAAATTACCAAAAAAACCAACTCCAAAGTTAGGTACCAAAGTTTATTCGTAATTTATAAATATTTGACGAAAATGTCGTTTGTTGATTTACAAATAGTCGACCAATGTCGTTCTAACAACAATAATTATAATAATTACAAATACCTTCAATTTTATAGGTTCCCGGAGCAAAGACTCCAAATGACCAAACCAAGACAAACGGAATTCAAAATGGCCGAAAATAATAAATCAAACAAGTTCATAAGTTAAGTAAAACAAATATACCAACAAGCACAGTGAAATGATATTTATATAAAGGCTTTGATCAGCCAAATGTCTTCATTTCCCCCGTACCATACCTCCTTGTCCATCGTTCGTTTGTCTACGTCTGCTCCTTCTTTTATCACTCTGATTACCTGTTTAAGGTTCGGGTCAGCTTTCTGTTGCCGGATGAGTTCTAACGTGTCTCCCTCTAAACTACTCACCGCGTATGCTGTCACTGGAAGGTCATCTTCCATGTCTGATCTTGACAAGTAATCCGCCTTTACGTTTGTATTTCCTAAAACATGGCCGATACTGAAGTCGTATTCTTGCAGACGTATCATCCACCGTGCCAAATTCCCTCGGGAGTCCCTTGCTGTTCTCAACCACTGCAGGGGTTTATGGCCACCGAATAACTAGCGAGCCATACGACGAATCAAAAGCAATCTCAGCATTCCTGAAGCTACCCAACGAAGGAATCTTAGCGTTCTACGATTCAGTTGAAATTTGACAACCAACATAACCCATTTCCTTACAAATTATTAAAGTGGATTATATTGAGTATTGTGGACTGCTGCTCTCGCATTATTGTTGCACGGTAATCAATTCGAAAACGATATATTACAACCACATTCATTGTTGTTGTACGTACAATTTTTGTACTTTTCAGTGTGTCCTGAATTATATTATTCGGTCATTAGTTATCAGCATTTTTATCGTCTACATTATTTCCTTCCTTATGTTAAATTTACTGTGTACTACTCATTGAATCCTAATAAATATTCCGATAACGAATTACCAATTCTTCCACAGGTAGCTTGCGTCAGGTCCACTATTTCCCTATTTCTTCTTTTTTGATTTATTAGACTTGAAATGCAGTTTTAGGCTTACCTCAAATTTGGCTAAACATGCTTATTGCTTCCGGATGGAGTTGCAGACAATATAGGAGAGGTTCTAGCCCAACTGCATGCTGAAAAGAGCCAGGACGTTTTTAAAACAGGTAATAGTAATATCCTTCTCGTTTATCAATAAAGAAACCATTGAACTGATTATCAAAAAGTAGGACGAGGTGGACAGACTCCATTACAGGTTAAAAGGGCAAATGAAGCATATAAGGGGATGCGATAATAGACAGAACTGTATTCCATCAGTTGTGGTGACATCGACTGTCTGTGAATGAGCAGAAGATCATCCCAGTTTGAAAAAGTGATGCAGCCACAGAAAAATTGATGAAAATTCTGGTAAGATATGTGAAAGATTAAAGAACACGAGTCGGCCAACGTAAAGCTTCACCATGGTCACTCGCATCTGTGGCCACTGTAAGCGGTTTCCCGGGTTCAGGCAGTCGCAGCGTCATCTGACGATCGTCTAGCATGTTTTTGATTCGGTTGAACGTTTGTTCGGCAGCATTAGTCCATGTGAACTTGGTGTTGCTCAGCAACTTATGTTAGGGCGCTGCTATTTCGTTGAGATTCTTGACAAACTGAATATAGAACGCCGCTCTTCCCAGGAACTATCTCAACTTCCTTTTCGAATTAGGTAGTGCAATATTTTGCATGGTAAGAATTTTCTCCCGTAATGGCTTTATTTCTCCATTTCCCACTTTATGTCCAAACAATATGACGATGTTTTTCGCTATCTGTGACTTTTCCAAATTAATTCGAAGCCCAAGTTCGTCAATTCGCTTTAAGACTGCTTTCACATGCTTGACGTGATCTGTTTCCGTCAGGCTGTACGCAACTACATCGTCGCCATATACCTCAACGTTATCTAGATTCTTGAGCAGTAGCGTCATTATTCTTCTGAACGTAAATGGTGCACCCGCCAACCTGAACGGCATTCGTTTAAATTGATACTGTTTATCCCGTATAGCAAATGCTGTCTTGTTGAGATTGCTATCTTTATAGGTAGTTGCCAATAGCCCGACCGTAAATTCAAGCACTGTAAACACCGTGGCATTCTGTAGCACATCCAATGTTTCTACTAATTTCGGCATTGAGCACGGTTTTAGGTCTGTAACATTATTCAGTTCAATAAAGTCGACACAAAATCTATACTTTCCATTAGGTTTCTTTACCAAGAACACTGGTGGGCTATATGGGATGTCCACTTCCTCAATTATACCTTCTTTTGACATTTCCTGAACCTGTCGACTTGCCTCGGCCTGTAAATGCACCGGAACACGACGTGTTGCAAATATATTTACTCGTTCGTTCTTTACAGTAATTTCGTGCTTTACTTTGTCACAGAATCCATATGGCTCGCCATCTCCAGTGAACAGTTTCACATACTTTGCGCATAACTCGGTAATGTTTGGTTTCTTGGTCGAGACGTCCGTTTCCACTCTTATTTCACCCACTTCGCTCCTTTCGTGTATTGGCAATGTGACCATTTTACCGCTTCTTAAGTCAAGAAGGCTGAAAACGATCCACAAGCTTCCGGAAGGCTGCTGTTATACTCCGCTAATGAAAAGGAAAATGCCTCACATAGACAAGTAGTTGCACTGATGCTGTCCAAACAAGCATCATAGGAAATAATAGCATGGGAATCTCAATAACACAGGATCATCAAAGCATCCTTTAAAGCAAAGAATGACGGCGTGATAAATAACGTCATTCAATGCTAAGCACCTACCAACGACTACAATGAGGACGTTAAAAATCGATTCAACGTGAGGCTCCAATGAATCGTCGATAGATGCTCATCAAACATATTGATTATTCTGTTGCGAGAGCGAAATAGCAAGGTTTGCATGGACAACACTGCATATGGAGTCATCATCGGACAATATGGACTGGGAATTATGAACCAAAATGGTAAGAGATTTTCCCACTTGTGTGTCTACAATCAACCGTTCATCGGCGGCACAGTATTCACAAATAAACGCATACGCAGCAACATCGATTACACTGGATTAGACTACCTAGAACCAAATCAACAATTTCTGCACAAACAAAAAGTTCAGAAGGACGATGGAGGACGTAAAAATGAACAGAGGAGCTGATGTCGTCTAAGATCACCACTTGTTGGTCTCGGAACGAAAGCAAAACTGAAGAACTTCTGTACGAGCGGGTTAACAACAACACAAACCTCAAATATGGCTTTTTTTCTGGATACAAAAAGTTCAACTAATTAAAAATAATACTCAACGGAGAGGAAACAACTTCGGAAAAAACAGTTACAAACGGATCAAGGAGGCAATCACTTTTATTTTTGTTGGGAGATTCTGGGCAAGAAGAAGTACTATCACAAGGAACGGATTTCTGTTGATATTCTTGAACGAATTCATGAAGGGAGTAACAAGAAGTCAGCAATCAACATCAACTGAAAAAGAAAGTAAGCATCTGGAAGATCTAGCAATGACAGCAAAAAAGGCTGAAGGAGAAGTGAACTTCCGAAAATTATGCGACACAACAAAGAAGCAAGGAATGCAAAGTGGTCAGCAACTCAGAAGAACAGCAAAACAGGTGTGTAGGCATCTGTTGAATCGACCAGCTCCATTGAACACACTCAACATCGCAGCATCATCCACGGACCTACCAATCCATGTTGGTCTACCAACATTCTCATAAATCAATATGACCATCAGAAAAATCAAGGTAACAAAGCAGACAACAATCAGCAGAGGCAGTGAGAGCAGATGGGTCAGCAACTGCTGAAAAAACAGGCACCAACCGAGTGAAAAGAAGGAAAGCTGATAAGTTCGTCACTCATTATGCTTGAGGCTATTACGAATTTACCTTAGTCGATAAACGCGAACGAGACTTTTACCAGCTTCCAGGAAGGCTACCTTGAATACCCAAAATCGAAATAGAAGGCTTTGTAAGCGTAGAAAGTATATTCTACAAACACCCAGCAATCACAGTACAATCAAGCATACAACTCTCGTTTATTTATACAACATAAGAACGTCCTTGAGACAGTTAAGAAAATAGCATACTGAAATACACAGCAGCCAATGACAGCCATGGATTTTCCTGGTGGGAATTGAAATCTCAAGGTCATCTGATCAGCCCATGCTGGCAAAACGTGAAAACCAAAATACGGCATTATCAAGCGAATTTTGGGGATGTAACATCCCCAACACTCCTCCCCTTTTAATAGCGTGTTCTCCTGGGGTCGACTTGCATCTTGACTATTGTTCGCCGCTGTCTGAGGGGATACCTTCGGGAACGAAGAACAGCTTGCTGCTGAGTTTCTTCTCGTGGCGGGGCTCTCGGTAGGTTGAAGGTATCAAGCAAGATGTCAAGGGGAAGGCTTTCTGCTCTTGATGGGCGATCTGGGGCTAGCCGTCTGCGTATCTGATTCCGATGACGTGACCATTTATCACCTCCTACCTCTACTTCGTACATAACTCGACCAACCCTTCTGACCACTCTCGCTTCTACCCAAGGACCATGGTTCGTTCTGTAGTCGCGGGCAAACACAGGGTATCCCACCTCGTAAGCTGATTGTCTTTGCTGCTTTGTCTCTACTGATGAGGGTGCATTGGTCGGATGCATCAGGCTGTGGATCGTTTTCAATCTTCTTCCCATCAGGATTTCAGCTGGGGACTTTTGCTCCGGTAACAATTCATTTGGTGTTGTCCGATAGACGTACAAGAAATTTTGTAACGCTTCGGCTGGTGTCCCCTCCCCTTTTGACTTAAGCAGTGCTCTTTTAAACGTATCCACAAACCTTTCCGCCTGCCCATTCGATTTCGGGTGGTATGGTGGCGAGCGTAAGTGTTTAATGGCTAGCCGTTGACAGAAATTCTGGAATTGGGAAGAGGTGAATTGAGAGCCATTGTCGGATACGATCACATCTGGTATGCCATTTCGAGAGAAAATTTCAGTTAGGAGCTGTATAGTCTTAGTTGTAGTGGGCGGCGTAACGGGGCTGATTTCCGGCCATTTAGAAAAGGCGTCGACGACAATTAAATACATAGTTCCATTTATTGGCCAGCGAAGTCGACATGTATCCTGGACCAAGGATGCTCAGGTTTGGGCCATGAAACCGGCGGAATTTCGGCATTCATCTTTGCCGCCTGCTGACACCTCATGCATTTTTCAACCAACGCTGTGACATGTTGATCCATGTGAGGCCAGTATGCATAACTCCTGGCTATGGACTTCATTCGTTTAATCCCAGGATGACCAAGATGGAACTGTCTCAGCACTTTTGCACGAAGGGATGCTGGCACCACTACTCTTTCACCAAACATCAGACAATCGTTGACGATGCATAGTGACTCCCGCCGCTGATACAGTTGCTTCATGTCACCTTCAAACTTTTTCGACGGCCAACCGTTAGTGACATATTTCATCGTCATCTTGATGATGGGGTCGTTTCTAGAAGCATTTTGTATGTCTGTTGCAGACACCGGTAATGCGCGAACTGCGGTTGTCAGATAACATTCTGCGTGGTCTTCTACTGACAGAGATGCGATCACCATGTTTTCCTCAGCCGCCACTTGATCATTAATGAGTCGTGACAAAGCGTCTGCTTGACCGAATTGTAGAGTACGTCGATATTGGATTTCGAAATCATACCCCAAAAGTACCAAGGCCCATCGCTGAAGACGATTTGCAGAATGGGCTGGAATGCCAGACTTTGAACCAGATATTGCTAACAGAGTCTTGTGATCTATGAGGAGCGTGAATCTCCGACCGTACAAAAACTTATGGAAACGGCGAACAGCAAACACAAGGGCAAGAGCTTCTTTCTCTATCTGGCTATACTTCTTTTCTGCTGGGGTCAGTGTACGGGATGCATGCATAACGGCTTTTTCCGACGCGTCTGGAAGTTGATGTGAAATAACAGCACCTAGGCCATATGCTGAAGCGTCTGCTGCTACAATGATCGGCATGGATGAATCGTAGTGTGTTAATAACAATTCCGAGCTAATTATAGACTTGAGTTTACCAAAAGCCGCGTCACACTCTTTAGTCCAGTTCCATGTGCTATGCTTCTACAGTAGACAATTCAATGGAGCGCGAATATCATGCATCGAGGGAACAAAAGCTGAATAATAACTGATTAAACCGAGAAAAGATCGTAATTCGGAAACATGAGTGGGAGTGGGCATCAGTTTGATAGCTCGGATGTTTTCAGGATCCGGTCTGCGAGCGTCGGCATCAAAGATGAATCCCAAATACTTTACCGACTGCAATAGAAACTGGCATTTTTCTGTGCGTAACCGGAACCCATTGTCACTGATGCGTCGTAGTACCAATGTCGTGCGTTCCCGTAGCTGTTCTAACGTCTTCGCAACAATCAAGATATCATCGAGATAAGCTGCAACCCCTGAGATATCTGACAGGATAGTATCCATTAGTTGTTGGAAGATAGATGGGGCAGTCTTAACTCCAAAAGGTAGACGGTTATACTGGAACAAACCACGATGAGTGTTGATAGTAAGCAGCTCTTTAGATGCTTCATCGACTTCCACTTGCAAATAAGCATCAGCTAGGTCAAGCTTTGCGAAGAACTTTCCTCCATTCAGCATAGTGAACAGATCTGCTGGGACTGGCAGAGGATAATGATGCTGTTCTAGAGCTGCGTTGAGACCTGTAGAGAAGTCAGCACATATACGTATCGTGCCGTTGGCCTTCTTGATAACGACTATAGGTGCTGCCCAACTGGAGTAAGAAACGGGAGTAATAACTGTAGAATCCTTTTTGAATGTTTTGTTTTTTGGAAAATCCCTCCATGTTTACATATTTTTGCTATGACATGACGGACTTTTTCTGTTGACATTTTTGGTACTTTATTTGATTCCAATTTGAGGCTTTATCATTGTATATTGTTATTCTTTCTATATTTTGTACTTATATTGAAGTTTTTGTGTTTGCTTCTGAACTGTACATATGTTGTTTAAATTTGATATAATATGGCTACCGCCACATTTTTGGACTGATGCAGTGGCCGCTGGACTTAGCGTCACTTATTTGTTACTGTGTCTGATACTCTGCGGAGTAACTGAACCCTGGAAGAAGCACTATTTCCAGGTAATGCTTTGTATTTCCATTTTTTAATTAATACAGACGCTTTCTCCTAGAATTTTGTCCTTTTTGAATTGGTTGGGACCCGGAACTGGGAAAAGCGTACAGGAGTGCCTCTATTGGAACCCATTGGGACGGCCACTGTAGAAGTTCATTTACAGTCTGGAAATATTTCTATCAACGATTATATCCTGGAAATAATTCTATAAACGATTATATTTTGGAATTATCTATTACGATTTCAGTTGGATTATTAGGAATTATCAAGAAACATTTGGAATTTTAATCGTTTATCACACTAGACTTTCTTGGAGGAAGAAATTTGGATTATTTATCATATTCCGGAACTGAACTGTGGAATTACTATATTTTGTATTTGTTACCTTCCTTATTGAACTTTATTTATGATGTCAAGCAGAAAAAAATCACACATGAGGAGGGTGGAAGAGCTCGACGGATCACAGAGCTCTAGGCAAGTCGTTAATGGTGAATTTTTTATGGGTAAAGACGCGCAAAGTCCGAGGTCTTACGCTACCTTGTCATGGTCGGCGTTTTTACGAAGTTTGTTGCCCGTGGATTGTTTTGTAGAAATATCGTCCTGAGACAACTCACTACTTCCAAATCTATCGCGTCTTCAAATGCCAGATTCATTTCTAACGCTGAAAAATTTCGAAAACCAAATTACAAATATTCGCTTCATCGTGAACCTGGAATATCTGAGTTGAATGATATCGAGAGATTTCTCCGTAAACAAAGAATTAAGGGTGCGTTATACAGTGCTGAAGTAAATGCACAAGCTACTGATGGATTTTGGGCTAGAATTGTTAAAGCTGGCGATCCTGATCTTGTTGAGAGATATCTAAATATGACAGCCAGATTGGGACTTCCTATTAACCCGGAAAAAATTCTAAAGGATCTACGAGACGCTGGTCTGACTCCCACTCCCAGAGTGTATGGCTCGTTTATACATCATAGCTGCTCTGCCGGAGATATGAACCGAACAAGCCATTATCTAGGTATGCTTCAGAGTGCTGGGTTCAAGCCTACTCGTTTTATTTTTTCTCAGATTCTGCATGGTTACGTGAAAGCCAGACTCCCCGAAGAAGTTATTTCTACGCAGGAATTATTATCTCAAATAGGTTTATGGCCATCTAAATTTGCATATGAAGGACTTTTGTTTGCTTATGCTGATATTAGTGACGAAGAAAGCTTATTACGAACTTTGGATGAGGCTTATACTGTACTCCCTTCAATAACGGACAACCAAGAAACAGAATATTCTAATGAGATTTCAGCTTCTGTACTCTTGGATATTTACACGAGGTTAATATGTTCGTTGCCAAATACAAATGCAACTTGTAATGAGATATTGAAAAAACTGTCTGCGATGGATAGATTTCCGTTTGATTTTGCCATTGACTCTGTTAAAGTACTCTTAGCAAAAGGCCGCCCAGATGCTGCTTTGGAGATTTTTAAAATAAATTATTCTCATGAACGGAACAATAATCATTTATCTTCACTGCCTACTTATGCTGTTGCTGGTGGTTTGACTCCTAAAGCATTAGAACCTTTCTGGGAAGCAGCTGATTTGGACAGTAAAGAACTGCTTATACTTAGGAATAAATGTAAATTAAAATTCAATCGAACTGGCAAAACCAATGAATTGGGTAATCAATTTCAGTCTTGTTTAAATGAAAACAATATAGAAGGTGGTCTTAATTTATTGAAAAATGTACCAAAAAACAAAACATTCAAAAAGGATTCTACACCGGCCCGCAAAATCCCTCCATGCAAGAGGAGCAAGCCCAGTGGGCAGAGCTAGGAATCAAGTGGGAAGAAGAGGAGAGAGAGCCTAATTTCAATGAATTGACGGATTTTATTATGTCTCGTGCAAAGATAGCTAGTAGTAGGTTTGGAAGATTAGCTTATCGGGCTAAAACAGAACATAATACGGAAGCTACTAGTGGTCTGCGTGCGAGACATGAGGATTTTTCGTTTCTACCTAAAGCACGCTCAGAAGATAAGAGAGTTGTCAATTATATCACGAAAGCATACGCTGATGAAGGACGAGTATGTGACCGTAACGATGTAAAACCTCTTGATGCGTATCCTAGTAAGAAGCCGGTTGGTGTAACAGATAAGATGGCTTTTCTAAGTATGGAAAAGAAAGAAAAAGGTGAAAAGTGTAGGCATCAAGACGGATCCGAAGTGTGTGATGATAAAAGCCTCTTAGCTGCTCGAAAAGCCTGGAACGGTAATTTGGATTCGAGGAATCAGAGGTTAATGAGTTCAGCAAATATGAGTAAGGCCCAGGCAGGATTGTCTGAACGAAATAAAGCCTATGTTCGGAACCCTTCATTTAGGGTAAATTATATAACTGGACCTAGAGTAGATTCTAGGATAAGTGATAGTGGTACTGTAAAGGCTAAGAAGCCTAGGAGACAACATGATGCTACTATTACTAAGAAGCCTAAACCTCATGCTCTTTCGGATGCTACGACTAGCCATGGAAATAGTAGCCATCAGAACCTTAGTAGTGACAGCGATAATAAGGAGAAAGAAAGTGTCAGCAGTCCACTTATTGTGACTAGTTTATCAACTTCATCGAATGAGCCTCCAAGTGTTTCGACGTCATCGGACCTCGTCACGAATGTTAAGTTGATTGAAGATGCACAAGGTTGTGCAACTGTAACTGTTCATATTCCGGTTGACTGTCAGTCGAGTGATGATGAGAAGAAAGTGTTTGATGGTAACAGCCAGTCTACAGTGTTGTGTGATGACGATGCTATTGATGAGCATATGTCTTGTGTCTCTGAAACAGAACATGAAGAACATACAGACCGAATCGACGCTACTTGTCTGGCAGAACGGGATCAATTAGACGTTGATAATAATCTGGATGTCACTGATGTGACAACTGAGTTACCGACGATGACGAATACTGATCAAACCTCCTCTGTATCAGGAGATGGAAGGACAAATATTGATCCCACGTCATGCTACTTAAAGTCTTCTGGAGACGATGAAATGTCAAAATTGGAGATCCCACCCTTGCATATTATATATGGGTCAAGAATTTCTGTTGATAAGTTAGCATCACGGACTTCATTGTATCTGCTGATCGGAGCAAGTGGTGGTGGATCGACGACTCATCCCCATGATAGGGAATGTAGTTCTCGGATAGGATATGACCAGTTTTACGATGTGTTGTTCATGTTCGTGTGGGTTAATTGGGTAAGGTTTATACTACCGTTAGGTCATGCCACGATAGATAGGGGAATCAAGGGCCTGATGGGAAAGTATAGGTACCTAGTTAACACGATAGGTCATATCCATGTTGGATGGCGGGTAGGCGTACTGCTGTAAGTCCTACACGTTATTCCGGTGTGGATTAGGGGATAACTGGGAAACCTAAATAAAGTGTCATTGACGCTTGCTCTTCTTGCATGGAGGGATTTTGCGGGCCAGTGTAGAATCCTTTTTGAATGTTTTGTTTTTTGGAAAATCCCTCGATGTTTACATATTTTTGCTATGACATGACGGACTTTTTCTGTTGACATTTTTGGTACTTTATTTGATTCCAATTTGAGGCTTTATCATTGTATATTGTTATTCTTTCTATATTTTGTACTTATATTGAAGTTTTTGTGTTTGCTTCTGAACTGTACATATGTTGTTTAAATTTGATATAATATGGCTACCGCCACATTTTTGGACTGATGCAGTGGCCGCTGGACTTAGCGCAACTTATTTGTTACTGTGTCTGATGCTCTGCGGAGTAACTGAACCCTGGAAGAAGCACTATTTCCAGGTAATGCTTTGTATTTCCATTTTTTAATTAATAAAGACGCTTTCTCCTAGAATTTTGTCCTTTTTGAATTGGTTGGGACCCGGAACTGGGAAAAGCGTACAGGAGTGCCTCTATTGGAACCCATTGAGACGGCCACTGTAGAAGTTCATTTACAATAACTCCTTGTCTTTGAAGGCGATCCAGCTCTTCATTTACTGTTGCTAATTTAGCATACGGTACAGGTCTCTTTGGACGAAAAGCAGGCTTAGCCCCATGTTTCAACCGAAGTGTTGCTTTCATAGCAGTGCACCGACCTAATCCAGGTTCAAAAATGGTTGAAAACTCTGTCATCAGCTTCTTCGTATACGCTTCTGGGTCATGTCGTTGTGATACCAGGTAGCATATGGTATTTAGCGGGACATCAGCCAATTTTAGCTGGTCGAATCAATCTAAACCAAGTAAATTTAGATCAGCTGGCGTTATATAGCATACCCCAGTAAACGACGAATCTCGGAAAGCAACTTTACATTCCAATTGTCCTAACAGACGAAGATAATTACCACATGCTGTACGAGGCTTTTGCGTTGTGTGCTGCAGACTTGGGCTGCCCAATTTGGTCCAATTTTTGCGTGAGAGGATAGTGACATCAGATGCAGTATCTATTTGCATTCTACACAAATAACCGTTAATATTAAGAGTAATAAATTTCCTCTCACCTGGTGATGAGCTTTGGCAGGAAGATATTAGGCTCAATGCATTGGTACTGGATCTAGGAACAGGCTTCTTAGCACTTCTGGATCGCTTTGGCTTTTTCTGTAGGCAAAAGCCATCTTTATGACCGATGACTTTAAACTTCCTGCATCTATGCTGCCTAAATGGGCAGTTCCGTACATACCGCCATGAGCCGCCGTGCCAGCAAGCAGAAGGTGGATTCATTTTGGATTTTTGGGCAGAATTGGAGCGGGATGAACTGGGTGTAGCATGGGCAGACTTATTATGATAAGGTGGCTGCTGTACCAAGTGAATTTCAGATCGGCATGAACTACCACTCTGCACTATAGTCGAGCCTCGTTGTAGGTTAGTGAGACGTTGGTACTCATGAGCCATATCATTAAGCGTAAGCTTCGGATCTTGCTCCAAACGACTTAGTAGCCTTGTTCTAATGTCACTGAACTTACTCGACTGGAGGCTGCAGATGAGTGGGTTCAAAGGCAGGATCAAATTGCAGTACTTATCCAGCTCACTTGCGTCCAACTTTCGAAGTAGCAGCCGAACCTTCCAAGCATCATCTTGGTTGGCGAAATCAAATTTAAATAAATCTTCATAACGCCGGAACCACATGTCAAAAGTGACATTTGCATCAGGATCATAATGAAATTCAGATATGCTATTTGCGATGCCGTCCAACGATGGAGCTGTGGTTGCATTAGATGAGCTGGGCTGCGTGGAAGGGGAAATCTTCATGTCTGTCAACATCTGCATCAGTTTCAGCTGCTGCTCAAGTAATAACTCAAGTTTGGCAGGATCCATATTTCCAAAAGCACCGTCGCCACTGATAAGTTCGACACTTAGTATGCTTGAGGCTATTACGAATTTACCTTAGTCGATAAACGCGAACGAGACTTTTACCAGCTTCCAGGAAGGCTACCTTGAATACCCAAAATCGAAATAGAAGGCTTTGTAAGCGTAGAAAGTATATTCTACAAACACATAGCAATCCCAGTTCAATCAAGAATACAACTCTCGTTTATTTATACAACATAGGAACGTCCTTGAGACAGTTAAGAAAATAGCATACTAAAATACACTGCAGCCAATCACAGCCATTGATTTTGCTGGTGGGAATTGAAATCTCAAGGTGATCTGATCAGCCCATGCTGGAGAAACTTGAAAACCAAAATACGGCATTATCAATCGAATTTTGGGGATGTAACATCCCCAACAAAA
The DNA here is from genome assembly GCA_944470395.2 of Schistosoma turkestanicum. Taxonomy (NCBI): domain Eukaryota; kingdom Metazoa; phylum Platyhelminthes; class Trematoda; order Strigeidida; family Schistosomatidae; genus Schistosoma; species Schistosoma turkestanicum. The sequence goes on from OX103975.1 coordinate 10,058,706, forward strand.
GCTGATCAGAATACAAAGGAAAGGAGAATTTCAGAGGCAACACTCTTCTCTCAATTCAAAGCAACGTCTTTATCAGGATATTGTTAGACAAAATGAACGACTTCGTAGACTCCCGACTTCAAAACCAACAGGCTGCATTTCCTATGGATCGACAGTATGTCCACCAACGTGCGACATAGCGGATCATTGTAGGACAAACAATTGAATGGAATTCACACTCTACATCAACTTCATTGACCACGAGAAAGCATTATATAGCGTGGACAGCATCACTGGTGAGAAAGGTGGATACTCCAAAGAAACTATCAAACAACATCAAAAGCATAATTTTCTGCATAACACCGAAACGTGGAAAACTACCGACGCCATCATCCAGAAGTTACAAGTATTGAGTTACAGACTTCCACGAAAAATTCTTCAAAGCTGTTAAGTGGTGGAAAGTAATAAAAAGTGAAAGATTTGGCACGAATTAGCTAGCCAAGGACTGTGAATTCACTAGTGAAATCTTAGACAATAGTGATTATAACGTGTATGACCTCAAATCTGAGAAGTTTTACTCCAAATAATTATTCACTACAGCGCCTACAAACATCTTAATGCCTTCACCTTCAAACTGATTTTGCTTTGAAATGATCTTATTGAGCACAGAATAACCTTAAAAACAACTACAGAATTGACTAGAAACGTGATTATGTGGTCTGTTTGTGATTGAATGTTGATAATGTAAGAAATGAAATATTTGAAAAATAATTATTGTGTTAATAAAACAACGGCAAATAAACCTCGACATTCAGTTTTAATGAATCTGCTGAAAACGCGCTTGAACGTTTTCAGATTCACTGTTGAAACAAACTTCTTTAGGCTGAACCTGCACGACACAAACATCGTCATTACTCTTGTCGTCAAACAAAAGGTTTCTGGATAGGCTGATAACAAAATGATCAATCTTCCACTACATCACCTTAGCTGAATCTACGGACGATAGTGGACTTGTCACCTACCCGCTGTCTAGATCTTCGAAATGTGTAGACTCCTGTGCACCTCTTAGAACACATCGAACTAGTAGGCCTAAATAGTAACCAGATCGCGTCAATTATCGTAATACGTCAGAATGCCAGCAGACACAGCACGTTAAGTCAATTTGTTCCATGAACATTTTCCATGGTTAACCAGTGAAGAAATGTAGCTTACAAGCCATCATTGGAAAGAACTGCGTCTATTGCAGAAGAACAGCACTTGGAATTGGACTAAAGAGTGTGACACGGCTTTTGGTAAACTCAAGTGGGAATTGTTATTAACACACTACGATCTATCCATGCTCATCTTTGTAGCAGTAGACGCTTCAGCATATGGCCTAGGTGCCGTTATTTCTCATTTCATATAGAGAAAGAGGATCTTGCCCTTCTTACAAGATTTAACGTCAACAAGCTCTACGACATGAGACTTACATGTTCACGATTAAGTAGTTTGTACTTTACTCATACGATTAACATGTTTTTTAAGTGCCGTGGGTGATGTAGGTCCAAACAGATTCGAAGAATTCTTGTGTCCTAATCGCAGATGACTATTCACTTTCGTATCATGTCTTGTTTTTGGGCGATCGCCTCATCGTCCAAATCTACTACTGGCTATCTTTGCACGGTACGATATTAACTCTGTGAGTTCAGAAAATGTGAGCTCTCTATCCTCATCACTCCATCTAACTGCCAGCTCTGCCCACTGGACTTGCATGCGGCGAGGTAAGAGCTTAACTATTCGTTCCAAAGTTGCTAAGGAATTCATATCCTTGGTGCGATTCGTTTGCTACAACACCATGGCGCATTGATTCATTTTGATACTTAGGTTTGATAGCTGCTCGGCGTCATTATAATCAACGATCTCAAGATGAAACAGCTCTTCCAACTTTTCCCTGGCTATAATGCGAGACTGTCCGAATAAACGATTTAGGATTTCCTTAGCCTTTTTATATCTCATAGACGCTTCTAAGATCAATCAACTTTTCAAGGCTGTACTAGCCTTACCCTGGCGGTAGTGAATCAAATAGAGTAAACGCAAGCTATCTNNCAAATATCAGTTTAAAGATTAAACCTTAAGGTGTTATTTCGTAACATCGATAAAATTTCTAAAGTCAAAAAAATTTGATGTTCCACATTCTTTATTTCATAACTTTACTACGTCAAAATAAACTCATAGTTTTCTATGTCATCCTGTTTAGCCTGTCTACTTCTCAGCCTTATATTACAGTGCAAATAATAATTATAGCTAAAAATGAGTTGAATGAAACTGTATTAATAGTGTGAGATTTGTTGGTGAGCAAATGGACGATCACAATCAGTTAAAAAAACTAACTATAAACTTCTGTAAGCAGCCAACTATCCTTTGCTAAGGACTTAAGTTTATAAAGACAAGAACGGCCTTAAATATTTTAAATTTCAAGTTCTCAAGCCTCCATGGTAATTCCTCATTCTGATTATTACCATAAGTGACCTGATTACCATTGTCAAAATTTAAAAATAGGGCTTTGAACCTGTATCACCCCTATTGTTATTATCTTAAAAAAAAACACGATGTTAGAGCTAAAATATTAGAAAACTTCAATATATGACTCAGCAAGTGGTTACAGCTCTTTAACGAATTGCTTTCTTAAGGGTAGGCCAATCAAAGTTTCTTCGTTAAGATAACCGGAATTGAGATTTTAGTGGCGCGTCGAGTCGTGATTGACTGTGATCATCACTAAATACTAATTACGAGCCAGTCACAGAGAAGACAAAATGATCAATACAAGTGAACATATTTGCTGGCGATTTCGTGGTTTCGAAAGAATAACGAAATCGCATCAGAAAGGAGGGACAAAATTACAGAGACAATGGGGCCAAAATGGCAGCAACAAAAAAAACAGAAAGTTTACAAGTATAAAGAGTAATAGACAAAAAGTACAGTAAAACAATCACTCGTACAATTGGTTATAATAACGAATGATTCTATTAAACCTATTGTGTTCTCTTCATAAAAGTAGATTCACTACAAGCTTTACACCTTCTAGATTTTTTAAAAATGACTCCACTTACTACTGATAATAATCTAGTCGTTTAATAAATAAGGTAACACATGTTTAAATTTTAGGAACTATCGAAGAACAAATGATGCCTTCTCTTGAGTGATGATGAAAACGTTTTACTTATTTAAATTAGGTAATAGCAGCCAATAAATGAAAATCTAGGGCATGAACAATAAATGAACTATATTAAACATGCAATTCTAGTTCCTCAGGTGTGAAAGACCCAGATAAACTTTCTGCTACTTAAATAATGACAGTATCGAGCAAGACGATCGTTTCAAATGAATTTCAGTAGGTTTTTCATCTTACTTAAACTAATCTATCAACTGATCAGTCAGTCAGTCAGTTGCAACGTAGAACTTCGTACGTAAGTACATCAGTTCATGTCGCCATACCACATCAGCACAGAGATATAATTGTCAATTCAAATCCAATAGTAGAAGAAGTATTAAAGGTATTAGAAGTAATCGGAGAGGTTAGAATTAGAAGATATTATTCACGAAGTATGATTCAATGAGATAAGTTTAGAAAGTAAAAACTAGAGGTGTTGAAGAATCCAGAAGGTTAGGATTTGAGAGAACACAAAGAATAAATGCACTGGCGCCATTGCGAACGATTTTGAGCCATGTCATTCAAGGTCTCTAGCCATCGATTATTATCATCTCGCGGCCCCCAACCAGGTAGTCGACAATTATCGACATGGCTAAGTCCACTCGTCAATGACTTCATGGATTTATGCCATGTTTTGGTCTGGCCGCCCCTAGCTTTCTTCCAACCTATTCCTACACTATCAACCGATCACTCGATATTAAATAGATGAAGTGTGGCAAGCAGTGTAGTCCTGGATGTACGTCTTGTCCTATTTGCGACTGATCAGCTTACTTACAATCATCATGGAACACTCATATTTCAACGAATACTGAAAAACTTTTAGACGAAAATATCAACAGCGGGATGTTTCAAACCATGTCTAGTTGAACTAAAAACACAATTTGTATAGAAATGAGCTTGAAATTGAAAAAAATCTCAGGAAATATCAAAAAAATTCTCATTTTACGCTGATTACTGAAAATTTCAGATAGACAGTTGCATTAATTAAAAACGTAGTAGTTATGATTTTATGGTAGTCAAACGACTTAAGATAATGCCTATAGATGTCTTGTTCAACTTTGATGATCACTAAGTGGTCAACGGACAGTCAAAGCATATGGTTATGGATTATTACTCTCAGATGTTATAATTAGCTTCCGGATCACCATAAATAAGGTTTAATTTGCTCAGTAAACAATGAGTTCAAGGCAATAGACTGATATATTAGATCGGATGCATTACAGAAAACACTGACCTGTGAATGACCGATGTAGCTCAGTTTGTCAGCAGCTGTATGATTCAAAACATACAATAGTGATGCTGGAAGATCGTATTTGCCCATTTCATCCCAGGAAAACTCCCAAAACGCTTTGTCATTGGGCTTTAAGGAAAGGTGTTTTGATGAATAAGTGCTCCCACGGCTATTACCAAGCCACACATCATAGCAATTATCAGCAAGTATAAATCCCAAACTTTCGTTCGGCAAATTGTTAACCCAAGTGTGAGCAGAGTCAAGAAGACCATGCTGGAGGAACACAACTTTTGGTATCCCTAGATGGACAGATAATGTAAGTTTGTCAAAAACTGTACGAACCTGAAGCTTCGTGACATTTCGGCAAAATCCTTACAATACATAAAATAAAGCCATCCTTGGTAGTGACATAGTGCTCTTCAGATTTGTATCCTTTCGAAGATATTATTTCCGTCTAAAATTTTCATTTAACATAATAAAATAATCAAACAAATTTAGTATACTATGTTCTGGTATACTTCCGGATCAAATCCATTTTCGAATGGTTCTAGTACTTTTTTAACTGAAGAAATAGTGTTTATTCTTGCTTCATCAACAAATACGGTGACAATAATAAACCACAGGAACCAATAGAGTAAAACGTTTCTTTTCATTTGCCACCCGAAACTGCAAATAATGAAATGGGTCAGAAAAACAAATGTTTTGCTGCACAGAATTCATTGCATCACTCAACTACATTTTTGAAAATAAATATTGTTTGTCCGTATTACATATACTTACTTGTATAGAGTAAAATTAAGGTTCTTGTCAAAATTTCTAGCTGAACATGTGCACCTGGTCATCAAATAAAACGACAGGATTAAGTACAATAGAAAACTATTGAAGTCATTTCTAATAAAAGTATACTAAGGAACATAATAAACGTCAGAAGAAATGAAACTAGTGAGGCTAAAATGCTTTTGCAGGTAGTTTTCCAGATCGGATGCATGAAGTCTTACCAGCAGTAGCTGCCAAAGTAGTTCCAATGTCCAATGTCTTGGCTCTTTTTGAGGTGTTTTTAAGCCAGGACGGTTTGTGTATTCCTTAATTAGACCATCTTCTAATCTATTAGACAAACCGCTACACACCATTGATATTAGCAAACATAAACTTTTTCGAAAGATCTATTTGTGTAAGAGTTGAGTAAACGAAGTAGTAGATCCGATTAGAAGCTCTTTTATATCTAATTCAAAGGCCGAAACCTGAATATATCCTCGGGAAAGTTATAATCTAACAAGATCAATATTCATTCGGCAAAACATAAATGTTTCGTTTTTTTGTATAAGGTAGGAAACGTTTCTGATATATCTATAACCAACGGTTATAGCAAGACACAATGTACACTCAACAGTACTGGACAATGTCGAGTATCGACTCTTCAGTTCAATATTTCTCTGACTCAAAATAGGTACTGAGAAGCAATTCGAATATTCCCCACTAAATGAGGTTGGAATTATGTGTGTAAGAATAAAACCAAGTAGCAAGCATTTGCGTCATAAAACTGACAGACACTGCTTAGAGACAGCTTTTCATCATTACGTTCAGTTAAGTCATGCAGGCCCACGTCATCAACTTCCTGGTATCATATGATAAGTGAAAAAATTGATGAGGTCGATTTTTGACCGAAGTCAAATAATAGCTCCACGTACCCACTTTTGAAGCCGAGGACTTTAAATGCCATTATTTATTAGCTAAGCGGTTCATATACCACTACAGTTTCAAATGCCCGTTGTTGATAGCTCAATGAACTGTCGATCTGAGACAATCTCTGAATAACAATAGTGTGTTAGATGTGAGAGCTATGTTGCCATGTTAATTCGATTTCACAGATAAAGTAAGTCCATCATTTAAGATTCTTCCTATTTTTACAAATTAGGTTAGGGACATTTCATGAATCGGTTAGCACCTTATAACCTGATTTGAAGACATCGAAAAGTAGATAATAGTTATTTTATAACTAATTGTAGTTATGCCATAAATAACCAATCAGATCGGTTAAGCGCTCACCACGTTATCTAGTCTGACCGGTCTGTAAACTTTCTTTGTTGTTGTAGGTGAATTCTCCATCGTGACAGCTCAATTCGATTCCAATAGACGTAGGTTGGACGCACTTCCCAATTTCGAAGTTAAAACACAATAATTCTAGAGGGAAATGGTCTATTTACAAATTACAAATGGAAATACAAATAATACCTAACTAATGTTACGTCTTCCAATTCAGAATTACTCCAAACGAGTATCAATGTTCCGAGGTTTAGGTGAACTCCTGTACTGCCCGATGATGAATCCAAAAATGTGGCGGTAGCCATATTATATCAAATTTAAACAACATATGTACAGTTCAGAAGCAAACACAAAAACTTCAATATAAGTACAAAATATAGAAATAATAACAATATACAATGATAAAATCTCAAATTGGAATCAAATAAAATACCAAAAATGTCAACAGAAAAAGTCCGTCATGTCATAGCAAAAATATGTAAACATGGAGGGATTTTCCAAAAAACAAAACATTCAAAAAGGATTCTACACCGGCCCGCAAAATCCCTCCATGCAAAAAGAGCAAGCGTTAATGACACTTTATTTAGGGTTCCCAGTTATCCCCTAATCCACACCGGAATAACGTGTAGGACTTACAGCAGTACGCCTACCCGCCATCCAACATGGATATGACCTATCGTGTTAACTAGGTACCTATACTTTCCCATCAGGCCCTTGATTCCCCTATCTATCGTGGCATGACCTAACGGTAGTATAAACCTTACCCAATTAACCCACACGAACATGTACAACACGTCGTAGAACTGGTCATATCCTATCCAAAGACTACATTCTCTATCATGGGGACGAGTCGCCAATCCACCACCACTTGCTCCGATCAGCAGACACAATGAAGTCCGTGATGCTAACTTATCAACAGAAATTCTTGACCCGTAGATAATATGCAAGGGTGGGATCTCCAATTTTGACATTTCATCGTCTCCAGAAGACTTTAAGTAGCATGACGTGGGATCAATATTTATCTTTCCATCTCCTGATACAGAGGAGGTTTGATCAGTATTCGTCATCGTCGGTAACTCATTTGTCACATCAGTGACATCCAGTTTATTATCAACGTCATCATGATTCCGTTCTGTCAGACAAGTCGCGTCGATTCGGTGTGCATTAGCATCCGTTTCAGAGACACAAGACATATGCTCATCAATAGCATCGTCATCACACAACACTGTAGACTGGCTGTTACCATCAAACACTTTCTTCTCATCATCACTCGACTGACAGTCAACCGGAATAGGAACAGTTACAGTTGCACAACCTTGTGCATCTTCAATCAACTTAACATTCGTGACGAGGTCCGATGACGTCGAAACACTAGGAGGCTCATTCGATGAAGTTGATAGACTAGTCACTATAAGTGGACTGCTGACACTTTCTATCTCCTTATTATCACTGTCACTACTAAGGTTCTGATGGCTACTATTTCCATGGCTAGTCGTAGCATCCGAAAGAGCATGAGGTTTAGGCTTCTTAATAATAGTAGCATCATGTTGTCTCCTAGGCTTCTTAGCCTTTACAGTACCACCATCACTTATCCTAGAATCTACTCTAGGTCCAGTTATATAATTTACCCTAACTGAAGGGTTCCGAAAATAAGCTTTATTCCGTTCAGACAATCCTGCCTGGGCCTTCTTCATATTTACTGAACTCATTAACCTCTGATTACTCGAATCCAAATAACCGTTCCAGGCTTTTCGAGCAGCTAAGAGGCTTTTATCATCACACACTTCGGATCCATCTTGATGCCTACACTTTTCACCTTTTTCTTTCTTTTCCATACTTAGAAAAGCCATCTTATCTGTTACACCAACCGGCTTCTTGCTAGGACACGCATCAAGAGGTTTTACATCGTTACGGTCACATACTCGTCCTTCATCAGCGTATGCTTTCGTGATATAATTGACAACTCTCTTATCTTCCGAGCGTGCTTTAGGTAGAAACGAAAAATCCTCATGTCTCGCACGCAGACCACTAGTAGCTTCCGTATTATGTTCTGTTTTAGCCCGATAAGCTAATCTTCCAAACCTACTACTAGCTATCTTAGCACGAGACATAATAAATTCCGTCAATTCGTTAAAATTAGGCTCTCTCTCCTCTTCGTCCCACTTGATTACTAGCTCTGCCCACTGGGCTTGCATTCGACGAGGTAAGAGCCTGACTATTCGTTCTAAAGTAACCATGGAATTAAGTTCCGTTGTGCAATTTAGCTGTTCTAAAGTTAAAGCAGCATTCTGCATTTTAATAGCCAAGTTCGTCAATAATTCAGGATCATTAAAATCTACATTCCCAGTTCTAAATAAATCCTCTAAGGTTTCTCGGGCTATTACATGCGACTGTCCAAAGAGCTGTTTTAAAATGGCCTTAGCTCTCTTATATCCTGCTTGTGGATCCATAATAATACAGCCTTCAATCGCATTTTTTGCTTTTCCCTTACAATAATGAATTAAATACAATAAACGAACTTGGTCGTCTTTTATTCTGGGTTCTATAAACGTTTCGAATTGACGCATGAACCTAAAATAGTCGCGAGACTTTCCATCAAAATATGAAAGTTCGACCTTAGGTAGTTCTAAACCCTCTATCGATGTCTTACGTATCTGATCGGTCTCTGGTACCTTAGAACTCTCACTTAGTCCTGGTTCCTTAATGCCTGCCAAAGGTGACTTACAATAATAAGTATCAGACATAACATGTGGGTTACCCATAAAAAATTCATCATTAACGACTTGCCTAGAGCTCTGTGATCCGTCGAGCTCTTCCACCCTCCTCATGTGTGATTTTTTTCTGCTTGACATCATAAATGAAGTTCAATAAGGAAGGTAACAAATACAAAATATAGTAATTCCACAGTTCAGTTCCGGAATATGATAAATAATCCAAATTTCTTCCTCCAAGAAAGTCTAGTGTGATAAACGATTAAAATTCCAAATGTTTCTTTATAATTCTTAATAATCCAACTGTAATTGTTCGATTTATCAAAAGGTAATAGATAATTCCAAAATATACACGTTCCTAGGAATATTTCCAGGATATAATCGTTTATAGAAGTATTTCCAGAATATAATCGTTTATAGAATTATTTCCAGACTGTAAATGAACGGAATTCCAACATTAGTTAGACTGTAGTTGAATTCTTCATCGTGACAGCTCAATTCGATTCCAATAGACGTAGGTTGGACGCACTTCCCAATTTCGAAGTTAAAACACAATAATTCTAGAGGGAAATGGTCTATTTACAAATTACAAATGGAAATACAAATAATACCTAACTAATGTTACGTCTTCCAATTCAGAATTACTCCAAACGAGTATCAATGTTCCGAGGTTTAGGTGAACTCCTGTACTGCCCGATGATGAATCCAAAAATGTGGCGGTAGCCATATTATATCAAATTTAAACAACATATGTACAGTTCAGAAGCAAACACAAAAACTTCAATATAAGTACAAAATATAGAAATAATAACAATATACAATGATAAAATCTCAAATTGGAATCAAATAAAATACCAAAAATGTCAACAGAAAAAGTCCGTCATAATAATAATAATAATAATAATAATAATTTATTCTCAAATAACAAACATGTCATAGCAAAAATATGTAAACATGGAGGGATTTTCCAAAAAACAAAACATTCAAAAAGGATTCTACAGTTGCGAATGACCTATCGATTGAAGGATGTTATTATTTTATTTTATATTGATGTGACTCATGTTTTTATTTATTTTCTAAAGACACGCTCTACTGGTGAGTACGTTTGCTCATCTTACTTGATAATTGTAATTTTCTTATTTATTGTACTAATTTAATCGTTTTTTTCCTGTCTAGAAACAGATAAAGTTTAAAACCAAGCTTTCTTTGTTCTGACTATAGCTTTAACATCGATTCTGTGAGCGACAGTATTGCGTTTACTGTTTTAGAATTACATCTGTAGGACAAATTAAATCCTGCAGTAAACGTAATCCAATTCAGCCGTTATCTTTTCAATAATCATCCCTAATGCATCCAAATCCAGGGACATACTCAGGCTTCGAGTCACGCCTACCTGACTTACAAGTGGTATTAGGATGTGATTCCAGCAAAAATAAGACTTGAAAAGGTTCTGCACCAGTTGATCGAAGCAGCTAGACACAATGGACAAAGTGAAGATAAAACAGTGGACAGTTTCTTCTCTTCAGTCATTCATAATGGGCAATCGGGAATGAGGGATGATGCATCCCATTAACCAGTTTATTGGGTGTTACAACACTGGATATGTTTAAAAAAATTACCGGTTGAATACTCTTACATCAACTTTCCAGCGAAACAAACAAAATGGTGCTAGAGCTAATCTTTAATAATTCGACGTCGTTGACGTTATGATATGTACAATAAAGTCTTTGACGGCAGTTAGAGGACTTCTTTATGTCGTTAAATTAATAGTCCTTATGTAACAGCGATACCTGACTATGATGTATCCACCGAATCTATATTATCGGATTCGCCTCATTCCCTGAACTGTCAAATCCCACATGTTAGTATTTCAAAATAATAATAATAATATATTTATTATCAAATAACTACGTTACAAGAGTTACGCCAGTTTACAGGCTAGATCAAATTGTCACAAATGCTTTCACAATTACTGTAAAGTTATAGCAGTTAAATTAAGTATAAGAGTCAGTTTTCTGATAGCATATTTACACCATGTCACTGACAGAAACAGTATAATACAGCCACATTTTCAATAGTAGAGAACAAATAAGGAAGGTGCAAAATAGGTTCTTTTGGCGATTTGCCGAGATCAATAGTGAATTTGTTGGGAAAGGTCAAATGGAACGCGCTTGATACGAGCTGTGATCCAAACAGTCATATACATAGGGTGCCTGTTCCCTAGAGTCGCCAAGGATTTCCCACCGTGAATGGGGTTCTGAAAAGGAGAAAAGAGAGAGAAAACAGCAACAGTGTGGCAAGTGTATATATATAACCAAAGCACTGTAATGTTGAAGTAGTCAATACAGTAAAAAGTCAAGATTAAATTCATGCTGACCGCTTAAATTAAAGTAAATTATGGGAATATAAGAATATAACCCACAGATAAAGGAGTACAGCAAAAAAGAAGGAAGAGTTTTGCAGTATCAGGTGGATAGAAGAGAAGTCGAAGTAAGAAGCTGGATTTATGTACGTTGAAATCTAAAGAAGAGAGTTTGTAAAAAGAAAACTTTGATGAATAAAATTTCGCACTGTCTAACTGTTTATTATTATTATTATTATTGAATGCCAACCTCTAAGTCATACTGTAAGCGCCTGAGTAAGAATGTTGCGGGTGTCTCGACAGAATAGCGACCTCAGCATAGTTTTGGAAACATGAACCACAGACGTAGCAGGCGTATAAGAGCAACCTCAGCGATACTGATTAGTCGTCTCATCAATCTAAAGAGCCGAAAGCAAACAAAATTTTCTGACCCACAATACTTACTAACCTTTGGAGGATAGATTTGATCCTTGTAAAATAATAATTTACTCTTGCAGTTCGCTTTTAACCCGAACGGTCTAGGTTCATACGCGTCCCGCCCAGTCCCAGTTCAAAAACGAGAATTCTGGGCGAAAACGTTTCAAAACAATATTACACGTTCGAGTTTCCAATTACCACAATAGGTTCCGTTACTGGAAGAATAAGTGCTTCCAGTCGGTTACTGCTAGAGTATCAAATTCAAAAATGGCTGTAGCCATATTAATTTTCAAATTTGAACAACATATGTACAGTTCAGAAGGAAACATGGAAACTTCAATATAAGTACAAGATATAGAAATAATAACAATATACAAATGATAAAATCTCAAAATGGAATCAAATAGAGTACCAAAATATCAAACAGAAGAGTCAGTCATATCATAACACAAATATATATACATGGAGGGATTTTCCAAAAACAAAACCTCCAAAATTGATTCTACTATCCTAATGTTGAAATACTATATTTGGTATAAAAAATTTGTTATCCTATGTTAAATCTTTAACCGTTTAGTTACATTAAACCCAAATTATCATCGTCTTGAGTAGAGCAAGTTAGTAAGTTCAAATTTATTAGAAAATTTCTTTTGAAAATACTTGGTATAAGCTGGAGAACGTATCGTAGTGGTGTTTGATTCCGGAAAACGGAAGAAAAGTTGGGGTAAGGAGCTACATGTCTGTGTACTGAAGCTATACATTTCGAACAATCTGGTTACACATATACTTGTTTGTGTGGACACACACATATGGTGGGTTAATCTGACTTTGCGATCAGGGGTTATGGAACATGTTCCTAAGTGGCTTCAAATCAGTTAATTTAAGATGATCCGATAAACGTTGGAAACAGAAAACCATGGCCATCGGTAGTAAAACAAATAATTGAGACAGGGCGAAAGTTTGACATCAAGACAGCCTTCAAAACATTGTATAAAGATGTTGAAGGACGAATTTCGAGGTTTATGGAGGCCTTAGCTATTCGAAAGTTAAAACCTCCCAGAATCAATTTGTTATAACCTTGAATTTACCCTGGTAATCTTTGGGCCATTTTATGTCCTTGATTAATGCGAAAATTTCCTAGCCTTTCTTGTCCTTTCTGTAATACGTTGATTTTCTCTCTTCTTCGTTTACAGTTATCACCTTATATCTATTTGAACTTTTATTTAATTGACCTTTGATTTGTCTCATAAAATGCCTTGACAAGTAAATATGTGTGGCCAGATTGTTCGAAATGTATGGCGCAAATGCATCACACTTTTCAGATCGATTGCATCTTCTTACTGTTCTATAAAAATTTATAAACGGGACAAAATGTTTTAAATTGGTGGTCAAGTATCTCGATGATCGTCACGCTGGATTTCACTAGGTCACGTACTACACTTTTTTACTTGAAACAAGCTAATATTCTGAATCTTAATTTCCTTTCAGAGGTCACTTATAGCTTTTTGCAGTACTGTTAAGTACTTTGGTCGTAAAATAAAGTGATCATATTTCCACTAGCAAAACAAACATGGCAAGGATATAAAAATAAAACTTATAGTTATGATTTATATGTCGAAACAAAACAGTGAGCTATGTTAAAAACATTACTCGTCATAGGCATGATTTTTCGCCATCTTTATTAAATAGTCAACACATGCAAGGAGCACTCAGCCACCACATCTAATGGCTCTGGAATTCAGAAATCGGGAAGGCTTAGTACAGCTCAAAGAACGATCTCTGTTGCTGCATTGAGTGTTGCGAAAGTTGACCTAGACCTGGTAAACAACAGCAGGGAGGCCGAAATAAGCGCACAAAAATGACCGTTGATCTCAATTAACAACCTTCGTCATAAGATACGAAGATAATAGTCTCGCCACTGAACGCACTGCACAGGCAAAGAACCTGCAGATGCCAGTTCCCACTGAACTGGCCAACGCGGTTTAGACAACTTGTTTGAAAATCCGACAACCGCTGTTGTCGCAAAGGTGCAGCGGGTGATGTGACAAACCACTAAGTGTCTCCATAGAAACGTAAGATGACTAAGGGGTGAGCCGTTATAAATCAGGAATATGTGCTCTCAGATGGATCTGAAGATCATAATCATAGCTGAAATATGGTTATCCCCTAAAGTCGCAGACGACTAGGCGAGCTTGCAAAACATGATACTCTTCCGAGGCGATAGGGTACACCACTCTGGAGGCGAAGAGGCTATATTTACAAACAGCCATTTAAAAGCCGAAAAACTGGATGGCACTAAACTAACCGAGGTGACAGACTCATGTTGGTGCTGTTTCCATGTAAATGTCACGAAATACTTTATTGGAGGGATTTACCAGCCTCCTCCAGGTACGAAGGCACAGGAAGATAAACTGAGTCAATACTGAAACTGCCACTCGATGGGTTTGATCAAATACTCTTGGTTGGACATCTAAACACTCCATCTCTTAGTCTCATCAAACAGGGAATAACTCTCACTGGCTGGTTCTAAAGACGACTTGACGCAGCCATTAGAAGCTCTGGGATGACTGAGAGCGTATGCAGCGCCACTATATGGACTAAGGAGGGATAATCCTCAAACTTTGATTATTTGTTAACAAGTGATCAGCTCCTGTTGGAGGATGTTTACATCCATACACCAGTAGGAAGTAGTGACCATGGCAAAGTCTTGTTTAAATGAAGCACTCAAGCGGGACGACAAAGAGCTCTATCTTTGTTATGCCAGGGTGAATTACGCGCGCATGCGAGAGAACCTCCTGCATGCACCATGATCACGGGAATGGTGGAGGCTGACAGTAAATTATCACTGGCAAACAGTGAGAGATATCATCCAAAATGCCGTCGTAGACAATGTACCTCAGTCACACCACCGAACGCCTGCTACAGGCGAAGAGGAGATCCTGTCACAAGTGGAAGGTCTCCTTGGAGGATTCCGATAGCAGTTCTTACCTGGTAATGAGAAACCGATGTAATACCAAAGTTCGAAGTGATAGGAGACAATTTCAGATAAAGCTAGCTGCCAAAATACCGGCAAACACGAAGCATCTGTTTAGGTTCATGTCCAAAAGTAGACCTACTAATCAAGGGTTGTGTTCCCTCAAAGGACCTCAAAGCCACCATTCTTGAAAAAGTGTGCGGAAGCCTTCAGCTCACCGAGATGTGACCTGTTCAAGCATTCGTTGGGGTCATGCCCACTCCCGATCGAAAGAAGCTACTCTCTCTTCAGCCTTCAAAGGAGGATATAGGAAGAACACAGCCTAATACAGAATAGTCGCATTACTACCAGTACTAACGAAGGCAATAGAAGGGCTGGTGAACGAACATATCAGGAAGTACATGTATAGGAACAAAATACTACGTGATGTTGAATATGGGTTTCGGAAAAGCAGATCATGCGCGTCCAAACTTATCATACCATGAGACAGTTGCACATCCTGTTGGGACCGAAAATTACGGGTGCAGATGATATCTCTTGACTTTGCGAAAGCCTTCGATACAGTACCCCACGCTTACCTAATCATGAAGGTTGTGGAGATGGGCTTCACTGACGCACTACAATCTTGGATCAAAAACTATCTTCAGAACAGTCAGTTTTGTACCAGGTGTTAGGGTTTTTGAGTGGTTTCTGAATTCGGAAGAACAGTTGTAAAAGTTTAGAAACTCGCATTTCCCGGATATCCCAACAAGAAAGCAATTTATCTGGGTAAGAAACGGTTCTATTAATAATTAGAATTTACAAATCATTACCGAAATAATTTTACACTGTTCTTTAACAAATTTAACACAATGTGTTTCCCATTCTGGAAGAATGCTTCCGTATAGTTCCAGAATTGCATCCTTCCAGTCCAGATTCAAGTTTCACCGCCCAGGGTGTCAAATTAGATATGGCTGACGCCATTATTAAGTATCAATTTAGACAGCATATTACAGTAGAGTAGAAAACCTAGAAACTCCAATAAAGGTAGAAAAAATAGAAACTATAACAAAATACAGATATTAACATCACAAAACGGGATTGAACATAGTACCGAAATGTAGCACAGAAAGAGTCAGTAAGAACATATTACAAAAATATACATGGAGGGATTTTCCCTTCAAATTGGACTCTACGCCAGGGTAAATAGACCTCACGTGATTTAGTCAGTTCCAACATCAGGAGTTTCGTAGGGAACCATATTACGTCCAGATATTCATCTACGACCTGTTAGACAACGTTAGCTCTGCGACAATGATCTAGGCAGACGATGCAAAGATCTGGAAATGCATTGGAAGTGAAGAGGATTCAAATTAGCTTCAGAAAGATCTTACATCTGTAGTGGTATACTTTTACAAAGAAAACACAATTGCTGAAATATAAACATTTATTATTGTACTTAATTTTGACAATAATTGTTATATTGTACACCTCATGTTAATCCGTACTAAAGACTATCTCTCGCGCGATAGACGTGTTATTCTGATTTTGTCCCTTCTCACGTCTCTTGCGTGGACGTTAGCCGTTTGTACGCCATCTGGCCTCAATATTATTTTGATATCACGAGGCTAGCATTAAATACACTTCTTCCTCTAGAATCGCCTTTTATCTTATTCTTAGAGTAACGGAATTAACATTTGTTATCCCGCGAAGAAGTATTATATAATACGATTCTCTATACATCTATTGAGAAACGGATGGTGAAAAAGGGTTCAATACTAAACCAGTCGGAAGGTTACGTTATGTAGGCTCTGCTCTACGTGTCGCAAAAGACTTAAACTCTCAACAGAAGTCCGCTCACAAAAGTCTTCTGAGAACACGATCTCGGTTTAATTACCACAAACATTATCGACACCAGTTTGAACTATACAGAGAACACAGCTAAGGTTACTGTAACTGTACACTTTCTGCGGTGACAGCTTGGTGCAGTTACCCCAGAATTAGTCTAGAAATTGTTTAGGACACATGTGTGCCCAAACTATGAGGTAATGGAGGGGCTGCTGAACGAATAGATGAGGGAGTACATGGATAAGAACAAAATCCCCCATGAAGCCTAACACGGGTTTTGAAAAGACAGACCGTGCGCATCCATTCTACTCACAGTAGTGGCAACTTGGGATGTTCTCCCAGCCGAGGTGGGCACAGTCGCCTCACTGGAGAGCTTTAAGAAGAGACTTGACAAACGCGTACTCACACAAAGATTATCATCTGCCTCGTGAACCAGCTGTGCCTGATGCTAGTCTTAGTGCCTGCTGATTGTGATTATTGACATCTCCTCAGACCGTTGACTTAATCTATCTCACTTATTGTCTCTGTTGCCTCTCCCTTGATTAAAATTTCGTCCTCTCGCTTAATCTTCACTACCAGTTAATGAACTGAATCATCGCTTTATTTACCTAGCCCTGAAATCTTCTTATTAGCATCAGAATTTTATCCTTGTTAATCTCCACATTGCAACTAATTGATCTCCGGTCTGGTAATATGGTAGTCGCTGGTATCCAGAAAACCTACTGCCCTGAAACAAACCTATTCATTAAAATCACGGGACATACAGCTTAAAAACAACTGCCAACTCACTAGAGCTAGTGAAGTCGAGTGGCTAGACCCCTTTTCATTGGAAAATTCCAAACACCTGGAACCGTACCGAAAAAACAAGAATCGAGAACAAATAAACCAATTAGTTTTTAGTAGCCCGTGAAAGAGATATTGGAACGCTGAAGCACATTTGTGGCAGCAGGGCCTTCTAACCTATTTTCGACAGTTTTGCTCAATCCCATTTACAGTATGGAAATTTAACGTCTCTCTCACTTCAATTTCTGCCTAGAAGTATCGATGATCTACAGTTAGGGAAGCACGGTAAATTAGAGATTCTTCTACTCCGTTTTTGGCTGTTCGAGCCTCTTTACATTCTTTCCTTAGACCAAGATTTGAATTTCAACACGTAATTTCTCCCTCACTAGCTAGGTCGTAAGTATTGGCCTTGAACGGTAGTTGCGCCTATTCAGTTGGTGTTGCAGCGCAGCTTAACACTGGTCGCTAATCCGTGATATCATAGCTTCGTATTATGAGTTGCTAGGCCTGAAAAGCATATTTTTATTATGTTATGCTAGTCTCTAATGAAGACAGATAGTGTGCTATGCGGTTTTTTGTTCATGTTATGAGTCATTATAATCATCTAATTGTTATTGTTGCATGAACGAAGTTATTAATTCATGTAGGTAGGATGAACTTATATCTAATGTTAAAAAAGACTAGATACTTTCTTATGAATTGGATTCTGTGTTCTACACTCCAATATCCAGATAGAAGTGTACTTTCTGTGCTTAGGCAATTCCATCCTACAGAATCTTCCCGTAACTAGTTTT
>OX103975.1:10077194-10147782 GCA_944470395.2 Schistosoma turkestanicum
AGACCTACAGTTACTGAGGCTGCTGCTTTACAAGTCGTCTTCCCCCGCTTTTGCTGTTGCGTATGGTATAGAAGCGCTTGATCGTCTTCGAAGTGCAGGTCAACTAGCTGCATTTTAGCTGTCCACTGAGTCCCATGCTACCGCCAAGATTTTGAGGTCTTCATAATCCAGTCGATCATCAAGGGGAAGAGGAATAGTGAAAGTAAGTAATTTTCACTAGACAATAGCGCCTGTTCAGACGTAACTTGATAAAATGGAAATGTCTAGAAGTAGGAGTGAATATAATATTCATTAAACACTAGGAGTATAAAGCCTAGGGCTTTGACGAAAATGTTCAATTAAAGTCAAATGGTATCTGGATGTGAAATATTTGCTTATATATACCGTTGATTTGGAGTAAAAAGGCCGAAGACAGATAGAGTGGTATATCACATGCTGAATGTATCTGTTAAGTAATGGAAAATTTTCCTAGCGAGCTGACCGTACGTCGTTGGAATTTATTGTTTACAGCTTCAAGCCCAATTTTTATGTCAACAATAATTCATAGCCAAACAAGGAGTTCTTTGGTGAGTTTCACAATAGGGAGGATCCCAGTATGAGATAATTCATGACGTCAACGAAATACTCGCTTTCTGCAATCTTTCGTCACAGAAGGGAGGTTATCTGTGGGAACGTCGCACATGATAGAAGAGCAAGAGAAGAATCTGTACAGGCTTCGGTGGGAAGTCATGCTTTTCTAGGAAAAATTTTGTTCTTATCAACGGTTTAGTGTCTTATGTGGTGCTATGTGCGATGGGTTTAGTATTCTGCTCTAGCAACTCTGCAATACTCACACCAAACTGTAATATTCGCTGCTTTTGCTAGTTAGATACCATCAATTGGAGATGTTAGTGGCTATGCCATTAACTTACAGTATTGTGTTTTTATCGACAAGTTCCTTTTAAGTCACTTCTGCTATTTAAATTCTAAGCACTGAGAAGATGGGCCCTAATGGAAGGTTGTTTTACTTCTGTTGCTATGAAAACTTTGGAAAAATGTCGACGTAATTGTAGTTTTAATAGCAATGACTGCTCTTCATCCACTTGGTTAGAAGTCTTTTCTGTTGCCCGGAGTTGAAGGAAATACTTACCTATCGTGGTAAAGTCAGAGGAACTGTTAATAATTTACCCTAATCCACACTGGAAGAACGAGTAGGACTTACAGCAGTGCGCCTACCCACCCTCCAACATGGATATGACCTATCAAACTAACTATGTACCTGTACCTTCAACATCAGGTCCTTGATTCCCCTATCTATCGTAGCATGACCTAACGGTAGTATAAACTTTATCCAATTAACCCACTTGAACATGCATAACATGTCGTAAAGCTGGTCATATCCTATTCGGGATTTACCTACCACATCATGGGGATGAGTCGTCAATCCACCACCCATTGCTCCGAACGGCAGATGCGATGAAGTCCGTGATGCTGACTTATCAACAGAAGTTCTTGACCCATAGATTATATGCAAGTGTGGGATCTCCAATTTTGACATCTCCTCGTCTCCTGAAGACTCTAGGTGGCATAACATAGGAACAATATTAAACTCTCAATCTCATGGTACATAGGAGGTTTGATCAGCATTCGTCAACGTAGGCAACTCATTTGTCACATCAGTGACATCCAGATTATTATCAACGTCATCATGATCCTGTTGTGTCAGACAAGTCACGTTGTTTCTGGCTACACTAGCATCCGTAAAGTGAAACTCTTCCATTGTTGTATAACTCATCTCTCTACATGAAAGAACGGCATTTGTATCGCAATCCAAAACCGATAAACTCACTTGTTGTTCTTCATGTTCCGTTTCAGAGACACAAGACATGTGCACATCAATAGCATCGTTATCATGCAACACTGTAGACTGGCTGTTACCATCAGACGCTTCCTTCTCATCATCACTCGACTGACAGTCAACCGGAGTAGAAACAGTTTCAGTTGCATAGCATTCTGAAGTTACTAAAGAATTCAATCCAGCAGTTCACTTCAACTGTTCCACAGTCAGAGACGCGTTCTGCATCTTAATTGCTAAATTCGACAACTGCTCTGG
Organism: Schistosoma turkestanicum; assembly: GCA_944470395.2. Lineage (NCBI taxonomy): Eukaryota > Metazoa > Platyhelminthes > Trematoda > Strigeidida > Schistosomatidae > Schistosoma > Schistosoma turkestanicum. The sequence goes on from OX103975.1 coordinate 10,079,287, forward strand.
ATAATCAGCATTCCCAGATCTAAACAAGTCTTTCAAGGTTTCACGAGCGATAACGTGCTATTGTCCGAAAAGCTGTTTCATAATAGTCTTAGCTTTTTTATATCCTGCGTGATGTTCCATTATAAGACATCCCTCAATCGCAGCTCTTGCTTTTCCCTTACAGTAATGGATTAAATATAATAGGCGCAGATTGTCATCAATAACTCTAGGTTCTATAAATGTCTCAAACTGCTTAACGAACCTAAAGTAATCACGGTGTCGGCCGTCAAAGTAAGGGAGTTCAACGTTTGGCAATTCTAAGCCAACTACCGGTGTCCTAGACATCAAATCTTTCCCAGATACCTCAAAGTTCTCGTCCAAACTTCGTCCTTTAGTACCCTCTAATGATGGCTTACGACAATAAGTACTAAGCATAATATCATTCTTATAAGAGACTGAACCCTTTAAACATGAAGAATCATAAGGCACTTGCCTTGTATTCCGCGATTCTTCATGGGCTCCATCCCTGTACGTGTTTGGCTTCTTACGAGAACTCATTATAGCAATTGAAATTCAATGGAAAAGAAACAACAAAGACCAAATATTAAATTTCACCGGTTCCGCTTCTTCAATTATTGTCGACAATGAGATATCCAAAAGACTCTTCTCCAAATATCGTTAAGAACCAATTGACAGCAATATATCCAAAAGATCCTCTTCCAAATATTGTTTTGAACTGTTAAGTTATAATTTACTCTTGCAGTCCGCTTTTAACTCGCAAGGTGTAGGTTCATACGCGTCCCGCCCAGTCCAAGTCCAAAAACGATAATTCTGGGAGAGAACGGTTCTATATTAATCAAGAAGGGAAATACAGACAATTACCAAAACAATATTACACCTTTGAGTTTCCAATTACCACAATAGGTTCCGTTGCTGGAGGAATAAGTGCTTCCAGTCCGTTACTGCTAGAGTATCAAATCCAAATATGGCTGTAGCCATGTTAAATATCAAATTTAAGCAACATATATATAGTTCAGAAGGAAACATAAAAACTTCGATATAAGTACAAGATATAGAAATGATAACAAGATACAAATGATAAAATCTCAAAATGGAATCAAATAGAGTACCAAAATATCAAACAGAAGAGTCAGTCATATCATAACACAAATATATAAACATGGAGGGATTTTCCAAAAACAAAACCTTCAAAATAGATTCTACAGGAACTATGCTGGTTTCCTTGCCCCTGTCTAGTGAAATCTCCGTATTAGACGTATTACCCCCGACTTGCTGTATATAACTTGTTGGATATCCAGAAAAAATAGCCTACATCGTTGTCTAGGTGACATGTTTTACTGAATCACCTTGTCATGCTGCGTAAATTTCACAGTATCGTGCATCTCTTTTGCTGATATATGCAGGTGAGTGAGTCTTATGAAATGCGATATATCCGCTTTAGCCCTGGTTTTCTTGCTGATCAAAAACAAAAAGGTTACTCAAGGTTTACCATTTAACCAACATCTAATAAAAAGATGAGGAGTGACAATATCTGATAGTTTTGCCAATCAATTTAAGACTACTCCAAACTCGAAGACTAATAAAAAGATCGATTACGAACAACGTGGGAATATGAGTATGATTATTCATCCTGTAAACCCTGACGAGTCTATGGACTCAAAATCTTCAAATGTGATATGAATGTCAACTGATACTGGGTAATACAATACCTATGTAAGATCCATTTCGGAAGGCTTTGTTTGTGAAAATCCCTCCATCTATGCATTCGTAATATGTCCTTAATGATTCTTTCAGTTCTACACTTTGGTAATCCGTTCAGTTCCATTCTGGGATGACAATATTTGTATTTTATTATAGTTTCTATGTTTCCTTCCGAACTGCATTATGTTGTCTAAGTTGATACTTCGATATGGCGACATGAATATAGATTTTGTTCCTCTGGCGGTTGGAGCGCTTACACTGAGTGGAAGTGTGCAATTCGGATTGGAAATTGGAGCATTCCGCCAGAATAGGGAACACTCTGAATTAATAGAGGGATGGAATATCATTTGTTTGAATACTTGAAGGAATAACTCTGCAATATTGTTTAGAACCGTTACTTACCGAATCATTTGTTTCGGAATTAAACTGGGCAAGACGCGGATCTAAACTTCCTGAACATTTATTCCTAAATCCGAACATCAGTTTGGTCTTGCAACCTGCATTTCCAATTCAGGCTATTTTAATAGTACATTACTTGAAGTTAAGCCACGCGACCTTACGCAAACAGTTAAATTTACTCAGTTAGTAATTTTTCTCTCAAGTATATTACACGAGATGATTCGGACGAATTTAAATTCACCTCACAGTATAACTCTTTAGCCATAGCAAGAATAGCGAACAGACTAAGTCTTAGGTTTCATATAAAAGGATAAGTAGGACTCAAACCAACTTTTCCACTGATCCTCCATATACAAGATGAACATGTTCGTACCCCTGGTATCAGGTAGTGTTCTCTCAACCCCTGCAAGTTACGACGAACTGCTAATGACCGCGATACAATGCAAGGTAGATCCAGGTCTGCATATAACAGCAATGGATTAGGTAAACGAGCTAAGATCTTGTTTATATACGTCAGCTGATAAATTTACAGGCTCCTGGATAAATTTACTATGTCTTCGGCAAATGTCCAGACTAATTTTTGTGGATGGGAATTATGTGCTGAAAAAGAGAAATAAGGAGAAAGGAGCGGAGAGTAGAACAGAAAATAGTCTTGTTTAAAGCCGAACAATGACTCTGCAGATACTTTTTAAATTATTACACTAACTGTAAACCTGCGTTCATGTAGATTAATGTAGACAATTCAGTAGTAAGTTAAAGACTGGAGGAAATTCAGAAGAACCATATTGTTAGCCATAATGTTGATTTACAGAATATAAGGATAAGGCAAAGTGATCTGATGCTTTTGTGTTAATTTTATAATTTTTTTTTCTTTTTATTTATGTGGCTCAGAAAGTTATGAATGAGCTGTTTTTCTGTGTAATTGTCCAGATCTGCTTTTATAGGATTTACTGGTAGGAAGCGAAACTAGTGTCAGATTACAAACATGAGTCGTAGACGTGTCCAGTGCCGATTGTAGATGATGGAGGTCAACTGTCATTTTCGTGCGTTTATTTTAGCCTCCTTGCTGTTGTTTCATAGATCTAGGTCGGCTTTCACAACACTTAGTGTGTCTAGAGAGATTTTTTTTAATGTTTTGCCGAATCTGAAGTGCCGTAGTTAGATCTTCCTGATTTCGGAAGTCCACATCCATCAGACGAGGAGATATAATGACCTGAGGTGTGACGGGCATGGCGACCGAGGATCTCTAGCTGTCGTGCTGGTCGGAGGGCCACAGCTGTATAGAATAATCGTGTTCTTCATCTAAGCTACCACAAACCAGCTAATGCACGCCGTTAACTACCATACCAGTCTTCTCGTGATGGCCTTTTCATGTCATGGTAGCTGCTTGTACTGAGTATGGTTTCTCGCGCATGAATGGGTATAACCTGACCTACTTCCCTCCACTTGAATTTGTGCCATGACAAGCTCTCGATCATTCGTAGACCCCGTAAATGTTCTCTGATACGTAAAGTGATGATAATTAATCCACATTTTTGGTCAATTTATACAAGGCTACTTCAGATTATTCTGACTGAAATGAGACTATTCTAGTTATTCAACCTGAAGTGCAGGGATAGCTGGGGAGGGGTCAAGATTTACGAGTCGGCAGACTTCCATAAATGAGAGTAATGGCAAGATGAGTAAAACGTCACTGAACCCTGGCCAACCAACCATTAAATTTCATAATTCCCCTGTTAGTTTAACTCTTGCTAGTTTACGTGTATCCGACGTAGGTTAGTCCGTTATGTGTCATGGACCTGCCTGTTTTGACGAAAATATAGGTTTGAAGATTTCATTTGTGTGTGTAGATGAACTTTCTACCGTAGCAGTTCGATTTGTTTCCAGTAGGTGTAAGTCGAACGCACCCCTCTCCTAGTCCAATATCAGAACACAATAATTCTAGGATAAAGTGGTCTATTTATATAAAAAAATGGAAATACAAACAAATACCTGACTTTTGATACACCTTCCATGTCCCAATTACACTGATGGGTATCCCGTTCCAAAAGAATAAGTGATGCTAGATCCAACCGCAACGGTATCAAATCCAAATATGGCTGTAGCCATATTAAAGATCAAATTTAAACAACATGTGTACAGTTCAGAAGCAAACATAAAAACTTCAATATAAGTACAAAATATAGAAATAATAACAATATACAATGATAAAATCTCAAAATGGAATCAAATAGATTACCAAAATGTCAGCCGAAACAGTCAGTCATATCATAACACAAATATATAAACATGGAGGGATTTTCCAAAAAACGAAACATTCAAAAAAGATTCTACAGTGTGGTATATGCTTCAGTAGTATTGTCAATCCTCAAGTTACAACTTCTTACAAGATGCATGCCAATTTACATGAGATCAAAATTTTAAAAGAGTTGACATGTTTCCTGTCAATGGTTGCTTAGTTAGATGTTTGCATCATAGGATACACTGAATTTTTATAGAGCACCAAAATTTTTCACATAAAATTATAAAAACGTTTTAGACTCTGCAGTGTATAATACTTTATCTGGCACGGGTTGCGACGATGACTGCTGGCTAAGAATCAATGCTAGTTAAATTCAGGTCTGTCTATAACAAGTAGTGCGGTGAATTTGTAATGACCTTCTTGTTGGGATTCGCCAGATAACTGTTTGACAGGCTCCTCGGTAAACCGACCAAATCTTCTGCAATATCAATCAAGGTTTTGGATAAGGTAGTGAAAAAGACAAACACAAACTGTATACCTACAATTATGTAGGATAATGAAGACAAGTCACAAGTAAGAAAGCGCGAATGGGCAAATAATCTTGTGTCAAGGATAGGTAGCTGACGAATTAATCTAGAGAAAAATAGTGTTAGAAATTAGTGACGTGGGTGATAAGTAAGTAAGAAATCAAGGTGTTTGAATGTTATTAATTTGAGGTAATTAAGATTTATGGAATTGTTAACAGATAAAGTGAAGGAACTCACAATTATACAGGATAGCTTGAGTTTCTTGAGATATACAGTAGTTGAACAACATTTACAAGATTTTCAATTTTTCGGTGTACCGAAATAAAGGCCTGAAGTGCTGTGAAGATAATAATGCCACTTCGAATGTAAACGACGACGATTGCCCTTCATCACCAAGATCAATAACCAGTGGAGTTATCCAAAGAAGTGCATTAGGTGCACTTTAATTTTTGATGTATATAAACTATATATGCAGGACTACAAATTCTGAAGACTATACATGAAGTTGAATTCTTCATCGTGACAGCTCAATTCGATTCCAATAGACGTAGGTTGGACGCACTTCCCAATTTCGAAGTTAAAACACAATAATTCTAGAGGGAAATGGTCTATTTACAAATTACAAATGGAAATACAAATAATACCTAACTAATGTTACGTCTTCCAATTCAGAATTACTCCAAACGAGTATCAATGTTCCGAGGTTTAGGTGAACTCCTGTACTGCACGATGTCGAATCCAAAAATGTGGCGGTAGCCATATTATATCAAATTTAAACAACATATGTACAGTTCAGAAGCAAACACAAAAACTTCAATATAAGTACAAAATATAGAAAGAATAACAATATACAATGATAAAATCTCAAATTGGAATCAAATAAAATACCAAAAATGTCAACAGAAAAAGTCCGTCATGTCATAGCAAAATATGTAAACATGGAGGGATTTTCCAAAACACAAAACATTCAAAAAGAATTCTACACCGGCCCGCAAAATCCCTCCATGCAAAAAGAGCAAGCGTTAATGACACTTTATTTAGGGTTCCCATGTTATCCCCTAATCCACACCGGAATAACGTGTAGGACTTACAGCAGTACGCCTACCCGCCATCCAACATGGATATGACCTATCATGCTAACTAGGTACCTATACTTTCCCATCTGGCCCTTGATTCCCCTATCTATCGTAGCATGACCTAACGGTAGTATAAACCTTACCCAATTAACCCATACGAACATGTACAACACGTCGTAAAACTGGTCATATCCGATCCAAAGACTACATTCTCTATCATGGGGACGAGTCGCCAATCCACCACCACTTGTTCCGATCAGCAGATACAATGAAGTCCGTGATGCTAACTTATCAACAGAAATTCTTGACCCATAGATAATATGCAAGGGTGGGATCTCCAATTTTGACATTTCATCGTCTCCAGAAGACTTTAAGTAACATGACGTGGGATTAATATTTATCTTTCCATCTCCCGATACAGAGGAGGTTTGATCAGTATTCGTCATCCTCGGTAACTCATTTGTCACATCAGTGACATCCAGTTTATTATCAACGTCATCATGATTCCGTTCTGTCAGACAAGTCGCGTCGATTCGGTGTGCATTAGCATCCGTTTCAGAGACACAAGACATATGCTCATCAATAGCATCGTCATCACACAACACTGTAGACTGGCCGTTACCATCAAACACTTTCTTCTCATCATCACTCGACTAACATTCAACCGGAATATGAACAGTTACAGTTGCACAACCTTGTGCATCTTCAATCAACTTAACCTTCGTGACGAGGTCCGATGACGTCGAAACACTAGGAGGCTCATTCGATGAAGTTGATAAACTAGTCCCTATAAGTGGACTTCTGACACTTTCTATCTCCTCATTATCACTGTCACTACTAAGGTTCTGATGGCTACTATTTCCATGGCTAGTCGTAGCATCCGAACGAGCATGAGGTTTAGGCTTCTTAGTAATAGTAGCATCATGTTGTCTCCTAGGCTTCTTAGCCTTTACAGTACCACCATCACTTATCCTAGAATCTACTCTAGGTCCAGTTATATAATTTACCCTAACTGAAGGGTTCCGAAAATAAGCTTTATTCCGTTCAGACAATCCTGCCTGGGTCTTATTCATATTTGCTGAACTCAATAACCTCTGTTTACTCGAATCCAAATAACCATTCCAGGCTTTTCGAGCAGCTAAGAGGCTTTCATCATCACACACTTCGGATCCATCTTGATGCCTACACTTTTCACCCTTTTCTTTCTTTTCCATACTTAGAAAAGCCATCTTATCTGTTACACCAACCGGCTTCTTGCTAGGACACGCATCAAGAGGGTTTACATCGTTACGGTCACATACTCGTCCTTCATCAGCGTATGCTTTCGTGATATAATTGACAACTCTCTTATCTTCCGAGCGTGCTTTAGGTAGAAACGAAAAATCCTCATGTCTCACACGCAGACCACTAGTAGCTTCCGTATTATGTTCTGTTTTAGCCCGATAAGCTAATCTTCCAAACCTACTACTAGCTATCTTAGCACGAGACATAATGAATTCCGTCAATTCATTGAAACTAGGCTCTCTATCCTCTTCGTCCCACTTGATTCCTAGCTCTGCCCACTGGGCTTGCATTCGACGAGGTAAGAGCCTGACTATTCGTTCTAAAGTAACCATGGAATTAAGTTCCGTTGTGCAATTTAGCTGTTCTAAGGTTAAAGCAGCGTTCTGCATTTTAATAGCCAAATTCGTCAATAATTCAGGATCATTAAAATCTGCATTCCCAGTTCTAAATAAGTCCTCTAAGGTTGGAGAAAACTGGTGGGCGGCCTATGCTCCATTTGGGGTAACAGGCGAAAGTAAGTAAGTAAGTAAGGTTTCTCGGGCTATTACATGCGACTGTCCAAAGAGCTGTTTTAAAATGGCCTTAGCCTTCTTATATCCTGCTTGTGGATCCATAATAATACAGCCTTCAATCGCATTTTTTGCTTTTCCCTTACAATAATGAATAAAATACAATAAACGAACTTGGTCGTCTTTTATTCTGGGTTCTATAAACGTTTCGAATTGACGCATGAACCTAAAATAGTCGCGAGACTTTCCATCAAAATATGAAAGTTCGACCTTAGGTAGTTCTAAACCCTCTATCGATGTCTTACGTATCTGATCGGTCTCTGGTGCCTTAGAACTCTCACTTAATCCTGGTTCCTTAATGCCTGCCAAAGGTGACTTACAATAATAAGTATCAGACATAACATGTGGGTTACCCATAAAAAATTCATCATTAACGACTTGCCTAGAGCTCTGTGATCCGTCGAGCTCTTCCACCCTCCTCATGTGTGATTTTTTTCTGCTTGACATTATAAATGAGGTTCAATATAGGAAAGGTAACAAATACAAAATATAGTAATTCCACAGTTCAGTTCCGGAATATGATAAATAATCCAAACTTCTTCCTCCAAGAAAGTCTAGTGTGATAAACGATTAAAATTCCAAATGTTTCTTTATAATTCTTAATAATCCAACTGTAATTGTTCGATTTATCAAAAGGTAATAGGTAATTCCAAAATATACACGTTCCTAGGAATATTCCCAGGATATAATCGTTTGCAGAAGTATTTCCAGAATATAATCGTTTATAGAATTATTTCCAGACTGTAAATGAACGGAATTCCAACATTAGTTAGACTGTAGTTGAATTCTTCATCGTGACAGCTCAATTCGATTCCAATAGACGTAGGTTGGACGCACTTCCCAATTTCGAAGTTAAAACACAATAATTCTAGAGGGAAATGGTCTATTTACAAATTACAAATGGAAATACAAATAATACCTAACTAATGTTACGTCTTCCAATTCAGAATTACTCCAAACGAGTATCAATGTTCCGAGGTTTAGGTGAACTCCTGTACTGCACGATGTCGAATCCAAAAATGTGGCGGTAGCCATATTATATCAAATTTAAACAACATATGTACAGTTCAGAAGCAAACACAAAAACTTCAATATAAGTACAAAATATAGAAAGAATAACAATATACAATGATAAAATCTCAAATTGGAATCAAATAAAATACCAAAAATGTCAACAGAAAAAGTCCGTCATGTCATAGCAAAATATGTAAACATGGAGGGATTTTCCAAAAAACAAAACATTCAAAAAGGATTCTACAATACATATATGAGGATGGTCTCAAAACTGTATGCAGCTTAAAGTCAGGAGGTTTGAATATTGATATAGCCTAGATTCAAAATGGCTTCAACAGTCTGCCAGGCCTAAATATGTGTCGAGGCAGAGATAATACGTAGTAAAATGGGATTTAACAGGAAAAGCGTGCTGTTCAGATGAACAATGAATCCTCTACACTCATAAAACTCCTTCGGAATAAACTCAAATGCTCCAAAGTGAAAGGAGGGAGCATATTTATTAAGGACAATCAAGTCTATGACGACCCTAAAAGTATCGCAGAGTTGTTTAGCGAACATTTTTGTGCCACATTAACAAACGAAAACTCAATAAATGAGTCACACCTGACCCAAACTCCTTCCTGTGAAATCGCCAGTGTTGAATTTAGTGTACAGAACATTTCTAAGGCGATTACTACACTGAAGCACTATTACATTGAAGGACCAGATGGCATCCCTGCCAGCATGCTAAAAAATGGTAGCAATGATCTGAGTGCTATTCTTCTCAAACTATTTACTATATCTCTCTCCACAGAGTGTAACCCTAATAACTGGAAGACTACACATATCATCCCCACAATTAAATCTGGGCCTACAGCCAACGTTGAAAATTACCGACCTATGAACATAACTTCGGTAGTATCTCGGGTCATGGAGAAAATAGTTAAGGCAGAGTTACTGCAACATCTACTTAGTAACAATCTGATATCGACCTCACAGCATGGGTTCTTGAGGTCCAGGTCGTGTGATACATGTCTGTTAGATTATTTCAACGATATCACGTATGAACAAGACAAAGGGCTTCTTGTACCAGTCCTTTTCTTTGATTTTAAAAAGACTTATGATAAAGTCCCACACAAAAGGCTTCTACTTAAACTGAAGTCATTTGGAATCATCAAACCACTTCACTCATGGTGAGCTTCATTTCTAAATGGGCGACAACAAATGATAAAGTACAACGACTGTCTTTCATCACCAAGACCAATAACCAGTGGGGTTATCCAGGGAAATGTCTTAGGTCCACTCTTGTTTCTAATGTACATAAATGACATATGTAATACTATTAAATTTGGAAGAGCATACTTATATGCTGATGATCTGAAAATAGTATACAGCTATAAGCCTGAAGATCTGGACGAAAATATAGCTAAGATTCAGAGTGATCTTGATAACTTAAGTACCTGGAGCGAGACATGGCAACTGCCTTTTAACCACAACAAATGTGGCATAATGCATTTTAGCAAGCGTCACCTTGATACACCACTCTACTCACAAAAATGTAGAGTTCAGACACTCATATCAGCGCGTGACCTTGGTATTAGTTACTCTAAAAGCCTAAAATTCGAAGAACATGCCTCAAATATTATCTCAAAATCTAGACGACTAATTGGGTTTATAAACAAGAACTTCTTCACAAGTGAGGCTAAGCTTACTCTCTTCAAAATCTGTATAAGGCCCCCACTTGAATATTGTTCACTCATATTTTCAAACATGAATATCATGGACAAAATGCGAGTAGAAAATGTACAAAGAAGCTTCACCCGGCGACTGCTCGGATTGAGCCATAACCTCGACTACACAGAAAGATGCAAGCATCTTTCCCTAGAACCTCTATGGCGCCGTCGTCTCAAAAACAACCTGATGCTCCTCTATAAACTAATAAATGGTCTTTCGTTCGTAAAATACCGCCCAACTATGAACCACGACACTGCTTACAGACTTAGAAACAACGCATATACACTATTAACGGCAAAACACAAGAAATTATTGCGTTGTAATTTCTTTCTAATACGATACAGTCAACTGTGGAACAGGTTGCCAATTACTATCCGTATTTGTGACACAATCACTAAGTTCAAGAAACAAGTCATGCTTTTGCTAGACTCTAAAGAGATATACCGACTATTCCCGGAACTCACACAAAGTCCCCAGGCACTCTTTTATGGTCCACCAAATATTTAGATGAACCTCGGAAACGAATTATAGACTATGAACACATTGTGTTCTCATTACTACCCATACATGTATCATGAAATGATAGACGAATCCCCCTGCTCCTACTAACATTAATAGGTTACGCCTTTGAAGTGTTACCCGTGACTTTTCTCTGAATTTAAATTCCGATTATTATTTTCATATCTTCAAAGCAGTTTTAGTTTTTATTTCTAGTAGACAGACAAATTGAAAAGCCTGTAGATGCTGATCAACTACTGTCAATTACAAGGAACTCAAACACCGTGTATCATTGTGAGTATCTTCTTATTTAAGTATTAACAGTTTAACTAATTTTTATTTCCCCAATTCATTAACATCCAAACACCTTGCCTGCTTACCAACTTATCGCTTTACTCATTAATTTTTAACATTATTTCAACTCTTTTTTTTCACTTTCTCCTCGTTCCAGCTCCCTGTCCTTCCTATTTCCAAACTACCCATTAACTGACTCATCTTACAAATTATACCATTCGTTTACTTAAATCAGTGTGATATGCTATATGGATATATTATCTGGCAAAGTTGTCTGGATTGCTTGTAATGTTGGAGCTAGTAGAGAATGTTAATTCCGATAAGGTGTACAAAAAAAAATTGAGAGTAGACCAGAGACCATTATTTACAATTAACCATTAAACGTAAGAGAGCCTAACATCACAAAAGGAGGGAGGGTGGTGTATCTGACCAGCATTCATGACGGTGGGGCGATAACCTCAATCTACCCATGTCTGTGTGGCAGAACATTTTGTTTGCTTACGGCTCCTTACGATATAGCAGGATGTAACAAATCAGTGATATTGATGTTACTTTTCCTAGTTAACCTCGTCTACAACCCATGTCTGTAACTTTGCACTGGTTTTAACTTCCTACCGAGAAATCCTATTACAAGCTGGTCTGGACAACTATACTAAAAGTAGAGCTCATTCATAACTTCTTGAGCCTCAGAGTTAAAAATAAAAAGAATAAATAAAGCCAAAAAATTATATTACTGATCCTCTTTATTATATTTTGTAAATGAACTTTATTACTAACAACTTGGTTCTTCTGAATTTCCTCGATTCTTTCGACTAACTTCTCATTAGTTATCTCACTACTGAATTGTCTTCATTAACCTACATAAGCGCAGGTGTAAAGTGTTCTGATATTAAAAATGTTTTGGTAAACATACCTTTGTTTTATCCATAAACGTTTGTGCAAAGCCATTGTTCGGCTTTGAACATGAATATTTTCTGTTCTGCTCCTCGTCCCTTTTTCTTTATTCCTTTTTTCAGAACCTTATTCCAATCCACATATATCAGTCTGGATATTTGCAGTAGACTTGGTTACCCTACCCAAGAACATGTGAAATCATTAGCTGACGAATATCAACCAGACCTTTGTACATTTACCGCATCAATTCTTGTTATATGAAAACCCATCTCTACCATGAATCGTTTCTCAGTCCATAAGATGATTGTCGTAACGCAACCTTCTAACTTGCGCCAATTACTCGCTTTGCACATTCCATCTTTAAGAAAACAATGAATCTCGTGAAAAGTCTCAGTAACTGTATAGCGTTTTAAAAAAAAATATGTTGCTAATCTTAACATTTTGATCTTGCCTGTAAATTGGCATGTCTCTTGTAACATGTTTGTTATTTGAGAATAAATTATTATTATTATTATTATTATTATTATTATTTTTATAAAGTGAAGGAACTCACAATTATACAGGATAGCTTGAGTTTCTTGAGATATACAGTAGTTGAACAACATTTACAAGATTTTCAATTTTTCGGTGTACCAAAATAAAGGCCTGAAGTGCTGTGAAGATAATAATGCCACTTCGAATGTAAAGAAAATACCAAATGTAAGGGGTAGGACCCTAAAAATTTGACCGACTGGTGTGAGCAGGAGCAAAGGGATGCATCTATCATTTCGTGATAATTGCATGAATAGCAATTTGGGTGCAATATATTCACCGTCTGTTAGAAGTTTCCAGGGGTAGTCTGAACATTTGGTTCTAGAAATATTTGGTTATTCTCACTAGAGTCTAATAGCAACGTTTCTAGTTTCTTGAAGTTAGTGATTGTGTCTTAAATCTGGACAGAAATTATTAGTCTATTCCACAATAAGCCGTATTGTGTCACAAACAAAATTACAACGCGATTATTTTATTGCCTTTAGTCGAGTATGTGCGCTGTTTCTGATTCTGTAAGCAAGGTTTTGGTTCATATTTGGACGCGATACTACAAACAAGAGGTCATATATTATTTTCTACAAGAGTACTAGGTTTTTTTTCAACCGACGGAGCTACAAAGCTTATATGGAACGACGTTTGCGTCTTTCTGTGTATTCGCTAGCATGGTTACATCATAGCAGTCCCCGTTTGAAGCTTCTTTCAACATTTTCTACTCTTTTCTTGTTCATCTTATTTATGTTTTAAATGACAAGTGGGAAGTATTCAAGGGAGGGTCTTATACACTTGTTGGAATGTGTAAGCTTATCCGCAATGGTCAAGAAGTTTATATTTATGAACCCTACAAATCGTTCAGATTTCGAAATAATAGAAGAGGTTTGTTCCTCAAGTTTCAGGCTTCCTGAGTCATGAATACTCAGATCGTTCGCCGATATGAGCGTCTAGATCCTACAGATTTGTAAGTAGGGTAGTATTTCATAGTGCTGCTTACCCAAACGTATGATCTCACGTTTGTTGCGGTTAATGGTAACTACCACAACTTGCTGCAGGCAGGCAGACTGTTGAAGTCATTTTGAATCTAGGCTATATCACTATTCAAACCTCCTGACTTTAAGCTGCATACAGTTTTGAGACCATCCTCATATATGTATAGTCTTCAGAATTTGTAGTCCTGCATATATAGTTTATATACATCAAAAATTAAAGTGCACCTAATGCACTTCTTTGGATAACTCCACTGGTTATTGATCTTGGTGATGAAGGGCAATCGTCGTCGTTTACATTCGAAGTGGCATTATTATCTTCACAGCACTTCAGGCCTTTATTTCGGTACACCGAAAAATTGAAAATCTTGTAAATGTTGTTCAACTACTGTATATCTCAAGAAACTCAAGCTATCCTGTATAATTGTGAGTTCCTTCACTTTATCTGTTAACAATTCCATAAATCTTAATTACCTCAAATTAATAACATTCAAACACCTTGATTTCTTACTTACTTATCACCCACGTCACTAATTTCTAACACTATTTTTCTCTAGATTAATTCGTCAGCTACCTATCCTTGACACAAGATTATTTGCCCATTCGCGCTTTCTTACTTGTGACTTGTCTTCATTATCCTACATAATTGTAGGTATACAGTTTGTGTTTGTCTTTTTCACTACCTTATCCAAAACCTTGATTGATATTGCAGAAGATTTGGTCGGTTTACCGAGGAGCCTGTCAAACAGTTATCTGGCGAATCCCAACAAGAAGGTCATTACAAATTCACCGCACTACTTGTTATAGACAGACCTGAATTTAACTAGCATTGATTCTTAGCCAGCAGTCATCGTCGCAACCCGTGCCAGATAAAGTATTATACACTGCAGAGTCTAAAACGTTTTTATAATTTTATGTGAAAAATTTTGGTGCTCTATAAAAATTCAGTGTATTCTATGATACAAACATCTAACTAAGCATGTTTGGATTTAGGAATAAATGTTCAGGAAGTTTAGATCCGCGTCTTGCCCAGTTTAATTCCGAAACAAACGATTCGGTAAGTAACGGTTCTAAACAATATTGCAGAGTTATTCCTTCAAGTATTCAAACAAATGATATTCCATCCCTCTATTAATTCAGAGTGTTCCCTATTCTGGCGGAATGCTCCAATTTCCAATCCGAATTGCACACTTCCACTCAGTGTAAGCGCTCCAACCGCCAGAGGAACAAAATCTATATTCATGTCGCCATATCGAAGTATCAACTTAGACAACATAATGCAGTTCGGAAGGAAACATAGAAACTATAATAAAATACAAATATTGTCATCCCAGAATGGAACTGAACGGATTACCAAAGTGTAGAACTGAAAGAATCATTAAGGACATATTACGAATGCATAGATGGAGGGATTTTCACAAACAAAGCCTTCCGAAATGGATCTTACATAGGTATTGTATTACCCAGTATCAGTTGACATTCATATCACATTTGAAGATTTTGAGTCCATAGACTCGTCAGGGTTTACAGGATGAATAATCATACTCATATTCCCACGTTGTTCGTAATCGATCTTTTTATTAGTCTTCGAGTTTGGAGTAGTCTTAAATTGATTGGCAAAACTATCAGATATTGTCACTCCTCATCTTTTTATTAGATGTTGGTTAAATGGTAAACCTTGAGTAACCTTTTTGTTTTTGATCAGCAAGAAAACCAGGGCTAAAGCGGATATATCGCATTTCATAAGACTCACTCACCTGCATATATCAGCAAAAGAGATGCACGATACTGTGAAATTTACGCAGCATGACAAGGTGATTCAGTAAAACATGTCACCTAGACAACGATGTAGGCTATTTTTTCTGGATATCCAACAAGTTATATACAGCAAGTCGGGGGTAATACGTCTAATACGGAGATTTCACTAGACAGGGGCAAGGAAACCAGCATAGTTCCTGTAGAATCTATTTTGAAGGTTTTGTTTTTGGAAAATCCCTCCATGTTTATATATTTGTGTTATGATATGACTGACTCTTCTGTTTGATATTTTGGTACTCTATTTGATTCCATTTTGAGATTTTATCATTTGTATCTTGTTATCATTTCTATATCTTGTACTTATATCGAAGTTTTTATGTTTCCTTCTGAACTATATATATGTTGCTTAAATTTGATATTTAACATGGCTACAGCCATATTTGGATTTGATACTCTAGCAGTAACGGACTGGAAGCACTTATTCCTCCAGCAACGGAACCTATTGTGGTAATTGGAAACTCAAAGGTGTAATATTGTTTTGGTAATTGTCTGTATTTCCCTTCTTGATTAATATAGAACCGTTCTCTCCCAGAATTATCGTTTTTGGACTTGGACTGGGCGGGACGCGTATGAACGTACACCTTGCGAGTTAAAAGCGGACTGCAAGAGTAAATTATTAATTAACAGTTCAAAACAATATTTGGAAGAGGATCTTTTGGATATATTGCTGTCAATTGGTTCTTAACGATATTTGGAGAAGAGTCTTTTGGATATCTCATTGTCGACAATAATTGAAGAAGCGGAACCGGTGAAATTTAATATTTGGTCTTTGTTGTTTCTTTTCCATTGAATTTCAATTGCTATAATGAGTTCTCGTAAGAAGCCAAACACGTACAGGGATGGAGCCCATGAAGAATCGCGGAATACAAGGCAAGTGCCTTATGATACTTCATGTTTAAAGGGTTCACTCTCTGATAAGGATGATATTATGCTTAGTACTTATTGTCGTAAGCCATCATTAGAGGGTACTAAAGGACGAAGTTTGGACGAGAACTTTGAGGTATCTGGGAAAGATTTGATGTCTAGGACACCGGTAGTTGGCTTAGGATTGCCAAAGGTTGAACTCCCTTACTTTGGCGGCCGACACCGTGATTACTTTAGGTTCGTCAAGCAGTTCGAGACATTTATAGAACCTAGAGTTATTGATGACAATCTGCGCCTATTATATTTAATTCATTACTGTAAGGGAAAGGCAAGAGCTGCGATTGAGGGATGTCTTATAATGGAACCTCACGCAGGATATAAAAGGACTAAGAGTATTCTAAAACAGCTTTTCGGACAATCGCACGTAATCGCTCGTGAAACCTTGGAATACTTGTTTAGATCTGGGAATGCTGACTAAAACGGTCCAGAGCAGTTGTCGAATTTAGCAATTAAGATGCAGAACGTGTCTATGACTCTGGAACAGTTAAAGTGAACTGCTGGATTGAATTCTTTAGTAACTTCAGAATGCTATGCAACTGAAACTGTTTCTACTCCGGTTGACTGTCAGTCGAGTGATGATGAGAAGGAAGCGTTTGATGGTAACAGCCAGTCTACAGTGTTGCATGATAACGATGCTATTGATGTGCACATGTCTTGTGTCTCTGAAACGGAACATGAAGAACAACAAGTGAGTTTATCGGTTTTGGATTGCGATACAAATGCCGTTCTTTCATGTAGAGAGATGAGTTATACAACAATGGAAGAGTTTCACTTTACGGATGCTAGTGTAGCCAGAAACAACGTGACTTGTCTGACACAACAGGATCATGATGACGTTGATAATAATCTGGATGTCACTGATGTGACAAATGAGTTGCCTACGTTGACGAATGCTGATCAAACCTCCTATGTACCATGAGATTGAGAGTTTAATATTGTTCCTATGTTATGCCACCTAGAGTCTTCAGGAGACGAGGAGATGTCAAAATTGGAGATCCCACACTTGCATATAATCTATGGGTCAAGAACTTCTGTTGATAAGTCAGCATCACGGACTTCATCGCATCTGCCGTTCGGAGCAATGGGTGGTGGATTGACGACTCATCCCCATGATGTGGTAGGTAAATCCCGAATAGGATATGACCAGCTTTACGACATGTTATGCATGTTCAAGTGGGTTAATTGGATAAAGTTTATACTACCGTTAGGTCATGCTACGATAGATAGGGGAATCAAGGACCTGATGTTGAAGGTACAGGTACATAGTTAGTTTGATAGGTCATATCCATGTTGGAGGGTGGGTAGGCGCACTGCTGTAAGTCCTACTCGTTCTTCCAGTGTGGATTAGGGTAAATTATTAACAGTTCCTCTGACTTTACCACGATAGGTAAGTATTTCCTTCAACTCCGGGCAACAGAAAAGACTTCTAACCAAGTGGATGAAGAGCAGTCATTGCTATTAAAACTACAATTACGTCGACATTTTTCCAAAGTTTTCATAGCAACAGAAGTAAAACAACCTTCCATTAGGGCCCATCTTCTCAGTGCTTAGAATTTAAATAGCAGAAGTGACTTAAAAGGAACTTGTCGATAAAAACACAATACTGTAAGTTAATGGCATAGCCACTAACATCTCCAATTGATGGTATCTAACTAGCAAAAGCAGCGAATATTACAGTTTGGTGTGAGTATTGCAGAGTTGCTAGAGCAGAATACTAAACCCATCGCACATAGCACCACATAAGACACTAAACCGTTGATAAGAACAAAATTTTTCCTAGAAAAGCATGACTTCCCACCGAAGCCTGTACAGATTCTTCTCTTGCTCTTCTATCATGTGCGACGTTCCCACAGATAACCTCCCTTCTGTGACGAAAGATTGCAGAAAGCGAGTATTTCGTTGACGTCATGAATTATCTCATACTGGGATCCTCCCTATTGTGAAACTCACCAAAGAACTCCTTGTTTGGCTATGAATTATTGTTGACATAAAAATTGGGCTTGAAGCTGTAAACAATAAATTCCAACGACGTACGGTCAGCTCGCTAGGAAAATTTTCCATTACTTAACAGATACATTCAGCATGTGATATACCACTCTATCTGTCTTCGGCCTTTTTACTCCAAATCAACGGTATATATAAGCAAATATTTCACATCCAGATACCATTTGACTTTAATTGAACATTTTCGTCAAAGCCCTAGGCTTTATACTCCTAGTGTTTAATGAATATTATATTCACTCCTACTTCTAGACATTTCCATTTTATCAAGTTACGTCTGAACAGGCGCTATTGTCTAGTGAAAATTACTTACTTTCACTATTCCTCTTCCCCTTGATGATCGACTGGATTATGAAGACCTCAAAATCTTGGCGGTAGCATGGGACTCAGTGGACAGCTAAAATGCAGCTAGTTGACCTGCACTTCGAAGACGATCAAGCGCTTCTATACCATACGCAACAGCAAAAGCGGGGGAAGACGACTTGTAAAGCAGCAGCCTCAGTAACTGTAGGTCTCAACATACAAAGGTTTAAAGCAAGATTCTCTAATACAACGCAATATGCACCAACTAAATCACACTTGGTGGGGAAGCTTTGGAAGATGTAAAAATATTTACATTTATGGTCAGCCTCGTTGGTAAACAAGGTGGATCTGATGCAGCTGTGAAGGCGCGGATTGGGAAAGCGAGGGAAACATATCTACAACTGAAGAATATCTGCAACTCAAAATGACTGTCAACCAACGCGTGTCACAGTTTTAAACACAAGTGTCAGGAAAGTCCTACTGTATGGATTGGAAGCTTGAAGAATCACGAAAGCCACCATCCACAAGATACAAGTGTTGATCAACAGTTGACAAACGCAAAATACTTCAGACCCGTTGGCCAGACACAATCAGAAACAACCTACTATGAGAGGAAACAAAACGGACTCTAGCAAAGGAAGAAATCAAGACAAAGGACTGGATGTGGAAAGGGACGCGCTTCAAAATGGACGTGTGTAACGGAGTCAAAATCACCATGTGTGATGTTGCTAACCCGTTCTGTTTTCTTTCTATTTCAGGGCGATCAAACATAAACGTTTTGGAAGCTGAAGAACAAGCCCTGAGTGCTCTGAACTTACAGGATGACTCATAAGACTTTGGTACACTACCCACCCTATTTCTGTAGAAACCCCACGTGTTTAATTTTCAAATAAAAGAGTGCCGTGGCCGTACTTCATGTTCTCTCTTGGTGTGGAGTGTTAAGCTTACTCTGTGTTGCAATTTTAGATCTGATCCGCTGTTCGGTGACTGCTATTAACACGTGTTACACGTGTACACGTTGTCCTCTACCCATTTACCGGAAACAATTCAGTTTCGGTCACCAGATCAGGATATTTGATTATTCTCGAAGATATACAATTAGTCTCCATTCATTGTTAGATAAACTAAGTAACAATTCAGGCAAACGAAGTCATTCCATATCAGAAGCAGTCTGTGGTGAGTCCGGCTGTTTCAATCAGCTGCTCTCTTCCTAGTTGCTTCGGCAGCATACACACATTCATACACTCGCAAACACAAGACTTTTGGAAAAGTTACTGGATCGATACAAAAATGCTTACGAGGACGGTCAGAGTTAATGTTGCAATTTTGGTTGAGTTTCAGGTTCTATTCTACTTACATCCTTCCAAAACTCTTATCTCGCGTACTTCCATATTCGAATTATCTCGTTTTCTGTCCGTAAACCCCTCGATTATCATGTTCAGTAACAGCGTTCCTACCACTTCTTACACTATACCAACTAGGAAAACTAGTTGAGGTATGAATTAACGGGTTGATAATGTTACGTGAGAAATGAAGACATTTGGCTGATTAAAACATTTATATAAATATCATTAATTTCACTGTTTTTTGGGTATATTTGTTTTACTTAACTTATGAACTTGTTTGAATTATTACTTTCGGCCATTTTGGACTCTTGTTTGTCTTGGTTGTTCGTTTGCAGTTTTTTGCTCCAGGAATCTATAAAATAGAAGGTAATTGTAATTATTATGATTATTGTTGTTAGAACGACATTGGTCGTCTATTTGTAATAAACCAACGACATTTTGGTCGATTATTTGTGAATTGACAATAAACTTTGGTACCTACTTTGGAGTTTCGTTTTGATATAATTTTTGGGTTCGTGAATTGCAAATAGATCGACACACAGTGCTTCTAAGGATCAAGGAGCGAAAAATTGGGCGTAACAAAAGTTCTTCTTTTTTGTATTCTTGTCATGCATTGGATTCTTTTGGACGTTTTGGGTCCACAGGTTCTTCAATTTAAATTTTGGTCGTTGGAAACTTTTGGACATTTGGGTCCAAACGTTCTTCAATTTTGGTTCTTTGGTCATAAGCTGGATACTTTTGGACATTTGGGTCCAAAGACATTTTGGCTCCAAGATATTTTGCGTCAAAATTTTGTTATTATTAGTCGAATACGTTTGGATTAATTTACATTTGCATGGTACGCGAACAAAAGCAAACACTGGAAACCAGAATCAGAAAGCCGAAGGAGAATGACGAAATGGATGGTAAAATTTCTAAAGCTGTTTGTGGTATGTCTGACTTTAATGATGATAAACGTGATGATATTAGTGTTAATAGTAAGTCTTCATCTCAGTTTAGTACTTCTAGATTGAGGTTAGAAAGGGCATTACTAAGGAAGAAGAATTTGGAAAAGAGACTTGAGTTAGAAGGACAGCTTAAAATGTTAGAACTTCAAGAGGAGGTTGAAATGGCCGAATTAGAATGTAAGGTCATGGAAAACTATATGGAAGTGACTAGTCATATGCGGGCGAGACATGAGGATTCTTCAAATGCGTTTACACCTACTTCACACCCGGAATTTAAGAGAGTTGTTAATTGTATCAGAAAGGTATACCCTCTTGAAAAACGAGTATGTGACCCCGATGGTTTAAAACCCCTTGATGCGTATCCTAGTAAGAATCCGGTTTGTGTATCAGATAAGATGGCTTTTTTGAGTATGAAAAAGAAAGAAAAAGGCGAAAAGGGTAGGCATCAGGAAGGATCCGAGGTGTGTGATGGTAAGAGCCTCCTAACTGCTCGAGAGGCAAGGAACGGTTATTTGGATTCGAGCAAACAGAGGTTAGTGAGTACAGTGAATATGAATAAGGACAAAACAGGATTGGCTGGATGGAATAAAGCCTATGTTCGGAACCCTTCACGTAGGGTAAATTATTTAACAGTACCTAGAGTTGATCCTAGGACAACAAGTGTAAATAGTGACACGGCACTTCATGTTGCTGAGCAATCAGGATGTCTGCAGACTACTGTATCTAGTTCTATGAAGCATCATGATATTGAAGCGGAAGATAATAGCAGCTTAGCGCGTCCTGCTGATGTTTGTTTACGGTCAACGGATGGACGGTTGTATACTAGTCCAAGTAGTCATAGCAACATTGATAGTGTTAGTGAAAGTGGTAGCTTAGCTTTAAAGCCGCCATGCCAACTATCTCGCAACTCGTCATTAACTGTGAATAGTCGGAACATCATTGTGGACAACAATAACGTCAAAGTGGAGGTGAAACCTGATGTATCTATTAATAGCGTAGTTGATGTGAATAATAAACGTGATGGTAACGATAGTGGAATCACTATAGGTAGTGCTGTTTCGTCGGTTGACGTGGCTAATGTAGCTTCTTTGAGTACTTCGAATCAAGACGAAATTGGATGTTTGAGAGTGGAGAACGTAGGCGTCGGTGGCAATAGCTTAAGCCACAGTCATGGCAGTACTGAGAAGGCTAACATTGGGTATCCTAGGTGCAATGAGGAGTCATCTAGGTTTGATGGACATGCTGTTGTGTTGAATATGCAGCATGAGGAATCGAGCATGGAATTGTCCACCTGTCGCACTCCACCATCATTGACTTGTACTACAAGAATCGGGATGAGCACTACCAACAGTGATAAGATAGATGAGGTTAAGAGAATTCCTAGTAAGGAAAGCAATCTTGATCGAGTAAAGTTGGAAACTGTGCATGAGTCGGATGTATGTCATGAGAAGATGACTGCTACTAGTACAGATGCGGCTATTAATGATAATAGCATTGATGATACTCCTGCGAGTAGTAGTGATCGATGGAAGTTGAAAGACACACATCGTCGTCGAAATGATCGTACGTTACGCTCACATACTGCTACCCAAGCTAAGAAGCATAAGAAACAACATGATGCTACTATTATTAAGAAGCGTAAACTTCGTTCTCTTTCGAATGCTATGACTAGCAATGGAAATAGTAGTCATCAGAATCTTAGTAGTGACAGAGATAATAAGGAGACAGAAAGTGTGAGCAGTCCACCTATAGTGACTAGTCGATCAACTTCATCGAACGAGCCTTCTAGTGTTTCGACGTCATCGGACCTCGTCACGAATGATAAGTTGATTGAGGATACACAAGGTTGTGTAACTGTAAGTGTTCCTACTTCGGTTGACTGTCAGTCGAGTGATGATGAGAAGGAAGCGTTTGATGGTAGCAGCCAGTCTACAGTGTTGCATGATAACGATGCTATTGATGTGCACATGTCTTGTGTCTCTGAAAAGGAACATGGAGAACAACAAGTGAGTTTATCGGCTTTGGATTGTGACACTAATGCTGTTCTTTCATGTAGTGAGATGAGTTATACAACAATGGAAGAGTTTCACTTTACGGATGCTAGTGTAGCCAGAAACAACGTGACTTGTCTGACACAACAGGATC
Source organism: Schistosoma turkestanicum (assembly GCA_944470395.2). Lineage (NCBI taxonomy): Eukaryota > Metazoa > Platyhelminthes > Trematoda > Strigeidida > Schistosomatidae > Schistosoma > Schistosoma turkestanicum. Next base: position 10,102,493 of record OX103975.1, read on the forward strand.
ATGATGACGTTGATAATAATCTGGATGTCACTGATGTGACAAATGAGTTACCGACGATTACGAATGCTGATCAAACCTCCTCTGTATCAGGAGATGGAGAGATAAATATTGATCCCATGTTGTGCTACTTAAAGTCTTCTGGAGACGAAGAAATGTCAAAATTGGAGATCCCACCCTCGCCTATCATCTATGGGTCAAGAATTTCTGTTGATAAGTTCAGCATCACGGACTTCATTGTATCTGCTGATCGGAGCAAGGTGGTGGATTGACGACTCATCCCCACTGGTAATTCAGCTGCTGTTCAGTTGCAACGTAGAACTTCGTATATATGTACATAAGTTAATGTTGCCATACCACATTAGCACTGAGACGCAAATGTCAAATCAAATTCCATAGTGATAAAGATAGTAGAGGTATTAATGGTAATGAAGAAGACTACGGTTTGAAGAGAATATTCAAGAAGTATAAATCAGTGAGATAAGGTGAGAAAGACAAAGGTAGAGGTGTTGACGAATCCAGAAGATTAGGATTTGAGAGAACACAACGAGTAAATGCACCTGCGCCTTGCAAACGATTTTGAGCCATGTCATTCAAAGTCTCTAGCTATCGGTGACTTTCCTCTCGCCGACCACAACTAGGGAGCCTGCACCTACCAACATGACTCAGTCTACTTGTCAGTGAGTTCATGGACTTCTGCCATGTTTTGATCTGGCCGCCCCTAGCTTTCTTCCACCCTACTACTAAACCGCAAAACAGAGATCGTCGAAGCAGTCGGTGGTTAGGTATTCGTACCATGTACAAACCGCCTCAACTGATGAAGTTGCACTACTTCATCTATTGATCTGCCATCCTTACCTAGCACCCGTTTCCTAACAACAGCACTGCTTACTCGGTTGTCCCACGGTATACGAGCAATCTATGATCGAATAGTAGTAATCTACGAACATCTACTCTGACTGGCCATGTTTCGCATCCATATAGGAGAACGGAGCGAACTGCTTCGCAGCACACCCGTCCTTTGGTTACCGAACGGATATCTCGCCTACGCCATAAGTGATGCAGGGTGGCAAAAGCCAATCAAGCCTTCTGTATCCGAGCTGAGATTTCGTTAGTCACCAGGCCATCAGCACTGATGAGACTCCCCGGATACGTGAAGTGGTCTACACGCTCTACTACTTCACTCCCTATTACTAGTTCAGGTGCCAATGCAACCCAATCTTGAAACAACATTTTGCATTTCGAGGGGGAAAACCGCATCCCGAACATGCTTGTTCCTCATGGTAGTCAGAAGACTGCATTTCGTCAGCGTCTTCACCAAGTAGGACTATGTCATCGGCATATTCTAGATCAGTAAGCGACTTTCCTGGTAGAAGGTTAACCGCCGAAAAATCTGACGAGCCTAATGTTAACTCTAAGAGGATGTCTATGACAAAGCTAAACAAGAATGGAGAGAGTGGACAGCCCTGAAGGACACCGCTTGATGTAGAGAATTCAGATGACGGATCGCCATAATCTCTCACTCGACCAGTGGTGCTCGAGTAGAATGCTTGTAAAGGGTTTAAGTACTTCTTTGGTACACCTTTCAATGACAGACACTGCCACAGAACCTCACGATATACATAGTCAAATGCCGCTTTTAGGTCCAGGAACACGGCTATTGTCGGACGTCTAAATGTGTGTCGTAGTGTGAAGATGTGGTCTATACAACCACGTCCAGGTCGAAAACCAGACTGGTTTTTTCGAGTCTGCCCTTTACGACTTCTAGTTAGACGTTTAAGTATAATGGAGGCTAACAATTTAGAAACTATATTCGTTAGACTTATTTCCCTGTGATTTTCACAAGAAGACTTTTGTCCTTTCTTGTAGATTGGGACAATTAGCGACTGAGACCAGTCATATGGGATTACGTCCAGTTCCCGGATTCTACCTATGATCTCGGTCAGTCTAACTAACTGTTAAAACTGGACCACCACCCTTAAACATCTCAGGGGTAAGCCTGTCAGGACCTGCTGCTCCACCTCCCTTTAGATTTCTTATAGCTTTCTCAACTTCATGTAGACTGGGAGGACTTAAATCGATTTGCCATTCAGGATGACTGTGGATCGTCGGCAACCGAAGTGTGGCTGAGGACAAGCTGAACTGGTCCCTAAGGTGTTAGGGTCGTTGCGCAGGCTTTTTATCAGCCTACGCTTAAGCTGACTTCGTTCTCCATCATGTTCAGAGCCAGGTGGGATGAGTTTTCGGGCATCCATCAGATCGGTGGATGCTACAGAGATCCACGGCTTCATTCTAGCCTTATGGTTAACCTTACTTGCAAATATCACTGCTGTTTTCACAGCCTTATTGATACCATTCCAAGCCTCCTCCGGATGGGAGTCGCCTGTCTTTCTAGTTGTTCCTGAAATATATTCTTCACCCTATTATCATTTAGTAAAACCCCAAGAGGCTTTCTTACGGTGTTTTTCCTACTCCCAGTAAGCTTCAAACAGATGCTCGCACTAGAGCATGGTCTGAATCTAATCAAGTGCGCCTGAATGGGCGATAGCCCTCTATTAAACCCCTCCATTGACGGCTGATGGCAACGTGATCTAGTTGGGTCCAACGTTGAGACGACTTCGGGGGTCGCCAGGTCAAAAGATGTTTTTCCCTATGCTTAAAATTAGTGTTTGCTAGAAATAGGTGTTTATATGAGCATAGTTGCAACAGACGGTCGCCATTATCACTTCTCTGAGCCGCGACACCATAAGATCCACCCAGGTGTCTTTCCTTTTTTCACTCAGTCTACCGACTTAGCATTGAAGTCATCAGCCATTATGACTATATCCGAGTGCTTAACTTTTTGAGGAGACCCGAAAGCTCGTCTGAATTACAGTCAGTGGGAGCGTAGGCAGATATGACGAGGAGGCAACGACGAGTGTCCCTATGTTTACGAGTCCTTACTGTCCCGTTCAGTCGGACAGCGCACAAGCGACTATCTACTGGGATCCAGTCTAGGAAAGCTAGTTCTGCCCTACGACTCAATGCTATACCTACACCAGCGAGACCCCAGGATGCAGCATCAGGGCTATCGGATACACGAAGGGAAAATCGAGTTGCTTCTTCGTACATTTTGGTCGAAAAGGAAACAGCATAGAAGTCTGTGATATTGACAGTTAAGAAGACCGATTGGAAGCAACATTTGAAGTGAGATTGAAAGTCAGGACAACCAATAAGAAACAACATTGGAGTATGTGACATTGATATCTAGGACGACCATAAAATTGACCAGTAATTCTCTTAAGATATTGGATGAATATCGTAACATTGATACACAAAACTTTTTTCAAGTAACGCCGGAGAACCCGTATTAATCGAATATTTACGCAATAACTTTTAAAGGTAGATCTTTTATCCAAAGTAAAATTGATAGCAATTCAATTTGCGTCAAATATTTTAAGATAGTTCTATAAGGCTCATAAGAAACTAGTTAGAAAAACACAGTACTTAACAAGATTCCTATTTTCTCGAGCAAATTGATGAACATGTCTTGCTGAATATTTCATGAAATAGTTTAACAACCTGCAGCTGTTTGGTATCCAACAGTAATCTAGATCAGTCACTAACACCGGTCTTTTAATTATTTAAAAAGCTGAGCGGAATCTAGTAAACAGCTAGACTCGTCCCAGAAGTCAGTAAGGACAAGTGAGAATCAAATAAGCAATCAGAGTAGCTCAAAGGTACTGACTAGCACTTTTCTATAAATAATTCTTGTGGTAATCACTAGCACTAAACATTTCGCAACTTGCAACAATCAGCCTTTACAAGAGACTTGGCTGATATATCTACCTAACCGAAGTTCCCTTATGTCTCCATTTATTTTAAAGGTTTGATGCTACTCTAAGAGAACTTGCATCTCTTGTTAAACAAGTTAATCCAGAATCTCGTAAACGTGGAACGTTGTTTGATTTCGCTTTGGTCTTTCCGGATCACCGATCGCCAGTGTACAGGATGCGCGAACTGGGTACAGTTTGCTCTGGTTCTCCTTCAGATACAGATCGTATCATGTTAAAAGTATGAGTGGTTGAATTTTTTTGATAGAATAATAAATAGGTCAGGTCGTCTGGAGTTTTCTCGTTACTGACAAAGCATTATTAGCAACATAAATGTATCTAAGACTTCGGAAACCAAAGTCACAGAGTTTATTTCCTCTACAGATACATTAAATAAACGTCTTAGTTTTATACTTTGGGATTGGCGACATTCATTCATACGTAGGGAATCTTGTAGATTTTGTTGCTTTTACGATTGGTGTTTTTTCCTACTGTATTTTAATGTTTTAATTACTATTTACTCATACTATAGTTAGCCTCCAAGTCATAAAACTGATTCCTATTTGTCGTTTCTCAGTTGTAGTCTTTAGTGAGAGGATTATGCCTTTTTGTGACACTGACCATTCAAGCTCAGTTGCATCTGAATAGTTACAATAAATTTTAAAGAGTATTAATTGACTATACTTTCTAGTTCTATTTTCTAGTGGGATAAAATTTGGGAAATAGTGTCCATGTCAACAAACCAGTTTTGACTCTGAATCGGATCAAACAGTTACGGAACTAGGCCTATTACATATAGTTACTTTAACCAAGTAGCCAGTTAGACCTTGACGTCAGTTCTTTATTTGTAACTTCAACCGAAATTCTCTAAAAGACTGAAAGGGGATTTGGTTTTAGTTTTCTATGGCTCATTGTGGTCAACATAAGTAGTAGGGTAGATTCAGATATAATTTCGTGGATGTGTTCACTGGTTTGCAAGGAGTTATGTATTGACTGTATCACTATGCTTTGTTTTTAACATTACTGAAGATGGAATGTAAACACTCGATTCCAGGTACTTCTAAAGTGATCACGGCCTCCCTGGCCGTGTATGGTTTAAGCACTTGGAATATGAAACCGCAACTGCGTGAATAATGATTAGTATATTTCTTATTTTCACCTTAATATGCTATCTTAAGATAAGTCTTGGTAAGTCCGATATAAGCGCCGGTGCATTTTGTGCATCCTGATGGCTCATTATCTTTACGGAGCACTTTCTGTATGGTAGACGTGTAATGTATTATAGTATGATAAAGGGAGATTGGTTGGTAGTTTCCAATTATTAGATCACAGGTTCTACCACCACTCCAAATATTTGTTTGGCTCATTGGGTTTCACATGAAAAGTTTTACTAGAATGCAAAACACAAGCCTTCTACCTGGTAAACAGGTTCATAATTATCATATTCTCCAATTTGTTTACTTTATTAAATTGCAATATTCTTCTTCTTATAACGTCAACCAAAAGGATGTTCAATTTACGATTGGAGATATGATTGATGTTGCTATCACACCACCTTTAACTACTACAAATATTCCATATGTTAAGAATGATTCATTACTATTAGACTCCGGTCGTCGTTTGTTAAAGCAAAATAATCCTGATATTCGTAATCGTCGTTCACATGAAGAATATCGTGAATGCAATAATAAAAATAATGCTGATCTAGAGCCTTCTAAATATCGTCGACACGTTCACAATGTCAATTCAACTTCTCAAGACAGCAGAAAAGTCTGAGTCTATCAGAGTCAGGAAATGATTAGTCGAGTGATGGAATTTACGGTTATAAAATAAATGGTAATCTGGTTGTTGTATTGATAAACATAATCAATCATTTTTCGTGTTCAATAACTATTGTAAACCATATTTATTCAACTTTCATTGTATATTCATCTCATGACTATCAAATAAATAAATAATCAAACATATGTATATATTTATCATAATCTACTAATTAAAGTGTAACCATTTTAACCATTGTTGTTTTCTGAAGCAAAGATGTTACTTATTTATCTAGAAACAATGTCCGAAGAAACCTCGGAACGATTCCAGAAAGCCTAGCTGACTTCTGCTAGCTTGTACTGTAGCTGAGATATCCGTGTACCAGCGAAAGCATAAGTTTACTGTGACACATGGTCTTGAGGAATAGAGGCATTCGTAAGTTACTAGTAAATTATCATATATGCATTCGAAACGTTGCTAGTATGTTTTCGGATCAATGAAGGGCACCTACCAGTTGGTAAACCTGTATGGGCAAAATACAATCCAGTTGTTTTAGAGGCCGATGATGCAGTGGTGTACCGTTGGAAATTGTACTCAATGGTAGCCGGTTATCAACACTAGATTCGTACACTACTTGTTCACCTGGGATAAGGTAAACCGTAAATTCCCATCTTTACCCGACCATACCTGTTACCTTGACGTGGTGGTCGGGATTGCCTATCGTGATGACCCAACCGAGCTATATTGGCTGCAACATCGGTTACTGTAGGTTCTACCATGCCAGGCAGGTCGATTGGAGAACGGTGAGACTAAAAGCAGCCACTCAAGGTCCGAGAGTCAAGTCGTACTGCTGACCGTAGAGGTGTGACAAAAATAAGGCGTCCCCCTCGGACAACCAGCATCTGCAGCGATGCTGCCTTCTCACAAGGAAGCAATGGACTAGGAAAGATCGACCCTAAAAATGTCACACCCCAAGAAGTTCCGTCTCCGGCGGTAAGGGCTTTTAAACAAGAACAGAGCTAACTCTTTAAACACTACCCATAAAAAGTCCGTGCGTGACCGGCCTCAAGCAGTTGTCCCTTGAGCTCTGTAGTCACGCTCCCAGGTCTCTAAGACCAATTCTAATTTAACTTCCTTCTCAGGTTCCTCAAGAAAATACCCGGGAAGTGACATCTATCCTCCTACTTGTAATAACACAAGAGATCATGTACCTGGAAGCCCTGATGCTGCTTCCCGGGGTCTCGCTGGCCTAGGTATAGCATTGAGTCGTAGGGCAGAACTAGCTTTCCTAGACTGGATCCCAGTAGATAGTCGCTTGTGCGCTGTCCGACTGAACGGGACAGTAAGGACTCGTAAACATAGGGACACTCGTCGTTGCCTCCTCGTCATATCTGCCTACGCTCCCACTGACTGTAATTCAGACGAGCTTTCGGGTCTCCTCAAAAAGTTAAGCACTCGGATATAGTCATAATGGCTGATGACTTCAATGCTAAGTCGGTAGACTGAGTGAAAAAAGGAAAGACACCTGGGTGGATCTTATGGTGTCGCGGCTCAGAGAAGTGATAATGGCGACCGTCTGTTGCAACTATGCTCATATAAACACCTATTTCTAGCAAACACTAATTTTAAGCATAGGGAAAAACATCTTTTGACCTGGCGACCCCCGAAGTCGTCTCAACGTTGGACCCAACTAGATCACGTTGCCATCAGCCGTCAATGGAGGGGTTTAATAGAGGGCTATCGCCCATTCAGGCGCACTTGATTAGATTCAGACCATGCTCTAGTGCGAGCATCTGTTTGAAGCTTACTGGGAGTAGGAAAAACACCGTAAGAAAGCCTCTTGGGGTTTTACTAAATGATAATAGGGTGAAGAATATATTTCAGGAACAACTAGAAAGACAGTTAGGCGACTCCCATCCGGAGGAGGCTTCGAATGGTATCAATAAGGCTGTGGAAACAGCAGTGATATCTGCTAGTAAGGTAAATCATAAGGCTAGAATGAAGCCGTGGATCTCAGTAGCATCTACCGAACTGACAGACGCTCGAAAACTCATCCCGCCTGGCAATGAGTACGATGTGGATCGGAGTCAGTTTCGGCGCAATTATCGAGAACGGTGGTGGGTAGTGATAGTGAGAGAGGTGGAAAAGGCAGCGGGGATAGTCAACAGTAGACAACTATTCAGACTTATCAAGGAAACTGCTATTGGGAACACTGATGTAAGTGAGACTAATTCGGAAAAGGGTGGCTACATCACTCGTTTTCAACCCAGGAGATTGGACCCATGGGCAGAACACTTTAGGGATCAGTTTATCTGGCCTTCAGCCACACTGCGGTTGCCAACAATCTCCAGTCATCCTGAATGGCAAGTCGACGTAAGTCCTTCGAGTCGTTATGAAGTTGAAATAGAGATAGAAAATCTGAAGCAGGGGAGAGCAGCGTATCCTGATAGGTTGACCCCTGAAATTTTTAAGGATGGTGGTCCAGCTTTAACAGTTAGATTCACGGAAATCATAGGTAGAATCTGGGAACTAACCGTAATCCTATCTGATTGGTCCCAATCATTGTTGTCCTAATAATAAGAAAGGAAGAAAGTCTTCTTGTGACAATCACAGGGGAATAAGTCTAACTAATATAGTTTCTGAATTGTTAGCCGTGATTATGCTTAGACGCCTAACTAGAGCTCGTGAAGAGTAGACCAGAGAAAATCAGTCTGGTTTTCGACCTGGACATGGCTGTATAGACCATATATTCACACTACGACCTAGAATATGCCGATGACATCGTTCTATTTGGTGAAGTCGCCGACAAGATGCAGAGTCTTCTGACCACCCTAAGCAACAATGCAACCATGTTCGGAATGCGGTTTCCCCCCTCGAAATGCAAAATGTTTCTTCAAGACTGGGTTGCATCGGCACCTGAACTAGTGATAGGGAGTGAAGAAGTCGAGCCTGTTGATAACTTCACTTACCTGGGGAGTCTGATCAGCGCTAAATCTCAGCATGATTGCAAAGGGCTTGACTGGCTTCCGCCAACTTACGTCACTTATGGCATAGGCGAGATATCCGCTTGCTAACCAGAGGACGAATGTCCTGGGCAGCATTTCGTTTTGTTCTATACGGATGCGTAACATGGCCAGTCAGAGTAGAGGACATTTGTAGGCTATTAGTATTCGATCATAGGTGCTTTCGAAGCAGTGCTATTATATCCTGGGACCATCATGTGAGCAATGCAGTAGTTAGGAATCTAGTACTAGGTAGGGATGGCAGACCAATTGATTAAGCAGTGAAACCCCATCACTTGTGGTGATTGGGGCATGTATTACGTATGCTCAACAAACGACTGCCTCGACGAGCTATGCTTCGTGGTGTAGTAGTAGATTGGAAGATAGCTAGGGGCGGCTAAATCAAAACATGGGAGAAATCCCTAGAGTCACTAACAAGTGGATTTAGTCATGTTGGTAGATGAGGGCTATCTGTTTGGAGTCCGCGAGACGAAGGACACCGATTGTTAGAGACATTGAACGACATGGCTAAAAATCGTTTGCAATGGCGCGGGTGGATTCACTTATTGTGTTATCTCAAATTCCAACCTGAATCCCTTATCATCTCTATCTTTCTCTTTCTATATTTATCTCACTGAATTATACTTCTTGAATTATATCTTTGCACCCTAATCCTCTCCATAACTACCAATACTTCAACTATCTCTACCGCTATTCAGTCAGTCAGTTGCAACGTAGAACTTCGTACGTAAGTACATCAGTTCATGTCGCCATACCACATCAGCACAGAGATATAATTGTCAATTCAAATCCAATAGTAGAAGAGGTAGTAAAGGTATTAGAAGTAATCGTAGACGTTAGAATTACAAGATACTATTCAAGAAGTATGATTCAATGAGATAAGTTTAGAAAGTAAAAGCTAGAGGTGTTGAAGAACCTAGAAGATCAGGATTTGAGAGAACGCAAAGAATAAATGCACTGGCGCCATTGCGAACGATTTTGAGCCATGTCATTCAAGATCTCTAGCCATCGATTATCTCGCGGACCCCAACCAGGTAGTCGACAATTACCAACATGGCTAAGTCCACTCGTCAATGACTTCATGGACTTATGCCATGTTTTGGTTTGGCCGCCCCTAGCTTTCTTCCAACCTATTCCTACACCACAAAACAAAGCTCGACGAGGCAGTCGGTGGTTAGGCATACGCAACACGTGTCCCAACCACCTCAACTGATGAAGTTTCACCACTTCATTTATTGATCTGCCATTCTTACCTAGTACCCGTTTCCTAATAACAGCGTTGCTAACTCGAGTGTCCCACGATATACGAGCAATGGTTCGAAGACACCTATGATCGAAAACCAATAACCGACGAGTATCTTCTACTCTCATTGGCCATGTTTCACAGCCATAAAGTAAGACGGAGCGAACCACTGCGCAGTACACTCGTCCTTTAGTCAGCAAATGGATATCTCGCCTACTCCATAAGTGACGCAGGTTGGCAAAAGACAATCGAGCCTTCTGTATCCGTGCTGTGATTTCGTCAGTCACTAGGCTATCGGCACTGATGAGACTCCCAAGATAAGTGAAGCGGTCTACACGTTCGACTACTTCACTCCCTATCACTAGTTCAGGTGCCGATGCAACCCAGTCTTGAAGCAACATTTTGCATTTCGAGGGGGGAAACCGCATTCCGAACATGGTTGCATTGTTGCTTAGGGTAGTCAGAAGACTCTGCATTTCGTCAGAGTCTTCACCAAGTAGGACAATGTCATCGGCATATTCTAAGTCAATAAGCGAGCCACCCGGTAAAAGGTCTACTCCAGAAAATTCAGACGAGGATAAGGTAATTTCTAGGAGCATGTCTATGATAAAATTAAACAAGAATGGAGAAAGTGGACATCCCTGACGGACACCACTTGAAGTAGAGAATTCCGGTGACAGTTCGCCATAAGCTCTCACTCGACCAGTGGTGTTTGAGTAGAGAGCTTGTATGAGGTTAATGTACTTATTTGGTACACCTTTCAATGACAGACACTGCCACAGAACCTCACGATCCACAGAGTCAAATGCCGCCTTAAGGTCCAAAAAGGCAACTACTGTAGGACGCCTAAATGTGTGTCTGTGTTCCAGGACCTGTCGTAGTGTGAAAATGTGGTCTATACAGCCACGTCCAGGTTGAAAACCAGCCTGGTTTTCTCGAGTCTGCTCTTCACGAGCTTTCGTTAAGCGTCGAAGTATTATTGAGGCCAATATTTTAGATACTATATTAGTTAGACTCATTCCTCTGTGATTGTCACAAGAAGACTTCGGTCCTTTCTTATAGATTGGGACAGTCTGTGATTGAGACCAGTCGGATAGTATTACGTCCAGTTCCCAGATTCTACCTAAGATCTCAGTCAACCTAGCTGATAAAACTGGACCACCATCCTTAAATATCTCAGGGGTCAGTCTATCAGGACCCGCAGCTCGTCCTCGCTTCAGATTTCCTAACGCTTTTTCAACTTCAGTAAGACTAGGGGGACTTAGGTCGATTTGCCATTCAGGATGACTGAAGATCGTGGGTAACCGAAGAGTGGCTCGTGGCCAGTTGAACTGATCCCTAAAGTGTTCTGCCCATCGATCCAGTCTCCTGGACTGAGAATAAATAATAGTCCCGTCATATTCTGAGATAGTCTCACTTACACTAGGATTCCTGATACCAGTTTCCTTGATAAGTCGGAAAAGTTGTCTACTGTTGCCGATCGCCGCTGCCTTTTCCATCGCTTTTGCTTTCGCCACCCACCACTGTTCGCGATCGTTACGTAGGCTTTTCATAAGTCTGCGCCTAAGTTGACTTCGTTCTTCATCATGCTCAAAGCCAGGTGGGATGAGTTTTCGGGCATCCATCAGATCGGTGGATGCTACTGAGATCCACGGTTTCATTCTAGCCTTATGGTCAACCTTACTAGCAGATATCACTGCTGTTTCCACAGACTTCTTGATATCATTCCATCCTGCTTCCGGATGGGAATCGCTTAAATGGTCGCCTAACTGTCTTTCTAGTTGTTCCTGAAATATATTTTTCGCCTTATTATCATTAAGTAAAACCCTAAGAGACTTTCTTACGGTGTCTTTCCTACGCCCAGTAAGCTTCAAACAAATACGCGCTCGCACTAGGGCATGATCTGAATCTAGGCATGTGCCCCAGAACGAGCGACAGTCCTCTATCGAACCCCTCCATCGGTGGCTGATGGCGATGTGATCTAGTTGAGTCCAACGTTGAGACGACTTTGGAGGTCGCCAGGTCAACAGATGCTTTTCCTTATGCCTAAAGTTAGTGTTTCCTAAGAATAGGCGGTTGTCTGAGCATGTTTGCAACAGACGGTCACCATTGTCTGTTCTCTGAGCCGCGACACCATAACATCCACCTAGGTGTTTCTCCTGCTCACTTAGTCTACCTACTTGAGCATTAAAGTCACCAGCCATTATTACTATATCAGAGCGCCTAGCTTTTCGGAGGAGGTCCGAGAGCTTTCTGTAAAACTCATCCTTAACCTCGTCTGAACTGCATTCAGTGGGGGCATAGGCAGATACGATGAAGAGGCAACAGCGATTGTCCCTATCTTTCCGAGTCCTTACTGGCCCGTTTAGTCGGACAGCGCACAATCGACTATCTATTGGGATCCAGTCAAGCAGAGATTGTTCTGCCCTACGACTCAATGCTATGCCTACACCAGCAAGACCCCGGGAAGCAGCATCAGGGCTACCGGATACACGAAGAGTAAATCGAGCTGCTTCTTTATTTTGACATGGTGTGGCCAAGTGTATGACGCGACTCGGATCCTGTATGCGCGTTTCCGAGACGCAGCATACATCGATGGCACGAGATTCTAAAGTCCTAGCTAAGGAAGCCTGTTGCCCTATTTGACACAATGTCCGTACATTAAATGCTCCAACATGTAGTCTAGAGCGAGGTTTAAGGAGACCAGGAACGACGTTTCGCGAACTCGTATCGTCTGCATTAGCTGTGCACTGTGATGAATGAATGTGAGAAGAGTTAGTCGTGGAGATAAGAGAGGTACTAGGGGGTGTAGGAAGGATTTGATTTTGACCAATTTGGTCTCGCGTGCTGTTATGGGTATGAGGGCGGTTGTCACTTCCCGGCTGCCCACACCGTGGAAGGTTGTTTCTTGAGAGACCTGAAAAAGAAGATGGATTAGTGTTGGTGCGTGACCGCGGAGCCCAAGGGACAACTGCTTGAGGCCGGTCACGCACGGCCTTTTTATGAAATGGTTTTTGAGGATTAGCTCCGTTCTTAAAGGCCCTTAGTGGGCACCCTTACCCAAGGAGACGGAAATCCGTGAGTTAGGGGAGGTGTGACATTTTTAGGGCCGACCTTTTCTAACCCTTCCTTCCTTGTGAGAAGGCAGCATCGCTGCAGATGCTGGTTGTCCGAGGGAAACACCTTACTGCTGTCACACCCCTCTGCAGTCAGCAGTACGACTTCGCCCCCAGACCTTGGGTAGCTGCGTTTAGTCTCATCGTTCTCCAATCGACCTGTCTGGCATGGTAGAACCTTGAGGAACATATGTTCCAGCCAGTATAGCTCGGTTGGGTCATCACGATAGGCAAGCCCGACCACCACGTCAAGGTAGCAGCTACGGTCGGGATCTCTACCGCTATTGGATTTGAACTGACAGTTGCGTCTCTGTGCTCGGTATGACAACCTGAACTGATGTACGTACGTACGAAGTTCTACGTTGTGACTGACTTTCCAACTTTCCCAAGTAAATCTTCTGTACCCACGATGCGCCGGAATATTCGCTTTTTATGCGTCGATTTCTTCAACAACCCCTACACGAAAAGATAGTAAGGGCTTCCTGTTAATGGCTATATATGAGAGCACTTCAAAAGGGCGAAATCTTCGCTCTTTGCCGTACCAGGACATATCCTAACCAGCTAAGTTGGTGGAAAATCACTAGTTCAATTAGTTTGCTGTCTTCACCTAGCACCCTGTTCTTACCCAGCTATTGTTTTTTGAGTCAGCTACAACGTATAACTCAGTCAGTACGGACATCAGTTTAAGTTGCCATACCAAATCGTCAATTTGAAGAGGTCGCAACACCAGCGGTAATAGAGATTAGGGATTGAAAGGAATCGCTAACTCGGTGGTTCTAAAATACATTAGCAATGCTTCAAAGAAGCCTATGAAGCGGGCAACACGTTCAAGTACTTCACTCCCCATCACTAGTTCAGGTGCCAACGCAGGCTATTTCTGAAGCAGGATTTTGCATTTCGATGGCGAGGATCGCACCCTGAACATTGTTGCTTAATGTGGTCAAAAAACTATATATTTTGTCAGTTTTCACCAAGCAGAGCTATGTCATCTGCATATTCTAAGTCAGTGAGCGAATATCCCGGTGAAAATGCGACAACCTGAAAAGTCAGATGATCAGTGTCCTAATTGAAAGCATGTCAAGACAAAGTTAAACAAGAATGGGAAAAGTATATATCGCTGACGAACACCACTTGAAATGATCAGTTCTGATGAAACTTTGCCTCTCACTCTCGACCACTGAGTTGTAAAAGGTTAATGAACTTCTCTGGTACACCTTCGAATGACAGACACTGCCATAGAACATCTGGATAGATGGAGTAAAATGCCGCTCTAAGGTTCAGGAAGACAACTGTTGTTGGTGGCCTAAATGTGTCTGTGTTCTAGGACCTGCCGTACTGTCAATATTTGGGCTATACAGCCTTATCTAGTACCCGCTTCCTAACAACTGCATTGCTCCTATGATAGTCACAGGATATACGGACAATGCTTCGAAGATACCTACGGTCGAAAATCAGTAACATAAAAATATCCTTCAATCTTACTAGCCACGTTTCGCATCCATATAGGAGAATAGAGCAAACTGCTGCACAGTACACTCGACCTTTAGTCAGCAAACGGATATCTCGCCTACGCCATAATTGACGCAAGTTGGCAAAAGCCAATCGAGCTTTCTGTATCCGTGCTGAGATTTAGCCACACAACAGACCACTAGCACCGATGAGACTCCCAGGGTAAGTAAAGCGGTCAACATGCTCAGCTCCTTCACTCCCTATCACTAGCTCAGGTGCCGATGAAACCTAATCCTGGAATAAGCATTTCGACGGGGAGAATCACATCCCGAACATGCTTGCATTGTTGCTTAGGTAGTCAGAAGACTGCATTTTGTCAGCGTCTTCACTAAGCAGAACTATGTCATCGGTATATTCTAGATCAACAGGCGTGTCTCCTTGTAGAAGGTCCACAACTTAAAAATCTGACGAGGATAATGTTAACTCTAAAAGGATGTCTACGACAAAGTTGAACAAGAATAAAGAGAATGAACGACCCTGATGCACAACACCACTTAAAGTAATAAGTCCCAATGACAGTTCGCCATCAGCTTTCACTCCGTCAGTAGTGTTCGAAATAAGAACTTGTATAAGGTTAATGTGCTTCTTTGGTACACCTTTCAATGACAGACACTGTTATTGAACCACACAATCCATAAATTCAAATGTCACCTTAAAGTTGAAAAATGCAACTAATGTGGGACATCAGAATGCGATGTGCTAGGACCTGAGGAAGGAGTAACGTTTTGTGTGCTTGAATCGTCTGCATTAGCGGCGCCGGATAATAAAGGAGGTGTGGTTTGGTTATGGAAGTAAGATGGTTACAAAGAGACATGGGAAGAATTTGATTGTGACAAAGTCGATCTCGTGTGTTGTTATGAGTCGGAGGATAGATGTCACTTCCCGGGTGCCCACACCGTGGAAGGGTATTTTCTTGAGAAACCTGAAAAGGAAGTTAAATTAGAATTGGTCTTAGAGACCTGGGAGCGTTACTACAGAGCTCAAGGGACAACTGCTTGAGGCCGGTCACGCACGGACTTTTTATGGGTAGTGTTTAAAGAGTTAGCTCTGTTCTTGTTTAAAAGCCCTTACCGCCGGAGACGGAACTCCTTGGGGTGTGACATTTTTAGGGTCGATCTTTCCTAGTCCATTGCTTCCTTGTGAGAAGGCAGCATCGCTGCAGATGCTGGTTGTCCGAGGGGAACACCTTATTTTTGTCACACCTCTACAGTCAGCAGTACGACTTGACTCTCGGACCTTGAGTGGCTGCTTTTAGTCTCACCGTTCTCCAATCGACCTGCCTGGCATGGTAGAACCTACAGTAACCGATGTTGCAGCCAATACAGCTCGGTTGCGTCATCACGATAGGGAACCTGGACCAGCAGGTCTAAGTAGGAAATACAATCACGCGCCGTAGAAAAAAGTGAAGTTTTGTAGGTACTTTAAAATTTTTCTATAGGTATTCTGACAGATACGCCAAACGACAGCATCATGCAGCTTGTTTGTACCTCTCGTTTAGTAATATATTTCACATAGCTTTTAATATCAAGCATGCACTATTTTCCTAATACAATAACTACAAACTACAACTGATGTTTTTAAGTTATAAATATATAAATAAGACAAACATTATTGCTGAGGTTTGGTTTGATATATTTCCTGAGAAATACAAGTACGCTAACCAGTAAACAACATAACAAAAATACAATAATCTTGAGCTTCACAAAATATTCAATATTAAGAAAATACTCACTGATACTGCTTAAGTTGGCCTTAGTTGGGCAAGGTTGAAAAATAACAAACGGGGACTGAATTAGCATTTACATTAATACTTTCTGAACATATCGTACATCGATTGTTTCCCCAAAACTTGTTGATTGATTCCACCAATGAATCAAGTGGTTTGCCAATCTGATACACAATTGTATTCTCACTTTCCAGTTTTTTAGCAACTACAGATTCCCATACCTTGCTTAATTTGTACAAATCAGAATTTGTATTCTTCAGTTTTTCTTCTATGATACACGAATCACCAGTATCAATGATTAAAGTTATCGATCTATATCTAGAGTAGTTGAAAGCATTATTTTCCATCGTTTCTGCCTCAAGATTTCTGGTTATTACGATCTCTTTTGCAGTAAGATGTACAGGATTTTCACATGCAGACGAATCAAGCTAGGAAAAAGGCAAAAGAAAATTATGTGTGCACCTTGGAGTAAAATGCCGATATATGGACAACTTCGCAAAAAGTAAGTCACAACTACTTAAATCTGATATCCGACTGCCAGCTGGCGCGCGGTACATGCAATACGACACTCGATGACAAACAGTGCATACATATGATACAGTAAAGCAAGGGTCCTTTCAGTCAAGTTATTGGCCTTTATCGATTAGTGTACAGGTTCGAAACCGAGTTTACCGAACGTAGCGAGTATAAGTTACATTGTATAGGCATTTATATTTGAGCGTAGGATAAATAAGCGGTGTGAAGCAGTTAAGAAACTAAAAATTACAACCGTAGATAAGGTCTACGGGTGATTGCTATTTAGAGGACCAAATAAAATTTCTCCCCGTGTTTTCAATGCTGATTTTCGTAAGTAGATTATAATACCTCAAATAGCTTTCAGGAACAATGGCTTTTTACCTTGACGTGGTAGTCGGGATTGCCTATCGTGATGACCCAACCGAGCTGTATTGGCTGCAACATCGGTTACTGTAGGTTCTACCATGCCAGGCAGGTCGATTGGAGAACGGTGAGACTAAAAGCAGCCACTCAAGGTCCGAGAGTCAAGTCGTACTGCTGACTGTAGAGGTGTGACAAAAATAAGGTGTTCCCCTCGGACAACCAGCATCTGCAGCGATGCTGCCTTCTCACAAGGAAGCAATGGACTAGGAAAGATCGACCCTAAAAATGTCACACCCCAAGAAGTTCCGTCTCCGGCGGTAAGGGCTTTTAAACAAGAACAGAGCTAACTCTTTAAACACTACCCATAAAAAGTCCGTGCGTGACCGGCCTCAAGCAGTTGTCCCTTGAGCTCTGTAGTAACGCTCCCAGGTCTCTAAGACCAATTCTAATTTAACTTCCTTTTCAGGTTTCTCAAGAAAATACCCTTCCACGGTGTGGGCACCCGGGAAGTGACATCTATCCTCCTACTTGTAATAACACAAGAGATCATGTACCTGGAAGCCCTGATGCTGCTTCCCGGGGTCTCGCTGGCCTAGGTATAGCATTGAGTCGTAGGGCAGAACTAGCTTTCCTAGACTGGATCCCAGTAGATAGTCGCTTGTGCGCTGTCCGACTGAACGGGACAGTAAGGACTCGTAAACATAGGGACACTCGTCGTTGCCTCCTCGTCATATCTGCCTACGCTCCCACTGACTGTAATTCAGACGAGCTTTCGGGTCTCCTCAAAAAGTTAAGCACTCGGATATAGTCATAATGGCTGATGACTTCAATGCTAAGTCGGTAGACTGAGTGAAAAAAGGAAAGACACCTGGGTGGATCTTATGGTGTCGCGGCTCAGAGAAGTGATAATGGCGACCGTCTGTTGCAACTATGCTCATATAAACACCTATTTCTAGCAAACACTAATTTTAAGCATAGGGAAAAACATCTTTTGACCTGGCGACCCCCGAAGTCGTCTCAACGTTGGACCCAACTAGATCACGTTGCCATCAGCCGTCAATGGAGGGGTTTAATAGAGGGCTATCGCCCATTCAGGCGCACTTGATTAGATTCAGACCATGCTCTAGTGCGAGCGTGTTTGTTTGCGTCTTACTGGACATTGGAAAGACGCCGCAAGAGAACCTCTTCGGATTCTACTTAATGATAGCGAGGTCAAGAATATATTTCAGGAACAACTAGAAAGACAGTTAAGCGACCATGTAAGTGATTCCCATCCGGAGGAGGCTTGGAATGGTATCAATGAGGCTGTGGAAACAGCAGTGATATCTGCTAGTAAGGTAAATCATAAGGCTAGAATGAAGCCGTGGATCTCAGTAGCATCTACCGAACTGACAGACGCTCGAAAACTCATCCCGCCTGGCAATGAGTACGATGTGGATCGGAGTCAGTTTCGGCGCAATTATCGAGAACGGTGGTGGGTAGTGATAGTGAGAGAGGTGGAAAAGGCAGCGGGGATAGTCAACAGTAGACAACTATTTAGACTTATCAAGGAAACTGCTATTGGGAACACTGATGTAAGTGAGACTAATTCGGTGCACTAATGTGGTACGGCAACCTGAACTTGTGTACCTACGTCCGAAGTTCTACGTTGTAACTGACTGACTGACTAATTGCATGACTAAAATAATTTCGAGAGACATACAAGAAAAGTTTGTGTTTTCCAGCTCTCAGGTACATTCTCGTCAGTTACTTCAAGAACCAGTGCACAGTTGACTGGGTTATAAGATACAATGATGAATTGTCATGATTTGATGACTTGCATTTATCCAAAATTATCTGTTCTAGGTGCCTGAGATATTGTAAGTGGAGCATTTCTATCCTTTTAAAACAACATTACATAAGCCGGCGTTCATACCCAAAGACGAAAGTAAACGAAAATCAATGGGAGATACCTTAGCTGGTTGTTGATCGAAAGAAATTCGTAAATCGCAAATAGGCTGTCAGTAAGTCAGGTACAGTGTGGAACTTAGTATGTATGTATGTACATCAGTTCGAATTGCCATGCTATATTAGCACAGAGAGATAGAATTGTTAATTTTAATCCCATAATGGTTAAGGTAGTAGCAGCTTTAGCAGTAATGGTAAAGACTAGGAACCGCAGATATGATTCGAGAAGTATATTCCAGTGAAATAATTTTAAAAAGAGAAAAAAGGTCGTGAGGAATACGCTGTAAAACAGCCCCATATTTTCGTTGAGAAATAAGAATATTAATAACCAAGAGATATAGAAAAAACTGAATGTCATAATTTTGATTTACAAAACAACGCAATTATTAACAAATACCTCCTGGAAAATACTAGAATGGTCTGGTTCTACTTGAATAAATCTGGAAGATTTTGAACTTAATTTCCCTGTCGATAAATATTCAGCCCAATTTTCAATTACACCAAATGATTCTGGAGCAAGATTACTACAACCAGTATGTTGCAAACTAGTTTCATTTATGAGAAGGTTACTCCAAGCTAGAGCTAATTCAAAGGCGATATCACGTGAACCAGCGGACCAACAAAACACATCAATACTGTTGATATATGAACTCAATCCAATATAAAATTTTAAACGACCTGCTCTGTAGTCTGCTCCTTTTTTATGATTACATGATCGACAAATATTAATGACTTCAGTCAAGTTGTTTGTCTGATTATTAGCATAGAAGTCTTCGAAGTGGATTAGCGCCCGAAAAATAAGGGTAAATGGTGTTAATGACTTCGACTTCTCACCTTCTATAAACTTTTAAAGATAAAATTAAGGTTTTAGACACATGAAAATGTTCGTTTAAAACAAAGTAAGTGGTGATAATAACATAATATACAAAAAAGCTAATATAAATTACACAGTAAACTATGATTGTTCGAATGTCCTATTTTACTAAGCAAGCTAAACAAGCTAATAGAAACTTCTGCATGTACAATAATATAAAGATACGTAAATTAGTTTAGAAGTTCAACAGTATAAACATTTTTAAGTCCCTGTATAATAGTTTGCGTCTAGTGCAGAATAGCTGCATGAGTTCGAATTTATTAGAACCTAGGTGAACACAGTGATGTAGATTACGATACCGATAGGTTTTATGTAACGTTCTTTCCAATAAAAAAATTGCCATGGGTTATAAATGCAAAACCGGTTGCGTATGAATTTGATATTCTAAAGGAAAATAGAAGATTGAATACAGCACTCTTTAAAAGTAGCTGTATACCGATATAGAAGAATAACAAGAGATTTGAGAGCTGAAGGCAAAGTAGTGTGATCGCCATAGTTACTTCAGAGGCGATTGCTAAACCAGGTATTGACATATCTTCTCTCATGAATAAGTATCCTAAGTGGTGGTATCATAACTCTGTAGCAGTAAATAAATCTGTAAGTCTTCGACATTGATACTAACCTCATTAGTTTTGTCGGATATACTTTAGCTGAACGCTATGATATGCATCCTTCGCAACAACTAGTCAGCTTTGATCACAAGCTTTCCGACATACATGGATAATTTACTGAGTATTCACTCACTGAGTTCATATAATTGTATACACTATGTATCATACCACTAAACATTGGATCCCCTATCTTGCCCATATTTATTATGATTAATAATCTCATTTTTATTTAACGTGAATGCTTATTCAGGTCAACTTTGCATACTAACAATATTATCACCCATCCACATGTAATTTTAAAAGGTGTATTAGCTTATAACGTGGTCACTTTTTGGATGACTAATTTGGACTTATAATTAAAGAACATAAAGACAGTTTAGTGGAAAGAATATTCTTCATTCATAAATTAATGTCTAAGATAGAAAAGAATAAGACGATAAAAACACTTGTAGTAAGAATATAAATTACCAAACTAACAAAGGATATCCTACGAACGTTGCCGATTGCTTTCGAATCCTAGGACTATTCTCCATTAAAAGGGTTGCACATTACCGAAACCGTTATTCTTTATCTCCATATATTTATTTACCATCTCCACGGCTTTCTAAATCACAGCGGTATACCGAAATAGTGTAGAATGTATGGGTGACTGAACGAAAACATGGAGTAACTAAGAAGTCAGCCCGACTTCCCGATTACTAGGAGGAATATACAACGGGCTAAAACCTCAACGTCGTTCGGGGATATAATTCAGCTTAACTTCTTTAACGTAACAACTTACAATCTTCGAGTAACTAAAAAATATACTTATGATGCTGAATGCCTGATTTGATCGGTCAAAATATTTAGAAACCAAGTGTTGGACCGCTAAAACTATCAGGAAACGACTTACGAATAGATTGTCCCACCAATCTTGTTCGTTTCCAACCGAATTGGAAGTCAACTTATTGATTTTGTTAAAAGTATAGTGGATAGAACCGTTAGAGCCAAGTTCTTGCTTTGATATGTATTCGACTAATTTATTGATTGCGGCTACCAGTATTCCGGGTTTAACGGTGAACAATTTATCAGGTAATACATTGACAAGGACTTCTTCATGAACACATGATCCACATTCACAAAAACTGGGAGATGGATTTGAGTGACTTCTTAACAACAGTGTTGGAGAAACGACACTATTTTTGACGGCATATGTGAGAGATCTCGTAGCCTTCATTTGCTAAAAACGGGATTTCATACATATACACTCTGATGAAGGCCAACGTTCAGACTGGTAGTTTTGCTTCAGAGAGGATATAATTTACGGACGATCCAATCATATTCAATATAAGGGGCGCCAGAATCTAGCGCGGAATTCATTCACCCATATTGTAACGCATTCGAAAGCTTACTCTAACAACTAGTTTCGTTTGTCAGTTTGTCTTAATCTCATGCTGGCTTTATTTCTGGTTGTTGTAAATTGATTTCCCTTCTGAAGTCAATGCATTCTGTGCGCTAACTAAGTCGTCGTTTCAACTTTTTCTTTTGTCCTCCATCCAACCTCTCTCTGCTCCGCCGACACGCCAGTACACAAGGTACATCCTGGATAAACACAAACTAAACAAATACTGAAGTTAAAACATAACATCACTATTTTGGCATCGCAGTAAATATTAGTTCGTAACGAAAGCCCTAACTCTAATTCCTGACCCTAACTGCTAACTCTAAATAACAGTTCTGATTCCTCACACTAATTTATAACCTAGTTTAGACCATTGAAATTAAACAATATTTCTCAATTTCATCCGAAAGAAAGTCATAGATTCTATTCTAACATGCTAAGACAACTGATTATTCAGGATAAGGATGTGTCCTATATCCCCATCAATCAGATTTATGCGCTAATGGTGGTATGTACGTCATTTCCTCCACCGTCGTAAGCCAACTAATTTTTCGTTTTCTCACTTATAAGAATGTGATGAGTCAGTAGTATTATTGTTACAGATATTCACAGTTTGACACAATTTTCAAATCCTGAAAACTTGAAACCCAGTTAGTCCATAAATCACAAATGAAACAGATGGAGGTAAATTTGAAGGATGCGTGTGATGTCAAGTAGTGGTTGATTTAACATGGCCAGTTAACGGAATAGTTGTCTCAGTAAAGAAAATCACTAACTTCAACAACTCTGCAAATAAATCACTTTCTGAAGGGAGATAATGTATCGATACGCCAACAGTGCTGGCGCCTCTTCACAATGAAGCGCCCGTTAGTATCACAGTAGACACATCTGACTCAGCAAACAGGAGGTCTAACCACCATGCGTAAACACCACCTGGCAAACCCTAACATTCTTATAAAGCAGTGTGCAGGACGCTGAATCAAGATATAACCTTTTCAGTAGGGAATTCCAAGCAATGTGTTTTGTCATATGATTCTTCTAAATCTCTTTAGAAGGCCAGGGATTTGCCTTCTGCACATACCATAATCCTCTGACGTTTCCTCTTAGCGCATCTACAGGCAAGTATTCTCCTCGAGAACCGCAATAACTGTACTAAATCTCTCATTTCACACTAGGGCAACGTGATTGCAAGCGGATAATCTCGTATAGATTCCTTGAACAGTTTCCGAGGAATTGACCTATCCAAGCCCTCTCAGCTTCAAAAGGAAAACAGAGATCATCAGTACGAAGACATTGACTAAACAGAGATTAAGAATCAAAGAGATGGCAACAGGTGAGAAAACTACACCTTGTGAGTCATGCAAAAAATTTATTGACGCATTGTCTTCTATATAATTTGCGAACCTTCTAATCCAGATGTCTCAGCAGTTGCAAAGCTGATAGCATATAGATTTTGCTAGACTCATGTGGACAATGTAACTCCGCCAGTAGAATCTTCGGGGCTGATGCCAGTCCCAAGCCCGGATAAAGGAGGAGGGTTGGGCATAGGGTTGGCGACCCCATTACGTCAAAAACTAACTTACCAAAAAACGCTAACCAGAACAAATAATTCAAACCATTTTAACTCTGCACTGGGAGTTGGAAGAAGAATTATGACGTCGCGTGGTGAAAGCCGAGTTCCCTCGGAAGTTACGGTACCGATGCCTCTTCTTACAACCAGAGAAACCATTCTTTCAGGGACTTGGAACGTTCGGACATTGTAGGGGAATGGAAGACTATTTCAAGTTGCTGCAGAAATGAAAATATACAACCTCCACGTGCTTGGTATGAGTGAAACGAATTAGACACAGGTACGACAACTGAGACTAGCTTCAGGGGAATTACTGTTATATTCAGGTTATGCAGTGGAAAATGCTGCACATACACAAACAGTTGCACTGATGCTGTCCAAATATGCACAAAAGGCACTGACATGATAGGAATCTCATAGACCCGGGATCACTAAAGCAACTTTACGGAAAAATTTGTTCAATTAATTGAATGGAACTCACCACTGCACATCAACTTCATCGACTACGAGAAAGCATTCGATAGCGTGGACAGGGAAACACTGTGGAGGCTTCTTCAACACTACAGTGTGCCTGATGGATTCAACTGCGAAATCGTACACGGAGGACAGCTAACAGACTCTTTCGAGGTGAAGACCGGTGTCACGCAAGGTTGCTTACTCTCACCCTCTCTCTTTCTTCTGGTGATCACTGGATTATGAATACGTCGACGTCTGGAGGGAAGCATGGTATGCAGTGGACAGCTAGGACGCAGCTGGACGATCTGGACTTCGCAGATGACCTGGCTCTTCTATCGCACACGCAACAACAAACGCAAGAGAAGACGACCAGTGTAGCAGCAGCCTCTGCAGCAGTAGGTCTCAACATACATAAAGGAAAAAGCAAAATTCTACGATGCGACACAACATGCACCAACCAAATCACTCTTGATGGAGATGCCTTGGAGGACGTTAACACCTTTACACATCTGGGCAGCATCACCGACAATCAAGGTGGATCTGATGCAGATGTGAGGGCACGGATTGGCAAAGCAAGGGCTGCATTTCTACAGTTGAAAAATATCTGGAACTCCAAACAACTTTCAACCAAAACCAAAATCAGGATTTTTAATACAAATGTCAAGACAGTTCTACTGTATGGAGCGGAAACATGGAGAACTACGAAAGCCATCATCCAGAAGATACAAGTGTTTATTAACAGTTGTGTACACAAAATACTTCGGATTCGTTGGCCAAACACCATCAGCAACAACGTACTGTGGGAGAGAACAAACCAGATTCCAGTGGATGAGGAAATCAGGAAGAAGCAGTGGAAGTAAATAGGACACGCATTGAGGCAAACACCTAACTGAGTCACCAGACAAGTCCTCACTTAGAACACACACTACGAAAAGCACCTAACTGAACCACGAGACAAGCCCTTACATGGAACCCTCAAGGCAAAGAGAAATGAGGAAGGCCAAGGAACACATTACGCCGAGAAATAGAGAAAGATATGAGAAGAATGAACAAACATTGGACAGAACTGGAGAGGGAAGCCTAGGAGAGAGTTGGTTGGAGGAAACTGGTGGGCGGCCTACGCTCCATTGGGGGTAACAGGTGTAAGTAAGTAAGCAATCCGCGTATCTTCGAATGCGTTTTTGTTTTGCAAATAGCCCTTTTTCTATCATATGTGTTATACGCAGTGTGAATTACATATTCGAACTTCTGAGCACGAAGGATTGTTTGTAACGTAGTCAAAATCTCCATGTAGTATGTTGCTAATCCGTTCTGTTTTCTTTCTATTTCAGGGCGATCAAACGCGAACGCTTTGGAGGCTGAATAACAAGCCCTGAGTGCTCTGAACTTGCAGGATGACTCATGAAACTTTAGTACCCTATGTAGAATCCTTTTTGAATGTTTTGTGTTCTGGAAAATCCCTCCATGTTTACATATTTTGCTATGACATGACGGACTTTTTCTGTTGACATTTTTGGTAATTTATTTGATTCCAATTTGAGATTTTATCATTGTATATTGTTATTCTTTCTATATTTTGTACTTATATTGAAGTTTTTATGTTTGCTTCTGAACTGTACATATGTTGTTTAAATTTGATATAATATGGCTACCGCCACATTTTTGGATTCGACATCGTGCAGTATAGGAGTTCACCTAGACCTCGGAACATTGATACTCGTTCGGAGTAATTCTGAATTGGAAGACGTAATATTCGTTAGGTATTATTTGTATTTCCATTTGTCATTTGTAAATAGACCATTTTCCCCTAGAATTATTGTGTTTTAATTTCAAAATCGGGAAGTGCGTCCAACATACGTCTATTGGAATCGAATTGAACTGTCACGATAGAGAATTCAACTACAGTCTAACGAATATTGGAATTCAGTCCATTTACTGTCTGGAATTATTCCTATGAACGTTTATATTCTGGAATTATCTATTACCTTTTGATTAGAAGACCAATTACAGTTGGATTATTAAGAAGAATAAAGAAGCATTTGGAAATTTAATCGTTTATCACACTAAACTTTCTTCAAGGAAGAATTTTGGATTATTTACCGTATTTCGTATTCGCATTGTATCTTGGATGAAGAAATTTTGATCTTGGACATATTTTCTTGAACTTATCTGTGGAATTACTATATTTTGTATTTGTTATTTTCCTTCCGTTCAACCTTACTTACAATGTCAAGTCGCAAGAAATCAAATACGAGGAGGGTGGAAGAGCTGGACGGATCCCAGAACATTAAGCAAGTCGTTAATGATGAACTTTTTAGGGGAACCCATATGTTATGTCTGATACTTATTATTGTAAGTCACCTTTGGCAGGCATTAAGGAACCAGGATTAAGTGAGAGTTCTAAGGTACCAGAGACCGATCAGATGCTTAGGACACCGATAGTAGGCTTCGAACTACCTAAGGTTGAACTCTCATTTTTTGATGGAAAGTCTCGCGACTACTTTAGGTTTAAGCGCCAAATAGAAACGTTTATAGAACCAAGCGTAAAAGATGACCAAGTGCGTTTATTATACTTAATTCATTATTGTAAAGGAAGGGCGAAAAATGCGATTGAAGGTTGTATTATAATGGATCCACAAGCGGGATATAAGAGAGCTAAGGCCATCCTAAAACAGCTCTTTGGACAGTCGCATGTAATAGCCCGGGAAACCTTAGAGGACTTATTTAGAACTGGGAATGCAGATTTTAATGATCCTGAATTATTGACGAATTTGGCTATTAAAATGCAGAATGCTGCTTTAACCGTAGAACAGCTAAATTGTACAACGGAACTTCATTCCCTGTTTACTTTAGAACGAATAGTCAGGCTCTTACCTCGTCGAATGCAAGCCCAGTGGCCGGAGCTGGTAATCAAGTGGGACGAAGAGGAGAGAGAGCCTAATTTCAATGAATTGACGGAATTTATTATGTCTCGTGCTAAGATAGCTAGTAGTAGGTTTGGAAGATTAGCTTATCAGGCTAAAACAGGACATAATACGGAAGCTACTAGTGGTCTGCGTGCGAGACATGAGGATTTTTCGTTTCTACCTAACGCACGCCCGAAAGATAAGAGAGTTGTCAATTATATCACGAAAGCATACGCTGATGAAGGACGAGTATGTGACCGTAACGATGTAAAGCCGCTTGATGCGTGTCCTAGTAAGAAGTCGGTTGGTGTAACAGATAAGATGGCTTTTCTGAGTATAGAAAAGAAAGAAAAAGGTGAAAAGTGTAGGCATCAAGATGGATTCGAAGTGTGTGATGATAAAAGCCTCTTAGCTGCTCGAAAAGCCTGGAACGGTTATTTGGATTCGAGTAATCAGAGGTTAATGAGTTCAGCAAATATGAATAAGACCCAGGCAGGATTGACTGAACGGAATAAAGCTTATTTTCGGAACCCTTCAGTTAGGGTAAATTATATAACTGGACCTAGAGTAGATTCTAGGATAAGTGATGGTGGTACTGTAAAGGCTAAGAAGCCTAGGAGACAACATGATGCTACTATTATTAAGAAGCCTAAACATCATTCTCTTTCGGATGCTACGACTAGCCATGGAAATAGTAGCCATCAGAATCTTAGTAGTGACAGCGATAATAGGGAGACAGAAAGTGTCAGCAGTCCACTTATAGTGACTAGTCGATCAACTTCATCGAATGAGCCTCCTAGTGTTTCGACGTCATCGGACCTCGTCACGAATGTTAAGTTGATTGAAGATGCACAAGGTTGTGCAACTATAACTGTTCCTATTCCGGTTGACTGTCAGTCGAGTGATGATGAGAAGAAAGTGTTTGATGGTAACAGCCAGTCTACAGTGTTGTGTGATGACGATGCTATTGATGAGCATATGTCTTGTGTCTCTGAAACAGAACCTGAAGGACAACAAGTGAGTATATCAGTTTCGAATTGCGATACTAATGCTGTTCTTTCATGTAGTGATATGAGTTATACAAAAATGGAAGAGTTCCACTCTACGGATGCTAGTGCAGACCGAATCGACGCGACTTGTCTGACAGAACGGAATCATGATGACGTTGATAATAATCTGGATGTCACTGATGTGACAAATAAGTTACCGACGATGACGAATTCTGATCAGACCTCCTCTGTTCCAGGAGATGGAGAGTTAAATATTGTTCCCATGTTATGCCACTTAGAGTCTCCAGGAGATGAGGAAATATCAGAATTGGAGATTCCACCCTTGCATATTATCTATGGGTCAAGAACTTCTGTTGATAAGTCAGCATCACGGACTTCATTGTATCTGCTGATCGGAGCAAGTGGTGGTGGATTGATGACTCATCCCCATGATAGGGAATGTAGTTCCCGGATAGGATATGACCAGTTTTACGACGTGTTGTTCATGTTCGTGTGGGTTAATTGGGTAAGGTTTATACTACCGTTAGGTCATTCCACGATAGATAGGGGAATCAAGGGCCTGATGGGAAAGTATAGGTACCTAGTTAGCATGATAGGTAGGGTAGGCGTACTGCTGTAAGTCCTACACGTTCTTCCGGTGTGGATTAGGGGATAACATGGGAACCCTAAATAAAGTGTCATTAACGCTTGCTCTTTTTGCATGGAGGGATTTTGCGGGCCGGTGTAGAATCCTTTTTGAATGTTTTGTGTTTTGGAAAATCCCTCCATGTTTACATATTTTTGCTATGACATGACGGACTTTTTCTGTTGACATTTTTGGTAATTTATTTGATTCCAATTTGAGATTTTATCATTGTATATTGTTATTCTTTCTATATTTTGTACTTATATTGAAGTTTTTATGTTTGCTTCTGAACTGTACATATGTTGTTTAAATTTGATATAATATGGCTACCGCCACATTTTTGGATTCGACATCGTGCAGTATAGGAGTTCACCTAGACCTCGGAACATTGATACTCGTTCGGAGTAATTCTGAATTGGAAGACGTAATATTCGTTAGGTATTATTTGTATTTCCATTTGTCATTTGTAAATAGACCATTTTCCCCTAGAATTATTGTGTTTTAATTTCAAAATCGGGAAGTGCGTCCAACATACGTCTATTGGAATCGAATTGAACTGTCACGATAGAGAATTCAACTACACCCTACCCGCCCTATTTCTGTGGAAACCCCGCGAATTTGATTTTTAAAATCAAAGAGTGCCGTGGCCATATTTCATGTTCTCTCTTGGTATGAGGTGTTAAACTAACCTTGTATGTTGTGATTTTAGATTCTCTCCGCCCTTCAGTATCTGCTGGTCACACGTGTTACAACTTCCTTGTTCAAATTAGGTGGACCACCTTGAAGTTTAGTGTTTTCTTTGGCCTTCCACTTTTCGATTGACCTCAGGCATTCCAAGTGAGGATTTGCTTTGTGACGCAGTTACGTGATTTCCGTAATGTACTCTATCCACCCCAGCGCTTACTCCGAATCTATTCCACCAATATCTTCAGCACCAAATAAGTTGTCTCTTATCGTATTATGTCCTCAATAATTTAAAGACGAAGGGACAATGTTAATCAGTAATCAATCTGAAGACGGACGGTCCATTTGATCGTTATCATGAAGCGAAATCTAGTATGTATTTGATTACGACTAATGAGAGTTCTTTCGCGACATTCATACTCAACTCTCCAGTGTATTAGCCTACGCATACCTGGGGCTCAGAATTAAGTGATGTTGATTGTCAAGAGTGGTTATATAATGACAATCATAAATTAAGATATACTGGTGCGTCACATGTAACTGAAGGAATCGGTTTCCCGCGAACTTTTGGTGAGCAATGTATAACTATCTTGGCGACGGTTGATATTCAACGTGTTCTAAGTCTTCTTAATTTGATCGTCTTGGCAATCGTCACGAAACAGCGCCTGACGGTTATAAATCAGAAGGCAAATGCAAAGTGTTGAATTCTTTTATTTTTACACAACATAAATGGACCAGCGGCAGGCACGGTACGCACACTAACGATCGAACTGAAGAATGACTTAATGAGATTGAAACGTTCACCTATATATACATAATAAAATGTGTGAGTCATCGAGATATTTAGGAGATTAACACTAGGGAGAATAATAAGAGTAATCGCGTGGGCTCAAGTAGTGCTCAGTCGTACCAGCTCACACAAACCAGATGTAGAATTCTTTTTGAATGTTTTGTTTTTGGGAAAATCCCTCCATGTTTACATATTTTTGCTATGACCTGATGGACTTTTTCTCTTGACATTTTTGGCATTTTATTTGATTCCAATTTGAGATTTTACCATTGTATGTGTTATTCTTTCCATATTTTGTACTTATATTGAAGTTTTTGTGTTTGCCTTTGAACTGTACATATATTGTTTAAATTTGATGTAATATGGCTACCGCCACATTTTTGGATAGACGCGGTGGCTGCTGGACTTAGTGTCACTTACTAGCTATTGTAATAGATACTCTACGGAGTAATTTAGTCCTGGAAGAAACAAAAACATCGTAAGCCTCTGTATTTCCATTTTATAACAATATAGAGACGGTTTTCTCCTAGAATTTTTGGCCTTTTGATTTGGCTGCGACCTGGATCTAGGAGTATCGTACCGGTGTGTTTCTATTGGACGCGATTAGGACAGCCGCCTGCGAAATAGATTCTACACCAGACAATAATAAAAACCAATGGTAGATATAATTTGTTGCTATACAAATAGCTTGGTTAAATTAGTTAGTCGAAAGGCTAAACCAAATTAAATGTGAGCGAACTCAAATGCATGTGGAGGCACTACAAACTACCTTATCCGCGGCCCCTAAACGATACGTTCGACAACTCAGAAGCTTTATTTAAGAGATCAGTATACGATGAGGAGATTAGGATGCAGTGTTCCAAGACCAGATTCCCTAGTGAAATGGTTAAACCTTACGATGATCGCAATGCTAGTCAGCCCCTACCAATCACGTAATCAGACAAATAGCGTTCGAAATTTCCCACTTTTCAAGGAGATAGTAGTTTTGTCGATGTAAACAAGAGATATGTACGAGTGAGGCTTATTTTTGTATCAGCTGTTTGGCAGATATCTAAGGTATATTTTCTATGCCAACCTGTCTGAGATATTCAACAGCTGACACAGGAGTTAACATACTCCCTAAAGCCATCGTCCATATTATTTACTTAATTACTTACTTACACCTGTTACCCCCAATGGAGCGTAGGCCGCCCACCAGTTTCCTCCAACCAACTCTCTCCTAGGCTTCCCTCTCCAGTTCTGTCCAATGTTTGTTCATTCTTCTCATATCTTTCTCTATTTCTCGGCGTAATGTGTTCCTTGGCCTTCCTCATTTCTCTTTGCCTTGAGGGTTCCATGTAAGGGCTTGTCTCGTGGTTCAGTTAGGTGCTTTTCGTAGTGTGTGTTCTAAGTGAGGACTTGTCTGGTGACTCAGTTAGGTGTTTGCCTCAATGCGTGTCCTATTTACTTCCACTGCTTCTTCCTGATTTCCTCATCCACTGGAATCTGGTTTGTTCTCTCCCACAGTACGTTGTTGCTGATGGTGTTTGGCCAACGAATCCGAAGTATTTTGTGTACACAACTGTTAATAAACACTTGTATCTTCTGGATGATGGCTTTCGTAGTTCTCCATGTTTCCGCTCCATACAGTAGAACTGTCTTGACATTTGTATTAAAAATCCTGATTTTGGTTTTGGTTGAAAGTTGTTTGGAGTTCCAGATATTTTTCAACTGTAGAAATGCAGCCCTTGCTTTGCCAATCCGTGCCCTCACATCTGCATCAGATCCACCTTGATTGTCGGTGATGCTGCCCAGATGTGTAAAGGTGTTAACGTCCTCCAAGGCATCTCCATCAAGAGTGATTTGGTTGGTGCATGTTGTGTCGCATCGTAGAATTTTGCTTTTTCCTTTATGTATGTTGAGACCTACTGCTGCAGAGGCTGCTGCTACACTGGTCGTCTTCTCTTGCGTTTGTTGTTGCGTGTGCGATAGAAGAGCCAGGTCAT
The DNA here is from genome assembly GCA_944470395.2 of Schistosoma turkestanicum. NCBI lineage: Eukaryota > Metazoa > Platyhelminthes > Trematoda > Strigeidida > Schistosomatidae > Schistosoma > Schistosoma turkestanicum. The sequence continues at coordinate 10,134,398 of OX103975.1, forward strand.
CTGCGAAGTCCAGATCGTCCAGCTGCGTCCTAGCTGTCCACTGCATACCATGCTTCCCTCCAGACGTCGACGTATTCATAATCCAGTGATCACCAGAAGAAAGAGAGAGGGTGAGAGTAAGCAACCTTGCGTGACACCGGTCTTCACCTCGAAAGAGTCTGTTAGCTGTCCTCCGTGTACGATTTCGCAGTTGAATCCATCAGGCACACTGTAGTGTTGAAGAAGCCTCCACAGTGTTTCCCTGTCCACGCTATCGAATGCTTTCTCGTAGTCGATGAAGTTGATGTGCAGTGGTGAGTTCCATTCAATTGATTGTTTCATAATTATCTGTAAAGTTTCAATTTGGTCGGTTCGCGATCAATATTTACGAAATCCGCCCTGTTGTTCTGGAATTCGGTCGTCCACTAAATCCTTCATTCTTTTTATCAATACCCTGGTGACTACTTTGCCTGGTATTGAAAAAATAGTGATGCCTCTGTACTTCTCACACTTGCTGAGATCGTCTTTCTTTGGTATTTTGATCAGGTATCCTTCTTTGCAATCTGGTGGTACTTGTTTCTCATCGCAAAACTTCTTGAATAGGATGTGAAATATTTTCGCAGTTGCTTATACTTCTACTTTCATAGCCTCTGCTGGAATGTTGTATAATCCTGCTGCTTTGTCACACTAGATTTGTCTGATGGCCATCCTGATCTCCTCAATCGTAAGTGCGCCAATATTAATTTGGAGGTCCGTGGATGCTTCTTTGATGTTGGGTGTGTTCAGTGGATCTGGTCGATTCTAGAGCACCTGAAAGTGCTCTACCCACCTATTTCGCTGTTCTTTAATGTTGCTGATTACTTTGCCATCCTTGTTTTTCCCTGGTCGTTCTGGTTTACGATAGTTTCCGGGGAGCCTCCTCGTTGTTTCCTACAATTTTCTCATGTTTCCTTCTCTTGCAGCCTTTCCGCTGTGATTGCTATATCTTCCACGTATTTTCGTTTGTCAGCTCTGATGCTTTTCTTCACTTCCCTGTTTGCTTCTGTGTATGCAGCTTGTGCGGTAACTTTCTCCGCTCTTGCTCGGCTGACATTGATTGCTGCTTTCTTGTTCCTCCTTTCTTCAATTTTTGCAAGAGTACCAACAGAGATCCATTCCTTATGATGGTACTTCTTGTGACCCAGAACTTTGTGACATGTTGAAGTGATTGCCTCCTTGATCCCTTTCCAACTGTTCTACAAGGTAGCTTCCTCTCCACTGAGTAGATCCTGAAAGGCCTGCAACCTATTGGTGAGGGCTATCTTGAATTCGTTGAGTTTAACGGTATCCCGAAGAAAGGTCATGTTAAACTTGTGTGATGTTGTCTGCCCCGTCGTCCAGTGCCTAATTTGTTTCAGTTTCATTTTGGCGACCAGATCTGGTGATCTGAAGCTATATCGGCTTCTCCCTTGGTTCTCACATCCTCCATGGTCCTTCTGAACTTTTTGTTGATGCAGATATGGTCAATTTGGGTTTGAGTAGTGTGATCCGGTGAAGTCTATGTAGCTTTGTGTATGCGTTTGTGTGGGAATATTGTGCCACCGACGACCAGTTTGTTGAAGGCACATAGGTTTGCAAATCTCTCACCATTTTCTTTCCTTTCTCCCAGTCCATGTCGTCCCATGATGTCTTCATATCCAGTGTTGTCCATTCCAACCTTGGCATTCAGGTATCCCATTAGAATCGTCAAATCCTTTGATGAGCATCTGCCGACGTTTGACTGCAGCCTTTCGTAGAATTGATCTTCAACGTCGTCATTGTAGTCATTGGTAGGTGCATAGCTTTGGATGACGTTCGTTGTAACACCCTCTTCCTTTGTTTTAAAGGATGCTTTATTGATCCCGGGTCTATGAGATTCCTATCATGTCAGTGCCTTTTGTGCATATTTGGACAGCATCAGTGCAACTGTTTGTGTATGTGCAGCATTTTCCACTGCATAGCCTGAATATAACAGTAATTCCCCTGAAGCTAGTCTCAGTTGTCGTACCTGTGTCTAATTCGTTTCACTCATACCAAGCACGTGGAGGTTGTATATTTTCATTTCTGCAGCAACTTGAAATAGTCTTCCATTCCCCTACAATGTCCGAACGTTCCAAGTCCCTGAAAGAATGGTTTCTCTGGTTGTAAGAAGAGGCATCGGTACCGTAACTTCCGAGGGAACTCGGCTTTCACCACGCGACGTCATAATTCTTCTTCCAACTCCCAGTGCAGAGTTAAAATGGTTTGAATTATTTGTTCTGGTTAGCGTTTTTTGGTAAGTTAGTTTTTGACGTAATGGGGTCGCCAACCCTATGCCCAACCCTCCTCCTTTATCCGGGCTTGGGACTGGCATCAGCCCCGAAGATTCTACTGGCGGAGTTAAAGATACGCGGATACTTGTTCAAAATGTTGAAATTATATTTAGCGAATTGATCAGACTACGCTTTTTGCTAAGCGGTCAATGGTACCAATGTGTAGATTACTTCTAAAGCTTTAAAATAATGACTGACCATTTTGTCTTAGGATTACTGAAGAGACTTTTATCATTTGGAAGGCTGCAGTGTATAATGTGCTATATAAGCGTTCATTAGATGGAGACACGCACACTGTAATCCGGCAACATGTAAAACGCGGCAAAACAGTGCAAACACGTCCACCATTAGCGATCCAGTTGTTGTTCTGTTTGGAACTGAATGTGAACGAGCAAAAGTAGTGAACGGAAAAGGATCAAATTCAAAAACTAATAAAAATAATGATGTGTACGATGACAGTTGATAGAAAACTCTTCGAAATTCTTCCGTTACGTATATCTGAACTGATCAACGGCATCAATCATTCGAGATGAGTCAATGGGAGGTTACAGTGCACTATAACCAAAGTATATATTGTCTTAAGTTGAGTTCACTCTCTTTGAATACCTGATTACCTATTAAAAGGATGATAAAAATGAGAGAATTATGATGACAAAAACAAATTAGAAATATAAACATTATGGCTAATCAGATAAGTGGGGTAAACCAAAATGTACCACTATCAAAACGGCATTATTTTTATTGCGAAAGAAGTAAAAATATAATGTATTATTAGAATATAAGTACAAACAAAAAAGGTGAGACGCTACGCAAATGGTCAACAGAAAAGGAGATCAGATTTCTGATCTACTAACCCACATTTATCAGGAGCGAATGATTTTTCTCAAATAAGGTTCACATAAGATCCGAAATAATGTGCTATGAATAATCGAATGATCTGACCTATAAACGTGGATAAAAAGAATATAGGTGATCCGCCAATTTCTATACTTCTATTCAGGAAAGAAGAGGTATGTTAACGTCCATGTATAGCATGCAATTCGAGAAAAAAAATACAGACAGATCACGGAAAATTGTAAACAGATGTTTTACAGTCAGTAATATAGTTTGGAAAAATGTAAGAAATCATGAAGTCAGTCACTCAGTCACCTACAACGTAAAACGACAGCATTGCTTATACCGTTGTTATAATGGATTTTCTACTCTTGCAGTTCACTCCGGCTCGAACAGTGTAGGTTCATACGCGTTCACCCAGTCAGGGACCAAAAACACGATAATTCAAAACGATATTACACCTTCGAGCTTCCAATTACCACAATCGGTTCCGTTTCTGGAAGAACAAGTGATTCCAGTCCGTTACTACTAGAGTATCAAATCCAAATATGACTGTAGCCAAGTAAACATCAAATTTAAACAACATATGTACAGTTCAGAAGGAAACATAAAAACTTCAATATAAGTACAAGATATAGAAATAATAACAATATACAATGATAAAATCTCAAAATGGAATCAAGTAGAGTACCAAAATGTCAACGGAAAGAGTTAGTCATATCATAACACAAATATATATACATGGAGAGATTTTCCAAAAAACAAAACCTTCAAAATAGATTCTACAGTTGTCCCATGATATTCGAGCAATGCTTCTAAGACATCTATGATCGAATACTAGTAACCTACGAATATCCTCTACTCTTAGTAGCCATGTTTCGCATCCATATAGGAGAATAGAGCGAACCACTGCACAGTACACTCGACCTTTGGTTAGCAAACGGATATCTCGCATGTCATAAATGACACAGGTTGGTAAAAGCCAATCGACCTTTCTGTATCCGAGCTGAAATTTCGTCAGTCACCAGACCATCAGCTCTGATGAGACTCCTCAGTGAAGCGTTCGACACGCCCGACTACTTCACTCTCTATCACTAGTTCAGGTGCCGATACAAGCCAATCGTGAAGCAAAATTTTGCGTTTCAACGAGGAGAATTGCATTCCAAACATGGTTGCATTGTTGCTTAGGTAGTCAGAAGACTGCATTTTGTCAGCGTCTTCACCAAACAGAACCATATCATCGGCCTATTTTAGGTCAACAAGCGTGTCTCCTGGTAAAAGGTCCACACCTGAAAAATCTGACGAGGATAATGTTAAATCTAAAAGGATGTCTACGAGAATTTAAACAAGAACGGAGAGATTGGACACCACTTGAAGTATAGAATTAAGATGATAATTCGCCATAGAGTCTCACCCGACCAGTGTTGTTTCGAGTAGAGAGCTTGTATAAGGTTAATGTACTTCTTTGGTACACCTTTCAATGACAGACACTGCCATAGAACCGCACGATACACAGAGTCAAGTGCCGCTTTAAGGTCCAGGGAGGCAACTATTGTAGGACGCCCAAATGTGTGCCTGTGTTCCAGGACCTGAAGTAGTGCAAATATTTGGTCTATACATCCACGACCAGATAGAAAACCAGACTGCTTTTCTCTAGTCTGCTTTTAACGAACTTCGTTTTAGAATCTTATTTTTATCGACGTTAACAATTTAGACTCTTTATCAATTATGTCGTTTCCTTTGCGACTGTCACAACTAACATTTTTTAATTTGTTTTAATTCGGAAATTCGATGTTTGAGACAAGTTGAAAAGGTTTATGCTCACTTTAGATTTCCATTTGCTTTCTCAACTTCATAAATACTTGGACGAGAGATATATATTTGCCATTCAAGTTGTTCGGACATAGTAGGCAATCAAAGTGTCGCTGAACGTCAGTTAAACTTATAACTGTAGTGCCTTCTATTATTGAAATGAAATCTGAGAACTTACTTGGCAATTTTGAATTCCACTGGTTGACCTTCACCTTGGGAAATCCGTGACTTTCATCGGCCGGTTGATTTTTTTATATCGCTATTTTGTGGCTCTGATCAAGGGCGTTTCATTGGTGCATAAATAAACTCGAGCTGTGTGCTCGTAAACATCATATTTCCTGGGCCCATGGAGAATACATTCCCTCGCCTTAGCAAGAAGTGCACTAGTTAGCGGGGCCTGTGACAATTTGATCAGAGTAGCCTATCGTGTCACTGTATCTTTGATCTTCATTCCATTTACAGAGTAAGGTACACTCGTAATATGTTCGTGCACATCAGCCTGTCCATCGGTCAACTCACCTGGGTTTAGAATGAGTCATAAGCACATCCTTTTCTAAAGTAGATCCGCTAACAGATGGATTTCTAGTACCGAGTCCCTTGATAAGGCGGAACAAATGTTTACTGTTACCTATCATCGCTCTTGCTTTCGCTACCCAACACTGTTCGCGATCATTACGTAGGCTCCTTATCAGCCTGCGCTTAAGCTGACTCTGCTCTTTCTAGTACTCAGAGCAAGACAGTTCGGCAGGTGCTACTGAGATTCATTGCTACTTCCTATCCTCATTGTTTACCCAGCTCACCGATACCAATATTGTCTTCTCGGTCTTTTGGAAATAGTTCCAAGCTGCCTCGGACTAGGAATCACATACATGACCAAACAACTGTTTTTCTAGTTATGCTTAAATTTATTGTTTTCTAAAAATAGGCGATCATCTGAGCACAGTTGCAACAAACGGTTACCATCATCTGTTCGATCAACCGCGATACCATAGGATCCACCCAGTGTGAGGGCTTTGAATAGTTTCTGAATTCGGAAGAACAGTTTTAAAATGTAGATATGCACCTTTCCCAGTATCCCAACAAGAAAGCAATTTATCTGGATAAGAAACGGTTCTATTATTAAACAAAATTTACAGATGATTACCTAAACAATATTACACTGTTCTCTGTCGAATTTAACACAATGTGTTTCCACTTCTGGAAGAATGATTCCGTCTAGGTCCGAAACTGCACCCTTTCAGTCCAGATTCAAGTTTCACCGCCCAGGGTGTCAAGTCCGATATGGCTGACGCCATCATTAAGCATCAATTTAAACAACAAAATACAGTTCAGTAGAAAACACAGAAACTCCAATAAAGGTACAAAAACAGGAGCTATAACAAAATATAAATTAAAATCCCAAAATGGGATTAAGCAGCGTGTTGGGGATGAGTCAGCAAGAACATATTACAAATATGTACATGGAGCGATTTCAAAATGGATTCTACACCGGCCCGCAAAGTCCCTGCATACAAAGCAAAGCCTTTTAGATACATAATCCACACCAGAAGAACGCGTAGGACTTACGGCAGTACGCCTATCGCCCTCCAACATGGATATAACGTATCAAGCTCACTAGGTACGTGTACCTTTCCATCAGATTCTTGATTCCTCCATCTATCGTAGCATGACCTAAAGGTCGTATGAACTTCATCCAGTTAAAGCACAATAACATGAGTGACGCGTAGTAGGGCTGGTTGCAACCTATTCGGGATTTACTCTCCACGTTATAAGGAGGATGAGTCATCAACCCATCACCACTTGCTCCAGAAGGCAGACACGATGAAGTCAATGATGCCCACTCATCTACGAAATTTCTTGAACCATAATTACTACACAAGTGCGGAATCTTCAATTTCGACATTTCTTCGTATCCAGAAGCCTCTGAATGGCACAATGTAGGAACAAAATTCAATTCTCCATCTCCTAGTACAGAGGAGGTTTGATCCGCTTTCACCATCGTCGGAAAATCATTTGTCTCATAATTGACAACAAGATTATAATCATCGTCATCGTGATTCATATCTTTCGAGCAAGTTATGTAGTCTCTGCTATCACTAGTAACCGTAGAGTAAAACACTTCCATTGTTGTGTAACCCACTCCGCTAGATGATAGAACAGTATTATGAGCACGATTCAAAACCGGTAAACTCACATTTTATTCTACATGTTCCATTTCAGAAACAATAGTCATGTGCACGTCATTAGTACCCTTATCATACCACATAGGAGACTGGAGGTCACCAACAGACAGTACCTTCTCAATATCACCAAAACGACTATCAATCGGAAAAGGAACAGTTACAGTTGCACGACCTCGTGCAACTTCAGGTTTCCGTAAAACTTATGTTTCACATCGTCTGAACTGCAGTCAGTGGAAGTGAAGGCAGATTCGACCAGTTTCACTATCTTTACGAGTACTTACTGTCCCGTTCAGTCGGACAGCGCACAAGCGAATACCAAATGAGACAAATCTTCCGACTTATCAAGGAAACTGGCATTAGGAATCCTAGTGTGAGACTATCTCAGAAAATGACGGGACTATTATTTATTCTCAATCCAGGAGACTGGATCGATGGGCAGAACACTTTAGGGATCAGTTGAACTGGCCTCGAGCCACTCTTCGGTTACCCACGATCTTCAGTCATCCTGAATGGCAAATCGACCTAAGTCCCCCTAGTCTTACTGAAGTTGAAAAAGCTTTAGGAAATCTGAAGCGAGGACGAGCTGCGGGTCCTAATAGACTGACCCCTGAGATATTTAAGGATGGTGGTCCAGTTTTATCAGCTAGGTTGACTGAGATCTTAGGTAGAATCTGGGAACTGGACGTAATCCCATCCGACTGGACTCAATCCTTGATTGTCCAAATTTATAATAAAAGTCAAAAGTCTTCTTGTGACAATCACAGAGGAATAAGTCTAACTAATATAGTTTCTAAATTGTTAGCCTCTATTTTAATTAGACGCCTTACTAGTGCTTGTGAAGAGCAGACTAGAGAAAAGCAGTCTGGTTTTCGACCTGGACGTGGTTGTATAGACCACATTTTCACACTCAGACAGGTCCTGGAACATAGACACACATTTAGGCGTCCTACAGTAGTTGCCTTTTTGGACCTAAAAGCGGCATTTGACTCAGTGGATCGTGAGGTTCTATGGCAGTGTCTATCATTGAAAGGAGAACCGGCTAAGTAGGTGACCTTATACATACTCTGTACTTGAACAACACTTCCAGTTAGAGCTTACGGCGAACTGTCAACGGAATTCTTTACTTCAAGTGGTGTCCGTTTGCATTCTTGTTTCACTTTTTCGTAAACATCCTTTTAGAGTTAACATTATCCTCGTCAGATTTTTCAGGTGTGGACCTTCTACCAGGAAAATCGCTTACTGACGTAGAATATGCCGATGGCATAGTTCTATTTCGTGAAGACGCTGACAAAATGCAGTCTTCTGACTACCATAAGCAACAATGCTAGCATGTTCGGGATGCGATTTTCCCCCTCGAAATGCAAAATGTTGTTTCAAGATTGGGTTGCATTGGCACCTGAACTAGTAATAGGGAGTGAAGTAGTAGAGCGTGTAGACCACTTCACGTATCCGGGGAGTCTCATCAGTGCTGATGGCCTGGTGACTAACGAAATCTCAGCTCGGATACAGAAGGCTCGATTGGCTTTTGCCACCCTGCATCACTTATGGCGTAGGCGAGATATCCGTTCGGTAACCAAAGGACGGGTGTGCTGCGAAGCAGTTCGCTCCGTTCTCCTATATGGATGCGAAACATGGCCAGTCAGAGTAGATGTTCGTAGATTACTACTATTCGATCATAGATTGCTCGTATACCGTGGGACAACCGAGTAAGCAGTGCTGTTGTTAGGAAACGGGTGCTAGGTAAGGATGGCAGATCAATAGATGAAGTAGTGCAACTTCATCAGTTGAGGCGGTTTGTACATGGTACGAATACCTAACCACCGACTGCTTCGACGATCTCTGTTTTGCGGTTTAGTAGTAGGGTGGAAGAAAGCTAGGGGCGGCCAGATCAAAACATGGCAGAAGTCCATGAACTCACTGACAAGTAGACTGAGTCATGTTGGTAGGTGCAGGCTCCCTAGTTGTGGTCGGCGAGAGGAAAGTCACCGATAGCTAGAGACTTTGAATGACATGGCTCAAAATCGTTTGCAAGGCGCAGGTGCATTTACTCGTTGTGTTCTCTCAAATCCTAATCTTCTGGATTCGTCAACACCTCTACCTTTGTCTTTCTCACCTTATCTCACTGAATTATACTTCTTGAATATTAATTGCAAATCCTAATCTTCTTCATTACCAATAATACTTCTACCATCCGTATCACTATGGGATTCGGTCTGACATTCGTGTTTCTGTGTTGATGTTGTTTGGACACCTGAACTGATGTGCATACGTACGAAGTTTTGATTTGCAAGTGACTGACTGACCATCAACCTTGAAGGTATTTTCGTGACGACAGATCATGTGAAGAGATCTTTCGTAAGGTTGTTGAGTACCGAATCTATTCATAAGAAAACTTGAGGACAGGTAAATAACTCTCGAGGGAGAGCGACCTGTCGATGTTTTATTCGAGTTCACATCGGAGGCAGTATTCGTTTCTACGCAGATAGTCGTTGGACGTTATCCGATATACCTAAAATCGCTGCTCCGTGGAGTGAAAAAATTCCCCAGGCATATGCACTGTCGTGCCGTATACAAGTTTGGAGGCGAAACATTGAATATCTGCCATTGCTGCTCCATAATCGCCGTGTCGTCTCCAACAAATGCCATCTTTCTGCGAACCGAGTGGAGAAGAGTTTTAAGGACTGTGAGAAAGACGGAGTAATACATATAGCAAGTAAACTGTCAAACTCACGCTTAGCGAAAACAAATCTTTCAAATGCCAGTCGCCGAGGTTTTGCCGTGACTGGGGGTCTGCAGATGACGATGTGGCTTAGCACATAATTATTCACAAGTTGAATATCCTCGGTCTCGTTACCTTGGGGAATTTCTCAAATATAACATCAAGTGCAAAATATCTATATATTGGTGATTCGGTACATATCTGTTTGCGTGTTAAAAAAACGTGGATTTGATATTCGACGAAGTATCGATCAACGCAATTCATACTGCTGTAAGGAATCGATACCGAGTATGGCTACGGAAACATCAGAAGGAATGAACGTCCATAGATACTGTCGTCGATTATTCAGGTTGATCGTTAGCTGTCGTGTACCGTAGGTAGGAATGACAGAGCCATTCGCAGCGCGTGGTCGAAGCATCAAAGCTTATGACTTACTGCTACCAAACGATACGACAGAAAGTTGGGCACTTGTGGCCACCAAGTACCTAGCGTTAGTGAAAAAATCGTGCACGTAAAATAAACTAACAACCTGAAGTGACGGGGAGGAGACAGGTGAAAATGCAATGACCTGCACCTCGGAGTCCATTATTATAGCTATCCACCATTTCGAAACGTTCTTGCGAGTATAATATATATTAAAGACATTATTAATAGTATAGTAACATTATAAAAATGGTGATAGATGAATAATAGACTCACTTCTTTTGAAGAAACGTCTGCTCAACAATTTTAGTGGTGAGAGATACCAGATTGTCTATGATCACCACTAAATGTTCCATACTATCCCGTCATATATATCAAAACAAATCCATGTACCAATATTTTATTGAGGGAAAAATTAGGCGTTACATGGGGAGCAGCGCGTTAAGAAAAATGGCAGCAATGCGAAGAGAACGTTGCGCGCAAGGAGTGTTTTTGGTACAGTTAAACAAAACGAGTACAACAATGTATAACGAGTTATGTAGGCGAAATGCGTCTGTTCTGGACTCGGTTCAACTCGACCAGGATAAAATAACCTAGAAAACCAAATTCATTCATAACACAACTACGTACAATGAACTACATACAATACTCGCAAAACGTTTAAAAAGACGCTTCCATATAGTAGCGTCTGTAGCAATGTTGGTATAATTTCATCTTATTTTACCTCAATTATTAGCTCTGAATGAGGCAATATGAAACAAGCAATGGCTACTGAGTTAGCGGAATTGAGATTGTACGAAAGTTTGTGGTTGTCGATGTCACTTCTCACTCTAACACGTTCAATGAAGCATGTTCTTGGAATAACGACACTAAGTCTAAATAATACAACAAATAAAATAGATATAATAGTTCTAATGCTTCAGCCTCGTTGAGAGATAAGATAGTACAAGATTTCCCATAGGAGGCTTTTACTTACACCTATTTTCTAAATTCAACAGTAATATAGGATGCAATGCTGCAGAAGTAGCATTTCATCCTAGACTTGATAAGTAACACATTTGACATGCATTGATAAACTTCAGCCGATGCAAGTCAACCCGTCACAGGACACCACTGTAGAATTCTTTTTGAATGTTTTGTGTTTTTGGAAAATCCCTCCATGTTTACATATTTTTGCTATGACATGATGGACTTTTTCTCTTGACATTTTTGGTATTTTATTTGATTCCAATTTGAGATTTTATCATTGTATATTGTTGTTCTTTCTATATTTGTACTTATATTGAAGTTTTTATGTTTGCTTCTGAACTGTACATATATTGTTTAAATCTGATATAATATGGCTATTTAGAATTCAAAATCAAGCATTCAACAACAACAAGAAGTTACTAGTTAATTCAAACACCACAAACGCCACAGCTTAAATTGGAATCCAAGTGTCTGTAATCAATTGTACGTCTTCTTCTCAAATTCATCCTGTGTCTGTCCGACAGTGTATTGGATAAAGACTCTGTCTTATCTAGAATGCTGTCATTAGTAATAGAATTAACAACCGAAATTGGAACAGACTCACCTGGTTCCTGGAATTGTATTTGATCAACATGTCGATTGTGTGTACTTAATTCACTGATATCTAAAAGTTGCACATAGATTTCCCGACATTCTTCAGAACAATCCCCGTGGATGGTCTAAGATCATTGCCACGATAAATGTCCACTATGAAGATCTTCCAGGACAGCTTTACGCAATGAAGAAGGAATAACAACCCGATCATTTAAACTCAAAATACCATCAGGAGTAGTGGATAGCTCATCCCGCTTTGAAAAATAGACAGGGAATCTACGTTTCAGATTATCATTCCAACCTTTCCGCATAGCATTATTTATACATCCAAAGTTTCTACGAGTTTCTCTAATGAGATCTGGACGTTTCACTAGTAAAGGTTGCACCAACAAACAGTCTGAAATATTAACAGGTTTATCTTGTAATTACTGTCGAAAAATGTAGTCAACATGTTGAATTCGTTTGGCACTCCTGTGCTGAACCGTTTTCATACCTCCACTGCACTTAGCACACGTGGCTATCAAATCTTTAAGTAAAGCATCAGAATCTTCTTTAGAAACTAGGAAAGACAACTCCACTTTAAGCCTTTTCAAATTCTTTAAACCCAGTATTGACAGTCCTGTTTCGCTAACTAAAAATTCACAAGGTATGTATGAGGAATTATCATCTCTTATTAGCAATTCACAACATCCTCGTATAGGCAGTCTGTGTCCAGTAATCCCCAATATTGATACTTCAGTGGGTCGTACTGTGGTGCTGTGGTGCATACTACTTATAAGTAGTATATAGCGTGAGTGTCAACGTAAAGTCTGGTAGCATAATATGGGGGGAAGATCAAGAAAGGAAGAGTCAGAAAACAATGGAATTTGTATGAAACGCATGAAGAGTGACAATGGATTGATGTTTGGCAACAGGACAGTCCAGTTCCATAGGATGAACTGATCTTTTGCAAATGAACGATTTACGATATGGTTTTCCGATTTTACTGCGTAACTCTGTAATTTTCGTTAAATACAATTCGGTTGCCTCCACCTGTGTTCTCATTCACTACAGTACCACAACGTTAGAATCTAAAGATTTCAAGTTCTTGAATGAAATAATGGACTCTATACTGCTTGTGTCCACAATAAAGTCATGACATGAAGCAATTGATGTATATATTCGCTTTCGAATATGAGCATTACCTTTCAAAATGGTAGTCAAAGATAAATGATCATTAGGATCAGCTGAATTATTGGGATCTAAATTACAAGATTTAGTACTACTTGAGGCAAAATGAACAGTAGCCTTGCATACTGCTTGAATGTGTCCTATCTTACCACATCTAAAACATTTAGCATTACGAAATGCACATGAATTACGAGAATGAAGTTTTCCACATGATAAACATTTGCCAAACTTGGTCTCACCTTTGTGATTTCCTTTGTAATCCTTTACTGAAACACCGTTCATTTTTACACGAGAATAGGAACCACTGTTAAACGAACACAATTTTGTTCGACCCTGAGATTGTATTTCATCATGACAACTAATCAAAGTATT